>OZ017739.1:206735687-206855687 GCA_963969285.1 Odontomyia ornata
TCAAAACAAAACTAATAAAGGGAATCGACAGAAACTTTGACAGTAGGCTACAAAAAGAATGTACTGAACGACGTTAAAACACTTTTGTAATAGCAGCGCCATCGGGCGACGAGGCTAAGTACCTGAATGACCCTCGTACTAACGATCGATAACTATAGACATCCCGAGTAGAAAGATGAGTCGTTAAAAGAGGTGCTGGGCTACGACGGTGACGACGATGAAAACACAATTAAATTTGCTTAGAAGTGTCGGTCTGTACTTGAACTGTATGCCTTTGGGTTGCAAATGTGTTGACAAATCACTTGTTAGTTTAATTTTTTATAAGGATTTCATATGTTGTCTTTATTCAATTGCATAGTGATTAAAACAAGAGTTTAAGTTCACATAAAATATTTATTATTTCACTAACCTTACAAGTCAAAATGGTACTCAGAACAAAGACCCCAACTGTTGCCAATTCACGTAAAAAATATTTCGACATTATATAATTCTGCAAGGGAACTTTGTCACAGTAGGGAACACAGTTTAGATTTTCTTTTGACCTTCTCAAGATTTGCATTCATAAAATTTTTCTCTTCGGAACTTGAGAAAATTTCATTCAGTTGTGGGTTTTCCTCCAGCGCCTTACAACCTACATTGTTATTCTCTACTGATTTCGGAAGACACGATCTAATAGCTTTTGAAAAAACTCCACTTCCCGCTTTTCTAAAATAGCCATATGACATATTATTGACGAATTTGGAATCACTAGGTATATCATCGTGCTGACAATTGAGAGTTGTCACTGTAAGCTCAATGTCCTTTATTTCTTCTGGAAAAAAAGAAAGAATGCATAAATTCCTCATCACGCAAGCATACCACTTAAGCTTGTTTTTGATTCACAGCAATGAAAAAAAACTTAAAATTAAATTGTAAAAATTCTAATTGGCTTAATTAAGTTAATTTAATTCGTTTATTTACACTGTTTTAGTTTTGGAAGAGCCTCTAAAAAGCAAACCTATCTTGTACAGACAAAAAGAAAGAGAAGCCCAATGGCTTCAACTGTCGAAGAGAAGCAACATGAAATACTCGCTCGTATTTAGAGCACTACTAGACCGACATCCAGGGAATGTAATGCCACTCAAAGTCAAGGCGAAGACAAATGCGTTTTATTTGACCAATGATTATAAAATTTATAAAAACATAAAGCATGTCTCTCAACTTCAAAAAAATTCAACAACTTAATGGTCCCCTAAGCGTTTTAAAATCAAACAACATAGACATTTAAAAAAAAAAATAGTCAAAAACATCACTATCGCGTCTTCATCAAATAAGAATTGCAATATTATCAATTAATTAGAAAAAGGAGAAAAACCAACCACCTTTATTAATATCTAATATGCTCTTACTTTATATACATCAAATCAATTCTAATCGAAAACTTTAATTTATCCTAATATATATATATATATATATATATATATATATATATCCCAAACCCTCCTTTTCAAACCTATCTCTAATTTGTAAAAAAAAAACAAAACTGTTACGAAAAAAACAAAAATAAAACCAAATATAGCAATAATGAGCTGAGAATAAAGAAAGAGTAACGAAAAAAACACAGATAATTTAGCCATTACCATCCATCCACCAATACGTAAATCAAAATAAGGCTACCTACGAAAGATTAGCCTTTCCGGCTGGTGGTGCCAACGGGATTTTTGTATAATTCATGTTGCTGCGCAACTATACATCAAAGTAGAATTAGTTACAATATTTAAGAACTTACTTTGAATGACAAAAATTCTTCATAACTATTGGGCTATTTCAGACGCACCGTGAATTGTAAGCGCGAAACAGGTTATATGGGCAGGAAGAGAGAGAGGCATCGAGGAAACTTGATGGTAAAAATACGCCAAAATTTTCTAGGGTAAACGAGCGTAATGCACATACACAAACGCATTTTGTTGACCATTTGGTGGAGGAAACTTTATACAAATGCCACGGATCATTCCGAATTGAACATTCGATGAAGAAGGTAGTTGTCATAAAACGATTACCTTTCTTTGGTTTGCGTGCAAAAATGGATGGGTGGGCGCGAGCTACGCGTTATTTAAGAAATTTATAAAAGCAGAGATTATTTTAAATTTTAGCAAACAACACGACAGATATCACGATTTCCATAAAGTTTTATTGCCCTTTATAAATCCATAGAAAATAAACTATGTCTTAAAAACTACAAAAAGGTTTTTATCTGTTTTGTTGGAAGAATAACTTTTGAATATATTTTTCAGGAAGCGGGAACATCGAGGATTCAAATAAATCCAATAGTAGTTTGAATCGACAACAATCATAAATTACATATTTCTCTCAGTTTTTATTACCTCGTGCGCAATTCAAGGCTCAAACATCAATTCTCAATATCTCTCTGTTCTTCTCTCTGTCTTCACTTTCATGTTGTCCGCACGATGTTTAACGACCAAATGATCCTTTTGACACATACACTCGCAAGACATGTATCCTATACAAAAATAGCTTGGGTTAACAATGACGACGTGTAAGTATAAGGGCGTAAGCGCGAAACCTGTTTTACTATGGGTGAATATCATTCCCGTATGAACAAGCCCATTTGCAGTGAAAGTAGGTATGTGAATTGTCCGTAAAGGACTGCAGCAATATTCTGCTGCCTCGGCGAAAGAAGATGGTAAGGTCCGCCAAGATCGGCCTTGTCTGGGGACGCGTGAATGCGCTGGCAGGCTAGCGTTGCGGTGTCATGGGGCGGATTCTTTCACCCCAGCACAAGGACCCACTACAAACGAATTTCACATTCACGAACTATTGGGTCACAGAAAAAAGTCAACCGAAGTCGAAAAAAGGAGGTAACCAGCTAAGGGTTGGAATTGTTTGTTCAGAGAACAACTTAGGACGAGCAAAAATGGACGGACTGGCGGAGACCTCGTCATTAACGACGACCCTTATGGCCCACAAATAAGAATGGGGCATCCAGATGGAGGTGGTGCCACCTCGCACCCTCCCAACCAGATAAAGACCCAAACGTAGACGTGGCCATATATTTCACTTTGGAGTGGAAATTATACAAACATACTTTGCATGAATTTTCCATCAAAAGAGAAATATAGACGTGACCAGTTTATGTTATAGAATTATGTGATAGAATCACATAGCCCTATACCATAAAAGGGCATGTCAGCGGAAGGCCACTCCACCTGGCAAGAGCCCCTGCTAAACATCAACAAAAAAAAAACGGTGGAGCGCCCGAAAGCTAGCCCATATGAACTGAGAATCCTGCCATCGATGCGAGTCCTATACCCGGTCAGATATGGTGGAATGGAAAGACCAAGGTTTTAACGTTTAACGATTCATTTTATTATTGAACGAAAAATATTAAAAATTAACAGACGAAAAAGATTTCCAATCCATTGGTCTACGTGGTATATAAAACAACATATTCAGTGCATTCAATTTCGCAATTAATCTATCCGAACTTAGAATTTAACAAAAAAAAGGTTACGCGCGCTTTGCTTTTGGCCAAAAGAAAACGTTCGCTACCATCAACGTTAATTCTGTGACTAATGGAATAACAACAATATAACCAATTAAATTCAAACGAATTTCCTCAAAGAAAAGAAAACATTGAATTCGTTTACTTGATCCTGTTTTCTGTGCATTAATACTCGTCTTGGTTAAAATATTATTTACCAGATACCACCGATTAAATAGAGTAATTCTTATATAAAATTTAATCATCGAAAAATTTAAAGAAAATTTGGTTATCGGAAAATATATATTTGCCAAGAATTAATTCTCTCATCATAAACGACAGATAGGGACAGAGCGAACTGCACTAGCATAAATAAACTTATTTTGGTATTTATGAAATCCCGTCACAGATTATGCCCCGGGTCGGCCAGCACTTCTATCGATTGCAATTGGTTTGCTTCTTTAAACCAGTTGAATGATTTTACTTTCCAACTGTTCTCACCCAACAGCATTACTGCTAAATTGAAGAACCACTTCAATAACACTAACACACAACCGAGGTGAATGTATTGTTCCATGGGCTAACACCAAAACCACCAAGAATATCGATGTCATTCACAGCCTCAATTAAGTGTGCATGCGCTGGAGGGTAACTGTAATTCACTCTCTACATTATATATGCATCTATAACCTTTTCACTGTTCTATGCACTTCTTTTGCCTATCCCGTTTTCGACTACTAATTAAACAACTTTAAGGTCAGTACTTATTCTTCCTCGCCATTTGATATTTTCTATTGATTTCTTTACACTTGGACATTAAGGTTGGAAATATTTTTCACAAGCAATTTCACTTGGCGCACTTCACCTTTTCAGAAACAAAATGTACAATCCCCACTTAAATAAATGATAGCCTTATCGAGTTTGATCCAGCTTATAGGTGCTGTAGAAATCGTATCCGCATTTGATTGCTCGATTTCTCTTTTCCCACCCAACAAAATCCATAGCCAATTTACCGACGAAAATTCTGTCACGAATCCGTCACTCTCTAGGTGATATATTCGTTCAAGCGCCACCAGCTGGATATTTAATTTCGAAAACTCAACTAATTGTTGCTCTTTAACAAAAGACCCGTCAAGAAAAGAACTATAAAATATGTTCAAATTATGGCTCCCGACCTGCCCGCCGTGTGGACCTCCCTGCTTGGCGATTTTAAGCGGACTCCTCGATCCGTTCCCAAAACTTGTATTTCTCTTTCGCATCCCGTGTATAAGGTGAACCGCCTCAGCTGAGCTCTATCAGCCCAGTTCAAATGTCTTCCGTGATGTAATACACCGTTGGAGAGTATTACATCAGCGTTCCCCAAACCTGGAATTTTAAGTGTAGATTTGCAATTTTTAAAACAAAATTTAATCGCCGTAAAGAAAATTTAAATGAAGTAGAGAAATTTTAGCTGAAGTAAAGAAATATTAACTGGAGTAAGAAAATGAAGATTTTGAATGAAAAATCTCATGATGAATAAAATTAAATTTTAATATAAAGGAAAATTAAAATAAATTAACATTTAATATAAAGGGAAATTGATATGAACTAACATTTAATAAAAATAATAAGGAAAAACAGTATTCTACAATTTATGAGTATTGCATAAAAATAATTACATATTTTTCTCAAATCTGCTACAAAATTCCGAGTAGGAGATAGAAAAGGTTTTCGAGCAGTTGGCTTAAGTGACTGTTTCCATTCTGAGGATGGTGAAGTTATGGCAACACTGCCTAGATAATTAGTTAGTTTTAAAGCAATTTAACAAAGTTGCACTTTTGATTATTAAGATGAACTAAAACAAAAATGTCTAGCGAATATTAATTGCTTTGAGTTTCAACAGGAAATTTCCTAGCAACAATAAAAGTAATTTTAAGAGTCAGTTCTATCTGAACGTTCATACAATACATCTCGTCTCTGTAACAGTCTCTTTTACTCTAAGGAAACTGTTTTATGTATACAAAATTAAAAATCTATTCTTTTCAAATTATTTTCTTGTGTATAAATTTATGCAAGGGAGGATGTTCGCGGATTTACAAAAACTTAAATTCGTCGCTTCCCAACTACGACGTAAACGAAAGTGCCACGCGCCGAAACAACCCCAAGAACCTACGTAAATGAGAATCTCTATTGAAACTGTTGATTCCTAGAGTCTAGACCATCAATTTGGAGGATATTTTATATTCTTATCGGTGGTCCATTCATATATGTGATATATAACCGGAACACCCTCGTGATCAAAAAAATACTGATTTATATCCTACTACACGAATGCTTCTGAAGGAATAAAGCCATTAGTGAAACAAATCTCATAGTACCTCTTCTGTATAGTGAAACGGCTGCAAAAGTCAAGGGGTCTTGCTCACAATTACAGATTGTGCAATATGAAGCAGTATTTCTAAAATGAAAACGTCGGTTCTCGTCATTTCAGCAGTTTGATAAACTCTTCGATTCAGTAGATAGTGTTTTCAATCCATTTCAGGCTTCTTTTACAGACCAGTATATGCACGAAGCCATTTCCTTTCGAAATCTCTTGATCTTTCAATTATACCAGCACTCTAATTGTATAAGATCTGATAGCAATATGAAAAACTGGCCTGAGCAGAGTCCTGTAACAGAAATTTTTATCAATATATCTGAATGAAAGTGTCATCGTTTCTGAATTCCCGGCCTTTTTGTTCTTCCCGAGTAGTTCCAGGACAATTCGAGAAGATAAAAGTCAATCCCGGGGAATCCCGCGAAGGAGGCCCAAATATGAAAATAATTAGTATCAGTAACATTTCAACAAAACCGGGAGTAAATCGAAGTTTAAAAACAAATTCGTTGCTATAAATAAATTTAATTCTTTGAGCTTTATTAAATGGTACAATATTATGTATGTGTGCACGAATTCATGTATGAAACTCTTTAAAAAATTAAATACGCTATAAAACATAATGATAATGATAATATCTTTCAATAGAATATTTAATCTTCTTTATATGTATACTTTGTTACATAACAGCAAATGGATCCAAAATAACTGAATATTTTGCAAATAGAACTTCAAGAAACATTAACGATCTGTACTTTCATCACTAAGTCTCGTTTTTAGCTTTGATACAAAGAACCCTGCTGCAAAAAAGGCTTTTTTGCTTGTATTGACGTTGGCCGTACAGTTTTCAGAGCTTGGCTTAGTTTTATTATATCAGAGGATTGATTTTCGGTAGCATCAAACAACAAAAATTCCTGCTTTACATTCTTGCCGAAGCTAGAGCTGCTTTTGATATTGCCAGAACGTTAAGCCCCTGTTTTTGACTGAATAGCTTTTTCCAATCTTTCGCTCAGCGTTAGTGCTACTTCATTTTCTTAGCTCTCTTCTTGGGGAAATGGAGAGTCTGACGATGACTCACCTTCCATGCAAAAAATCCTGGTAAGTATTTTTTCCCTTGTTAGTACAGTACATGCATTGTAATTCTTGCGCAATTTTATATTGCATTAGCCCAACCAAGATTTTGTGGCGTTTTTCACTTATTCGTTAGATCAGAGAGTATTCCATGTGCTTAGAAAATTGTGTACTTTGCTCGCTTAACTTTACTAAAATGAAGAAAAAAAATCTCCTTCTGCAGTTAACAGAGTTGCATTCCACACTTTTTCAAAACCAATTTTCAAAGGTTTCAATCCAACTGCAATTGCACCCAAAGTTTCTAATTCTTCATGAGTCGCAGTCATTGGCACTTTGATATCAATCAATGCCTTTGGAATTGCTGATTTTATATCTAAAATCCATTCTAGCATATCTAACAAGCAATTCCAACGTGTTTTAGTATCTAAGTAAACAGGCTTTTTACGTCCAAATTGTGCTTTGACATAGTTTTGCATAATATCATTCTTCAAAGGTGATTTTTGAAACAATTTAACAATATCCCTTCCTATATTTATAGCTCCATTTATATCAACTTCCTTTGTAAGCTATATTGCATATACCATCAATTCCTAGCACAGCGTTATACTCAGTATCCTTAACTTCAATTTGTTCATCGCTTTCATCCCTATCTTCTTCTTGATGTGGTACATTTTAAATTTCATTCATGGTTTCTTCAAAACCCACCCTTTTCCTATAAAAACATCACACATACACACATAATAGTGTAATTAAGTAAAATACAAAATAAGTGAATATGCAGTGCGAATATGTAAGTTTGCGATGTTCGTATTAATTATTTTTAAATTTTTGCATTACGGAAACGAGTACCCCAAAAGAATTAATGGAAATACTATACATACGAGGTGTGTTCAAAAAATATCACGAATTTTGTTTTTTTTTTCAAAAATTATTTATTTATTCATGAATATCTATTTTGTCCCCTTCAAAGTAATCCCTATGAGATATTATACACTTGTGCCAACGGTTTTTCCAATCTTCAAAGCACTTCAAAAAATCATTTTTTTAAAATCTTGTTCAGCTCCTCCTTCGATGCCGTCTTTATCTCGTCAAGCGTAGCGTAACGTCGTCCTTTCATGGGCCTCTTCAGTTTAGGAAACAAGAAAAAGTCACAGGGGGCCAGATCTGGGGAATACGGTGGCTGCGGCATCATTAGTGTGTTTTTTTTTGCCAAAAAGTCGCGCACAAGCAACGATGTGTGAGCAAGGGCGTTATCGTGGTGTAAAAGCCAATTTTTGTTCTCCCACAAATCCGGGCGTTTCTGGCGGATTGCTTCGCGCAAATTGTGCATAACTTGCAGGTAATATTCCTTATTGACCGTTCTTCCCTGTGGCAAGAACTCATGATGCACCACGCCCCTGCAATCGAAGAAAACTGTCAGCAAAACTTTCACATTCGACCGAACTTGGCGCGCTTTTTTCGGTCTTGGTTCATGCGGCAGCTTCCATTGAGATGATTGAGCTTTGGTTTCCACGTCATAACCATAAACCCACGGTTCATCACCAGTTATGACCCTCTGGAGCAAATTTGGTTCGTCACGGACAGAGTTTAACATCTTATTAGCAATGTTCATGCGTTGCTGTTTTTGGTCGCAATTGAGCAATTTTGGTACGAATTTCACGGCGACCCGTCTCATGCCCAAATCGTTGATAAAAATCGAATGGCACGAGCCAATCGATATGTTTAGGTCCTCAGCAACTTCTCTAACGGTGATTCGACGATTGGCCAATACCATTTTCTCCACTTCATTAATTTTTTCGTCTGTTGTTGAAGTGCTCGGGCGTCCGGCACGCTCTTCGTCATTCATATCTTCTCGGCCTTCTAAAAACATTTTGTACCACCGATAAACGTTGCTTCGGTCCAAGGTAGCTTCTCCGTATGCCACAGTCAACATTCGGAATGCATCCGCGCACTTAATTTCGTTTTTCACACAAAATTTGATACACGTTCTTTGATCCATTTTTTTGAATACATAAGTTAAAAATCGAAGACGATTGAAAACACGTGCAAGTAAAGCAGCTATCACCAATCAAGTGAACATTCAAAATGGCCGAGTTTGTCGGCATAAGTGACAGACATGAGTACCAACCCGCGAAAATTCAAAATTCGTGATACTTTTTGAACACACCTCGTATAATGATGATAGTTTTACTTTCAAAAAAAATTTTGGAAATTAATTAATCCAAGAAAAAACTGAACACACCACTTTTGTTTTTAATACTTTTGGACTCTCCGTACATAATGCAAACCATATCACCCTAATAACTGGAAAGAACTGAGTGGCGTATACTGATTTTTCTACAGATGCTGGTGTTTATATTAAAATGTTAACATTCCGAGACAATTTTCCAGGCATTAAACGTAAAAAGCCCATAAGAAGTGAAGAAAAATGTTGTCATATACAAGTACATTAGGGTGGGTCAAAAAACAATTCTTTAATTGATGCATTCTAAAAGTGATAATATGTTGTCAATTGGGATTGATATATCGTGTGTAAAATATCATCACAATCAGTATCCAGATTAGGTATTAAGTCTCACTTAATTAGCTAATTTTTCAAAATAATGATGAAAAACGGATTCGATGGTGAGACGTCAAACCGAACACATCGCAAGCGAAAACATTAAGGTGTTAAAAATGAAGGTTATAAAGAAAAAGAAAACGAAATACAAGTATAGCGAAAAAAAGGAATTAAAGCCCGGAAAACTGGCAACAACAGAGGTGCAAAGCGAGTCCCCAACCATTCAAAGATGGTCCGTTGCGGACAATGACGAGAAGGCGCACCCACCAAGAACGAAAGCGGCCAGGAAAGAAGTACTACCGCTAGCAACTATGGAAGTGGAGCAAGCTGCAACAAACGCTAAAACAGTGTAATCATCGACCGGATAAACATGGAATCGGAAGGATTTAGAATGGCTCAAGGTAAATTGGCAATAAAACGAAAGTCATCCGCTCTTATCCAAGCACCAACCCTCCATAATCCAAATCCATACGCGCCTCTCTCGGGAGAAGAAAAACTAACCTCAAATCAAAACAAGTGTGCCCCCGAAAATAAAAAGTCATGGTGTCCGCCTATATTCGTAGAAGGTATCACGGCTATGACGGTCCAAAATATCATGGAAAGGAGTCCCTCGACGAAATACAGAATTACTCGCCAGAGCGCGAGTAAATTAAAAATTACAGTCGACGAAGTCGCCATCCATGACGAACTACTGGATTTGATCCGCAGATCCAAAGCAGAAGGTTACTCCTTCACTCCGACGGAGCGCAAAAAATACACAGTCGTCCCTAGAGGGGTAGACTCGGCATTCGGGGCCACACAGGTCAGAGAAGACATTGAAATACAATGTCCGGACATCAAAATAGAAAATGTCTTACCGTTAACCACCGGCTGGTCTAAAGCAAACAGCGTGAACCTAGGCCTATTCAAAATAATCCTCCATCAAAAAGAAGATCAAGAACGCCTCATTAAGCTTCGTTTCATCCTTCACCAAAAAGCGACATGGGAAAAGCCAAGAAGGAGCGACCTTCTCCAGTGCTATAGGTGTCAGCACTTCGGCCATGTCTCGGCGAATTGTGCCTTCCAGGCAAGATGTGTAGCCTGCGGAGAGGACCACAACCCCCAAGAATGTCCAAGAAAGGACATTGACAGAACAAGCACCCCACCTTTCTGTGTTCTCTGCAAAGAGAAAGGCCACCCATCAAACTTCTCCGGGTGCCCGGAAAGGAGAAGTCTGATAGATAAGATAGCGTTTTTAAAAAACAAAAGAACAACCCCCATTTCAACCCCATCGTACGAATATATCCAAACACCATCAGCAACAGCCACACCAGCACATTCAGTACCCCTGTATTCGGATGTCACAAGTGGAAGAAACTCAACCATGTCCCGGAACCAAGAATCACAAGGGAACCGCCTTCAAAGACTCCACTACGAAACAGTCCAAGTCTTAGGAGTGTCTCCAGGTGAACTCCTCAAAAAGGTTGCCCAATTCTGGCCAAAATACGATGGCACGCCAACACAGGACAAAACAGTCGTGCTAATTGAGCTATACCTCAACCTGTATGGGGGTAAATAACCTGACCACTATCTGCCTCAACATAAACTCTCTAGTTTCCCACGACAAAAGAATATTCGTGACTAGCCTTACCAAATCCATCCAACCAGACATAGTTTTCGTTAATGAAACAGTCTTAAAACCGATACACAAGGTCCGAATAGAAAACTACCAGGTACTCAGAAACGACGCAGGCAGAGGCACCGCCATTCTATATCGAGACAACCTATCAGTCGACCAAATAAACTTTAAGCATGTCGACATTTCCTACGCACTAGCAACCTTAAACATGCAAAGACGCAATGGTGGTCATGGGAAAATATTAATTGGGTCCATCTACAACCCAGGAAACCTGGGACCTGCAATAGAACCGACTCTCAATAGAATACTAGCAATAGCTGCTAACCACGATTCTATCCTCCTTGGTGGAGACTTCAACGCGAGACATGAGTACTGGGGCGATTCCACACGGAACCCAAACGGCCAAAGAATACATCAATGGTTCCTG
Organism: Odontomyia ornata; assembly: GCA_963969285.1. NCBI lineage: Eukaryota > Metazoa > Arthropoda > Insecta > Diptera > Stratiomyidae > Odontomyia > Odontomyia ornata. The sequence goes on from OZ017739.1 coordinate 206,747,198, forward strand.
ACAAGCGCATTTCTAACAGGCGCCATTGTCAACGCAGGTGTCCCCTCATACCCGAGAAGCAGCTCCTTCTTAGACAACTTTCTGGTGTCACAAGACCTATTAACTGGGAACACAACTCCCTACCAATGTGCAACCCTTCCATCGATATCCGATCACTATTGTCTGAAACTAACCCTCCACCTAAACAACCTAACCACTATTGAAGACACACCAAATGCCTCTGTGGACTGGGCAAAGTTCAGAAAAGACCTCGAAGACGATTTACCCCCCCTCCCCCTGTGAACCGAATCCTATCTAACCAGGAAATCGATATCCACATCCAGAACCTAACCGAGGCTATACTGAGACGAATGGACGCACATGCGACGGAAGAAAACCTGAAACAAGGGCTATACAGATGCCTGACGCAGGATACCAAATCACAGATGAGGGAACAATAACGGAAAATTCAAAGGCTTAAACGGATTTTCCACCGGCACAACAACCGTATAAACCAGGAATACCTCACTCTTAAAGCGGAAATCACTGAACTAAACAACCGCATAAGGTGGCAAATAAGACGTGAGATGAACGAAGACTATAAAAGAAGATTGAGTTTACTCAAACCATCCTCAGACGTCTTTAGAGAAATTAATAAACTAACGGGCCGACGGTCATATAGTTTCAACATCGACAGGGACTCCATCAAGCACAGAGGGCTACCCTTCTCCACACCTGAAGAAAAGCTGCAAGTGATCTCTTCATTCTACGGAAATCTGTACCGAGAGAGAGCCCCAGAGAACGAAAGAGCACAGGAAAATATATCGGCTGTAAGAGAGAGAAACATTGGTTACCAAGGGTCATACCTTATAATATCTCTGATACCAACAAGGCAGTATCTCCGCAACACGAAACATTAGGGGAATTTTTCACCTACGTGTCAGAAGTAGAAGATACAATAGCCGGTCTTAATAATAAAACCTCTTGAGGCCTAGACCGTATCCCCAATAAAGTAATAAGGAAATCCGGCGCAATTGTCGCGAGAAGTTTAGCAGTCATCTTCAACAATTGCATAAACAATGGTTACTTTCCAGAAAGATGGAAACGAGGCAACCTTATCCTTATTCCTAAACCAAACTGCGACGGAGAAGTAAAAAATCTTTAGGCCAATCTCCTTACTTTCTAACATCGGTAAGATTCTGGAAAGAATCATTCTACGGAGATTAAGAGCATTCTCAACGAAGCTAATCCCCGAGTTTCAGTTCGGATTCCAACCCAAAAAATCCACAGAACACGCCATTATGATTGTGCACGACACCGTCGTAAAAAACCTGTGCAATGACTCCGTTTGGACCGATGGGCTAAAATTTAAACTCATATACTCTAACTGTCCCCTGGCCCTCACCCGTATCCTTGATAGCTTCCTACAAAATAGATACTTAACTACTGAAATATCCCACAGAACTTCAACACCTATACCTATCCTGTCTGGAGTCCCACAAGGATCCATATTGGGACCAAACCTTTTCAATTTCTTCCTACACGATATCCCACATTCCGCCCCCACAATCAGAACCCAAAACATCTCCAGTAACCTGAACATGATCATGTACGCGGATGATATCCTAATCGTAGCCAGTCACTCTTCCCATTTCCGCCATGGAAATGGTGCAAAGAGAAGTCGACATTATAGCACGCTATTTAAAGGATTGGGGGCTCCAAATCAACGCTGCTAAATCAAAAATAATTTGCTTCCGTAACGCGAGTGGTAAAGGGCACAAACTAGCAGTGCAGCAAAGCAAACGAATAAGGGCGGTTATCGAAGGGGACACGGTGAACCCAAAAGACAACATCAGGTATTTGGGAGTGAACCTCAACAACAGGTTCAAAATGAACCCACATGCAAGGAAGGCAATAAATAAAGCCAAAGGAGCTGCTGCACTAACCTCACCCCTCCTATCCTCCAAATCCGTCTTCCCAAATGTGAAACTTCTCATGTATAAAACCCTAATCCGCCCCATCATCACATACTCCTTCCCAGCCTGGCTGACAATTTCACCAACAGTAGCCGAGGAATTGCAAATACTTGAGAGGAGGATACTCAGAAAATGTATATCGAAATACCGACGCCCCAACTAAAAAATACTACAAAAACAGCGTTCTTTATGAAGAAACTAAAGTGACCCCCATCCTGCAATACATGCTCGAAACAAGCAAAAAGCGAATAGATAATTGGCAGACACACGAGTCAAATCTAATCCGGGACCTCTTCAATAGTACCTCCACCTCTGAAAACCCATATTATCTCTCTCCCATAAGAATCCTTCAAGACTTCCAGATTAACACCGATCCCCAACCAAACTCCCCAAAACCAAAGTGTCACTGTCAAATGAATCGTAACATAAAAAGTAGGTTAAGTAACATATGTCAAAAGAAAAGTCTCAATAAAGTACTACTACTACTATGATGAAAAACGGTTTTTTTTGGCAGATTAGTCTTCTTCTTCTTCTTTGTAGAACTACAGCCCCTTTTGGGCCTTTGCTCCCTGCAACAACCGCCTCTAACTGTCTCTGTTCATTGAACGCGTCCTCGAATTTAGTCTTACCTAATATTTTAAATCGGAATTTATTAATTGCAAAGTTTTGGAGCATTGTATGTACCCTGAAGTCAATCAGAGCACCTTCCAATCTGATGTGTAGGTGACGAGTATTCACTCTAATCAAGGAAAACATCAACGTGGGGTCAAAACGTATGCTGAGCCTCAAAAGAATGATCCGCTTGCTTGCATGAGTTTGCCATTAATCCATTTTCAATTATAAGTGGTAGTAAAAGTTAGTTATGGGCGTTTATTGATTTCAATGGAAGAAAACTTTTATTCTGAACAAATGCATTTCAGGTTTCAATATAAATAGCGATTTCTTCTACGAATTTAGTCTTATCGGTATTTCTTCAAAACGCTATTATAAGACAAAGTGTTGCCAATGATTACTTCAATGGTATACTATCTTGAATATCCCCTCTTCAACAGCCGCTGATCTTTCCTGTCTACCTTCAAGAAAACGGACGCAATTACTGGAATGTTAGGAAACTACTTAAACTCTTTTGAGAGAAGTATGTTCAGTAAAATTGATCATTGTGGTCGCAAAATTTTGTCGACTGCACTAATTGATTAAGTTACAAATAAGGCGAATGCACTGGTACGAAACTTTTGTTAATTTTTTTCGGCAATCAAATTCAGTGTTTATGGCTTTCTTTCGATTAGTATGTCATTCACAAATGGACATCTGTAAAATTTTCATGGTTCAAATTCAACTCTGACAATCTCTCTATTCATCTTCCTTGTAATACATCACTTCTAAATGAAGCAAATCTTAGCAATTTCAACAATAGTGGCACTCATGATACACATAATGATAATCGAGTGCCATCGATACGAGGGGTGACAATTAAGTTATGAGACTGATTATATTTTGCGCCAGATTGGACGAAGCAGCTTCGGAAACGTACGCTAAAATTATAAAAGGGCATCCTAAAAGTGCTCTTAGTCGTGTCCACGTTGTCTCCACACAATGGTTGTCTCCGCACGCCCCCCGCCCAAAAACAGCTCGCATGAGCAAGCCAAAGATAAAAACGAGATTATTGCTTTTGTTGGTAGCCGTGGAATCGTCCACAAATAATTTATTCCATCGAAGCAAACCGTAATTCAAGTCTACTATCGCCAAGTACTCGAAAGATTGCGAAAACGAGTCAACAGGGTACGCCCAGATATCGCTCGTAACTGGATCCTTCATCAGGACAATGCACCGTGCCTAACCACCCTCAGCGTGTCCCAGTATTTGGCCTCTAAAGAGATCGCCGTGTTGCAACAGCTGCCTTATTCGCCCGATATGTCACCCTGTTACTATTAAGTAATTTCTCTCCTATTGCGAAGAGTACCTTTCATATATATATACATATATATATATATATATATATATATATATATATATATATATATATATATATATATATATATATATATATATATATATATATATATATATATACACACAATATATATATATATATATATATATATATATATATATATATATATATATATATACATATATATATATATATATATATATATATATATATATATATATATATACATATATATATATATATATATATATATATATATATATATATATATATATAGAAATATATATATACGAGTATATATATATATATATATATATATATATATATATATATATATAAATATATATATATATATATATATATATATATATATATATATATATATATATAAATATATATATATATATATATATATATATATATATATATATATATATATATATATATATATATATATATATATATATATATATTTAAATATATATATATAGATATATATATATATATATATATATATATATATATATATATATATATATATATGTGTATATATATATATATATATATATATATAGTGTTACATGTACAAATAACTACATGTACAAATAATTCTGCGAGCTACTGTCGCAATTGTTTTCACGTCAACAAATGAACTTACTCGAACCCACGAGAACCCAACAAGCATGATCAACATCTGCAAGTGACGTCACTCCATTCATTAATTTGCTCGATTCTACCAGGTACCTCTCGGTAGAATATTCGCCAATGTACGAGAAATGGGTGAATGGGTAGAGACCCTATATAAAGGCGAGCTGAATGAATGGGGGGATCATTCATTCGACCGCGAAAAGAACTGCGATAGTGTGTTTCGTAATAGTGAAGTAATTTAGAAGACAATTGCGATAATAAATTCATGGACAAGTGTTAGATTTTTTAATAGTGACAATTAAAATTAGTGAAAGTGTAAATTGATCATTGTGCATTTTATTTAATTAAATAAACTCTTTTAACTTAAATTAAAAGACATTGCGATTTCACTTTCCTGGAACGTTAAAATTATAGGCCGCGAACCAATAACACGCGACAGTGGTGTCAGAAGTGGGATAGAAAAATTTTGGAAGTGAAAACTTTTGAACATTTTTGTGCACAATAGTGAAAATTAACGTGGAAACTGGTAGAAAAACAGCCGAAACAATAAAAATGCCAGGAAACTTACATCTAAAAATTGATCAATTGACCATATTGGAGCTCAAGGAGGAGTTGGAACAGCGAAACCTGGCCACACAAGGTACAAAAGCCATACTGATTGCACGCTTGCGTGATGCGATCGAGTCGGAAGGCGTGAATCTGGATGCGGGTGAGCCCTCAGATGCGGAACAAGGCACAGAATTTGGAGAAGAAGAAACACCCAAATCAAAGGAGCCAGAAAATGCGATATTGCAAATGTTAATGCTGATGCAGCAAGAGAAGCGACAACAGTCATCTAATTTAACTGTGAAGCTTAATGAACAATCAGCGAAGCTTAATGAACAATCAGCGAAGCTTAATGAACAATCAGCGAAGCTTAATGAACAATCAGCGAAGCTTAATGAACAATCAGCGAAGCTTAATGAACAATCAGTGAAGCTGGATCAACAAGCGATCGAAATTAAGGCAGATTTTCAAAAACAGTCCACCGAAATAAAAGCGGAGCTCAGTAGTCTTAACAAGCAAATTAAAGGCGTCGAGGAAAAGGTTGACCAGGTCGAAGAAAAGGTTTACCAGGTCGAGGAAAAGGTCAGCCAGGTCGAAGAAAGAATGAACCATGAGATGGAAAAAGTGAAAAAAGAATTGGAAGCTGCGAAGGCAGTAGCAACCACTTCACCAGCCCCGCTTATAACCGCAGCGCAAAGCACATCCAGAAATGTGCAAGCACCAATATTCGATGGGCAAACGGTCTGGAGTATTTACAAGACCCAATTTGAAGCTGCCGCAAGGGCAAATCACTGGAATGAACAGGACCGAGCAACTGCGCTGATTCTTGCTCTAAGAGGACCAGCTGCCGAGCTTTTGCAGACGATCCCCGTTGAATCGCAATCAAACTCGAATGCTATAATGAATGCGCTCGACATGCGTTATGGAGACGATCATCTAAAGCAGATTTATCGGTCACAGCTAAGGCATCGGGTGCAGAAGTCTGGTGAAACCCTACAGCAGCTAGCCCAATACATTGAGCGACTAGCACTTTTGGCTTATCCAGCCTACGACCCAGAACATCGAGATGATGCAGCGACAGAAGCATTCATCAGCGCACTAAAGGACCCGGAATTGCAACAAGCCGTGCGTTTAGCTCAAAAGCAAACGGTTAAGGACGCATTGGCTTACAGTCTGAACTTTGAGGCAGCGAAAAATGTGACTCGTACCACTGCCCGGGTTCGTGAGGTAGTGACAGACGAGTGCAGGTGTGAGCGCGTCAAAATTGAGCGAGACCTGCATGTAAATGGTGCGCCTAGATGCTGGAATTTCGGAGAGAAGGGGCACCTACAAAGAGACTGCAAGAAGCGAAGAAAACCGAGCTATTGTCCAGGGTGTGCAGCTAGAAGGAGATCCAGACCGAGTCAGGAGCCCAGAATGGAAGCCCTTCAAACAGAGGGGTCGGGAAACATGTAAGAGCCAACTTCGTGGGGCAGAGGTTGGCTAGGAGGATCGACGTCCCCAGCACCACCATAACCGTGTCAAGACTACATCGTGGAGAAGCGGACTTATGCCTTCCGGGTCAAGTTAACGGAGAAAGCTGCACCATAACAATCGACACTGGTGCAACCCGATCGATTATCCGACCAGACCTAGTTAGACAGCAACAACTTCACAAGGGCAGAATTTTCTCACTACGGACAGCTACGGGAGAAACTGCACCTGTTCATGGAGAGGTCAACCTCCAGATACAGTTGGGAGACCTTGTGTTCCGACACAATTTTCTGGTTGCGAATATTATGTATGACTGCATTCTCGGAATGGATTTTCTGCGACCACATGGAATCACGTTGGATTTGGGCAAACGTGTATTGAAATGGCAGAATGTCGAAGTACTGATGGAGGATCCCAACGTCCAAATTCCCAAGATGAATGTAGTGCTATGTACTGACACTGATGTACCGAATTCTTCCGAAAGCATTGTATGGGCCAAGCTTTATGGTGATTCTGGAGACCACCGATCTTATCTGATAGAGCCAACGAAGACGTCCGCATTGCGCAGTTTGATTGTAGGACGAAGCCTTGTAAGATCTTTAAGGAACGGATATGTGCAGGTTAGAGTCCTTAACACCGCAGATTCAACCACGAGCATCAAAGCGGGAGAAGTCATCGGCAGCTGCCAGCCTGTTTCCACCATCACCTCTTTGGAAGCTACTCACGACCATCATTGCAAAAGGAGGCAAGACACAGACAAAGCCCGGGAATCAACGTCTGCAATATTGAAGCAGGTCAAATTGCCAGTGCAGCTATTCAAACGAGCCTCTGATCTGGTCACCAAGTACAGTGACATCTTCTCAACAAGCCCGGATGACCAAGGCCGAACGAGTCTGGTAACTCACGTCATAGATACACAGGGAGCCAAGCCGATTCGACAAGCACCCTGACGCCTCCCTATAGCCAAACAAGGAGAAGTGAGCGCGCTGATCTCGGACATGGAAAAACAAGGCGTTATTGAACCTTCTGTCAGTCCATGGGCCGCGCCTGTAGTTCTAGTAAAGAAAAAGGATGGTAGCACTCGTTTTTGTGCCGACTATAGGTCTTAGATCACTTGCGTACTCTGAGACCGTTTGGGGTTTCTCAGGGGGTGGTCCGAACTTTATATCGGCTGGCAAACGAATAGTCTTTCCAAAAATGACTTTGGCTGGGGCTTGGCCCGTCGATGCATGTTCAGCGGCTCTATACGCCATTAAAAATAGTGGAATATGTCGGTCCCAGTCCCTTTGGTTCTCGTCAACCATTTTGGCCAGGTGTTTATTGAGCGTGCCGTTGAAACGTTTGACCATTCCATCGGATTGGGGATGCAGCGGTGTTGATGCCATTTGGGCTTTGCAATGCTCCAGCCACTTTCGAACGCTTGATGGAATACGTGCTACGTGGTCTAACCTGGAAAACCTGCTTGGTGTACCTAGATGACATCATCGTCATCGGGAGAACGTTCGAAGAGCATGTGCAATATTTCTAAATTGTTAAATTTACGTTTTATTCGTAAAATTCAGTCAGCCAGTAGCAACGAAAATGTCGGTGAAAAGTGTGAACATTACGATATTATTATAACCGGTGGTGGAATGGTCGGAACAACTTTGGCTTGCTCTCTAGGAAAAAATACAGTGCTTGGTGACAAGAAAATTCTTCTTCTCGAAGGTGGTCCTAAGTTCAAAGGATTCGAATGCGGTGAATATGGGAACCGAGTTTCAGCTATAAATCCTTCTGCCGTTAATTTGTTTAAGGCAATTGGTGCTTGGGATGTCATTTCCACGATGCGCTATAAGCCCGTGAAACAATTTCAAGTTTGGGATGCGTCAAGCCAGGCTATGATCACATTCAATCATGATAATTTTTCGGGCGATATGGCGTACATAATTGAAAATGATTTAGTCCTTCATGCTGTTACAGAACAACTGGAGAAGACTAAAAATGTTGAAGTAAGATATCAAGCTAGGATAGAGGATGTGAAATTGCCAGGTGAAGGATTGAGCAAGAGCGAAGTAACACTAAAGGATGGCAACATAATTAAATGTGATTTGGTGGTCGACGCAGAAGGTATGAACTCCTTGGTTCGAAAACGAATGAATGTTGAGCCTTTTGCGTTAAGCTATAATCAAATGGGATTGGTAGCAACTTTGGAACTCAGTGATACTGGTGATAATTCAGTGGCTTGGCAACGATTCCTACCTGCCTGACCGATAGCAATGTTACCATTAAACGATACAATGAGTTCTCTGGTTTGGAGTACGACACCTGCACATGCTAAAGAATTGCAATCGATGCCTCCAAACAATTTTGTTGATGCTATAAACGAAGCTTTTTACAAAGAATATCCCAAAGATTCCTTAACAGCAAATATATTGAATACTTTGGACTCAATTTTCTCCTTCAACACGAAAACCGTACGTCAATATCCACCCCCAGCATTTCGAATCTCCTCCGATGACCAACCTTTATCGAATTCGGCCGTTATCAGTCGCAGATCAACGGGCGGTTCCTTTTCCTCAATCCGTCGGCAATGCTTGCAGTTAGCTGGACATGGGCGACGAGATAGGGCGTCAGCATTTCCATGAACTCCGCCCTTCCGATGAACAATTTCATAGTCGTATGACTGCAATCTTTCAATCCATCTCGCAACTTGTCCCTCGGGGTTTTTGAAGTTAAGTAGCCATCTCAGCGATGCATGGTCCGTTCGAAGAACAAATTTCTGGCCATATAGGTATTTGTGAAACTGCTTGGTGGCCTCTATTATAGCCAATAGCTCCTTCCTGGTCACACAGTAGTTCCTCTCACTTTTTGAAAGAACTCGACTGTAATACGAGAGGACTCTTTCTTCGCCATTGATCTGCTGGGAGAGTACAGCTCCAATACCGCCATTGCTTGCATCAGTGTCAACTACAAACATTTTTCCGGGTTTCGGATACGCCAGCATGGGTGATTCACACAGCTTTTCCTTCAGGGCCTCAAAGGCTGTCTGGCATTGTTCGTTCCAGACGATTTTTCTCGGTTAGCTGATGGAGACACTTAGCTATTTTGGCAAAGTCCTTGACGAATCTTCGATAGTAGGTTGCCAGACCCAGAAAACTTCGTAGTTGGCGCTTGTTGTTTGGTGTTGGCCAGCTTTTCACGGCTTCAATCTTCTCAGGGTCTGTTTTCACCCCTTCTGCTGATACGATGTGTCCCAGGTATTTTACTTCAGCTGCGAAAAGGGTAGGTCTCCAAAGTTGCAACATAATTGGGAGGGACCATACCAAGTTACAAAGCGAATCAATGACGTCGTATACCGAATACAGGAACATCGTAAGCCGAGGGCTAAAATGAAAATCGTGCATCTGGACCGTCTTGCCCCATATTACACCCAGGGAGAATTGACTACATATAGCGACACATCCTTTCGGGGCGAAAAGGACTGAGGTGGGGGCAGTGTTACATGTACAAATAACTACATGTACAAATAATTCTGCGAGCTACTGTCGCAATTGTTTTCACGTCAACAAATGAACTTACTCGAACCCACGAGAACCCAACAAGCATGATCAACATCTGCAAGTGACGTCACTCCATTCATTAATTTGCTCGATTCTACCAGGTACCTCTCGGTAGAACATTCGCCAATGTACGAGAAATGGGTGAATGGGTAGAGACCCTATATAAAGGCGAGCTGAATGAATGGGGGGATCATTCATTCGACCGCGAAAAGAACTGCGATAGTGTGTTTCGTAATAGTGAAGTAATTTAGAAGACAATTGCGATAATAAATTCATGGACAAGTGTTAGATTTTTTAATAGTGACAATTAAAATTAGTGAAAGTGTAAATTGATCATTGTGCATTTTATTTAATTAAATAAACTCTTTTAACTTAAATTAAAAGACATTGCGTTTTCACTTTCCCGGAACGTTAAAATTATAGGCCGCGAACCAATAACACGCGACAATATATATATATATATATATATATATATATATATATATATATATATATATATATATATATATATATATATATATATATATATATATATATATATATATATATATATATGGGACACAACGAAATTTGTGACGACGCTAAAGGTTGCAATTTTGCTCCAGTTTTCACCAAGTTCAAATTTTCGGGAAAGGAGTATTGAGTAAATATCTCACTTTAGTTCGTGAACCAGCTATATCAGCCGAGCGGAAACAAAATGGCGGCCATTTAGGACAAAAAATCGTAATTTCAGTTCTAGCCCAAGTATACCTCCGATTTGAATGAAATTTGATACAAAGGTTCACTGATATGATATAATGAATTTCACAATAAAAAATGTCGCTCAAATGTCGAAAAAACGTATAAAATTTTGTTGTTGTAGTTGTGACCAAAGCAAACAAATGTTCATGAAATTCAGTAGTTTGATAAAAATATATAATAATCTAAAGAACCGTGTAAAAAACTGGTGGTCAGGTCGCAAAAAACGAAATGGCAGCCAGTTGAATCTCAATTTTGATCCGACGTATCTGAAGCTCGGTTTTAAGATAGAAATTGCTTAGATCTAGAAGCTTTGATATTTTGGTGATCATGTATGTACAAATTTCAAAATGGCGGCGGTATAATTATTCTTACTTGCAGGTTTTTGTGGCCCTCTAGTGGTCACATTTTCCAAGTAATTTTGATGGAATTTGAGAATATGGATCTCTGTACTCTTGTATTATGCAAAAAATTAACAAAATCGAATTAAAGAGTGAAACTCCAATGTGAACGGGATTTGGCACATTGATTGATAAGGTTCTAGCACACAAAGATTTAAAGTAATCCAAAATTAAATGGGAACATTCAAAATGGCGTTCAGAAGGCAAGCGCAATTCGCTATTTTAGTAGCAACTGAAATAATGAATATTTTTCATAGGAACGTTTTAAATGACTTAAGCTGGAAATATTTATAAAGCAGACCATTTTTAGGATATTGTAAAATATTTTTAACAATACCATAAAAAATTATCAAATCCCTACTTGTCTGTCTGTCCGTCCGTTTGTTCGTGCGTCACAGCAAGTTTTCTCGCAAACCACATGAGCTGGAATGAGGAAATTTTCTATGTAGGTCAAAAATGGTCCTCTTGAAATTTGCAGTGCAAGAAAATATTTTAAGGTGTTTAAGGGGGTCTCTCCAAACAGGGAATGACATAAATTTTTTTTTATTTCTGTAGCCCTCTAGCAGCCAAGTTTCTCAACAGATTCCCGTGAAACTTGAATCAGGCAAGTTAGTTTAATCTCATTAAGCAAATCGGATGACAAATAAAAAAGTCGAAAATTTACAGCGTAATATTTTTAGCATGTGTGAACAGCAAATGTGAGAAGGACAATACCTGTATATATATGCTCATAACAATTTATTATCCGCCGATTTTCAATATGTGATCCATACGTGTGCAACTCAATTGAATGAGCAAAATATTTGCGCCTCTATAAAGGGTTTTTGAAAACGAATATTGGCAGATTCTGTTTATGTTAATAAGAGCCCATGTGGTGCTACAAAAATGGCAGTAAGAAGTATTGTAGTGAGCAAACCAAATTCTCTTTCGAAATCTTACGCTACACACAAGTAATTTACCCTTCCGGCTGGTGCTACCAATGGGGAATAAAACGCTAGAACAAAATCGGTGGTCAAATGAACCCATTTTGAGTCGATTGCGGACATCCAGGCGGCCGTGACAAGGGTACTCGTGGACATCCCAGTCGATGCGTTCCAGAAATGTTACGAAGTAAGAAAAACGCGCTGGAATCGTTGCATAGCTGCCCGAGGGGACTACTTTGTAGGGGATGGCAGATTTGTAGATGATTTTTAAAAATACGGTTTTCGGTCGCATGATTTAGGTGAAGTGACACTAAACAAAGCATTAAACGCCCAAATTGAGAAATATGAGTCGATGCCAAATATTCAATTTGATTTTCATGTCAGGCATTCCACCATACATGCAATTACAAAAGTAACCTCAGAAATCTGTTGAAAGCCAAATGATAGAGAATGTGTTGGAGCGTGTCTCATTGATATGGGCGTGGCTTTTGGTATGGTGTGGTAACATGGACGTATTTTTAAACGCCTTCAGAACAGGTTTCCCAAACACCTTGCCACCATGATGTTAAGAGTGGTCGAACCATTATGCACGGTGTTAATTGTGAGTCACACTTTAATGTCAAGTTTTTCACCAAATTCAATTTGACATTTCTTTATTTCAGTGTTTGGCAAATTCAATAATGGAGAACTACACAATTGAGCAGCACGTTAAGGTTGTTGAAGCCTTTTACGAAAATTTGCGTTCGAAGAACAAATTTCTGGCCATATAGGTATTTGTGAAACTGCTTGGTGGCCTCTATTATAGCCAATAGCTCCTTCCTGGTCACACAGTAGTTCCTCTCACTTTTTGAAAGAACTCGGCTGTAATACGAGAGGACTCTTTCTTCGCCATTGATCTGCTGGGAGAGTACAGCTCCAATACCGCCATTGCTTGCATCAGTGTCAACTACAAACATTTTTCCGGGTTTCGGATACGCCAGCATGGGTGATTCACACAGCTTTTCCTTCAGGGCCTCAAAGGCTGTCTGGCATTGTTCGTTCCAGACGATTTTTCTCGGTTAGCTGATGGAGACACTTAGCTATTTTGGCAAAGTCCTTGACGAATCTTCGATAGTAGGTTGCCAGACCCAGAAAACTTCGTAGTTGGCGCTTGTTGTTTGGTGTTGGCCAGCTTTTCACGGCTTCAATCTTCTCAGGGTCTGTTTTCACCCCTTCTGCTGATACGATGTGTCCCAGGTATTTTACTTCAGCTGCGAATAGGGTAGGTCTCCAAAGTTGCAACATAATTGGGAGGGACCATACCAAGTTACAAAGCGAATCAACGACGTCGTATACCGAATACAGGAACATCGTAAGCCGAGGGCTAAAATGAAAATCGTGCATCTGGACCGTCTTGCCCCATATTACACCCAGGGAGAATTGACTACATATAGCGACACATCCTTTCGGGGCGAAAAGGACTGAGGTGGGGGCAGTGTTACATGTACAAATAACTACATGTACAAATAATTCTGCGAGCTACTGTCGCAATTGTTTTCACGTCAACAAATGAACTTACTCGAACCCACGAGAACCCAACAAGCATGATCAACATCTGCAAGTGACGTCACTCCATTCATTAATTTGCTCGATTCTACCAGGTACCTCTCGGTAGAACATTCGCCAATGTACGAGAAATGGGTGAATGGGTAGAGACCCTATATAAAGGCGAGCTGAATGAATGGGGGGATCATTCATTCGACCGCGAAAATAACTGCGATAGTGTGTTTCGTAATAGTGAAGTAATTTAGAAGACAATTGCGATAATAAATTCATGGACAAGTGTTAGATTTTTTAATAGTGACAATTAAAATTAGTGAAAGTGTAAATTGATCATTTTGCATTTTATTTAATTAAATAAACTCTTTTAACTTAAATTAAAAGACATTGCGTTTTCACTTTCCCGGAACGTTAAAATTATAGGCCGCGAACCAATAACACGCGACAATATATATATATATATATATATATATATATATATATATATATATATATATATATATATATATATATATATATATATATATATATATATATATGGGACACAACGAAATTTGTGACGACGCTAAAGGTTGCAATTTTGCTCCAGTTTTCACCAAGTTCAAATTTTCGGGAAAGGAGTATTGAGTAAATATCTCACTTTAGTTCGTGAACCAGCTATATCAGCCGAGCGGAAACAAAATGGCGGCCATTTAGGACAAAAAATCGTAATTTCAGTTCTAGCCCAAGTATACCTCCGATTTGAATGAAATTTGATACAAAGGTTCACTGATATGATATAATGAATTTCACAATAAAAAATGTCGCTCAAATGTCGAAAAAACGTATAAAATTTTGTTGTTGTAGTTGTGACCAAAGCAAACAAATGTTCATGAAATTCAGTAGTTTGATAAAAATATATAATAATCTAAAGAACCGTGTAAAAAACTGGTGGTCAGGTCGCAAAAAACGAAATGGCAGCCAGTTGAATCTCAATTTTGATCCGACGTATCTGAAGCTCGGTTTTAAGATAGAAATTGCTTAGATCTAGAAGCTTTGATATTTTGGTGATCATGCATGTACAAATTTCAAAATGGCGGCGGTATAATTATTCTTACTTGCAGGTTTTTGTGGCCCTCTAGTGGTCACATTTTCCAAGTAATTTTGATGGAATTTGAGAATATGGATCTCTGTACTCTTGTATTATGCAAAAAATTAACAAAATCGAATTAAAGAGTGAAACTCCAATGTGAACGGGATTTGGCACATTGATTGATAAGGTTCTAGCACACAAAGATTTAAAGTAATCCAAAATTAAATGGGAACATTCAAAATGGCGTTCAGAAGGCAAGCGCAATTCGCTATTTTAGTAGCAACTGAAATAATGAATATTTTTCATAGGAACGTTTTAAATGACTTAAGCTGGAAATATTTATAAAGCAGACCATTTTTAGGATATTGTAAAATATTTTTAACAATACCATAAAAAATTATCAAATCCCTACTTGTCTGTCTGTCCGTCCGTTTGTTCGTGCGTCACAGCAAGTTTTCTCGCAAACCACATGAGCTGGAATGAGGAAATTTTCTATGTAGGTCAAAAATGGTCCTCTTGAAATTTGCAGTGCAAGAAAATATTTTAAGGTGTTTAAGGGGGTCTCTCCAAACAGGGAATGACATAAATTTTTTTTTATTTCTGTAGCCCTCTAGCAGCCAAGTTTCTCAACAGATTCCCGTGAAACTTGAATCAGGCAAGTTAGTTTAATCTCATTAAGCAAATCGGATGACAAATAAAAAAGTCGAAAATTTACAGCGTAATATTTTTAGCAGCTGTTTTCAATAGAAAATCAAAATGATGGCCCCTGATGATTCAGAAAAGAATTGAAAATGTATATATTAATGGCAACGCAAATGCTGATTAAACGTTGATGGAAATGTTTTGAAATTAATTAGTTGAGCTATTGAAGCCGACAAGCTATCACCTTTGTGTGGAATGTGTGAACAGCAAATGTGAGAAGGACAATACCTGTATATATATGCTCATAACAATTTATTATCCGCCGATTTTCAATATGTGATCCATACGTGTGCAACTCAATTGAATGAGCAAAATATTTGCGCCTCTATAAAGGGTTTTTGAAAACGAATATTGGCAGATTCTGTTTATGTTAATAAGAGCCCATGTCGTGCTACAAAAATGGCAGTAAGAAGTCTTGTAGTGAGCAAACCAAATTCTTTTTCGAAATCTTACGCTACACACAAGTAATTTACCCTTCCGGCTGGTGCTACCAATGGGGAATAAAACGCTAGAACAAAATCGGTGGTCAAATGAACCCATTTTGAGTCGATTGCGGACATCCAGGCGGCCGTGACAAAGGTACTCGTGGACATCCCAGTCGATGCGTTCCAGAAATGTTACGAAGTAAGAAAAACGCGTGGAATCGTTGCATAGCTGCCCGAGGGGACTACTTTGTAGGGGATGGCAGATTTGTAGATGATTTTTAAAAATACGGTTTTCGGTCGCATGATTTAGGTGAAGTGACACTAAACAAAGCATTAAACGCCCAAATTGAGAAATATGAGTCGATGCCAAATATTCAATTTGATTTTCATGTCAGGCATTCCACCATACATGCAATTACAAAAGTAACCTCAGAAATCTGTTGAAAGCCAAATGATAGAGAATGTGTTGGAGCGTGTCTCATTGATATGGGCGTGGCTTTTGGTATGGTGTGGTAACATGGACGTATTTTTAAACGCCTTCAGAACAGGTTTCCCAAACACCTTGCCACCATGATGTTAAGAGTGGTCGAACCATTATGCACGGTGTTAATTGTGAGTCACACTTTAATGTCAAGTTTTTCACCAAATTCAATTTGACATTTCTTTATTTCAGTGTTTGGCAAATTCAATAATGGAGAACTACACAATTGAGCAGCACGTTAAGGTTGTTGAAGCCTTTTACGAAAATTTGCGTTCAAATCTAGATGCGTTTCGTACCCTTCGTGATTTTTTTGGTCAGCATAATTGACCAAACGTGCCCACAATCAGGAGGATTGTGCGCAAATTTCAGTAAACTGGGTCTGTAAGAAATGTGAAATCACCTGTGCAAGCTTGCCCAGCTCGGTCTGCGGAAAACATTGCTATTGTTCGCGATAATGTGGTAGTAGAGCCGTCAACCTCGACTCGTCATCGGGCCCAACAATTGAACATCACTCATGCGAATTTTGAATGAAAATTTGAACTTGCACGCTTAAAAGTTTCAACTTACTCAAGAACTGAAGCCTACTGACCATTTCAAATGTTGGCAATACGCCGAATCGTTGGTTGAACAGACAGACGGGAATGGCGACTTTACAAAGAAAATCATCTTCAACGATGAGGCACACTTTCACCTCAGTCGATTCGTTATCAAGTATCATAGGCGAATGCGGACAAATGCGAATCCACCAGTGATTATTGAAATGTCGATGCATCCACAAAGAGACTATTCGGTGCGGTTTATGGGCTGGCGGCAACATCGGGCCGCACTTCTTCGAAAATGAGGACGGCCAAGCAGTTACCTTGAATGGTGTTTGCTATTGCGAGATGATAACGGACTTCTAGTGACCAGAAATTGAGGTTATGAACCTGGGCGATATGTGGTTCCAACAGGATGGTGCTACTTGCCACACAGCCAACGAAATAATGGCTCTTTTGCGCGACAAATTTAATGGCCGTGTTATCTCACGTTGTGGCAATGTTAATTGGCCGCCATGATTTTGTGATCTGATAACATTGAACTTCTTTCTCTGAGGGTATTTAAAAGAAAAGTGTACGACAATAAGCCAAGAATAATTCAAGAGCCAAAGGATGAGATAATTCGGCCCATTAACGACATTGAACCACAATTATGTCTCAGAGGCATTGCAAATATGGATCATCGGATAAAATTGTGCCACAGTAGCCGTGGCGAGTTTTTTGGGTGATATTTTTTTCCACACATAACGGTCATAGATCCTTCTATCATGATAAAAAATATTGACATAATTGTCGGAAAACTTTTTGTTTTATTTACAATTAACATGGTGCGTTTTGGTTGGACCACCCTTTACAATATATTGTATGGGACTTACGGAAACCTGACGAAAATGCACGATTCCAGTGTCTTGAATGGTCTACAGTAAGGAACAGTTACTGCGTATCCGCTATTTTCACTTTACATGCACAAGCTATTGAACGGCTTTGATTTTAACATCTCGCCAACGGAATGATTGATGGCGTTTGCTGATGGTCTGATCATTTACACGGCAGACTAAAACGCTTCAATAGATCAGAACAGTCTTCGAAAAATGCTTAATGATATGCAGCTGTACACCAGTAATTGCCGGATAAAAGTGAATGCACAGAAGTCTGAAACAATTTCGAATCGGAAAACACTGAAGTTGGCAAGTCAAGACGTGAAATGTAATTGGAGGGATTTCCACACCATGTCTGGTAGGGGTAGTTTAGAGCAGGTTCCTCGTAAATCCTGTGTTCGATACTTTAGTGTTTGTTTCGGTCAGTATGTGTGCTATGCTCATAATGTCAAAATTATGTTCGGTAAAGCACAAAAAGTAGTCATATCCCTTCGACGACTCTTTCATTTTAGATACATTGATCAAAAGATCAAAGTTATCTGTTACAAGTCCCTAGTAAGACGAATTTTGACATGTGGACGTCATATTCGGTACAACCAGTGTGCTAGTACAATGGAAGAATTAAAAGTTATTGAAAGGAAATATCTTCGTGCATATACTGGTTTATACAGAACGCCTGAGATAGATCGTAAACACTATATATAGAATACAAGGATTTATCCAACTTCTAAAGTGACGAGAGTGAATATCTTCATATTGAGACTTCTTTGGAATCATATCCCAAGATCTGTAACTGTGAGTAAAAACCCCTCGATTTTACAGCCGTTCCGCCCTTCAGATAGGTATTTTGAGATTTGGCTCACTACTGGCCTCATTCCTCCAGAAACATTGGTGGGTTAGGTGAAAGTCGATATGATTTTGATTTGGACAGTATTTCAATTATATATCACATATAAAGACGGGAAATTCATAAGAAGATAAAATATTCTCCGAACTTGAGTTCAGAAAGTCAATAATTCCGATGGAGGTACTCATTTGCTAAATTCGTTAAGCTGGTTGAGTTGGGAGCAATCTATGTATTGTTGGCTAAATGATAATGTCTGAATTTTTCGTGATTATTTTCTGTTTTGTGTCTTTCGCTTTTTAGTTTTGGTTTTTAGCTCATTATTGCTGCATTCAATGATGTTGTTGTTTGATTATGTAAAAAATTAGGGATAGTTTTCAATATTTGGAATAGATATCTTGTGGTGTTTATTATTAGGCATAGAGATAAGAATTACCGTTTAGGTGGGCAATATGTGATAGCACGTTTTCAGTATAAGATAAAGCTTTGGATTAAACTTTGTTCGAATTACGTTACAACATATTAGATGCAGAATAAAAGTTCACTGTTCTATTGTGTTAATAACATGATTAATCTTTGAATTGTATTGATTGGTTTTTTTTTCTTTTGCCAATCAAATCATAAAATATATAATAATTTGAATGAAATAGAATCTGATATTGTTTTTTGCTTAAATGTTATTGATTAATAAGGTATTAACTTAGAGAACCACTTGGGCCATTACGTTTTTAGTATTTGTTTGTAATTTGCTTTATATAGTATTCTTTGAAAGTTTATAAGGATTAATATTGAATAAAGTACATTTGACTTTGACTTTACCGTCAATACTACAAGATATCGTTTTATTTATCCTTCCAAGTATGAGACATAAGTTTTTGTAGCTGATAAAATAATCAATTAGATCTCTGCTCAGTATGAGGTTAGAGATGGCTAATTGATTGAATTAAAGAATAGATTTTCCATTCAGGCTTGACTTTAAATCAAAAAATTTTGCTTCAATGTTAGTTTACCAGTTCAAAATAAATTTCGGTTAGGGAAAGTTTCTGCAATCCATCCCATATAAACGTATTTCCATCTACATCTAGAGTCATATTCTAAATTTCGATATCAGCCCTATCTAGAAAATCGATCACATCACCAGCGACTTTATGATTCGACACCTTCGCTTGAAACTTCTTACGAAATATGCTATTCACTTCTGTAAAGATACCATCTATTTTACGTGGCGAAAAACCCCTTAGTTTCTCCATCTATTGGTTGCTAGCTTCACTCGTGTATACGTAATTTCAACAAAATCAACGGGAGATGGTTGTAGCCCAAAACTTTAAGAGGAATGCGTTTCAATCTTTTCAACCTTGTAATGGTTAGTGTTTTATATTCTTCCATATTTTTTCTATGGTTCATCATTCGAACTGCTTTTCAATGGTTTCCAAGGTCGCCTTCCTTTACTTCGATAAAAAGGAAAATATTTTATCATTTGTTAGATTTCTGCCAGTAAGAACTATTGTACAAAAAAAACTGCCATAAGTAGTTGGACATTGCTTCTGGTAATTCCGATTGAACTTCCTTTGAAACTTTGCCCAATCCATTTTTAGAGACAGACGTCAGACATTACAGTTTCCTAGGACTTGCATGAACGTTTCAGCAATGATATCTATCATGAATATCTTTGAGAATTGGTTCAACGAGTGATATTGGTAGTCGTAAAACAAAATGACAGCTGTTTCAAATGAGAAGATTGAATGAATTTTTGTGATTTTCGCCAACTTCAACATTTACTATTAACTTCTTTTTCATAGTGCTACATTCCCTCACGGGCCATTTCTTTACACAACAAGCGCCTCCTACTAACGCTTGATTGAATTTATCAATGAATGCCTGAAGATGAACGACTACAAATTAGAGGTGAACAAAATGTTCTGATGGCATGAATCGATGACTTGAATTACAATATTTCTCCAATACTTGCATAAGAAATCATTCAAATTCATCCAAAAGATGCAAAGTTTCGTTCATAAGTACATAACAGGTGCCATTTTATTCTAGCTTAAATAAATTTTCTGAATGCTTGGCCAATTGAACATGTTCAAATTCAACCCTAACTTAAATTTTCACCAAAACCCGAAGAGAATAAGAGTACCTAGGTGGTTTGAAATATTTATCAACCATCAACACAACACAATATTGTTGTTGTAATCCCATATAATTGAAATGATTGTAACTCACTTAATTATAATTTGATTTTCATGAAGTTCCGTAACATGAGGTTCCTGTATAGCTGTTAAAGAAGTTTAAAAATCAAACTTTTACTAACTATGTTAAATGAATTTTGATTTCGAAGGTATTTATTGCTCTTGTATTCACAAAGACAGAGAAGTCCGATTAGGAAGGGGGGTACTAAAATTTTCTATGCATTTTGCATCCCTCTGAGCCCTTGATGCATAAATTGACTTTTTAATACAGATTTTGAAAGTGCTGATCAGGACTTTTCATTTGATATTCCACTCGATTGTATTTGATGAAAAAAAATGTTTCAGTGCCACTTCATTGCTAGGGGGACCCTCTTCAAAAAATTTCAAAATATTTATATTAGCTAAACTTTTGAGAGACTACCACGTTAGGACTATTACGGAAGCCTAACCAACATGGAGCGAGTTCCGCTGGATGTAGCACCAAAATACCCACTTGTATTTATTTGGTGCGTACGTGTTTGCTCTGGAATACCTGTAAACTACACTCAACTTCACTTCAAAGCTTTCGCAATGAAACACACGTTTCCTCCATCAAATACATTTATTTAACTAACAACTACAATTTATAATTTGAACGTTTTTACGGCGCTGTTCTGCCTTGAAATCCGACTCCAACGCTTTGATTTCTGCTCCAAATGCCTCCCGCTCCGCTTTCGTAACCGCAAGACGTGCCAATCGGCGCAGATCACTGTTCTTGCGGCGGAACTTAACAATACGCCCACCTCTTGGCCGCTTTTCTTCCGGCGCGACGACCATCGTATCGAGCGGCTTGATTAAGCATGTCCGGTACTTGTCGATCGTGATTGGCCTCGGACCCGCTCCGGGCGTCGCAGCAATTGCTTCGTCGAGTGACGGACGGGGTTGCGTCGTCATCACAGGCTGCTGGTGGTGGTTGTCCAGTCGCCGCCCACGTATGTCGGTTGCTGGTGGTGCGAGCTGGTAAATTCGTTGTGGATGGCGATTTGGCACAATTGTTAGGTCCGCACGATGCTAATGTGTGGTGCCGGTGAGTCTGCTGGCGATGCGTGTCGGTCATGGTGGCTGCTGGCGGTGCGTGTAGGTCGTGGTGGCTGCTGGCGGTGCGAGCTAGTCAATTCGTTGCGGATGACGATTTGGCGCGAATTGTTATGTCCGCGCGATCGCTGGATCGGTACCACGTTAATTTGCTCGTCCCTGGGCGAAATGCTTTAGGGGAACTACTGCTTAGGCAAAGGCCTTGAGCAGGGCAATTAACGCTGTTTTGGTGATGAGCGAATGGGCTGCAAAATAGCTGGCTGATGCGCATAGGGCAATTGGTTGCTGTTTTTGTTGTTGTTGTTGTCGTCCGTACGATCGCTGGATCAGAATCACGTCACTTTGCTCGTCCCTGGGCAAAATACCTTAGGGAAACTACTGCTCGGGCAAAGGCCTTGAGCAGGGCAATTAACGCTGTTTGGGTGATGGACGTATGGGCAGCAAAATAGCTGGCTGATGCGCGTAGGGCAATTTCCGTCCGGCTGCCTGGATCCTGGCTGGTACTCTCTTGAATTTGTCAGCCTCGGACTAAATGCCTTGAGACGATTCTACTCGGGCAAAGGCCTTGAGCAGGACAAGCGTAGTATCAAGAGTGTTTGGTTTGTTGATGGCCATGATTATTTATACAAAAATAATGCTTACCTCCAGTTTACCTTTGTTCTCATTCATTTGCATTACGTATTCGGTGCATTTACCTCTTTGCTTAGTCAACTAAAATAACGATTAATTAATAGTAAATTAAGTCAGTGGATTGTTTCGGGAAATTTTCACCTGGCCATCTATCGGTGACTAGCAACAATGCTTAAGCTTTTCGAGAAGTGATTTTCTATGTGTATTATTTCCATTTACCACAGATTTGTGGGTTGGTCAATGCCAAGCTAAGTGGACGAGCACGAAGTATATGGCATACTCACGCATACACTTACTTCTCAAGTATACCTACGAGAACCAATGTGTGAAGCGTTAGTAATGCTCGAGACATTGGCTGAGCCTAATGTCTCAAGGTTGGTGCGGTTCACCACAACATTCCTTCCCAAGTTCACAAGTGGCTTGAAGAGCCTAATCGTGACAAAAATATTTCTGATTTCGTTATTTTATTTGCTAAGCTGCTGATCTCTTTAAATTGATAGCTGATAATTGAAAAGGTAAACGAGAGGTATTTGCTTGTTTCAATTAGGTTCTTTCATGGCTCTCATATGTAGATTAACATTATTAATAATACATTCCTTTTGATTCCAATATTTTAATTTTTAACTCAAACAATTATCTACAATTATTAATATGTCTGACATTTTGATTGTAAGCAATTATTTTCACTTTCATTTACAAGTATTTTAATTTTCTGTTTGTTACAATATTCTTTATTAACTTCTTTCTTCTTGTTTTTGTTTTTTATGTATTCATTAAATTTTAAGGAGATACAAGAATATTTTCATGTTTTGTTCAACATTTCCGCACTATTATTTTGTATTAAACATTTTTAAAAGAGAATTTTTTATTTCTTTACTCTACTTACATAATTTTTCAATACGATTAACTGTTTAAATGGCATTATAGCTTGTTTTGAGCGGGAGATACAAAATTACAACTAGTTTCGATGGAACTTGATTTATATTTGGACTATTTTATATTTGTATCAGTATGTTTCTGTTCTTTATTTATTACATTGTCTTGTTTACAATAATGAGTTTATTTACAATTATGAGTTTCTTTTTTCTTCTCTTTTGTTCCTATTTCTTTCTTTTGTTTTACTTGTAAACTGAAATGATAATACATATGAAGATAACTAACTTCACAAACATCTTCAGTTGCTTATTTGTTTTTTTTTTACAATAGTTTTTGTTTTGAGTTCATTGATCTTTCCCACTTTACATGAAAGGCTTTCTTTTAATATTTTTGTATGTGTTTTTTTTTTGTTTTATCACTTTGCTCATATATTAAGATGATAATGCATATGGAGATATAACTATTTCACAAATATATACAGTTTCGGTTATTTGTCTTTCTATAATTTTTTGTTTATGAGTTTATTGGTCTTTATAAAATCATACGAAAGGCTTTGTTCTTATTTTATTACTGGTGCACATTTACTACTATGTGTTATGTATATTATACAACTTCTTTTTAGCTTCGTTTCGTTCTATTCCTTTTATTATTACATACATTTGCTTTTATCTTTATTCAGATTTCTTTCAATATTTAAACTGTAGTATGTATAAAGTTGGTTAGCTTGGTTACACCAATTTTCGTTTGTTTTTCGTTTTCAGACTTTAGTTTTATTGATGGTTGGTAGCAACAATAATGTTTCCAAACATAAAAAAAAAAGAGTTTTTGTAGTTTTGTTTTTTTTTACATTAGTCTACTAAATTTTTTCTTACGCATTTGTTAAGGTTTTCTATGATTTTCAATTTGAAAGGAAAAATGCTTCATAATTTTTCTTCATAATTTAATTTCCAGACAATAACGAAAAGCTTGCTAAATAAGCTTTTGGTTATGTACTTTGCAATTAATATGTTAATAGACATATTAGTAGGGAATGAATTTTTCTTGATTCTGATTGCTATTTTTTCAGTTCGTATTTCGTTGGGAGTAGTTTTGTTAATCTGTACATAGAGAATTAGGGTTTGGTTAGTCGTAACGTTGATCAATATTTCCACGATCGCCCGCAGTTGTTCATATTCGTGGGCCAATAAGCTTGGAGCCGAAAGGAAACTTTCTATCAAGAAAGGTATTGGATTGAGTAGCTCGTGATTGTTCGATAATTACAGAACGTTTGTGTGATTATTGTCTGGAGTTGGATGGGAATTTGCTATCATCAGTTTAATGAATATTGCTGTCCGAGACAGTCGCGTTACGTGATTATGGATAGACCAGTATGAGCGAAAATGGATGGACAATTTATGGGCATTTTTTTTTCTTAACATTTATTTATTTTCAGCTACTTGAATTGCCATAAGGGATAGTTTTAAAGATGATGAGGGTGAACAACCTTGCCTTTGAGGCTTGTTTTCTGTTTCTTTAAGTATTTTACACTAATCGAAAGGAACGAACTGTAGGATATAACG
The DNA here is from genome assembly GCA_963969285.1 of Odontomyia ornata. Lineage (NCBI taxonomy): Eukaryota > Metazoa > Arthropoda > Insecta > Diptera > Stratiomyidae > Odontomyia > Odontomyia ornata. The sequence continues at coordinate 206,772,180 of OZ017739.1, forward strand.
GGAGTGGGGTCGGTGGGTTTATTTATTCACTGCTTTGTACTACTGGCTTAGCTTCTGTTACTGCTGGCTGCCCGTTGAGATTAAGAGTAACATAGAAAGTAAGAGGCTTTTCTGTTTTGCTATCTTCTGAATGTGGATTGAGTGCTTTAGATGGTTTACGACATCGATACAATACAATTCGAATAATCAGATATGCTCCAATATCTAGAATAAGGAGTGCTACGACGGAAGTAGAGATGGATGTGGGTTTGACTAGTTTCCTTGATTTTGATCTGATCTAGCTTGAAATAGATTTGTGTAAGGGAATGTGTATGGCTTTGGAAGATTTTATCTTCATCCGTATGTGGGGCTAAGTGTAATGATGCATAAGCATGTCTAACTGCAGGAGCTGAGAGGTCGAGGTTAAATAGGTTAGTATCGAATTCCGGGAAAAATGGTGGATGTTGCATTACGAAATTTTGAGAACCTTCTGTTTGATGCGGGATCAAAAGTTCATTTATTTGCAGGCTACAAGGCTGAGTAACGGTCAAGACCCCCTGACTGCTAAGTATATGTGTAGTTACGTTGTTTTCACATTGCACGTGGATGGGTGTGGTAGTTAGGAGAAAATAAAGCCAACTATTGGGCTTATTTAATTTAATGATGGAATTACGTGGAGATAAATTTATACGAAGAGGTAGGGAAATTTTTTTGTGATATGGGTTGTTTAGGAGTGTGATAATTTCATTTTCAGAAGGTGGAGAGCGAATTCTTGGGACATACAATGGCATTACATACAAATCTCCGGGTTCGGGGTGTCTGATTTTTTTAAGACTTCGAGCATTAACCAAGATGAATAAAAGGAACTGCTGTGTAGGAAGATGGCTTGCAATGTATGTGATATTGACAGCAGGAACCAAAACATATGTCTTGTTTGTACGAATTGGAATAGTATGAATTTGCTCTAGCTGCATCTTTGTCAGTTGAAATAAAGATAATCCTATGACTATAACAAGTTTGTTCTTTATTCGATAATGTTGCAAGTAAGCTGACTAAAGTAAAACTTGCTCACAAAAATTAGGGCATACATTTCCAGTCTTAGTATAAAGTTCTTGGAGCTTTTTCGTGGATATTAGGAGGGGGTGTATTCTATTATTGTTAGTCAAGACTATAATGTCAATAAATGTTCGTTGCCTAGACTCTATTTCAATTATTTGAGCAAGCAGAATTGTAATTATCTGCGTTTTTCGTTCATTTACCAATAACACATTGGTAACATTTTCGATATCCCTGATTTGCATAGCCAATTGTTGTTATCTGTCCATAACACGGGCTAAAGGTCTATGAAGCTCTTCCAAAGAAGTTTTAACTACACTAATTCTTTGTTTTTCTAGTTCAACTAGTTATTCTTAATTTTTTTCCACATGTTGCAGTTTACTATATAGCTCATTTTCGTTCTCATTGTCCATTGTGCCGAATAGATAGTGCATAGTACGACCAACCCCATCGAACAGGGACCGTCTAGATTTTTGGGGCATCCATGATTCGTAAAGTGTACTAGAGTGGTACTTCAAATTCTCCACTAAAATGTGTATGTGCCTGTCCTGATCTTGGCATTCCGTGTTGTTGAAGGAACAAAGTAACTGCATCAGATGCTCTGCCCGTTCAGCAAGCGATATTTGAGTTTTCATCTCTCCCAAGTCCAACTCCATCACGATGCTCCAAGAGCTATGATAGCATAAAAGGTCCCCTTTGGTTTCCAACAGAACCCCTGTATTATTTATTGGTGTGATCGTGAACGGAAGTGCTTCGATTCGTGTTTCCAAAATTGCCAACGTTACAAGGGTAACAACACAAAAGCCACCCATTGCTGTTTGATAAAGGAAAAGGGAAAAGGTAGAAAGAAATGATAAAATTGAAGGCGCTTATCTATTCATGAAAAAGTTTTAATATATTGTTATGTATGTTGATGTGTTTTTTTCCCATCGCAATCGTGGTGTTGACCGGTGAAGTAATTTTCTTAACGATATACGGGCCTTTCCATACCTGTACTAACTTGTGTTTCCTTTTTTCATTCCTGAGCAATACATTATCCCCTACATGAAAAGTTATTGGCCTAGCTTTTTGGTCGTAGTTTGCTTTAGATTTGGTTTTACTGGAAAGTTAGTTTTTACTAGCTATTTCGTACATTTTCTGGAGCTTAAACTTTAGAACATAGAAGTAATTCTCGTGGTTATATAAGGGAACAGGGTCCTTTTTAAGGTCAGATGGAATATCTGCTGTAAAACCAAACAAACAATCCATTGGGGTTAGTTTAGTACTGTCGTGTTCACTGTTATTATAGACGAATGCGGCAGTCCTCAAGAACTGATCCCAAACTTGCGGATTCTCATCCACGGTGGTCCGTAAATACTCAACCAAAGGTTGGTGAGCTCTTTCTAAGCCCCCATTGGACTGAAGATGATAAGCAGTTGTCTGTAACTTCTTAATATGTAGTAGCTTACATAATTGCTTAAACAAATTACCCACAAAATTCATCCCCTGGTCCGTAACGAACTGTTTTGGGATTCTGTATCTTGTTATTGTTTCCTCAAAAAAATTCGAGCTACTGTTACAGCCTCTGCATTTGGCATTGCATACCAGTCAACAAATTTGGTCAAATTGTCTTGAAAAGTGAGAACGTATTTATTTCTTGCTCAGGACTCAACTAAGGAGCCTACGATGTCAAGGTATACTTTATCGAATGGTTTATCAGCTATGTCTGTAATCATCATTGACACACGATACTGGGGACTGTTCTTCATTGTTTGGCATTTTTCGCACTTTTTTATGTAAGACTTGATATACCTTAACATGTGTTTCCATCTAAAAACTCTTCTAAGTTTCCGGTATGTCTTTGAAACTCCCTGGTGACCCCCAAAAGGAGAGTTTTGAAATTCATGGAGTGCGGCCTCAATCTCCGCAGGGGTATGTAACATGGTGTACCTATTCATTTCTGAGGTTACCCCCTGAGTTTTTTGAGGTTGACTTGATTCCTTGGGCAACTCATTATTCGTAGTACTTAATGTGTCAGAGTGGGTCACTGGGTCGGGTTGCTGTTGTCCCGGGGATTCCCCGAAAGTTTTTTTTAGGTATGTGCTGTTGCACTTTTGCCTGTTTATGCTGAGATTGTGTAGTAATATTACACTGATGTACCGTATCTTCAACTACAGGCTCCTCAACAGGGATTCTGCTGAGAACGTCGGCGTTTGTGTTATATTTGCCGGGCTTATATTCTATACCGTAGTCGTACTCTGAAAGTTTGTGGTGAAACCTGATCAGGCATGTGGTAGGGTCCTTAACGTTGAAGATTCTTTCAAAGGTTTGTGATCAGTGTATACTGTAAACTTACGGCCTAGCAGGTAACAGCGGAAATTTTTGCCTGCCCAGACTATTGCTAACAGCTCCTTTTTGATAGTGGAGTAATTTTGTTTTGCTTTGTTTAGTGTCCAACTGACATAAGCTATTGGCTTGTATATTCCTATTTCCTCTTGAGATAAAACTGCACCAAGAATTTCATTGCTGGCGTCAGTGGTAAGATTGAAAGGTTCACTAAAATTGAGGTAGGCTAGTAGAGGTGATTCAACCAACGCAGTCTTAAGAAGTTGAAATGCTTCTTGGCATTTGACTGTCCAATTATATTTAACACCCTTCCTGAGCAGGTTTGTTAGTGGTTTGGCCACTTTTGAGAAGTCGAGTATGAATTTGCGATAGTAGTTTACCAGGCCTAGAAAAGACTGCAACCTTCTTACCGTGTTTGGCTGGGGAAATTCTTGCACACAGCTGGTTTTGCTGGGGTCCGGATGGGCGCCAGCCTGGAAGCAGATATGCCCCAGATAAAATACCTCAGGACGCAGGAATTGGCACCTTTCCGGTTGTAGCTTTACACTATTCTCCCTTGGTTGGTAGAATATTCTCCTAAGTTTGTGAATGTGCTCGCGTAAGTTTTTTCCATAGACGACTATATCATCTAAATATACAAAACAATCAAAACTCTGAGGGCCTGTCAGGATGTAATTCATTAATCGCTGGAAAGTAGCAGGGGCCCCCTTTAATCCAAAAGGCATGCGTTTCAACTAATAATGACCATAGCTTGTGCTAAAAGCTGTCTTAGATCGATCTTGGGGTTGTACGAGAACCTGGTGGTAGCCGCTGGCTAAATCTAATGTGCTAAAATAGCATGAATGCCCCAGTTGATCCAAAATATCCTCGATGCGAGGCAGGGGGAAAGCGTCTCCAATAGTCTTGTCGTTTAGTTTCTCAAAGTCAACGACTACACACCATTTCTTTTTTCCATCGGCCCCTGCCTTTTTTGGTACCACCAACACAGGGGAGTTCCAAGAGCTTTTGCTAGGCTCCACTATATCATTGTCCAGCATTCCTTTCACCTGTTCGTTAATGACTTCTTTTTGTGGAGGAGCTAACTTGTACCTTTTTTTGATTTGTGGGGGCTTGATCGGCGATCAATTATATTTCATGCTGGATAGCATTCGTGTGTGTGAGTTCATCTCCTGATAAGAAGAATACATCGTTAAATTCTTGACATAGCTGCGCAATAGCCGTTTTCTCTTCAGGATTCAGATGTTCGTAGAATATTCATTTATTCTCCTGTCTAGCATTTCTTTGTGTGCTGGTATATTCTATTTCATTTGCCAGGGGTTGCTCAAGGCTGCTGTAATCGAGTTCAATTGGATTATTAATTAGTCCTAGTTGTTCCGTTCGAGCCTGTGAATTACTATTGTGGCTGTAGGGTAGCCTGCTAACTTTTCTTCTTCAGCTTTTAGCTCTTTGATAGTGCATTGGGTGGCCGCTTCTAGGGTAAGATCCACATGTGTTAAGACAATAGGTATACTAGTAGTGTTAAGTACTCTGATTAATACTCGGGATGGGTTCAGTAGAGAATTAGCTATGAAAACTCCGTCACGAATTTCTTGCGAATGACAGATCATTTCCTGCTGCGATTCTAGGGGCACTTCCACTATCTGCTGGGTAGGGGGGCACAAGGTGACAGCCTTTTCCAAAGTAACCATGTACCCCCCACCTTCCTCATTTTTACTGGTCGAGCCTAACTTCTGGCTTTGTTGACCGTGAATGGGTGGCTCGAGCGTCACGGCTGCTTGCTCCTTACTAAGGTCCAAGTCTGCGTTATTCGACGCTCCCTTGTAACTCTCTAGATGGTTCCCATTCAAAGGGAGGGATAATGGGAGGGAAGACTCTCTGAGGTTGATTTCTGTGAAAGGAAATCTGAGAATTTGAGTGGGGCCCTCCACGTTGCAGTTCTTAGCTAGAAAATCATTGCCTAACAACCCATCATCAGTGACTCCGGGTATTTCATCTACCACTTGAAAGTTACTGAAAAAAGGAGTGGGGACGCTAAATTTTCCTACTATAAGCCCCAGAGTTCTCCCCCGTCCAAACGGACACTGAGGTGCTACCTTTTGACGTGGATCTACGTTGCTTGGTTTGATAGCAGATTTTTTGATCAGACTTACTTCTGCGCTAGTGTCTATGGTCAATGTAGTTGTAGGTTTTATTCCTATATCTAGGGGTAGAGTGGCAGAAAACAGTTTAGTTCCACCGAGATCAGTGCCCAATTTAATTCTCTTTTTGACTCGACTTTTTGGCGTTTCCCGAGTTAGTACTTTCCCATTTCGTTTTTTGGCGGCAGTCCTCCTCTTGGCGACCACAGAAATCACAAATTACTGACGTGCGATACCCCTGGAGATTACCCTGTTGTTTTATTGTGGCTTGCTGGTCCCTGCAGTCTCTGAGATCATGACCGTACTGCTTGCAGGTAGGACAAAAAGAGGTGTTTTTACGCTTTAAACACTTGGAGTAAGTATGCAAGTTATCCTGTGTTGTTTTTTGCGCTTTCTTCGTTCTCATTCTGAGGCTGGAACGATGGTGGGAGGGGGTTGGGCGAAAAGGCAGTTTGACTCATTGGATAGCTGAAACTAAGTTCCTAAGTCCACTGAACATGGGCAGCCCCTTGCTGCATTTTTTCCATGTCCAAAGCCTTAAGTATGAGTTCCTCAAATGTGAGCTTCTCCAATGGCAGTAAATACTGGTGTAGGTGAGGGTTCGTGACTCCACCTTTTAGGGATCTCATAGCGAAATCCTCCAATTGCTGACTTAAAACCTTTACTGCCTCCATACTTGATATTGGCCGCTTCCTGGCTACGCTTCAACAGTTGTCGCATACGTGAAGTGTAGGCAGTGAGCGTTTCAGTAGGGAACTGCTTGGCTGTGGCTAGCCCAATAACTAACTCCTGATAAGTTTTCCGGGGTAGATACAACCGATTTAGAAGCTCTTCAGCAGCATCGAGTGTTGTGGGGCAGCTAGAGGAAATCAACTGATAGGCTTCACCACGCAGCCTAGTTGAGAAAATTTGCATAAACGCTGATTGCTCCAATTTGTTCAAACATTGCCAGACTTGTTTGCTCCATCCATTAGTTTGGCTACTTTCATGTAGTCTGCCATTTCGCTGGATGTCCCTCCCACCATGGAGTCGTTCGTGACAAATGATGCATCACCTAGTTCAAGAGAGATTTTCCAGTCTCTGAAATTTATTAATTGGTCAACTGATTGCGATAGGCTGTCTGAGCTTGGTGCCTGGCTATGCGAGGTTCCTCTGAACTGTTCGATTTCTCTCTTAAAATCTTCTGTGTGCTGTTGGAATTTACTAATGAGCTCCAATCGTCAAGTATGGATTTCCTCTACGATGTCGGTTAGGGTCTGATATGGCGTCAGTTTTTGGGAATCTCGCAGAACCTGGGCTGTGGTTACTTGGTTAGTAGCCTCTGACGATTTTGACTTACTTCTTTGCGTTTTAAGTATTCTTCCGCTCCGTAAAATGACTCCAGCGGGTTTACTTGCAGGCGTAGAATGGTGAAAAATGTCCTCCGCGCTGAAGGGTTTGTTGGTAATAAGTTAATTCTGGAGTGTTAACACTTTCTTATTATTCGACCCACGGGTCTTTATCGTTTTCACTGAATGTTTTTTTTGTGTTCAAAATGTTCTATTTCCACTCGAAATTTTTCACTAAATTGTAAAGATCACTTTCTGTTTAATTGCTTGTCTCGCTTAGTTTGAGGTTTATATCTGCGTGCCACTGTAAGTTAAATTTTTATTAGTACGCGAATTGGAGATAGCGTGATTTTACACTGGGTCAACTGAGGAGTGAAGTGTATTTGGCAAAACAAAAAAAATAGATATTCCAGGCAATGGATTTTTCCAACCTCGTTCCCAGGTACCAAAAGTTTGGTTCAGATAACGGCTTATGTTCCCATCAATTAGAATGCTATACGGTCTCTGACCGTAATCTCAGTAGAATCGATATACTACCGGCTGCGCCAATTTTGTTAGGACTATTACGGAGGCCTAACCAACCAGGGGCGAGTTCCGCTGGACGTAACACCAAAATACCCACTTGTATTTATTTGGTGCGTACGTGTTTCCACTCGCATGCTCTGGAATACCTGTAAACTACACTCAACTCCACTTCAAAGCTGTCGCAATGAAACACACGTTTCCTCCATCAAATACATTTATTTAACTTACAACTACTATTTATAATTTGAACGTTTTTACGGCGCTGCTCTGCCTTGAAATCCGACTCCAATGCTTTGATTTCTGCTCCAAATTCCTCCCGCTCCGCTTTCGTAACCGCAAGACGTGCCAATCGGGGCAGATCACTGTTTTTGCGGCGGAACTTAACAATACGCCCACCTCTTGGCCTCTTTTCTTCCGGCGCGACGACAATCGTATCGAGCGGCTTGATTAAGCGTGTCCGGTACTCGTCGATCGTGATTGGCCTCGGACCCGCTCCGGGCGTCGCAGCAATTGCTTCCTCGAGCGACGGACGGGGTTGCGTCGTCATCACATGCTGCTGGTGGTGGTTGTCCAGTCGCCGCCAACGTATGTCGGTTGCTGGTGGTGCGAGCTGGTAAATTCGTTGCGGATGGTGATTTGGCCCAATTGTTACGTCCGCACGATGCTAATGTGTGGTGCCGGTGAGTCTGCTGGCGATGCGTGTCGGTCATGGTGGCTGCTGGCGGTGCGTGTAGGTCGTGGTGGCTGCTGGCGGTGCGAGCTAGTCAATTTGTTGCGGATGACGATTTGGCGCGAATCGCTATGTCCGCGCGATCGCCGGATCGGTACCACGTTAATTTGCTCGTCCCTGGGCGAAATGCCTTAGGGAAACTACTGCTCGGGCAAAGGCCTTGAGCAGGGCAATTAACGCTGTTTTGGTGATGGACGTATGGGCTGCAAAATACCTGGCTGATGTGCGTAGGGCAATTTCCGTCTGGCTGCCTGGATCCTGGCTGGTACTCTCTTGAATTTATCGGACTAAATGCCTTGAGACGATTCTACTTGGGCAAAGGCCTTGAGCAGGACAAGCGTAGTATCAAGAGTGTTTGGTTTGTTGATGGCCATGAATATTTATACAAAAATAATGCTTACCTCCAGTTTACCTTTGTTCTCATTCATTTGCATTACGTATTCGGTGCATTTACCTCTTTGCTTAGTCAACTAAAATAACGATTAATTAATGGTAAATTAAGTCAGTGGATTGTTTCGGGAAATTTACACCTGGCCATCTATCGGTGACTAGCAACAATGCTTAAGCTTTTCAAGAAGTGATTTTCTATGTGTATTATTTCCATTTACCACAAATTTGTGGGTTGGTCAATGCCTAGCTAAGTGGACGAGCACGAAGTATATGGCATACTCACGCATACACTTACTTTTCAAGCCTTTGTGCATGATGCAGTATACCTACGAGAACCAATGTGTGAAGCGTTAGTAATGCTCGAGACATTGGCCGAGCCTAATGTCTCGAGGTTGGTGCGGTTCACCACAACAACCACTTTTGACCTTTACACAAAATTTGAGCTTTGTATCTTCTATAGTTTCTGAAGAAACTGGCATTGAGGCACGGACATGGAGGTAAATTCAATAACAAATAACATGGAGGTTGAATTTCATTGAACTTTATTAATAATAGCAAGATTTAATAGTTTTGTTAGAAAACTGCATCAGCATGATTAAATTAGATGAAATCAGACATTTAAGTAATTCTTTAAAATATTCTTTTATTCTATAAGCTCCAATGAAATTTACAGAAGTTATAGCCATTTGAATTTCCTCCGATTTCAATAATCATGTTTGGCTTTGCTATAAGTACTAAATGGGCTTTCCATCGAACCAGACACTACAATTTCGATTGGATTATCTCAAAATTTTCAGATAAGATGTATAATAAAAATGTATGAACGGTTCCGCTTAGTTAATAGTTTTAGCATTATTAGAACAACATATAGATCGGTTGAAATGAAGGTCCTTTTAAAGCATGGATATATTTGCTGAATTAAATCATTCTACATATCTGCATATTGTAGGCTAGGTACCAAACCCTTCTCACATAAGCGAGGTTTTGTGTACCCAACTTTTTTTAAAATTCAACCGATGATTTCCATTTCGAACTGGAATGAGTAAGACACTATCACTTGATGATTTATTTCTATCACGCTTACGTAATGGCCGTCGTTGAGGATTATCAAATTTGAATTCAAATCTTGTGTCAGCAATACAGAGGTCCAGACATGAATTCATTCTACGATATGTTGGGAACTCTGACCCTATAAATTACATCTGTATTCAATATGGTTTCTTTGTTATCCACAATTTCCGGAGTACACATCTTGAACTATTGTTGGCATTTAATCATGATGTATGCCGTGCGTTTAGATCACTTGTAAAAAAATGATAATTATGCAGCCTGTTCAATTCAAGTATTTCAAACTTGGAATTGCACTTCTTTCAGAGTTTTGTAAAATAATTGTACAAACTCCTATTAAAACCACAACCTGTCTGTCTCTCTCTGTCCGTTCGACCATCCGTGTGTCAAAGCAATTTTTCTCGGAAAACATATAAGCTAGAAACATAAAATTTTGTACAAAGATGTAAAGTGATGCCCTCTTTAAAGTTCAACTACAAAAAAATTTTATAATTTTATAAGGTATTTAAATTTCATCAAAGAAAGTCGATATGGGTAACAAATGAAAGGTCTTGCTAAGGAAATTTTAGCTTCAGGATGTGCACAAGAAGGGAAAACACACAAAAATGGGTCTCCCCGCTCACGATTGGACACTTGTGATCCGAAAAATTTGGAAAAAATTATGGAGGTAGGTGTTTATGAGTACCACAACAACAAACACCTTAGAAGTCTAAGTTGGCTCAACTTGGTTAACAATAGTATGATCTTCGAAGTTCACATTTTCCCAAATAAAATCGCATACATACCCTTTAACTCTATGAAATCCGATTTTTAAGTAGTCTCAAAAAAGGTCATAGTGCTCTGCAAGTTTGATGAAAATCAATCGATAGACACGGTAATTATAGCCTTTTGAAAGTTCTCCGATTACAACAACAATAACTGGAAGAAATAGCTTTGTCGATGATACATGGATGTATGTGTGTGAGCGGCGCTGCAAACGTTTGGTCTCGCCACCGCGATTGAACAAGAACGCGGGTGTGGAGTTAGTCTTTTAGTAAGCGGCGGTCCGAGCGCATCGTAGTGGCAGTGCGGAAGATAAACAAAACTAAAATATGTTATAAGAGTTACAGATTATAATAAACTAATAAAGTTAAAGAGTGTTAAGAAAAAAGAGTGTTTTTAATTTTATCTCGCAACACAACAGCCACCTAATTCATGGGTGTACCGATTCACTCCTACATGGTAGCAGAGCTATAAAGGTCTACATTGCACCAGGGTGGCATGTTCAGTGATTTTAATTGAGTTCAGTGAATCATAAAGGAGAAGTGTTCAAAAAATTACTTAAAGAGACATATAGAAGCCGGCTGACCAACGTGCTGGAAAGGCGGGAAGAAGCATAGACGCTGCATTCCAGAGGGTCACCATTTTGTTATACCAAGCGTCTCACAAGAAAAAGAGTAAGTTGAGTGTTTGCTAGTGTTAAACTTACATGTGTAGCGTCATACGGGAATTCCGTGAGCAGCGTGTCTCTGTGTGTGTTTCCGCGCTTGTCTCGACATGTCGCGCGACGTACGCCACCATTTTCCGAGATAGATATGCTTCAGAGAAATACGATTTGTACTTATCTGAACGGAGGGAGTTTAGACGGCACTCACGATCCTGGGCTGATGCAAAATAAAGGGGTTCTCATCTGCAATCAAGCTAAAATTTAATGAATGTATTTAAGATGTAGCGATGATATCCAGTAAAGAGGATACATAACAGGGAGGTTATGCTGCAGAAGGTAGTAAGTTGTGGTTGATAAGAAGTTTTCTCTCATTTTATTATTAAGAAGAAAAAAAAAAATAAAAAAAAAAAATAATTTGGTACAAATGCTGAGGAATAAATTTCGTCAGTATTTTATTGAAAGAAAATAAATAATAAAATATTATATTTATTACAATCATTCAGAGAGAATTTGACGAGTGAAATAAAGTTTTTTTAACTTTATCAGAGAATCAGAGTAGAAAGAAGATGGTATAAGAGGTTATAAGACGAAGAGAAATTTAGTCAAATTCAGAATTTAGCTCAAATAACTATCGAATTAAGTGCTAAAGGTGGTTTGCATTAGTTCATTTGAGTTTGGTGTCCTGTTCCGGCTTGCCTTGCGGTCAGATACCGGACTACTGGCTTCTGTGGATTTTTGGTTCACTGCATAAATTAGAGTTCGGTTCATAAATAAAAATACGAGCAAATTCTATAAATTCCAGGGTCAATGTTCGGCTGAAACTTGTGTTCGGTGTAGGCTGCTCGTTGACTAGGGACATTGGTAGGATCTCATTCGAGACCCACGTGTGTGCTTGCGCAACCTAAAACCGACCAGATTTCGTGGTAACGCGTGGAGCTGAACCTCAGCGAGTGGTGTACATGCGTGGTGGTGCTCGGTGGGAGAATCTGATTTCTCGCTTCTAATTAAAATTACTTGTGTTCGGTGTTTTGGTTCAGAAGCAAGAGACATTACTCAGTTAATTAAAATACAGAGATTACCTGGTATTGGAGGGTAAAATAAGAGGTTAAAAAGAGAAATGCGTAAAAGTTAAAGATTCCAGAGAAATTTATCAGAAAAGTTGACAAAATAAATAAGTAATAAAATAAGTTTAAAAATATATAAATGAATAAAAACTAATTGAGAATGTTTCATAATCCTGGAACAGAATGCTAGTAATCTTATTAAAGTCAACGACGATATGAGTCAAGAATATGCTGAGTATATGAGAATCAGGCTTGGAGAAGAAGTTACAGGTTCTGATCGTGCTATTCAAACAGCCACAACAATAAGAGCTTCAGAGGGTATGAGTGGGACCGATAGTCAAAATTCAGAGACGAGAGCTACGACTGAGAGAACACACAACAATCAAGCAAATTTAGAGGCGTTGCAGACGACAATTGCTAATGTTAATAAATTAGTAGCGACAATTGATACAAGTGACCTTTCAACTAATAAAACAGCCGGAAATCTATTGAAGGAAGTGGTGGACAATTTGTACAAAATTCACAACCACGCACATGAATCAGAGAGGGCTAAATTAAACAGCAAAGAAGCCTAGCAAAGAGTAAAAATGCAATCTCAAGAGTTTCCAGGAGGCAACAGCGTAAACAACAAGAGACCGAAAATTCAGAGGCAATACAAGTTGACATCCAAGGCAAGTTTTGAAGTATGGTTGGACTGCTTAAAAACCGAAGTTACAAGTTGGAGTTTACTTGACATGATTGAAACAAATCATCCATCACCAACTGGAATTTCAGAGTCTGAGATTATGCTAAGAAAGAACTCGGTGAAAGACATCATTATCAGTCACATAGACGAAGACTATCATAAGAGAATTTTAGGTCTAACGGAGCCTATTGAAATCCTGAAGAGTTTAAGAGATAGCAGAAAAGGAGAAGTTAGCTCAACTCCAACATCCATCAGAACTCGACTGTATAATCTGAGAATGTTGAAAGATGAAAGAGTTCACAAATTCTGTGAAAGATTTGACCAGATAATAAGAGAACATGAACTAAGTGATGATCCTCATAAGCTCACTGAACAAGAGAAGCGCTCAACGTTCTATCAAGCCATCATCGGAGCTATGCCAGAAGTACGACGCACAGATTCGGCTGTGATATCAACTACAGGCAATGAAATGAATATGACAGCATTGAGAAAGACTATGTATCGTTTACAAGAAGATAATGATGCAGTTAGAGAAAATTCAGATGGGCAAATTGTTACAGCCTCAAGAGCAATGATGCCGAAATTTAAGAGTAACAAAAACAAGTGCTATAGATGCAACAGAGACGGTCACTGGCAAAACCGTTGCCCATTAAGAGACACAAATAAATGGTTTTGTTATGTTTGCAATTATACAACAGATCATAAAGGAGATGATTGCTCTGGGAACTCAACCCAGTGATACAAGAGGCCGTTCAACAATAGGAACGGCTATGAACCTCCTGCCAAGAGAAGCAGATCTACTCCAAATCAACAAATAAGAGGTAGAGGCTCGAGCAGTTCCAGAGGAACAGGTAGCAACCTTAGAGCTAACACCAGAGGCAACTTCAGAGGTAATTTCAAAGGTAAAAAGGCCAATAGAGGATCCAATAATAATTCAGCGGCTAGAAGAGCTGAAGTTTATAATGAACAGGAGAACTACGAGAACAATACTGCAGAGCATGATGAGTATTCAGAGTCAGAAGGTAAGAAAACTTTTAATAAAGATTTAAATGATGACAATCAAATAGAGTTTATTGCCGATTCAGGAGCTACTTATCATATTGTTAATAAAAGTTTTATTTTAAGTAATTTTAAAAAATCTGAAAATGGAGTTATAAAAAGTGCAAATAAAAATAATTTTGCTGATATTGTTATAGATGGCAGAGGTAATCTTTTGCTTAAAAATAATAAAATAGATAAGAGTCATATTAAATTAACGAATGTAATTGCAGCAAAAGATATATCAGAGAATTTATTGTCATTACGTAAACTAGTAGATGCAGGGTTTTGTATATACTTAGATGATAAAATTTTCCGAGTCTATGCTAAAGAAAATAATAAGACGATTTTTGAAGGAGTTTATGAAAAACCTAATTGGACAGTTAAATTTGAAGTCCAGAAGCTTAAATATGATAACAATAATGTGATAAATGAGTATGATGATTATTGTTGCACTGCATCCTTAGCAGTCGACAATGAGTTTTCCGAGCAATCGCAAACTGATAAACTTGGTGAAATTTCACATTCGGAGGGAGTTAATTCAGAGTCTGTTAATATGCTTGTGACAAATGTAGGGTCTGCGATTGGGAGGGAGAGTTTGGAAGAACTCATTGTCTCAGATATTCAGATAAATTCAGAGGAATCAAATTCAGAGTGTGCAAGCGACTTGATACCGTATAAAACAGTAAACATAGATGAGTTGAAGACTGGAGAGAGTCTACAAGGCTTACTAGATGAAAATCCGGCAGGAAATATGAATTCAGAGGCCAATCAGAGTGAAGCCATGTTATGGCATCGTAGATTAGGACATGCTTCTTTAAATTATCTGAAAATGTTACAAAAGAAAGAAAAGAGATTAGAGCGTGTTAAATTTGATGATTCAATAAAAGACTGTGAAGTATGCATATTGTCGAAAATGGAAAAACTTCCATTTAAACAAAACAGAAGTAGAGCAGAGGGGCCACTTCAAATAATTCATTCAGATGTAATGGGGCCAATCAAACCTTCCTCATGGCCTGGTCAAAAGAGGTATATAATTGTATTTGTAGATGATTATTCTCGATATGCTAGAGTATATCGTTTAAAATCTAAAGATGAATCGGGTCAAGCGTTTGAGAGGTATTTGAGTTCTACCCGAAACCTGCTGGGTTCAGACGTAAAAGTTTGCTATGTTAGGTCAGATAAAGGAACTGAGTTTACAGGTGGAAAATTTGCAGAGATAATGAAACAGGAAAAGATTGAGTCAGATAGTGGTCCACCATACACTCCAGAACTTAATGGCACAGCTGAAAGATTCAACAAATCTATACAGAGAACGATAAGAGCGTATATGTGTGATTCGGGCTTACCAGCAAGTATGTGGGAGTTAGCTGCAGAAACATCTGTACATACGTATAACAGAACTCCACATAAGTCAATTGATTATGAAGTTCCTTTGTTAAAATTCTCACCAAAATCAAACTGTCATTTAGAGAAAATAAGAAGATTTGGTTGTATGGCTTACGCTAAATTACCTGCTGTTGAAACAAAGTTTAGGAATGTAGCTATAAAAACTGTATTAGTAGGACACACACCCACAGGGTATATTTTGTGGCATCCTAGCACAAGAAAACTCTTAGAATCTAGACATGTAAGATTTGTAGAAAGATTAGTTTATAAAGATGTATACCTGAAAAATCAGAGTCAAGTATTAGACGAGAAAAGTAAATCAGACGAGAGGACAGAATTTACTGTAGGTGAAGAAACAACAGAAAACGATCATTCAGAGGCAAATAAAATTCAGCCTAGAAATAAAGGCAGGCCAAAGAAAATACATTCAGAGGAAAATGATAAACATTCAGAGAAAGAAAATAAAGCGAAAATGTCAGAGATACCAATAAATAAAACTGATGGTCCAGTTACCAGAAGTAAAGCTAAAAAAATCGAAGACATAAGTTTTGCTCGTTACACGAGAGGCTCAGAGACCAAAGAGTTAGACGAAGATGAATTGAGCTATGTTCTATTAGCGTCAATTCATAAAGACCCAACTACTTTTGAAGAAGCAATGAATTCAGAGAATAAAGAGTTATGGAAACAAGCCATTAGAGAAGAGTTAGACTCTATGAAAGAAAATACAGTTTGGATCTTAGTAGATCGACCGAAAGAAGACAATCATGGTAAGAGGCCTAATATTATTGACTCCAAATGGGTATTTAAAAAGAAAATTGAGAGCAATGGGTCAATCAAATACAAGGCACGACTAGTCTCAAGAGGTTTTAAAGATAAAAATGTATATGGGCTCAAAAAAACATATGCTCCAGTGTCAAGGTTGTCCTTGATTCGAGCAGTTCTGTCTATAATTAATAAAGAGGACTTAGAAGTAAGTCAAATGGACGTTAAAACAGCATTCCTAAATGGAGAACTTGAAGAAGAAGTCTTCATGGAAATTCCAGATGATCTAGAGTTATCAGAGAACTTCAAACTTGAAAAAGTGTGTAAATTGAGGAAGTCTCTATATGGCCTCAGAGTAAGTCCTAAGTTGTGGAACAAGAAATTCTCAGATGAAGCTCGAAAACTTGGGCTAGAAAACGATCTTCATGATCCTTGTCTGTTCACTTGGAGGTGGAACGAAAAAATGGCTATAGTGATTTTATATGTAGATGATATGTTGATAGCCAGCAATGATCCTGAGAAACTTATCCAAATAAAAACACATTTAGGTAAAGCATTTCAGATGAAAGATTTAGGTGAACTTCAAAATTTCTTGGGTATGACTATTCAGAGAGACAGGAAAGAGAAAAGTATATTCATACATCAAACAGCATATGCAGAGAAAGTTTTACAGAGATTTAATATGCTTGAGTCGAAACCACAGAGTACACCTATGGTAACCCGTCAGGTAGATCATAGGAATAAAAAGTTTAAAAGCGACTCCGAAAATTCAGAGAAACAAAACGAAACCAAAAGAGTGCCATTCAGAGAAGCCATTGGTAGTTTAATGTACCTGGCAAATGCAACTCGACCAGACATAGCTTATGCAGTGAACTATCTGGCAAGAAAACAGATGAATCCAACTGAAGATGATTGGGTAGAGGTTAAAAGAGTGTTCAGATATTTAAGAGGTACAACCAGTCTAGGAATTAAGTTCCTGTCTAATTCAGAGAGTCTGGAAGCTCTTTCAGATGCAAGTTTCAGAGACTGTGAAGATTCTAAATCAACAGGGGGATACATAATTAAGTTGTTTGGAGATGTAATAACTTGGAGAAGTCATAAACAATCTATTGTTACGACTTCTACGTGTCAAGCAGAGTACTTAGCAATGAGTGACGCGTGCCAAGAACTGATATCACTTGATAAATCAATTAGGTATATAATTGGACGTACGTTTTATCCTATTACCTTATGGTGCGATAACAAATCTGCCAGAGATTGTACAGAGAAAGATGGAAGCCACAAGCTCAAAACTTTTGATCAGAGTGTAGAAGAAATTAAAATTGAGTTGGCATTTAGAGAAAAAACTGAAAATAGGAAAAATATGGCAATTACTCATGGAGACTTTGTAAAACAGTGTGTAGAGGAAAATAAAATTAGAGTCCGTTGGGTATCTACTGACGAAAACTTAGCCGATATAATGACAAAACCCTGATCTCAAAATATATAATATAATAATATAATATATAATTTTTCTTTATTGGAATGTATGCGGTACAGAGGCCTTATAATATAGTAGGTGTTCTGACAAAGTCATCTCACCATCGTTTGAACATTACTTAAAACTATGCATATTATCGTATTTCTATGAGATTATTACAATTAGCTAGAGGAAAATTTAGGCAAAAACCTCTACTGAACTTATATTAGCTTAACATAACTTAACTTTCTACTTATAACTAGCTAAAATCTATGAGGCTAGGTTACGGCCAAAAGATAGATGGTAGCAACTGCTGATTTTCAATTCGCCAGGGCATGTATTAGCGGATTGGGCGAGCCTTTTGCTTTCGCGATTAATTTGTCACGGCGCAATGCAGCGAGCTTACGAATTGGACTAACGCCAGCCAGTCTGTGTAGCTTTTCAGAAGAGAAGTAAAATGATTTGTTAAGGACCATTTTCAGGTATCTATTTTGGGTGATCTGAAGCTTTGTTACTAGATATTTAGCACATTGGATCCAGGTAGGCGAGCCATATAGGATGATCGGTTGGATTGCCATTTTGACGATGAGGACTTTGTTTCTGGTGTTGAGACGTGAATTACGATTAAGAAGGGGATAAAGCGAAAGCACGGCCTTAAACGCTTTGGAGCCAATATGCTCAATATGTTTTCTGAAAGTTAGTTTTGTATCGAATATAAGTCCAAGATATTTAAGATCCTCGCTCCAAGGAATAGTTTGCCCTAAAAAATTTATTGGTCGCTTGGGTAAGTGAGCAGGCTTACGCTTCCTGGTGAAGTATATTGACTTCGTTTTTGCAACATTTATTTTAATTTTCCATCTATGGTAGTATTGATAAGTAAGTTCTAACGCCGTTTCAAGGCTAGAAATAATGGAAGTTGGATCTGCGCCTATGCTGTATATGCAAATGTCGTCTGCGAAAGCTGCAACTTGGCAGTTTGGTAAAGAAGGGAAGTCAGACGTATAGATGTTATATAGAGATGGGCTTAGGCAGGAGCCTTGCGGAACACCGGCAGATATACTTTTTAGTGAGGAAATGCTTTCCCCGACTTTGACCTGGAACTTCCTATCAGTTAAAAATGATTGTAAAAGGTTCAACAGGTATGGGGGTGTATTGTATTTCTGAAGTTTGTAGACCAGAGCATCATGCCAGACAGTATCAAAGGCTTTTTCTATGTCCAGTGTCACCAAATCTACAGACAATTTATTGTACATCGCTGCTTTGACGTCCTTCGTGAAAACGGAGGAGCTGATGCTCAGTCGAATGTCTGTTTCTGAAGCCGAATTGGAAATCCGGTAAGATATTATTGTTAGCCATTAAATTATTTAATCTTTTCAGGACTATTCTTTCAAAGAGCTTACCTAATCCTGGTAGTAAGCTAATGGGCCTGTAGTTGTCAGGAGAGTGCGGATCTTTTCCAGGCTTCGGGATAGGTATGACTAGAGCTTGTTTCCAGATGGATGGAAAGAGAGAAAGCCTAAGGCATGCATTGAATAGGTGGCATAGGAATACTATTCCTTTTTTGGGTAAATTTTTAAGTACTATATTCGGTAGGCCATCGATACCAGGTGCTTTACCGTTTTTAACTTTTTTAAGTAAACTTATTAACTCCCTGGTTTTTATTGATGCACCAGGAGGTAAAGATGTTTGTTTAGGCTGATGTTCTAAAGCTCTGGCCACCATCATTTCTGCTAAGTTGTTGCAGAACCTATTGGAGATATTATGGAACTGCTTAAACTTATCTGCAAGTATATCTGCTTTTCCTTGATTAGAGTAAATATGCTCTTCGTTGTTATTTGTAATTAAATACGGTAACGCATGATACTTTCGCTTAAAAATTCTATTTAAATATCAGACTTTCCGCGAGTTGTAGCCTAGATTTGATAGCATGTTGTTCCATCGGAGATTCCGGAGCTCCTTAATTTTATTCTTAATTGCTAGAGTGAGGATATTAGCTCCAATTTTGAGAGACCTGATGCGGGTTTTTCGCCATTTACGCCGCAAAGAATTACGCTTCCTTATTAGCTTGTATGTTTCTTCATCAAATTCTATTAAATTATAGGAAGCTTTTGATCGCTTTGGAACGCTAGACTCGATAGCTTGCCAGATAGTGTTTGTGAATTCTACAATTTGCTCCTTACATACTGAGGGAGTATTGAGCGATTCTATCGTTCTTGGTGCTAAAGTCACTCTTTCATCAATAAAACTCCGGAATCCAGACCATTTTGCTTTTTTGAAGCAGTAGTATGTATTTGGTGCATTGTGATTACTTCTTGTCGTTTCTAAAGAAAAGAGTACGGGTAGATGTGGAGATGAGAGGGCTTGCGAGACACTCAGCTCAGAGGGAGTAATATTTTGGTCACTAAGAACCAGATCCAGAGTGGAACCGACTCCACGAGGAGAGTAGAACGTGGGTTCTTTAGGGAAATGCACGTAGATATTTGTCTCTCTGGCGAGATTAAATAAAATGTGCCCCATTTTGTTGTTTCGTGTGCAATTCCAGTGCCAATGTCTAGCGTTCAGGTCCCCGCAAAGTAGAAACCTTTGGTTGGCCTTGCTAAACCATTTCAGATCTCTTCTGAAAAGTTCGATTTTTTCCTTGCTTAGTTTTGTCCCAGGGAAGTAGACACCATAAAACTTTATATTTGGTTCATCGATAATAACGCCAATATTTTCTATTACCGATGTTGGACTTTTCGGCAATATCGAATGTTTAATTTTTTTATTTACAGCAATGGCTACGCCACCGCCAGTTTTTTCTACGCGATCATTTCTGTAAATATGAAAATAGGGATGCTTCAAACTATCATTTGGCCTTAACCAAGTCACCGTTATGACAAATATATCTACATTATTTTGAACAGCGAAATTGAACGCTTCAGTCTGCTTGTTTTTAATGCTTTGTGCATTCCAAACTAATACATTTAATAGTTTATCCATAAAGAAATTTTATAGATAGCTCTACAATGACATTAGATTGTTCTTGTTTTGTTCTACATTTGCTTAAATTCGAAATTAGTTCCTGAGAAATGGTCAGAAGAGATTCGGGCGAAAAGAGGTTATCGCATAAACTATTTGAAGACTGTTGGTTTTGCTTTATCGCCATACCATTGTGTTTCTATACATAGTGGTGTCACGGTGCACGCCAATTGGCAGGATAGATGGCGCTAAGATGTCGATTTTGAGATTTCAATCGAAAGTTTTTCTAAGCCAATGTGTCTCGGATGAATGCACGTCGCTGAGACGTGCTTCGATACATTGTTGGCTATTAGACTATGATTTCGCTTGATAGAGATGCATTTTATCTTTGCTAATTGCAACGTTGGAAATGAAAAGCGAAAAGTGAGATGGTTAGGATGTTGTGATTTTATTCAAAGAGTAATATGTTAACATGAATGAATGTTGATCACTGTGTATCTATACACAGTGATGTTATATATTGCTTCTACTAAACGTATGTGAAGAAAATATGTTTTTTATGAAATTTGATGTACAGATTAGCCGTTAGTAGTTACTAAATTTTTTAAAGAAAGCTCTTATATATTTTGTTTAAAGATGCAACTGATTTTTGGATTCTTGTAATATTGAAGTATATTTCACTTTGCATTAGTTTTTTATATCCGAGTAATGGTGTTATGAGAAATTGTTCTTGTAATATCAATGACTGAAATGTAATATCAATGACTGAAAGTTTTGTAAACTTCATATGAATAGTGCTTAAGAGAAGGAAGTAATGCCTCGAGATGCTTAGTGAATTTATCTTTATTGTATTTTTGTAGAATTTTTGGAGGAAAAGTACGGTAATTCCTAAAGGTAAATTATTTATAAGATCAAGATCCAATCGAAGTAAAATTGGTAACATGTTTTATTGCTTTATGTCATGAAATTAACAACAAGAAGAAAAGAATTGCGAAATTGAGTCAAGCATGGTTTAAACATAGCTTAGTGTCTATCGGTTGTTTACAATTGAAGCAAATGACGAATGAATGCTTTATTTACCACATATCTTGATTCTTGAGCAACTTTTGGAATTCAAAGCATTCGGTATTAAGTCGATGAGTCTTTGTGCGCATAATAACGAAGCATACGAAAAATCAAATTAATTTCAAATTATGCTTAAGAGCGAAATAATAAGTGAGAGCATTGGTATGAAAGGAGATAGTCAGAGTCACAAAATAATGTTAACGGTTTGAATGCAAATTGATTTGGCCAGATCCCGTTAAACTTTTGAAGGGTTTTCTTATTGTTTATAATTCTTTTCAAACTTTATTCACATTTGTACAATGAAATGATGCGTTTTAGCAATTGGTGTCGATGAACAATGGTCAGTATTTAACGAAATTTTCGCAAAGTCAAGAACGCATAAATATGTCTGTAGTAAGTAATGCAATCTAATTCTAAATTCTAATTAAGACTTTAATTCTTCACTTTCACGCAATAGAATGCAAAATGATTTTCAACAAAAGCTACTTAATGCAATTATCAAACTCTAATAAATGGTTAGTAAATTGACGCTTCCAAAAAATGTTTACCCTTATCAGGTATTTTTATACATTTGATTGCATTAATTGTTTATTACATTTTATTATTTTGATGACCTTCGATTATGTTAATTACAAAAACATAAAAATGTAGGGTGTATAGATACAAAATCAATAAGTAACACGAAAAAAAAGAAAAAAAATGCTTGTCAAGATCAGGGATCGAACTCAATCCTGCGCTTGTGAAGACTATGTACTCCCACGAAGCTACACGTTGTACGGTAATTCCAGAAATTTAAACAGATTTGTCGTTTCTAAACATCTTCCATAATAATTACCATGAATATTTATTTATAGAAAATTTTAAACAACCCAAAATCAAAAAATTCTAGCGCCTGAACATTTTTCGCAATCTTTTCGAAATCGTCAGCTAAATGAAAAGCATCGAGATTGGGGAAACTCATGGGGTTCAAGGTTTCACAGGTTCCGCCGTTAGAAACTTGCTAACGAAGGCGATATATTGCAATGGGCCATTAGTTCCTTGAATTTAGTGTGAAAGTGTTGTGCAGTGAAAAGAAATTTCCGGGATCTAATTTGTTGGAAGAAATTAAGTATCTTTATTTTTCAATAATATTTTTATATTTATGTGTACAATCATATTTCGAGTATGAACTGCTCGTATAAAAACTGCCTTCACGGCTATACATATGGTTCTTCCTTGAGTTATTTTCGAGTACCTCAGGACTATAGAACTAACGTCTGGTTGAAACATGCAGGCATTTCACGTCCAAACGTTCTGAAATTTCAATTCTTTTGTGTGGACCATTTTTACAGCTCCAGTATAAGAGAGTACGGCCATAGAAAGACCTTGAAGCAATACTCGTTGCCAAAGCCTGCCATTAGTAGGCAAGGGGCGAGTCAACAAAGTAGCATCAAGCTCTCTGCTTCTGATGTTGCGTGGCTTAAATAAAAACTGGAAGCAAGGAATTGGGTACATTGTAGGCTCCCCCGATGGTGATTTGCTGGTTTCCATAATAAAAACAGCCATAAATAAGGTTCTTAGTGTTGGCTTTGAGGTTTTAGGAACAGTTTGCGATCAGAGCGCAACAAATCGACGTTGCTTGAATTTACTTGGGGCCTCCACTAAAAATCCTTACATTGAGGTAGAAGGTAAACGGATATACACGTTTTTTTGACATGCCTCATCTTTTCAAAAGTGTAAGAAATATCCGATTGAAAAATGATATCCGTTACGATAATAACATCGTGACATGGAGAATTATAAAAAAAGTGCGCGAATTTGATAATAATGTTATCACTACGCTTCATAAACTCACGGACGTGCATATACACCCAAGTAGCTTTGACAAAATGTCAGTAAAACTTGCAACGGAAGTTCTCAGCAATTCCGTATCTGCAGCAATTTCAGCTGCCGTCGAATTAGGATGTTTTAAAGCTGATAAGGAAGAAGAGAAATCTGCATCCAGCACTGCCGAATTTTTATTGAGGGTAAATAAGCTTTTTGATAATTTAAACAGCGTGTCAAAATTTTCAAAAAATCCTAATAGATGTTCCATTTCTAAAGAGGCTCCACATGTGCTAGACAATTTGAAAGAAAGCAAGCATTGGATATCACAGTGGACTTCTTTGGGACGACTCAGCCGACCTTACTGCTTCGATAGGCTGATCCGTAATATCAACGCTATTGATATGCTGTGGAACGATTTAATGGGTAGTCAACAGTACTTGATCATATCCCACATTAACCAAGACCCTATAGAGAATATGATTTCAATGCTGCGCACATTTAAAGGGTCATATGAAAAAAACCCTTCAGCCTCTAGACTTTACCGCAACCTGAAACAAATAATGTTTCAAAACGTTTCCCTTTCGGACTTTAGCAACTATTCTGATCGTCAATCACAGAATTTGCTCGATTTTTTCCCAACTTCTGAGACTTATGTCGATGACCAATCTGCTTCCAACGCAGATTCAAAAGGTAGCCTGACTGCTGATGAAGAATATGTTGTTGTCCACTTCATTGAAGATGCTCCTGATAACTTTGAAAGATTATCAGATTCTACTTTCAAATTAAAAGAAAGTTTCAAACTGCATTATTATGGGTTCTTAGCTAGTAAGCTACAAAAAAAATTAAAATGCGATACTTGTAGTACATTTATGATTGATAAAACGCCCCCCAATGACCTTAGGGATATGATCACAAAATTTAAGAAGTTCGCAAGCAGCACTAATAGTTTGTTTGGAGGGTTGACTGTAGTTACTCCTTCCTTTGAAGTATTCCTTGACTCAGTACGTGAAGAATTTGAAAAGAAATTCAGCCAAATCATGTCCGAGTATAACGTCCTGGGCAAACTCTGCAGGGAAATTTCAACAATAGTCAATTGGCAGTGGCAGTGTGATCATAAATATATAGGGCTGCGTTTTATTTTATTACAATTCATCCGCCTGCATGTTCATCATGTAAATAAAATTCTGCATAAGGTTGATAAAAGCCATAGGGTAAAGTTTTTGAGAGGACTTGAATAGCTGTTTGGAAATAGTTTAATCTATTGACTGTCATGATATCCAAAATACCCACCTAAACTAAGTCTTCCCTATTGAATTCACATTCTGTATTAGGCCAGTTTTAATTTTAATATTATAGAGGGTGTATTTTTTTTCCTGCACGGAGTTATGACCGCCTTCACAAGTTTATGCGGTTTGAAATCGAGTCATTATGTTTACAAGGTACTATGAAGTTGGTTTTCTCATATTTTTAGGAATGTTTTAATTAACTGTATTTTTCGTTCATAAGCTTTTCATAAGATTATTTGCAGTTTTCTTCACGTGAAGCCTTTTTAGGGTTTTGTGCTTCTTACTAGATCCTATTGAAATCATGACCTGTCTGTTCGTCTGTTTGTCTGATTTTCAGTGATAAATCATTACCAATACATTCAAGCGCTCACATATAATGGTTATTATTTTCTTATTCCACTAGGACCTTTGCAATTCTTTCAAATGTTCTGCTTGCTTTGGGGAGTTAGTTTCTCTACGTCTCTTTCTTTAGTTAAGTCTTTTGTGATTAATGTTGTTTGCTTTACAAGAATCTGCTCAATTGAAAACGTTTAATTGGATCAGCTCATCTGAGAAATTGCACACATCGCAAACTTTAAATACCTGTTCTGTGAGGTGGATTAGGCCTACTAGGGAAACCACATAAAAAAAAAAACGCGCCTTGCACTTTACCTCTAGGTGGTGTGGAAAAAGTGCTGACATAAATCTTAGTATAAAGCCCTTCAATGGACGATGTATATGTATATACTCGTATATATATATATATATATATATATATATATATATATATATAAACTTATATGTATGCAAGAATATGTAAATATAAATATGTATATATATATATATATATATATATATATATATATATATATATATATATATATATATATATATGTATATTTGTATATATATACACACACATGTATATATATATATATATATA
The DNA here is from genome assembly GCA_963969285.1 of Odontomyia ornata. Lineage (NCBI taxonomy): Eukaryota > Metazoa > Arthropoda > Insecta > Diptera > Stratiomyidae > Odontomyia > Odontomyia ornata. Next base: position 206,797,579 of record OZ017739.1, read on the forward strand.
TATATATATATATATATATATATATGCATATATATGTATATATATATATATATATATATATATATATATATATATATATATATATATGCATATATATGTATATATATATATGTATATATATATATATATATATATATATATATATATTTATATATATATATATATATATATATATATATATATATATATATATATATATATATATATATATATGTATATGTATGTATATATATATATATATATATATATATATATATATATATATATATATATATATATATATATATGTTTATATGTTCTTCAGTGCAGTGTTGAAGTTTATTAAAATGACGGTTTTTTATCTTCGAAATACGTACAGATGTAAAAAATAAATCAAATCAAATCAAACTAAGGAAGCTTGATTTTTACTTCAAAAGTGAAACTAAAGAAGCATACTAAATTCGATTTTAATACTCTTTCAATATTATTGAAGCCAAATCTTACTTTTCATTATTCATACCAAAAATCATGCAAATTATGGATTTCATTTAAAAATCCAGGCTAGTAATTTTACGTAAAAATGAACGCAAAATAATGAATTGCTTCAATGAATGCTTCACAGAGAAATTTAGAATATACACTCCACAAACAATCTTTGTATTTGTTTTTATTACATTTAACATTTTTTACATGCTTATTATCTTTCAAACAGATCCAAATATTTCTTTAAATATGTCACACACAAAAAATCTCAATCAAGTATATGTATGTTATTGTATATTTTTTCAATCCAACTCTATCCTCCAGAGCTTCAGCGGCTGCGGCAATATTGAATTACAAAAAGCCCACAAATTATTTTCTGCATTCTAAGTACTGGTTGGATTGAATTAATCTGAGTTGTTATATCTACTAATGTTTATACAGTAGAATAAATACTGAAAAAATATTTTTCCATTCATGGAACCTTTTGTAAATTCATAATGATTTAATTTTTGGATTAAAAAACAATCTCCTTTTTGATCATAATTAATTGTCAGTACGTATGTATTTTGAAGGCAATGTTGAAGTACATACCTTCAGTACTGAATTTTAGTAAATTGAAAACACCACATTTCAGTTAATTGAAGAGGTGGTATGTTACCATCGACACACGGACATACATACTGAAAATCAATTAATAAAAATTAAAACATGGAAGAATGATTTTTACGTCAGAAACAAATCAAAGAAGCTTATAATATTTACAATATTATCGAATTTAATTCTTTCTCATTATCTTTACAAAAACTTATGTGAATTAACAATTTAATTAAAAATCGACACTAGGGATACTACGAAAAAATGAACGAATAATTTCTCCATTTACAATTCCACGGTAATTGCTTCAATGAAATTTATAAACACTTGACAAACTATTTAAGTATTTATTGTTCTTAAAAAACTAATTACCTAATCTGCTTATAGTCTTTCAAACAAATCAAAATAATCCTTTAAATATTTAACCCAAGAAAATTATGTGCGATCAATTCATTTATTCATTAAACATGACCCACATAAATGAACGGGCGCCCAAATCGAAAGCATTTCAATTTTTCTGCTACGCAATCGATAGGCAAATAAATATCCATTCATTTCCAATTGCAAAGAGTGAAACAATCTTCACACACTGCACATCGTGGCCGTGCCGCTAGCGCCAGCCACAAAGCGAACACACACCGTTCCATACATTATTCATTCGATCGCATTTATACAGAGATGTTGATCAATATATCCACCACACATCTCAATGTACATATTGTATACGTTCAGTTGCTTTTCTAATCAGCTTGAAAAGTTTGTCGAGGATGAAATTTTCCTATCTAAGACACTAACCAGCGACAGCTGCGCCGCCAAAAGCATGGGTTCTCCCAATGTGGAGTTAATTTGGTGTGCACCGTGACACCACTATGTATAGAAACACAATGGCCATACCATTGTGTTTCTATACATAGTGGTGTCACGGTGAACGCCAATTGGCAGGATAGATGGCGCTGCGATGTCGATTTTAGCATTTCGAGCAAAAGTTTCTTTCCGCCGATGTGTCTTAGATGGATGCATGTCGCTTTGGCGAGCTTCAATGCATCGTTGGCTAATGATCAAATCTGCTATGGAAGGAAATGAATTTAATCGTAGTTAATTGCAACGTTGCAAATGATGTTCGTGGGCTCTTTTGAGGAATATAATATTTGCGATAGGAATGTTGAATGAATGAATGGAGTTGCTTTAAAAAAAGTAAATCAATTATAATTTCCAAATAAGGACAATTTGCTTGTCAGTTGGAAATAACTAACCCATTATGAATGAAGTAATTAATTCATATTATAATTTAAATCAAAATATTTTAAAGTAAATTTTAATATCTTTTTAAGCATGCCAACAGTTGCATGATGTAAAAGAAATAAATTATATAATTTTTCGTGTACAATTTTTACATTGTATTCTATAGTTATTTTCCAGTAATGCAAAGCACATCTTTTAATACTAAGAGGGAGACCCGTAATCTCATGTATCAATTAGTGAAAAGAGTTTGCTTTGTATCGCTTCATTATAGCAATTCCTTATTTGAAACATCTAGGAAATATGCGATACTTGTATTTTTGTTGAGTTATTGGAGAAAAGGTGTGATCAAGTGACTTTCAAATGCGAAAAGTTCACAATATCGGTATTGAACTCGAAGGTAGCGTCAATGCAAAGTTGCCTGGTTATCATTATCTTATGAGAAGCTGAGAAAATTATCATTGTTAGAGGCGACATGGCAAGTGAGAAGTAAATTTAAAGATATTTTGTGAGTATTCGTAGGAAGATATAACTTGTAATATAAATTTTGCAGCTGTTAATAGAAGTTTTACGATACGCGAGTAAATGAATTTTGCATTGAGTGTAATTCAATTTAGATATGTGATTTTCAGGTTATGATTACGAATGCTTAATAATTCCTCTTATGATTTTGATTTGAAGAATTCCATACCTTACATTGATAGTAAGCTTTTGCGAATTATTTTCGAAATGTAAACACACATTTAATAAAAAAGATATACCTGACTTTGTGTCAGTTTCTTTATTTTGAGTAATGATAATTGTGATGTTTGGAATAAATGAGTGGATTAGGAAGCACGAACAGGATATACCTAGCGAAGTCATCCTGCTTTTATCTTTGTTGGAATCAAAGAAAATGTACGATGCACTTCTAAAGGGGAATAGCTCATCAAATAGAATCTAATTGAAAGAAAATATAGTTAGTAGCCAACTACTGGTAACAAAGTTGAAAAGAATGATAATATCATCTTTTTTGTATAAAATAATAATGATATTTGATAATAATTTCGACAAGTCACTAAAATAAAGAATGAAATAGAATAAAGGAATTCAAATAAGCATTGTTTTAAAATGGATTTGATGTGAATGAGATGCTCAGAAGCAGTTAAGATGGCCTAATTATCTTACAAACAGGTTTCAGAGCAGTTTCTGAAATTCGAAACATTCTTCAGTTATTAGATAAGCCTTTGTGCACATAATAAATGCGCAAAAACTACAAAGCAATAGAAGCGCTAAAGACTGTGAAATGAAAACTCTAAGAAGAATTCAAAACTGGCTCGGAAACACGCTTAAGAGTAAAAATGATAATGATTGAGAGAAGTACTCCATATGACTTATTCCATATAAAGGCCAGAATTGCGAATTTATATCGTCGGGATATGTGCAAATGGATGTGGCGAGACCCCGTGAAACTTTTTGACGTTTTACTGCATTTTTTGAAAGCACAGATTTTTTAAAAGCTTTTTCACATTCGTAGTTCATCGTGATATGTTTTTGCCATTGATGACCTGCGAAGAATTCTTTTAAAAACAACCGATTATCGATATTCAATAAAATGACCGAGACATCATGGGTACACATTATCTAGTGAGTAGAGCTATCCAATTCTAAATTCTACGAATAACCATTATTCTAAGTTTTCGCGAGATATTTTGGAATATATTCCACAATCAAATCTTCTTTGAGAACCTAGTTACAAGCCCAAAAATTGTTGATTATAATGGATGTCATCCTGCGATGCATTTTAGAAAATTCTACCATTGTGACACAAAAGCATAAAAATGTATTCTAAATAAGTAAACAATCAACTAATAAAAGGGAAAAACAAAACTAAAATTGGTACACAGACCGGGTATCGAACCCACACCCCCTGGTTGAACCGATCGCGCACTATGAAAGACTTATTTATGGCAAATTTTTAACAACCCACAATCAGAAAAATAAAGCACCCTAACGATTTTGGCTACCTTCGAAATCGCTTTCCACAATCAAGATGCCAAAATGAAAAGCGTCTAAATGTGGGGAAAATTCATGGTGTCTAATGTTTCATAGGCTTCACCGTTAGAAAGTTTTGAATAAATGCGATGTACTGAAATCGGGCATTAAATCTTTAAATTTGTGTGAATTCATTAAAGGAAAGGCTTAAGTATCAAATTTTAATTGTATTTTATTTCAAAATTTTTATGTAGATTTTTTATATAGAAATTCATATATAGAATCACCTTCACGGCCATACGTTTGGTTTTTCCTTGAGTTATTTTGGAATATCTCAGGACAAGAGAACCAATGTCTAGTTAAAGCGTATAGGCATTTCGCACTCAAACTTTTTGGAAAAAATCCCAATTTCTGGGTGAGGATCATTTTTAAAGCCCTGCATTAGAAAATATGGCCATAGAAAGGTATTGAAGCAAAATGCATTGCTAACACCAGTCATTCGTAGCGTTTTCTCAAATAGTGAGTATGTTATGGATCCTTAGTGTAGTTTTGAGTTGGAAATTGCAAAGAACAATATTTTGAGAAACCTCATCCCATTCATTTTAGAGAAAAGCCCAAAGAAAGCTTCATTCATCCAACTTTAGCCGATTTAAATTTAAATAACCTGTCATCTCAGTTATTTCCTCCACTTGAAGTGCGAAAAGATCCGAAGGATGAAAGCCATCTTCGGAATGTTAACCTTCATTCAAGATCTAGCATACTAAACGTACACCCATCTCAGTTTCCATCCCCAGACCGCCGCCTAACAAAAAGCACTGAGGAAAAACAATCAATTCCAAAAGCATGTTTTGTTTCTCTAAAGTATTACCGAATAAGGAAAAATAAATCGGATGTTGAAAAACAAGCAAGAAATTTGTTGAAGGATATAAGCCAAGAGGCTTAGCTTTTAATACGTTCCCAGCTTTCCCACAAGCCTGATGCCCCTTTGGATCAATGCGCAAATTTTTTACTTGAAATACTACTATAGGCCCCCTTCCCTTTACAGGGAATTTCTGAACATGGAATTCAGTGTTCCTTCAGTCAGGACTATTCTGCACTGGTATTCGAATCTTCGCTTAAAAACTGGTTTTGTTGATTCTTTAAAAGACCTGCTTGAGAAAAAATCAAAGGAATGTCTAGTGTAGATGTGCAGTATGTTATACTTTTTGACGAGATATCAATAAGAACGGAACTGGAATATAATTGCGCAGAAGACATTATTGATGATTTTTGTGATTTGGGCGGCTTAACAATGTAGCATAAAACACTCTGCTTCTAATTTTGAAGCAAGGAATTGGGTACATTGTTGGCTCACAAAATGGAAATTTACTGGTTTTCATTATAATAACAACCATAAATTATATTCTCAGTGTCGGCTTCGATGTATTAGGAACGGTTTGTGATCAGACCGCAGTAAATCGACGGTTCTTATACTTACCTAGGTCCTCTACTGAAATTCATACTTTGCGAGAGAAGGTAGAGGAACATACAACTGTTTTGATATGTTTCAATATCTTAAAAATTTAAGGAATATCCATCTGAAAAATGACATCAATTAATATAGTAAAATCTTTTCATGGAGAATTATTCGAAAGGTGCGTGAATTGGATAATAATGTTATCACCACTATTCGTAAACTCACGGACGTGCATATAAAACCATGTAACTTCGATAAAATGCCAGTAAAACTAGAAATGCAAGCCCTTAGCAATTCCGTATTTGCAACGATTTCAGCCGGTGTTGAATCGGGATATTCCAAACGTAATGACGATCAAGAGAGATGTGCTAGTTGCACATCTGTACTAGTTGTACGGCCGAATATTTATTCAAGTAGTCTTTTCATATTGCAACAGTAATGTCTGTTAAATATTCCACATCACTTATGGTTGTATGTTATCCACCTATTCCATATGCACTGAAACTAACCCCCTCAGATCAAGATTTAAATGGTAGTTAAGTAATCGGTGATGTTTCAAAGCCAAAGCATTCCAAAGATCTAGTTTAAGCCTGAAGCTTTGTTTTCTATGATTTAATCAGTTTGCCACCTAATTTCTACTGATGTGTACTATTTTTTCATTTATCGAGCGCAGATTTTTTGTATTGGGGCTAATTTTTTGAGTTGCATCATGCTTATAGCTTTTGTCACGCAACCATGTACCCCAGCGCGCTTCGCGTGATAGTTGAGATTAAGCTCCAGAAATTATTAGCTACATACTACATATACCTCTTCCTTTTTCTCATCGCGCAACACCTTATCAATGTTTTCATAGTTTGTGCTTGTATTAGAAGGTAATTTTATCTGCAACTATTTCCTTTGACACAGTTAACACCTTCGTGAAGATCATGTTAGTTGCCTTATTAAACCCAAAACTTCTTATTGTGATCAGCCTATCGGGGGGACTACGATTCTCACAAGTTTTAAACGCATGTTCTGTGAAATGGATAAGGCCTACAGAGGATACCACATTAAAAACACGTCTTGCACTTTACTATGATTCCCACAAGTTCTAAGCGCATGTTCTGTGAAATGGATAAAGCATACAGGGGATACCACATTAAAAACGTCTTGCACTTTATTCCTAGTGGTGTCGGAAAACGTGCTGTTTTTTTAACGTAGGGCCCTTTAAAGTATTTTATATACTCAGGCCTCCCGGAATGCCTCTGAGGTTGTTTTTTTTTATTAAAAACGTTCATTAGCTTATTGCTTTTAAACGAGTCCGAAAGGTCGATTATATCGTTTGTAGTTGCTCGAGAAACTTGCTGTAATGCAAAAATGGGCACACGGATGAGCAAACTGATATTCTCAATTTTGTTGAAAAAATAATTTTTATAAGCCACCTACGAAACAAGATCATCGAAAGAACAATTTTCGAAACCTTCCTGACAAGCTTGAAATTAATGCATAGTAACAATTATTATCGATTTGACTTTATCATTAATTTTTTGCAATTTACTGATTGCAAAATATAGTTATGCTCGACGAATAATTATATTTACCATTGCTTGAAAATAAACACAAGTAAGACTTAACGGGTAATTAAAGAGACGAAATACGTCGAAGAATACAGCTCGCAAATCAAATATTTTATTCAGTATTGACGATCTTGAAGACCAGCTGCATACACAGGAGAACAAAGCTCCAAGTATACAAATCTGTGATGAGACCTGTGTTATGCTATGGGTGTGAAACATGGACCCTAACCCAAGCATCCGCAAATATATTGAACGCCTTTGAGCGACGGGTCTTGAGGCGAATAATTGGAATGAAGCTTGACGGGGACCAATGGTGAATTCGATACAACCATGAGCTGGATGAAATTTTTGACAAACCGGAGGTCTCAAGGATTGTAAGACTGCGGAAGCTGCAATGGGCTGGCCACATGAATCGTATGGACGAACAACGGATACCCAAGAAGGTATTCGTTGGGAGAACTGAAGGCTGGAGGCCAGTGGGGAAACGGAGGAAACAAGACAGTTCATCGCTGCTCGAATTTCGGAATTGGAAGACGCCGTCAACGGACTGAGACAGTTGGAGGCGCTATTTGCAGGAAGCGAAGGCCCGAGAGGGGCTGTTGGGCTAAAAAGAAGAAGACTAAACGAAAATTACTCTTCTCAGAATTAACAAATTTTTTGATACCAAGTGACACATTTTTCGTGCAAAAATCGACGTACCATTATTATACATTAAAATAAAAGCAATTATATTTCAGTCCTTGCAACCATGAATCAGCATTCAGCTGACACCCCTTGACATACCATATAAAGCAAAGACATACATTGATGTAACAATAATTTAGGAAAAATATTTAAATGAATTTCTCACTGATCGTACTTGAGTGTTTATTTTTTATTTCCAAGTGTTTGTCAGAGTCAAAAAGTCTTTTCATTGCAATTTATTCAATGATAACTTTAAAATCGACAAGAATAAAACCAATGGTTGTAATTTTATTAACATCACTTTTTCTAACTCTAATATGTATACTTGCTTAGTTAGATATTCGACGTTTACAAACAAAATTACACTCAACAATCTAGTTTCATATTTATTATTGTTTAGAAAAACACATAAAAAGAACTCTTAGCGATAAAGCAAATCGATTCATATATAATGGATTTATAATCTTTTAAATTCTTTAAAAGTATTAATTCTTATATTTCACACAATAAAATTGTGCACTTCCATTCGTAAAATGAACGCACCCCAAATTTATGAATGGACACACATTGTATGTACATTTATTTACAATCTTCTATAATCGCGAAGAATGAAATAATCTTACGACTAGCTTTAGCCATGGTGAATCTTCACACAAAACGCATAGCGAACATACATCCATCCTACATAATTCATTCGCTTGGATTTGCCAATATGTTGATATATGTACATCATATATCTCAAAACTCATAACCACTTTCAAAGCAGCTTTAAAAGTTTCTGTACTTGGATTGGATTTTCACTAAAGATATTCTACCTCAGACATTTACCAGCGATAGGTGCGCCACCAGAAACATGGGTTCCCCCAATGTGGAGTTAAAATGTTCGCCACGATGACACCACTATGTATAGAAACACAATGGCCATACTGTACGACATAGGTGGAGTGGTTGTCAACTTAGCTGAATTTCCCGACTTTTTCCCCATTAATGTTGCATCGCTGTTGTCTCTGCTTAGGGTTGGAGTATGTGCTGAAGCTTTTGTTAGCAAAGGCGCAAAGGGAAATTGGTGCTCGTAATATCGAAGCTGTTTGTAGTTCTCTGGGAAGGAATTGGGGAACTTTTCGAATTTTTTCCCCGATTATTCAGCTTTTTTTTTTGTTGTTTGTTTGTTTTTTATCCGTAAATGTTATTGGAGGGACTCTCACCTTGGTTTTTACTTCAACGTTGGGTTGTTGATCGGTTTCATTGCTATCCGGAAGGTCAGCTAATGGCAGGAATCGGTTGGAGTTTGATGAACATGTTGCGGGAATTCGCGCCATTTTAAAATTCTCACGGAGAAAATTACCCGCCGGGGAAGATTCCCGGCTTCTTTTCCTGCTTTGAGCAGTGTAGGAGATTTCAGATGCGCAAGAACTCAATATGTAACTTGAATTAACACCAGTAGAACGTATCAAATAAAGAGAAAGTTACTGTGTAAAGTTACTGTGAAACTCGAAATAATAAACACTACGTAGTCACTATGTAAATCAAACGTCTGCTTAGCTCAAAGGTCTATGCAAAACTCTTATCTCAAAATAGGCATGTTTATTTAAGAAGTGTTTTTAATTTTATCTCGCAACACAACAGCCACCTAATTCATGGGTGTACCGATTCACTCCTACAATAACACACAATTTCGGTATTTCATGGACTTTTCATCGAATCAGACATTGCAGTTTTGATTTGATCTTCTTAAAATTTTTAAATAAGATCAATAACATATTTTTTTTTTGAGAATATATGACTTGAGTGATTTTTGTAGGTTTGCAATAAAATTGCGACCATTGAAAATAGAGAAACAATGAATCTTCTTTGAAACGTGTACATCTCTTTGACACGTTCTTGACTTTATTCGTTGCTGGGTACATACCCCTTTTGACATGAGCATAGGTTAATCTATCCAACTTGTTTGGATTTGAAAAAATTGCATCCAGTGCATAGGTCGAGATATTGTAGAGGTTAGTCTACACTTACAGTGAAATTTAATGGACAGTTCAAGAAATTCAAAATTTTTTAAATTCAACTTTTTCAATATTTTGGAAACAATAGGGTCTTTTAAACAATATTCTAGTGCCATCTCTCCTATTGTGATAGGAGAGATGGCACTAGAATATTGTTGTAACCCTATCGTTTCTTCCGAATTCAAAATCCTTGAAACTTCCTAGAGTGACATGGGTTGAAGTGGGCTTAAGTTAAAAGTATGATGTCAGGCTTTTGCTTAACAATGAATTCCAGGAGATAGTCGCGTCGATGTAGAGTCACAATGGATTTAACGTTGATTGAGCTGAGACAAAGCCTATTTATGGGAATGTGACTAGATGACAAGTTATTTTGATACATTTGAAAGATTTAAACATTGAAAAACAAAGTGAATTTTTGAATCTCGCTAGTTGATCCTTTCCGAAAACGAATCAAGTTGTTGGTAGATTTTAAGAAGTAGCTTATTATTACTTATTACGTTATTTGCAGAATTTTTTGCTGGGCCTCTAGCGGTCAGTACAAATGAAACATCGTGTTTGACAGAGCAAAATGGCGGCCAGTTGAAGCTCAAACTTCAAAGGCTTCTAAAAGTCACAATTTTAACTCAATATATATGAAACTTGGCTTAAAATAGAAATTGTTTATGTCTAGAGACTTTGAGATTTTAGTGATCATGCATGTGCCAATTTCAAAATAGCGATGGTTTTCAGGTATTTGTGGCCCTCTTGTGTCCAAATTTTCCAACGGCGTCTGATGAAATTTGAGAATATGGATCTCTGAACTAAGCTTTGGTAATATGCAGAAAATTAAAAATAAACAAGTCGAAAATTTAAAACCTTATATTTTTAGCTGCTATTTTCACTAAAAATTGAATACTTTTGCACTATCTAGAGTGCAACTCCGATTTGAACGAGATTTAGCACATTGATTGATGAGGTCCTAGTATACAAAGATTTAAAATAATCCAAAATCTAATGCATGCATTCAAAATGGCGGCCCCCAAAGTTCAGATGGCAAGCGCAATTCGCTATTTTAGTGCAACTGAAATAATGAATATTATTCATGGAAAATTTTTAAGATATTGTAAAATATTTTTACAATACCCTAAAAAATTATCAAATCGCTACTTGTCTGGATGTCCGTCCGTCCGTCCGTTTGTTCATCCGTCACAGCAAGTTTCCTTGCAAACCACATGAGCTAGAATGAGGTAATTTTCTACGTAGGTCAAAAGCTGTGCCCCTCGATATTTCAAGTGCAAGAAAAAATTTTAAGGTATTTAAGGGGGGTCTCTCCATACAGGGGGGTGAATTAAATTTTTTTTTTTCTTATTTATGTAGCCCTCCAGCAGCGAAATTTCTCAACATATTCCGATGAAATTTGAAATTATAAGTTATTAAGGCAAGTTAATTTAAACTGAAAAAAAATGCAATCGGATCACAAACAAAAAAGTCGAAAATTTACAGCTTAATATTTTTAGCAGCTGTTTTCAATAAAAAATCAAAATGGTGGCCCCTGATGGTTCAGAAAAGTATTGAAAATGTAAATATTAATGGCAACGCAAGTGCTGATTAAACTTTTATGGAAATCTTTTGAAATTAACTATTTTTAGCTATTTAAGCCGACAAATTATCATCATGGTGTGGTAACCATTGTGAAATGTGTAAACAGCAAATGTGAGACGGGCAAAACCTGTATTCATATAGTATGTTCATAACAATTTATTATCTGCCAATTTTCAATATGCGATCCATACGTGTGCAACTCAATTGAATTAGCAAAATATTTGCGCCTCTGGAAAGGGTTTCTAAACACGAACGTCGGCAGATTCTTTTTATGTCAATAAATACTCATGTAGTGCTACGAAAATTGCCGTAGAAGTTCAGAAGTAAGTAAGCCAAATTCTTTTTCGAAACCTTACGCTACAAGAAATTTACCTTACCGACTGTGCTGCCAACGGGAATTTTCTGTAATTGAATAAAATTTACATTACAATCTTTATCTGTATTTCTCGCCATTTTTTTCGACTTTCATCTCATCTGTTAGTCCTTCCAGCGCTGCAATAGTTTGAAATTCGAATACAAATACGCTTTATTGATTCAATAGCGAAAAGTTTTATAAAAACATAAAATAAGCTTTAAAACATTATAGTGCACAAAAGCCGAATGGCACTCTAAATTTAAACAAAAATCATTAAAAAAAATTAATGAAACAATGTCGAATCTTATCAAATCAAAATTACTACATAATATGAATCAATTTGAAACAAGTTGGGTAAACAGACCGACGCTCATGTCAGCAGGGTTTTGTATCCAACTTCTCAGAAATGCAGTCACCAGCAATGACTAACGTCAAGAAATATGTCAAAGAGATGTGCACGTTCAAAGGAAAATGCATTGTTTTTCTACTTTCAACGGTCGCCATTTTGTTGCGAACCGTCAAAAACCACTCAAATCATGAATTCTCAAAAATATTAATGTTATTGACCTTATTGGAAAATTTCAAGAAGATCAAATCAAACCTGCATATGATTGGATGGAAAGTCCATAAAATACCAAAATCATGTGTTATTGTTGTTGTAATTGGAGAATATTTCAAATGGCTATAATTCCGTGCATATCATTCGATTTTCATCAAACTTACAAAGTTTAAGAACCCCTAGCAGGACTATGCAAATATCGAATTTCGCTCAGTTTAAGGGTACCAATGCGATTTCATTTGGGAAAATGTGAAATTCGAATATAATAGTATTATTAACAAAGTTGAGGGAATTTCGACTTCTAAGGTATTTTTTGTTATTGTACTCATAAACATCTACCACCATAATTTTTTTCAGATTTCCCGGATCACAGGTGTCCAGTTGCGAGGGGGGGACACACATTTTTCGTGTATTTCCCCTCCCTGCGCGTCCTTTGAAGCAGTTTTTTTTATTTTGTGGTAGGGAGGTGAATGCCATTTACGCACAAAGTGTGGGACTCCCATGCGACTGGACCAGCCACTAAACACCTCCCCTGTCAACCTGAGAACCCAGCCTGGAACCGTTTCACACATTACTTCGGGCCAGGTCTCGTTTTGTTACGCCGTGGGGGGCCTTCAAGCTGGGGTGTTCCTTTCCTAGCGGCAGGGGAGAGGGGAAGCGGAAATGCCAGAAGAGTGATCCCCAGCCCCAGCGCCCCCAGCTGCTGTGAGTCTCTTTTATATTTTAGGACTGCCACCTGGTTCCACTTGTCAACCGATTCGAGCATCACTTCAACTACCTATATATTATCCGGGGTGAGCTCTCCCGTCTCCCTGTAGAGTTCCCTTCCCAGCCTGACCCATCTGGTGTACGCAAAAAATGTGTGACAGGCATTGCCCTCCTCTCCTGGGCAAAACCGACAATCAGGAGACCGTGACTTACCGATCTTATGCAGGTAAGACTTAAAACACCTATGCCCGCTCAAAAGCTGGGTCAGATAGAAGTCAGTCTCACCATGCCTTCGATTTAGCCACGGTCTATCCGGGATGAGGCATGCAGTCCACCTTCCCTTCGTGCAATTCACCAAAGACTGCTGCCAATCGTTGAGTGAGCGCTGTCTCTCCTCGCGGACAACCATCTCCCTCGCATCCTCGTTTTGATGCAGGTAAATAGCACGGCGCTTTCTAGCAAGGAGGGTGACAGGTATCACGCCTGCAATAACTCTCACCGCCGAGTCAGAGACTGTTGGATACGAAGATGCAATTCTCAGTGCTCTTCTTCTCTCTACCTGTGCCAAACGTTTTCGGTATACCTCCTTGCTGAGAGCGTCGTCCCATACCTCTGCTCTGTTCAGTAGCATTGACTCTACAGCACTCATCAAGAGGCGTCTTTTTGATGGGCTGGGTCCCCCTACGTTGGCCATAAGTCGACTCAGAGCTGATATTCCCGAAGAAGTCTTCTCAGCCGATGTCCTGATTTGCTCAGAGAAACTCATCTTCAAGTCGATCAGTAGCCCCAGGTACTTCACCGCTGGCTTTGATTCGATTCGTAAGTCGCCAATACTGATCATCCTTACTCAAGGGATGCTTTTTTTCTCAAGATGACCACTTCAGTTTTCTCCAGTGCTAAACTCAGCCCGCGAGCAGTCATCCAGTCTCTCACTCGGCGCATTAGCATACCTAGCCTAAGTTGCGCTTGTTCAACGGTGCCTCCAGCGACCAGCGCCGCAACATCATTTACATAGCCGACCAAGTGCGACTCATCTGCCATCTCAAGTCTCCGTAGCCCGTAGTAAGACATGTTCCACAGGTCTGGACCAAGGATAGATCCCTGGGCAACACCCGATGTAATTTCCATCCTTCGTTGGCCCTGTGTCGTGTCGTAGAGCAGGCTTCGGTCTCTTAGGTAGTTCCTCAAAAGCCGCATTAGATATTCTGGAACTTGAAAAGAGTTTTCCAGCGTATCCAGAATATCCACCCATCTAGCGGAGTTGAAGGCATTCCTGACGTTGAGTGTCACCAACAGGACGATCCGTCGCTTGGTGCGACTATATGCCTCTGCCTTTTGGACCGCGTTCACCACCTCTGCAATCGCATCAATGGTAGAACGTCCTGCTCTAAAGCCTTACTACTGAGGAGATAGGTCCCCAGCAGCACGAATCGCGTCAGTGAGTCTTCACTTGATGAGTTTCTCTAGCACTTTCCCAGCCGTGTCTAGCATGCATAACGGGCGGTATGCAGACGGCGATCCGGGATTTCCCTTCCCCTTGCTGATCAGCACGAGCCTCGCCACCTTCCATCGTACCGGGAAAACCCCGTCCCGTAGGCAAGCGTTGAATGTGCTGAGCAGCAAGTCAGGACAATGGTGATAGACGAGCCGCAACACCTCAGCTGGAACACCATCTGGACCTGGAGCCTTCCTCGCTTTCAATGAGAGGACTGCCTTCTCCAGTTCCAGCTGTGTGAAGAGTGGGTGCTCTACTGCTGTTTCACCATGGACAGCGTTAACACGGACGGGATGGGCGGGGAAGAGTCCCCGCACTACCGCGTCCATCTTTTCCGCATCATGTATACAAGGCTTCCGTAGACCATTAAGTTTCTCCATGACCAGCTTGTAGACAAGGCCTCACGGATCCTTGTTCACATTGTCCACTAGGTCTTGCCAGCAGCAAGCCTTGCTACTGTTGATCAGTTTGCGAAGGCATTTCCTGGCGGACTTATACGCTGCCACCTGGTTGCATGCCTCGTCACGGTTCCGCGCCCGTTCAGCCTCGCGTCGAAGCTTATGACACTCCCTTCGCTTTTCAGCGATTTCAGTTGACCACCATCAGTACACTGGGGGCTTGCCGTGCCGGGGTTTTCAACGGGGCATAGAAGCGCAGCAAGCAGTCGTAATGATGCTCATAGTAGAGTTCACCACGTCTTAAGCTGCCAGTTCTTCCGTCCCCTCCGAAGCTCCCTGCAGCGGCTCACCTGCTGTGAGCACCTCGACGAACCTCTTCACGTCCATCCTTCCGATGTTCGATCCAGTTGTAGAAGGCCGAGAGCGTGGACGTTGGGAGACAGCATCACTTATTTCAAGCAGAATGCACTGATGATCACTAGCTGAGTAGGTCTCTAATACTTTCCAGTTGTGTATCCTCCATACTTAGGACTCCGAGGCGAATGTCACGTCCGGTATGGTTCCCTCACAGCCAATACGGCGGAAAGTTGGCGCATTTCCGGAATTTAAGACGACGAGGGCCATCCTGGCCGCAATTTCCAGGATTCATTTTCCCCACGAATCCGTCTGAGGCATGCCCCATTCGATTGCTTTAGCGTTGAAGTCGCCCCCAACGAGCATTCTGCCCTCTGCGTTCGAGACAGCACCCTTCAAAGCATAAAGCTTGCCCGCAGGGGGAATGCCAGTCGACAAGAGCACTCTTGGAGGCAAGCATTCTTTGGGGAGTTCCGCCCACACGTACCCGAGGAAATTCCCGCAGGGAGAATGCCGGTCGACAAGAGCACTCTTGGAGGCTAGCATTCTTTGGGGAGCGCCGCCCCCATGGACCCGAGGATATGGGGGGCGCCATGAGGTTCCCTCTTGGGATGACCGGTAACGACTCTGATTGGATCTGGACAACGCTTTGGACGATGAACTGGAATTGACGCTTTGGGCTGGCGGATGTGATGGCTTGGACCTAGTTGCTTTGCACAGTAGCGCCGAGGTGAAACTCGTGTGTGAACGGCTCCAATTCAACTATCATACCGTCTCCGTCCCGGTGAAACCTTGGCAGGCCTCGGAGTACGTCCGACGTTCGCACCATTGGGTTGGTGGTGTAGGTTCGGTTGAGACGGACTCCCGATTAGCGCTGGTCTGGCTCTGAGCACTTGTCCCCATAAGGGCTTGTGCCAACCCTCGCATGGCCTCCCTGCTCTCCAAAGATAACCATGGCTCCGAGGGGGGACCCAACAAAACTGGAGCAAACAAAATCAAAAGATCAAAAACGTCCAAAAAACGAAACAAAAAATAACGACGACGCAACCAGCAGTTGCAGTACATCGCAAGCGGTACTAACAACGACAAAATCGAAGACTAACACAACGACAGTCAAGACGGATGAAAAACGGAGAATAGCAGACAGTCTGGTTTGGACTGAGATTCCTGCGGCGTTCAGGCGCAGGAAAAAAATGATGCGAACGTCCGAGCGTCCTATTTAGGAAAATCAGGTAACTCTGCAGGACACTTCAGGTGTGCGAGCGATGGGAAATAACATAAAAAGCACCGACAATTCGATTGTCACTGCTGCGATCGTTACCGAAGCGACCGATAAAAGGGTCGCAAATCCCAACATTGCAATGAAAAATCCAGAAGCCAACGAGGACATTACGGCACAAAAAGCAACGAGTGACCAGGCACCGCGTGAATGCACCGCCAACGTTGAAAATGTGGCGGAAGTAATGCACTCGGAAACGGAACACGATAAGCTCTCCCAAGGATGGTTGCAAGGTACAATTGCGGCCCAGCAACACGAAGAAGAAAGGCTACTCCGAAAAGCGGGAGATGTTCTGAAAAGAATACAAGCTGCATGCGACTCCCCAAAAATCAGCGAAGCAGCAAAGTCAGGGCTCCTTGAACTAGAGGAGCTCCTAGATCGCACAGGGCACTATTGGAGGAGCTGGTTAAGGGCCGAAGACGAACAAAAGGCTAAAGGTGCACTTGCGGTGAAATCTAAAGATTACATGCAGATAGCTCCACCATTAAAAGTCAATAATAGAATGGCGTCTAGCCCAATCGAAGGAGATCGGGATAAAAGAAGGAAGGAAGAGGCACTTGATGAGCGTGAAACACCAGATCAGGGAAACCATAAAGTGCTTACAAAAGGAGCGAAGAAAGCCGCAAATAAACTCCTTCAAAAAAAGCCAGAAAGTAAAGTTCGTACGGACGCCCAATTAGAAAAAGGACCTGATGCAGAACAGGAGAGGCAGAAGCCCCGACGAAGACCCCGGCAGCAGGCTATGCTTGTACAGCCCCAAGATGGCCGATCTTACGTGGAGGTACTGCGGGACAGCAGGGGAAACGTAAGACCCGAAAACACCAATACTACGATTAAATTAGTACGACCAACGTAGTCGGGCCACATACTGGTCGAATTCGGAGCAGAGGCCGGCGATAAAGAAGCATTCTGTGACGCAGTAAAGAAAGTCCTCGGCAAAAGCGCAACTATAGCCCCACCACACAAGTATGCAAAGGACCCGATAGGAGTTGCCTATGTTACAAATACGGTGAAATGGGACATAAAAGAAAAGAGTGTACGAAGGAGGCAAACTGTATTCTTTGCAAGGATGCTGATCCCAAACCTGATTTTGGACACATCTTGGGATAAGAAAATTGCCCGGTGTTCCAGGAAGCCCTAGCCAAGGCAAAATCAGAGCTTCGATGACCCGCATCCTGCAGCTAAATCTACACCGCAGTTCAACTGCCCAAAATCTGCTTGAGCAGTTTGCGAGGGACATGAAAGCCGACTTCTTGCTGCTGAGTGAGCAATACCATAATAAAAGTCCCGCATTATGGTATTCTGATGAAACTGGTACTGCCGCCATCTGGGTTCGGAACAGTGACTTTCATGCGGAGAGTTGTGGCCGGGGGGATGGTTTCATGTGGGTTCACTGCTCAGGGATCACCTTCTTTAGTGTGTATCTAACGCTTATAAAATCTTTACCATTTTTCCAAGCCAAGCTTAATGCTTTGCAGGGTGCTGTCTCGAACGCAGAGGGCAAAGTGCTCGTTGGGGGCGACTTCAACGCTAAAACATTCGAATGGGGCATACCTCAGACGGATTCGCGGGGAAAACGAATCCTAGAAATGGTGGCCAGGGCGGCCCTCGTCATACTAAACTCCGGAAATACGGTGACTCTCCGCCGTATTGGCTTTGAGGGAACCATACCGGACGTGACATTCGCCTCGGAGTCCTTAGTACGGAGGATACACAACTGGAAAGTATTAGAGGACTCAGCTAGTGATCATCAGTGCATTCTGCTTGAAATAAGTGATGCTGTCTCCCGACGTCCGTGCTCTCAGCCTTCTACAACTGGATGGAACATCGGAAGGATGGAGGTCGAGAGGTTCGTCAAGGTTCTCACAGCAGGTGAGCCGCTGCAGGGAGCTTCGGAGGGGACGAAAGAACTGGCAGCTGAAGACGTGGTAAACTCTACTATGAGCATCATTACGACTGCTTGCTGCGCTTCTATGCCCCGTCGAGAACCCCGGCACGGCAAGCCCCCAGTGTACTGATGGTGGTCAACTGAAATCGCTGAAAAGCGAAGGGAGTGTCACAAGCTTCGACGCGAGGCTGAACGGGCGCGGAACGGTGACGGGGCATGGAACTGGGTGGCAGCATATAGATCGGCCAGGAAATGCCTTCGCAAACTGATCAACAGTAGCAAGGCTCGCTGCTGGCAAGACCTAGTGGACAATATGAACAAGGATCCGTGGGGCCTTGTCTACAAGCTGGTCATGGAGAAACTTGATGGCCTACGGAAGCCTTGTATACATGATGCGGAAAAGATGGACGTGGTAGTGCGGGGACTCTACCCCGCCCATCCCGTCCGTGTTGACGCTGTTCATGGTGAAACAGCAGTAGAGCGCCCACTCTTCACAAAGCTGGAACTGGAGAAGGCAGTCCTCTCATTGAAAGCGAGGAAGGCTCCAGGTCCAGATGGTGTTCCAGCTGAGGTGTTGCGGCTCGTCTATCACCATTGTCCTGACTTGCTGCTCAGCACATTCAACGCTTGCCTACGGGACGGGGTTTTCCCGGTACGATGGAAGGTGGCGAGGCTCGTGCTGATCAGCAAGGGGAAGGGAAATCCCGGATCGCCGTCTGCATACCGCCCGTTATGCATGCTAGACACGGCTGGGAAAGTGCTAGAGAAACTCATCAAGTGAAGACTCACTGACGCGATTCGTGCTGCTGGGGACCTATTTCCTCAGCAGTAAGGCTTTAGAGCAGGACGTTCTACCATTGATGCGATTGCAGAGGTGGTGAACGCGGTCCAAAAGGCAGAGGCATATAGTCGGACCAAGCGACGGATCGTCCTGTTGGTGACACTCGACGTCAGGAATGCCTTCAACTCCGCTAGATGGGTGGATATTCTGGACACGCTGGAAAACTCTTTTCAAGTTCCAGAATATCTAATGCGGCTTTTGAGGAACTACCTAAGAGACCGAAGCCTGCTCTACGACACGACGAAGGGCAAACGAAGGATGGAAATTACATCGGGTGTTGCCAAGGGATTTATCCTTGGTCCAGACCTGTGGAACGTGCCTTACGACGGGCTGCTGAGTCTTGAGGTACCAGATGAGCGCGCTTGGTCGGCTATGCGGATGATGTTTTGGCTCTGGTCACTAGGCGTACCGTTGAACAAGCACAACTTAGGCTAGGAACGCTAATACACCGAGTGAGAGACTGGATGACTGCTCGCGGGCTGAGTTTAGCACTGGAGAAAACTGAAGTGGTCATCTTGACAAAAAAGGGAATCCTTAGAGTAAGGATGATCAGTATTGGAGACATACAAATCGAATCGAAGCCAGCGGTGAAGTACCTGGGGCTACTGATCGACTCGAAGATGAGTTTCTCTGAGCAAATTAGGACAACGGTTGAGAAGGCTTCTTCAGGAATATCGGCTCTGAGTCGACTTATGGCCAACGTAGGGGGACCCAGCCCATCAAAAAGACGCCTCTTGATGAGTGCTGTAGGGTCAGTACTACTGTCCAGAGCAGAGGTATGGGACGACGCTCTCAGCAAGGAGGTATTTCGAAAACGTTTGGCACAGGTAGAGAGAAGAGGAGCACTGAGAATTGCATCTTCGTATCCAACAGTCTCTGACTCGGTGGTGAGAGTTATTGCAGGCGTGATACCTGTCGCCCTTCTTGCTAGAGAGCGCCGTGCTATTTACCTGCGCCAAAATGAAGATGCGAGGGAGATGGCTGTCCGCGAGGAGAGACAGCGCTCACCCAACGATTGGCAGCAGTCTTGGGTGAATTGCACGAAGGGAAGGTGGACTGCATGCCTCATCCCGGATAGACCGTGGCTAAATCGAAGGCATGGTGAGACTGACTTCTATCTGACCCAGCTTTTGAGCGGGCATAGGTCTTTTCGGTCTTACCTGCACAAGATCGGTAAGTCACGGTCTCCTGATTGTCGGTTTTGCCCAGGAGAGGAGGGCAATGCCTGTCACACATTTTTTGCGTGTACCAAATTGGTCAGGCTGCAAAGAGAACTCTACAGGGAGACGGGAGAGCTCATTCCGGGTAATGTAGTTGGAACCAGGTGGCACATTATGCTCGGGCAGTCCTAAAATATAAAAGAGACTCACAGCAGGCTGGGGATCACTCTTTCCTTCTCCTCTCACGCTAGAAAAGGGACTCCTCAGCTTGAAGGCGCCCCACGGCGTAACAAAACGAGACCTGGCCCGAAGTAATGTATCAAACGGTTCCAGGCTGGGTTCTCGGGTTGACAGGGGAGGTGTTTAGTGGGTAGTGCAGGCGCGCATGGGAGTCTTACACTTTGTGCATAAATGGCATTCACCTCCCTACCACAAAAAAAAAACAAAAAAAAGGATTAAGATGATATCGCTTCGTTTGGCGTTATGTAAACACTAAAGAAGGTGGTCCCTGCGCTCCGAACCCACACGAAACCATCCCCCCGTCCACAACTCTCCGCTTGAAAGTCACTGTTCCGAACCCAGATGGCGGCATGGCCAGTTTCATCAGAATACCTTAATGCAGGACTTTTATTATGGTGTTGCTCACTCAGCAGCAAGAAGTCGGCTTTCATGCCCCTCGCAAACTATTCAAGCAGATTTTGAGCGCTTGAACTGCAGTGCGGGCTTAACTGCAGGATGCGGGTCATCGGATATTTGTTTTTGCCTTGGTTAGGGCTTCCTGGAACATCTGGCGTTTTCCTGATCCCAAGTGTCCAAAATCAGGTTTGGGATCAGCATCCTTGCAAAGAATACAGTTTGCCTCCTTCGTACACTCTTTTCTTTTATGTACCATCTCACCGCATTTGTAACATAGGGAACTCCTGTCGGGTCCTTTGCATACTTGTGTAGTGTGACCATAACTAAGGCATTTGAAACATTGAAGAGGCGTTGCTCTTCACCGTATCCTATAGACATGTTTTGCATCAGGTCCTTTTTCTAATTGGGCGTCCGTGCGAACTTTACTTTCTGGCTTTTTTTGAAGGAGTTTATTTGCGCCATTCTTCGCTCCTTTTGTAAACACTGTCTGGAACCTGTGATCTGGTGCTCCACGCCCATCAAGTGCCTCTTCCTTCCTTCTTTTATCCCGATCTCCTTCGGTTGGGCTAGACGCCATTCTATTATTGACTTTTAATGGTGGAGCTTTCTGCATGTAATCTTTAGATTTCACCGCAAGCGCCTCATTAGCCTTCTGTTTGTCTTTGGTCCTTAACCGGCTCCTCTGATAGTGCCTTATACAATCTAGGAGCTCCTCTAGTTCGAGGAGCCCCACCTTTGCTGCTTCGCTGATTTTTGGGGAGTCGCATGCAGCTTGTATTCTTTTCAGAACATCTCCCGCTTTTTGGAGAAGCCTTTCTTCTTCGTATCGCTGGGCCGCAATTGTACCTTGCAACCATCCTTGGGAGAGCTTATCGCGTTGCGTTCCCAAGTGCAGTACTCCCACCACATTTTCGACGTTGGCGGTGCAATCACGCGGTGTCTGGTCACTCGTTGCTTTTTGTGCCGTAATCTCCTCGTTGGCTTCTGGATTTTTCATTGCAATGTTGGAATTTGCGACCCTTTTATCGGTCGCTTCGGTAACGATCGCAGCAGTGACAATCGAATTTTCGGTGCTCTTCATATTATCTTCTTCCGAGGCTCGAACACCTGAAGTGTCCTGCAGAGTTACCCGCTTTTCCTTAATAGGACGTTCGGACGTTCGCATCATTTTTTTGCTGCGCCTGAACGCCGCAGGAATCTCAGTCTGAACCAGACTTTCTGATATTCTCCGTTTTTCGTCTGCCGTAATGTCATTGTGTTATTCTTCGCTTTTGTCGTGGTTAGTACCGCTTTCGATGTACTGTTAACATCGTGACTGGTTGCGTCGTCGTTATTATTTTTTGCTTCTTTCCTTCGAAGCAGTAAGTATCAAATTAAGACATGTTTTGAAAAGTTCTCATCAAGACCTTTCATATGATACCCGTATCGGCTACCTTATATGGGGAGACCCCCACTCCCCTATATGGGAAGACCCCCCACTCACCTATTTGGGGAGACCCCCTTAAATACCTTATAAATTTTTTGGTAGTTGAACTTTGAAGAGAGCACCACTTTACATCTGCATACAAAATTTGATGTTTCTGGCTTAAGAGGCTTGCGAGAAAAAGTGCTGTGACACACGGACGGACGGACAGCCGGACAAATAGGTAGTGAAACTAGTAGGGTTTTGTAAAATTATTTCACAAAACCCTAAAAACGGAGAAAAAAATAACAAACTCCATCAAAACATACATATAACTAAAACGCAACGAAAGAATGTACTTTCAGCTTGGAACTAATACGTAATACATTAATTCGAATAAATGTTATCAAAAAAATTTACCTTATCCTACCAAAACTATCTTACTATATTTCTGACTGGCAAGTTGAAATAAAAATCAACATGGTAGTAATAAACTGCAATATAAAGAAAAAACGACAAACGACCACGAATACTTCAGTTATTGTCATTTAGTCCCCTTCTTCTTCTTTGTAGCATTACAGCCCCTCTCAGGCCTTTGCGTCCTACAAACAGCGTCTCCAACTATTTCGGTCCAGTGACCACGTCCTCAAATTTTGAAATCCGAGCAGCGATGAACTGTCTTCGTCGACCGAGTCAGACCAGCGTTTCCTCGGTTTCTTCACTGGTCTCCGGGCTTCAGTTCTCCCAACGAATACCTTTTTGGGTATCCGTTGTTCGTCCATACGATTTATGTGGCCTGCCCATTGCAGCTTCTGCAGTCTTACAATTGTTGAGACCTCGGGCTCGTCAAAAATTTCATACAGCTCATGGTTGTATCGAATTCGACATTGATCTCCGCCTAGTCTTACTCCGATTATCCGCCTCAGGACCCGTCGCTCAAGGGCGTTCAATGTATTTGCGGATGCTTGGATTAAGATCCATATTTCACATCCATAACATAACACAGGTATACTTGAAGCTTTGTTTCTCTGTGTATGCAGCTGGTCTTCAAGATCGTCAGAACAGAATAAAATAGTTTATTTGCGAGCTATATTTTTCGGCGTATTTCGTCTCTTTCAATACTGGCTCTCGTTATTTTGGCGCCGAATTACACAAATTTGCCAAAATGTTTGATACTGTATTCACCAAGCGTAATATTTTGTGTGCTTGAGGTATTTTGCCTCGACTGCATCATGAGCTTTGTTTTATTTTCTTGAGTTGTAGCCTTAATTCAAGAGGAGAGGAGGAGGAGTTCTTTGACAGTTATTATTGACCGTGATAAAATGATGATGTCATCCGCATGGGCTACTACTTGGCTAGGCTCATATAGCAATGTACCTCGTGTATCGATAGGAAGCTTCTTTATGACGTACTCTAGGGTCCAATTGAATAGCGGTCTCCCTGTTTTAGTCCGATATTTGTTTCAAAGTCATCGGTGAGTTGGTTTTTGATGCGTACTTGGGAGGTTTTCGACGTCATTGTCATTTTGGTAAGACGGTCCAATTTGGCTGGGGTGCCAAAGTAAAGTATTTATCCCCCTAGACTGCTCCATCTCAGCCCCAACATACCTCTCAAATAGGTATCTCCATTTAAACCAATGGTCCCATGAGCCTAAATTCAGAGCATCTTCCATCTTCTTATCGTTGGTCCACCCATATGTCTGATTTATAATTCGAACGCCATCAGAAACAAAAATACACCAATTCATGTGAAATACACGAATGCTTCTGAAAGTATAAATTCAGTAGTGAGAAAAGTCTCATGTATCCGTCGGTGGGTAGCAGCTGCTAAATCCAGGGATATTCACTCCTAGTTACAGACTTTGCGGTATCATTTCGAACAACCTTCAAAACGAATGCATCAACTTTCATCATTTTAGCAATCTGATAAATGCTTTGATTCAATATAAAGTGTTCCCAATCCGTCACCGGCTTTCTGTAAATGCCAATACACGCAGGAAGACATTTCCTCTCGAAAACTTGTAACATTTCTTTGTAATAGCAGTTGATTATACCAAATCGAAGATCTACGTATCAAAATAGATCTGACTAGATCCTTATAACGGATTACTTTGACCTTTTGATCAATGTATCTGAAAGGAAAGAGTCGTCCAAGGGACAGGATGCCTTTTTGTGCTGCACAGAGAATGCTTTTAACTGTACTGAGCATGCTTTTGAAATATTCAGTATAGTACAATAAGGGGTCATGTCCCTTCGAAGACTCTTTCCAGATCCTTGTAACAGATAACTTTGACCTTTTAATCAATGTATCTGAAAGGAAAGAGTCGTCAAAAGGACATGACCCCATTTTGTGCTGTACTGAGTATGCTTTTGACATGTTCAGTATTGTACATATATTGACAGAGATAAATATCGAGGTATCGAACACAGGATTTATGTGAAACCAGGTCTAAAATACCTTCACCAGTCGTAGTGTAGGAATCTTTCTAATTATATTTCAGGTTTCAACTGACTGACCCTTACGTTATCCGAAACCAAATAATTCCACATTTTTGTGAATTTACTTTCATTCGCAAATTGTTCGTGTGGATCTGCAATTGTGGAGCATTTGTTGAAGGTTACTTTGAATGACTGATGCTTTTAAGTCTGCCGTATAAATTATCAAGTCATCGGCAAACGCCACTAATAATTACGCCGTCAAAGTCGTTCTACATGTTGCGAGTGAATATGGAATAGAGCAGAGGCGCAGTAATTGTTCCTTGCTGTAAACCATTCAAGACCTTCGCATCTTCATCAGACTTCCATCAGTTCTAAGAAATGATTTTCCATACAACATACTGCATAACATATCAACAAGAGGTTTGGGGAAATTGTCCTGAAGGAGCTCAAATAATAGTCCATCGAACCAAACCGTATCTGCAAAATAGTTTCAAGTGTCATTAGTACCGCTAGCTCTTAAGATTTCTTCCGGGGTGATTTGTTTCTTCTTCGCCTTCGTTTCCTGTTGGACTGGTTTTTGTTGTTTGGTTTTTAAATTTTTATCCTCTTCTTGATTAGCTCTCTAAGAGACAAACATAGTTATTTTTTCATGGTTTATTAATTTTTTCATTAAATGCGATTATTTGTAATTTACATCCTCCAGCTGCGGAGTTTTCTTGATCGTGATTTTTTTTGTGATCATTGTTGTCAATTTACTTTTGAAAGTTACTCCGGGTTTCCCCCAACTACGGAAAGCTGTCGAGTTCCTCCGTACTAGTGGTACTAAAGTTCTCTTGAGACACATAGCTTTTCTTTATGTATCAAAGTAATAAATGAAATACATAAATTGGTTCGACGATATGATAAGTTTTTTCCAATGAAAATAAATTTGCAACTGTTGTTTTAAAGGACTGCTTTATTTTTGAAAACTATTGGTTGGAGCGATTAAAAAATATGCCCGTGCGCCACAAATCCTAGACACAGAACTGTAAATGCCGCTCATAGAATGCACATACAGACAATTCGCTAAAGCATACTCGTTGCCAATATATAAAAATCCCGTTGGTATCACCAACTGGAAAGGCGAATTCTCGTAGATACTCTTAGTTTTAAAAGCAAATGGTTATTTTTTTGACCCCCAATTTAAAAGTACATCACTATTTCAGAACATGTAAAAGCAGCAGATGAGTCCTCCTACCAGAAGAGTATTGTCAAATAATTAATAAACCAAAACAATGTCTTCTCAATAACAAAACTTGGCTCTCACGTATATATCATGAATTAAGCTCGGAAAAATAATATATGATTATTATGTCTTTTAATTTGCCACCAATTTATTTTGTTTTTTGACCTCAATGCTTGAGGAGTCATCATAACATGTCATTGGCTTAACCTGCAAAGCTGCTCGCTCCAATTTTGGTGAAAATTCTGTTTTTTGGCTCTAAAAATTCTATGCACTAAAATATTTGTGCGCGAAAACCAAACAAATCCAAATATTGTAATATAACATTAAAAATGCTTTACACAAATACAAGCCAACTCCATTCGATTAGCGGTGCAATACCGAAAAGCTAACATCTTCGAATGCAAATAGTCATTTCATGGAAAACTGCCAGAGAGTTGTAAAATTTCGTGGTATTTTTGAGAAAAAAAATTTAGTTCTTGTGAATAAATTCACTGAATACCGTTGAAATTGCGAATATACGTAGTTGCGGTAAGTAATTCCATTCTTTCAATAATAATTTTCGTGGAGGTAAACTAGGGCAAATAAGAAATTTTAGTACAATGGGGTTAGCTCATTTGCAGAATCATATTTTCAATCTTTTGTCTGGAGTTAACTTTTTGTATTGTAGTGATTCTTCGAACAATTCAGGTAAATTAATATTTTATTTAATAAATTATTTTCATTTGGTAGAGTAAAAAATTGTTGCATAATGATTGCAACATCTTTGTAATTGTCTGGTGCGTTGAAAATACTTCAGGTAGCGTAAGCAACCCGAGAAAGTTGTACATTTTCAAACTCGTCTATAGAAAACATTTCAATTCTATTTGAAGATGATCCTGTAATTAGGGATTTATCTTCATCACTTCAAGAACCTCCACCTCCAACTAATGAATTAAATTACACAGAATCTGATACTCGTATTACGCTGCTTGAATGCAATAATACGTGCATTAGTGGTGATAATTCAGTCCTGGTTCCAAGTTCAGTGCATCCGGAATAAGACGATTCTATCGAGGAAATCCTTGAAAAAATGTGAAAAGGAGAAAGAGGTGTCAGACAGATAAGTCTACATGGGCTGATTGACGCAATGCAAGAAATCGAAAAAACGGAAGAATATGTTTTGGCATTAAAAAAGTTGGAAATAATTGGGAAAAGATGCCTAAAGAGGGAAAAATCGTAAACCAAGATGCAGATGTAAACCTTTTAAGACGTTCAAATGTATCAAAATGTCGGATGATTCCAGAAAAGAAATTTTTGATTCTTTCTGGATGCTGGACTGGGCTGAGAAAAAGGTTTATATGGATAGTCTTGTAGTAATGTTTCATGGTGTGTCAATTAAAAGTGAATGACAAAATGTACAGAGTCTTTAAAACCATGATTTTGAACGCGATGGATATCGAACAACCATCAGTATGGAACTGGAAGTCAGGGACAAAAGAAAATATTGCAGTTATCAGACAAAATAAACAATCAATGTCAGTCCGACAACAAAATCGTTGTAATGATTTAAGAAAGAAATTGGTGCTTTAAAAAAATGTTATGATACCATACCTAAAATAGAATCGCATTATTGTCAAAATGCTAGTTCAAAAGAATATCTTTTACCAGAATGGGCATCTAAGAAGGAGCTGTACAATTTTAACGTGTCTAAATGTTGGCCATTACATGATGTGAAACTACTTTCAGTTCCAAAATTCAACAATATATTCGACACTGAGAATATATCATTATTCCATCTAAAGAAAGATAAGTGCGAAAAGTGTAGGTCATATAAACATGGCTTCATAAGTGATGCAGATAATGCCATACACATCATGGAAAAGGAAGAATCATGTGGCGAGAGAGTGAAGGACAAACTTACAGAAAAATTAGTATTTACAGTTGATATGCAAGCATTATTATTGGCCCCGAGATCTAATGTTTCTTCCTTATATTATAAGACAAAACGATGTGTCCATAATTTATTTTTATACATTTTGCGAAATAAGGACGCCGGTTGTTACTTATGGGACGAAAAAGAAGGTGGAGTGAACGCAGATGTGTTTACTACTATTGTGAAATTTATGGTCGAGATTACCGTTCTAAACATTTCCTCACAAAATAATCCAAGAATAATTTTTTATAGTGACGGATGTACGTCGCCAAATGGAAATTCTACCATTTCTAATGCCTTGCTGAATATCGCTATGCTAAAAGGTATCACAATCGAAGAAAAGTATCTGACAGGCGGTTACACTCAAACGGAGGTAAATTTTATCCATGCTGTGACCGAAAAAAAACTCAGATACAGGTACATTAGTGCTACGACTGAATATATTGTTGTCTGCAGAAGTGCCAGGAGAAGTCCACAACCATTTAATGTGTCGTATTTAACGCAATTGCTTTTAACAACCATTTGAGGAGACAAAATTCTTCAAATCTATTTGCCCTGGAAAGATCAAATGAAATTTGAAGGTACTTTCTTTAACTGAATCAAGGCTCCAACATTTAAAGAACTTATTAAATGTTTTAAGTCACCGATATTCGAGCTTTGCGGTACAATCCAAATGGTAACGTTAACTAAAAACTGAGGACTGTTGATCAATCGCAGTAACCTCCACAACGTCGTAATACATAGATACAACCGAAACAGATTGACAATTTACCTTATCTCTACACAGGCCGTCTTAACATAATTAGCAAGGAATTTAGAGATTTATAAAATATAAAATGTACTGTTCTGCCTGATTATCATCAATATTATCATAATATACCTCATGAATGATGCTCAAAGAAAAGTTTTAACTCCTAAATAATGTTCTGCATAAAAGAGGCAATTCTATTTGTTTTGAAATATCCCTAAAATTTTCAGCAAAACCTTTACACATCGGCAGTGTTTCGGTCCTTTGCGAATATGTATTTACAAAATATCACGTGTAATTTTTGTAATCGATAAATTTCAATCCTCTATAACTTGCTGTTTATGGCTTGATTTTTAAGGAACTTCGGATGTACATCAGAAAACTGAGATGCATTGTAAAAATAGTTTACAGTACCCTAGGAACAATTCGTTTTATAAAAATAGGGTGATTCATTATGAGGATTGGTTTTTAATCTCAAATAAGAGGCAAAAAACGGAATTCTGCTTGTATGGTAAAAATGTTATTCTGAGTAAAAAAACAATCATGACATTTACTTTTTGAGGATTATCTAGTTTAAATGTCGGCCGTTACTATGCCGTAAATGGTTCATCATGAGAGTCCAATTTTGGACGACACATTCGATTCATTACGGTCCTCAGCCACACTCCCAACTACAGCCGCTATACTCGACCTCTCCACTACGTGCTGGATGTGGTCTAATCGGTCAAGTATCATCCAATAATGTATGCTGGGTTTTAAATTTGCAGATGGTATTGGCTATAGTGATTTCGGTGGGTCGATGACAATAATTTGCTCTAAGGGCACGAATTTCTCACAGAAGGCTGATATTCATAATACAGCTGAACAATTTGGATACGTTGTTGCGGTGTAAGTCCTCCAAGGATAATTTGTCAATAAATACTGAATTAAAATTACATTACTGCTTGACAGGAGTCACGCGTGATCTCTCAAAAAAAGACTATTGAAATTCAAACCTCATAATAATTCGCCACATACTTCCAATTCAATGCATTAAAAACGTTTCCATGAAAAATATTCATTATTTCAGTTGCTACTAAAATGGTGAATCGCGCTTCTGACCTTTGGGGGGACGCCATTTTGAATGCATGCAATTATTTTAGGATTTTTAATATGTTTGTATCTTAACATTTATCAATCAATGTTCCAAACCTCGTTCAAATCGGAGTCTCACTCTAGACAGGGCAAAAGTATTCAATTTCGACTGAAAATGATAGGTTTAAATATTAGGTTCTAAATTTTTGACGTTTTATTTTTCATCTGATTTTTAATAGCTTTTTGCAGAATACAAAAAACGAGCACAGTTATCGTTTATTCAAAATTTCATCAAAATACATTAAAAAATATGGCCACTAGAGGGCCAAAAAATTTTGGAAAAATCGAATATTTGAAGCGCTGCCATTTTGTAACTTGCACATGGATCCTTATATCTTATTATTTTATACTGTGAAACTGAGTTTTCTTCACATCGAATCAGCTTTTGAAACTTCAAACTTTAAGTAGCCGGCATTTTGTTTTTTGAGACCTGACTTTCAGGTTTTTACATAGTTCTTTAGATATTTATAATTTTTACCAAACTCCAGAGCTTCATTAACATTGGTTGAAAGGTTTTGCACGTTTCTTGACCTTTGACAAAGTTTAATAAACATCCAAATCGGATCTAAATTTTGGTCAGAACAGAAATCAGGATTTATCGTGGAAAATGGCCCCCATTTCATTTTTGCCTGGCTTATATAACTGGTTCAGAAACTTGACCGAGTTGGATATTTACTCAATACAACTGTCCTGAAAATTTAGTGAAAATCGGTACAAAATTGCTATGTCTAGCGTGGTCACAAATTTCATGGTATCTCTCTCTCTCTCTCTCTCTCAGAAACACACACTCACACACACACACATATCTATATATATATATATATATATATATATATATATATATATATATATATATATATATATATATATTCTATATATATATATATATATATATATATATATATATATATATATATATATATATATATATATATATATATATATATATATATATATATATATATATTCACAATTGTTAAGAAGGTCATGATCAACAAAACGAACGTACTCGAAAACCCATTAATAATGATCAACAAAACGAACGTATTCGAAAACCCACCAAACATCAACATCTGAAAGTGAGTCACTGCTCCATTCATTACGCTGCTCGAATGTTCCCGCTAGTTCGGCAATGTACGAGAAATGGATTGAGTAACTAGAGACCCTATATAGAAGCGAGCTGAATGAATGGGGGGATTATTCATTAGAACCGCGATAGTAAAAACTGCGATAGTGTGGAGCGAATAGAAAAGCAATATTGATCGAGTAATAGTAAAATGATTTTCGTTGATTGTGAAGTGATTTTAGTGGACAATTTAAGTAAAAATTAATAGACGACTTGTAAAATAGTGAAAATTAAAATTTTGAAATAGTTAAATAAGTGATTGTGCAATTTTTAGTTTAATTAAATAAACTCTTTTAATTTAATTTAAAAGACATTATTGGCTGTGATCCACAACACGCAACAATATATGTATATATATATATATATATATATATATATATATATATATATATATATATATATATATATATATATATATATATATATATATGTGTATATATATATATATATATATATATATATATATATATATATATATATGTATATCTATATATATATATATGTATATATATAAATAAATAAATATATATATATATATATATATATATATATATATATATATATATATATATATATATATAGGTATATATATACGAGGTGTGCCAATTAAGTACTGAGACTGATGTGAACTTAACAGCTGGTGATGCGTTCTGTAACATTTCAAGGAGATCAACTGTATTCCCCCCACAGTGCAAGCCCGTCAACAGGAAGTTCTGATTTTTTTCGCCTTTGGCGTGTGCGTGAAGTAAGGAGCTTGTGCGCTACTAAGAAGATCTTTCGCTAGCTTGAAATTAGGGAGTGTTTTTGTTTTAATTGTGAGTTTATCAGCGGTCACTCTCTTACGTCAAAATTATCGATCTTATGCTTGGCTGACAATAGCCGAGCCATATCCCCACCGCACTGCACAAAGACAATAATCGAAGGAACTTTCTCAGTTATGTTATTATTCTTCAAAGGAGAACCAGCAGACACACCCGTTGGCTTCTTCTCTTTATATTTTGGTTTTGAGTATTCAAAAAATTAACACTAGATTCTAGGCACTCCATCTCGATATTCATATCGTCATTCATTGCAGCAGGTACCGCATAGTAATTTGCGTGTTACTTTGCTCCTCCCGTCTTTAGTATGATATCAGCATCATGGATTGTTGACATTTTTGTATCTTGTAATGTTACTTTATTAGTTTGTTGAGCGTTCTGCGTGGCTCCTTTTTTTTCGTTCGTCTTGCTTGTTGTCGCTTTTCTGGACGTATTTTGTGGCTTCATAACTTTTGTTTTGTGAATGTTTGTTAATTGGAGGAGCATTTCTTCCACATTTGTAATTCACAGTTTCATCTCCTCATTTTCTCAAGTAACTCTTGCATTTTCTTTGGTTACTCCCTCCAATTTTTTGCTTTTAATATCTTCAAAGCTTTCTTGGTTGTTTTTCGTTTCATGCTTTTTGAATTTTTAACGTTTGCAATCCCTGGCCCCCAACGGTGGTAAGCAGTCAGACTCTTCCATGCCCTAGGCGAAAAAAAACGTTTCTTCTTTTTTGAACTTTTTGAGGTTTCCTCGCAAGTTATATAAATATATATTTATATATACATATAAATATATATATATATATATATATATATATATATATATATATATATATATATATATGTATGTATATATATATATATATATATACATATGTATGCATATATACATATATACACCAAAACCAAAAAATAAGGTGACATTTGAATTTAAACTGCGCGCATCGATGGATTTGGAGAACTATTTTTTTTTTTCTAGGTTGGTAGTACTGTCAGTGACATCTATGTCAAATTTACATGTCAAAATATTCATAAGTGTTTGACATACGCGTCGTTTCCGGGATGGCTTTCAATACCGTCTTCGCTGCGGCTTGAATCTCCTCTATCCTATCAAACCGGCGTCCCCAGAGCGGTCTTTTGAGCTTGCTGAACAGTCAGAAGTCGCACGGTGGAAGATTAGGTGAATACGGTGGTTGCAGAACGATATGGGTTGAGTTTTTGGCGAAAAAATCACGAATTACGAGTACAGTATGGGATGGTGCATTATCGTGGTGCAAAACCAAGAATTGTCTTTCCACAATACCGGCCTTTTAAAGCGGATAGTGTCACGCAAGCGATGCATTACGCTCAAATAATATTCCTTGTTGACTGTTTGGCCCGGCGGAAGAAATTCTTAGTGCACAATACCACGATAATCGAAGAAGAGAAGAGGTTGATGGTCGCCCAGGACGCTCTTCGTCTTCGACACGTTCACGGCCGGCTTGAAACTCACTATACCACTTGTAAATAGTTTTTTTAGACAGAGCCTCATCACCAAAGGCTTTCTGCACCATCCTCAATGTATCCGCAGCAGAAAATCGATTCCGCAAGCAAAATTTAATGCAATTTCAACAAATTTCAACATCGCAAAAAACGAAAAACTCACATTTAGCAGCTCACAAAACGACGCGTATCTCCAACACTAATGAATATTTTGACATTTAAATTTGACATGGATGTCACTGACAGTATACCCAACCCAAAAAAAAACAATAATTCTCCAAATTCCTCGACGCGCGCAGTTTAAATTCAAATGTCACCTTATTTTTTGGACAAAGTATTCATTGTTAATATATATATATATATATATATATATATATATATATATATATATATATATATATATATATATATATATATATATATATATATTTATATATATATATATATATATATAGTTATATATATATATATATATACATATATATGCATATATATATATATATATATATATATATATATATATATGCATATATATATATATATATATATATATATATATACATAGATATCTATATATATATATATATATATATATATATATATATATATATATATAGATATATATATATATATACATATATATATATATATATATATATATATATATATATATATATATATATACATATATATCTTTATATATATATATATATACATACACACATATATATATATATATATGTATATATATATATATATATATATATATATATATATATATATATATATATATATATACGAGGTGTGTTCAAAAAATATCGCGAAATTTGTTTTTTTTTCAAAAATTATTTATTTATTCATGAATATCTATTTTGTCCCCTTCAAAGTAATCCCCATGAGATATTATACACTTGTGCCAACGGTTTTTTCAATCTTCGAAGCACTTCAAAAAATCATTTTTTTTAATCTTGTTCAGCTTCTCCTTCGTTGCCGTCTTTATCTCATCAAGCGTAGCATAACGTCGTCCTTTCATGGGCCTCTTCAGTTTAGGAAACAAGAAAAAGTCACAGGGGCCAGATCTGGGGAATACGGTGGCTGCGGCATCATTAGTGTGTTGTTTTTTGACAAAAAGTCGGGCACAAGCAACAATGTGTGAGCAGGGGCGTTATCGTGGTGCAAAAGCCAATTTTTGTTCTCCCACAAATCCGGGCGTTTCTGGCGGATTGCTTTGCGCAAATTGCGCATAACTTGCAGGTAATATTCCTTATTGACCATTCTTCCCTGTGGCAAGAACTCATGATGCTCCACGCCCCTGCAATCGAAGAAAACTGTCAGCAAAACTTTCACATTCGACCGAACTTGGCACGCTTTTTTCGGTCTTGGTTCATGTGGCAGCTTCCATTGAAATGATTGAGCTTTGGTTTCCACGTCATAACCATAAACCCACGATTCGTCACCAGTTATGACCCTCTGGAGCAAATTTGGTTCGTCGCGGACAGAGTTAAACATCTCATTAGCAATGTTCATGCGTTGCTGTTTTTGGTCGCAATTGAGCAATTTTGGTACGAATTTCGCGGCGACCCGTCTCATGCCCAAATCGTTGATAAAAATCGAATGGCACGAGCCAATCGATATGTTTAGGTTCTCAGCAACTTCTCTAACGGTGATTCGACGATTGGCCAATACCATTTTCTCCACTTCATTAATTTTTTCGTCTGTGGTTGAAGTGCTGGGGCGTCTGGCACGCTCTTCGTCGTTCACATCTTCTCGGCCTTCTAAAAACATTTGGTACCACCGATAAACGTTGCTTCGGTCTTTTATGACATGCGTTAAACGAACTCCATTTTAACCAGCCACATTTTGTTCGAATATTACTAAAATCATTCGATCTGAAAATTCGGAGTACGTCTGTCCGCCTGTCTATCTGTCCGTTCATCCATCCATCTGTCCATCCGTCCGTCTATCTATGGGTCACAAGGAATTTCTTCCGAAAGTACAAAGCTCAAACTTTGTGAAAAGGTCAGAAGTGGTGATGTCTTAAAAGCTTTGGTCTTATCAAATATATCACAGTTTTTAAGGGGATCCCTCCTTATAACGAAGGTGCCCTTAACACATTTTTTGATTAAATATACTCGGGAAGGGTATCAAATGAAAGGTCTTATCACTTTGAGAATCTGAAAAATAAGTCAGTTTTTGCCTCAGCAATACAGTGGGAGGCAAATGCATGTACAACATTTTTGTCCCCTCCCCTCATGATTGGGCACCTTTGAGCTGAAAATCTGTAAAAATGACGAGGGAAGGTCTTTATGAGTCCAAAGGTAACAAATACCTCAGAAATCAAAATTCACTCGACTCTGTTATCAATAGTATGATTTGAATATTTTAAATTTTCCCCAAAATCAAAACGGTGCCCTTATACTTCTTCGAGTTTTACATTGAAATCAAAATTCACTCAACTCTGTTAATAATACTATGACTTGCAAATTTTGGATTTTCCTCTAAAAATCAAAATGGTGCCCTTTTTTTGTTTTTTTATTTGTGGTAGGGAGGTGAATGCTTTTTTATGCACAGAGTGTGGGACTCTCATGCGCGACTGGACTACCCACTAAACACCTCGCCTGTCAACCTGAGAACCCAGCCTGGAACCGTTTGACACATAACTTCGGGCCAGGTCTCGTTTTGTTACGCCGTGGAGCGCCTTCAAGCTGGGGAGTCCCTTTCCTAGCGGGAGGGGAGAGGTTAAGAGGAATTGCCAGAAGAGCGATCCCCAGCCCCAGCGCCCCCGGCTGCTGTGAGTCCCTTTTATATTTTAGGACTGCCCGAGCATAATGTGCCACCTGGTTCCATTTGTCAACCGATTCGAGCATCACCGCAACTATATTATCCGGGGTGAGCTCTCCCGTTTCCCTGTAAAGTTCCCTGTGCAGCTTGACCCATTTTGTACACGCAAAAAATGTGTGACAGGCATTGTCCTCCTCTCCTGGGCAAAACCGACAATCGGGAGACCGTGACTTACCGATCTTGTGCAGGTAAGACTGAAAACACAAGTGCCCGCTCAAAAACTGGGTCAGATAGAAGTCAGTCTCACCATGCCTTCGATTTAGCTACGGTCTCAAATCCGGGATGAGGCATGCAGTCCACCTTTCCTTCGTGCAATTCATCCAAGAATACTGCAAATCGTTGAGCGAGCGCTGTCTTTCTTCGCGGACAACTATCTCCCTCGCATCCACGTTTCGGCGCGGATAAACAGCGCGGCGGTCTCCAGCAAGGAGGGCGATAGGTATCACGCCTGCAATAACTCTCACGGCCGAGTCAGAGACTGTTGGATACGAAGATGCAATTCTCAGTGCTCCTCTTCTCTCTACCTGTGCCAAACGTTTCCGGTATACCTCCTTGCTGAGAGCGTCGCCCCATACCTCTGCTCCGTACAGTAGCACTGACCCTACAGCACTCATCAAGAGGCGTCTTCTTGATGGGCTGGGTCCCCCTACGTTGGCCATAAGTCGACTCAGAGCCGATATTCCCGAAGCAGCTTCCTCAGCCGTTGCCCTGATTTGTTCAGAGAAACTCATCTTCGAGTCGATCAGTAGCCCCAGGTACTTCACCGCTGGCTTCGATTTGATTTGTATGTCTCCAATACTGATCATCCTTACTCTAGGGATTCTCTCTTTTTTCAAGATGACTACTTCGGTTTTCTCCAGTGCTAAACTCAACCCGCGAGCAGCCATCCAGTTCTTCACTCGACGCATTAGCATACCAAGCCTAAGTTGCGCTTGTTCAATGGTGCGTCCAGTGGCCAGAGACAAAACATCATCCGCATAGCCAACCAACGGCGACTCATCTGGCATCTCAAGTCTTATTAGCCCGTCGTAAGACACGTTCCACAGGTCCGGACCAAGGATAGATCCCTGGGCAACACCCAATGTAATTTCCATCCTTCGTTGGCCCTGTGTCGTGTCGTAGAGCAGGCTTCGGTTTTTTAGGTAGTTTCTCGAAAGCCGCATTAGATATTTTGGAACTTGAAAAGAGTTTTCCAGCGTATCCAGAATATCCACCCATCTAGTGGAGTTGAAGGCATTCCTGACGTCGAGTGTCACCAACAGGACGTTGAATGTCAGCAACAGGATGATCCTGAGTGAAGAGTGAAGACCTTAAACAGCACTTTAGGGAGAGTAGACACACAGTTGAAGCGATTTCAAGCCCAACTCCAACGAGGTTCGTATCGTATCAACGAACTCAGTCATTGGTACAAAAGCTCAGACCACAATCAAATAAATATCCACATCCTTGCTACTTACCAGAGAGCAGAGAACTACTTGAGAGAAGTTTATCACAAATTTTCGAGCATATTAGCAACTCTGTCATCAAGAACATACATTTGGGGTTACATCAAAACCAGTATTGCTATCCATGACATCAACATAACGCGATCATTACTTCCAGACCACGTACAAGTTGTACTTCAGGTGGTAGAGCCCATTCAGTTCATATCTAACGAAAACAGTTTTCATTAATTGGCTTTCCTTCCGATCATTAGTACACGCCCGTATGATATCATAAAACCAATACCAGTCCCGGAGAAAATCAGCAACTTCACATTTCGAGTATTTGACATACCGCCAAGGATTCCAGGGGTTAACTACAATCTGCAACAATACTTTGAAACCTCCTCTAATGACCTGCTTAAACTCTCTACCGACGAATATCTGGTAGATATTAGCGTTCTCTACGACGTAAACTCCAGGCCAAACTGCATCATCAATGAAATACACAAGGTGTACGGGAGACAACCATGTACAGCACGACTATATGCCTCTGCTTTTGGACCGCGTTCACCACCTCTGCAATCGCATCAATGGTAGAACATCCTGCTCTAAAGCCGTACTGCCAAGGAGATGGGTCCCCAGCAGCACGAATCGCGTCAGTGAGTCTTCCCTTGATGAGTTTCTCTAGCACTTTCCCAGTCGTGTCTAGCATGCATAACGGACGTCATGTATACAAGGCTTCCGTAGGGAACCAAGTCTCCCCAATACCAGCTTGTAGCCAAGGCGCCACGGATCCTCGTTCACATTGTCCACTAGGTCTTGCCAGCAGCCAGCCTTGCTACTGTTGATCAGTTTGCGAAGGCATTTCCTGGCCGATCTATATGCTGCCACCCAGTTGCATGCTTCGTCACCGTTCCGCGCCCGTTGAGCCTCACGTCGAAGCTTATGACACTCCCTTTGCTTTTCAGCGATTTCAGTTGACCACCATCAGTACACTGGGGGCTTGCCGTGCTGGGGTCTTCGACGGGGCATAGAAGCGCAGCAAGCAGTCGTAATGATGCTCATAGTAGAGTTTACCACGTCTTCAGCTGCCCGTTCTTTCGTCCCCTCCGAAGCTCCCTGCAGCGGCTCACCTGCTGTGAGAGCCTTGACGAACCTCTCGACGTCCATCCATCTGATGTTCCAAAATGGTGCCCTTAAACATCTTCAAGTTCCACAATTGCGTAGGTTGTTATAAGACCCTTATGTCTACAAAATTCCATGGAAATCAAATCATAATCGAGTGAGTCATCGCCATTTGAATTGTGTGCAATTACAAAAACAATAACACATCCTTATAGTTAATATATAGTTCAAATCGACCAAGGCACTCTTATTTTCCTCGGATTTTCACGTTAGTTTAAAGAATACTCGTCGAAAAATTATTTAACATGGAAAGAAACTCTGCATCTTTTGAAGGAATTTGAACGATACTTTAAACAAGTATTGGGTGAATAATTCAAATTATCGATTGATGGCATCATAAATTTTTTTGAACCCTTGAATGGTTACAAAGCCCTTCTGTTAGGAGCTCTCCTGCCTTCTTGACTTGTTTCACATTGACTATTAATTAAAGATATTTATCTTCAGTCATGCATTAAATTGAATCAAGTGTTAAAAGCATGTACCTTAAACGTTCAAGTTGGGAAAAAATAACTCAAAATTATTCAATCTTCTCATTTTAAATAGCCACTATTTTGTTTTGCAATTAATGATACCACTAGCTGAACCTATTTTCAAAGTTATTCATGTTACCTATCATTTCTGAAACGCTCATGCAAATTCTAGCAAACCTGAAGTGTCTGAGTCAGGAAAAAGCGCATATTGCTCCATAAACATGTGCTTCCACCGTAATACAGCGCATGAAAATTCAAACCGCTATAACTTTTTTACATACAATTCAATTTCTGTAAAACTCTCAGATGCGGATATTGAATTTTATTGAATCTAAGGGTACCGTTGAGATTTTATTCAAGAAAATGTAAAATTGATAGCAAAGTTAAGTGAATCTGGACTTCTCATGTATTTGTTGTTGTTGTAATCATAAGGGCCTACACTCATGATTTTTTTTCAGATTTTTAGGATAAAAACTGTTCAATCGCGAGGGGGCATACTCAAAAAGCTCATACGTTTCCCCTCCTCTGCCCCCACTGTACCGATAAGGCAATTTAAAAATTGTTTTTTTCAAATTTCTTGAGACTATTCCGATTGCACCCTACTCGGCTTCCAATTATGAACATTTTTTTTTGAAGGGTCTCCTCCCTATATGGGGAGACCTCCCTTAAACCCCTTTGAAAAAATTTTCACCCTTGAACTTTCAGGAACTCACCACTTCTGACCTTTTGACAAAGTTCCATGGCTGTAGCCTCTATAGTTTCGCAGAAAATGTGGTGTAACATACAGACGGACGGAACAACGGACACAGGTCGTGATTGCACTAGAGTTTTGTATTTTAGTACAAAACCCTAATAAGAGTTCAGTCACATTGCGAAACGACTGTCGTATGGAGCGATTTTTAAACGCAAATATGAACACAGTGCGACAAGATTTGCAAAGGAACTTCAGATATGCGCAGAACTGATATGCTCTTTTGAAAGTTTGTCTTTGCCAGGCATACATGCACTCCGTTTTATTTAAGACAATCAGTATGACTTTAGATATAACGACTGCACCAAGAGCGGTGGCATTATTATTACTAAAATGAAGGGCACCTTGCATGTCGCGGGAGAATATTAAGAAAATTAATTCTGTGAAGCGCAAAAATCTAAAAATATCCTTTCTATAAGTATTATCTGTATATGAATTATTAGCTCATATTTCGTTTAATGCAAATGTCATTTTATTGCCGCTTCAATAATAAGATTTAAGAAATGCAAAAAAATCTTTCAAAAACTATTTACATACGGACAGACAAACAAATGAACGGCATTGAGTTGGGTTTAGTTCAAGCCTTCTGGCTCATTTGCGCGCTATGTAAGAAACTTCCATGAATGCCAGCATCAAATGTCTAAATTAGGGATGGGTATCGATTAATCGAAATACCCGATAATTTGGCTGTATAATAGTTATTTTTTAAATCGATTTCATTACGGTCAGTCAAATAGAGTAATCGATTATTTTATAACAATTATTAGACTTTTTTCTTTGCTTAGATATCAGATTTTAAAATCCATATATCACTTGCATCAATTCTGTACTGACTTACTACTTACCTTATTGTTTTTCAAGAATCGTGGTGGTCATTTCAGAGAAAAATACTAGAACACTGTAAAGAACTATTTTATTCGAACACCGGTTATTCTATTTTTTTAAGGGTTTTGTAAAATAATTTCACAAAACCCTACTAAAATCGCGTCCTGTCTGTCCATCTGTCCGTTCGTGTGTCACAGCACTTTTTCTCGCAAACTACCTAAGTCAGAAACATCAAATTTTGGGTGCAGGTGTAAAGTGGTGCTCTTTCAAAACTGAACTACAAAGATAGCCGATATGGGTATCAAATGAAAGGTCTTATTGACAGCCTATCAAAATAGGTCTTAATTTGACACTTTTGCTTAGAGGGGCGCACAGGAAGGACAAATACAGGAAAAATGTGTGTTCCCCC
This sequence comes from Odontomyia ornata, assembly GCA_963969285.1. Classification (NCBI taxonomy): domain Eukaryota; kingdom Metazoa; phylum Arthropoda; class Insecta; order Diptera; family Stratiomyidae; genus Odontomyia; species Odontomyia ornata. The sequence continues at coordinate 206,838,972 of OZ017739.1, forward strand.
TCGCGACTGGATACCTGTGAAAAATTTGAAAAAAATTATGGAGGTAGGTGTTTATGAGTACAACAGCAACAAATACCTTAGAAGTCAAAATTCGCTCAGCTTTGTTAATAATAGTATGATATTCGAATCTCACATTTTCCCCATTAAAATTGTATTGGTTCCCTTAAACTGAACGAAATTCGATATTTAAGTAGCCCTACAAAAGTTTGATGGAAATCGAATGATATACACGGAAATTATAGCCAGTGGGAAAATTTGAAGAGACTGGATCGATCATTGATATTGCAAGGCCTGCGCATCATCCCAACATTCGTTCTGCAGAAAATATTGCTGTCGTTGCTCAAAGTGTGGAGGGAGACCGGAATTTGTCGATTCCTCGACATGTTCAACATTTGGGCTTATCTTACGGCTCATTGTGGCGGATTTTGCATTTGGATTTGCATTTCCATCCGTACAAAATCCAATTCACTCAAGAACTTAAGCCTCAAGACCATACACAACGCAGAATGTATGCGAATTGGGTGATTGAACAACAAGCCATTGATAACGATTTTTCGAACAAAATTTTCTTAAGTGATGAGGCTCATTTTTCGCTCAGTGGTTACGTTAATAAATAGAATTGCCACATATTGGGCTCTCAAAATCCTCGGGTGATCGCAGAAAGGCCTTTGCGTCCAGAAAAAGTGACCGATTGGTGTGCATTATGGTCTGGTGGAGTTATTCGCCCGTATTTTTTTGGAAAACGATCAAGGAAGAGCCATTACAATCAATTCTGACCGCTATAGAGATGTTGGAGAGAAATTGAAGATTATAATCTGGAGAACATGTGGTTCCAATGTTCGTGAAGTTATGGCCGAGATATTGCCGGAAACGTACCAAAAAGTAATTGAGAATTACCTCAAAAGGACTGAGGCCTATAAGAGGTCCTGTGGAGGATATTTGAATGATGTTGTATTTCACGTATAATGGCAAGGTTCAATCTTTATACTAAATTAAAATGTTGTTTCTATTTGATTATTTAATGTGTTTTCTTTAGCTTTACTTTCCCAAGCGTAAAATGGATAACCCTATATACATATATATATATATATATATATATATATATATATATATATATATATATATATATATATATATATATATATATATATATATATATATAATTATATATATATATATATATATATATATATATATATATATATATATATATATAATTATATATATATATATATATATATATATATATATATATATATAATATATATATATATATATATATATATATATATATATATATATATATATATATATACATATATATATATATATATATATATATATATATATATATATTTATATGTATGTATATATATTTATATATACATATATATATATATATATATATATATATATATATATATATCTATATATATATATATATATATATATATATATATATATATATATATATATATATATATATATATATATATATATATATGATTAATGTTCACGTCCCGACCAAACAAAAGGACGAAAAAACGATTGAAACGTTCTACAATCACCTACAAACAACACAAAAGTAATGCTGGGTGATTTAAACATTAAAGGTTGCAATGAGCTATCCTATTGGGGAATGACTTGAGGATATAGCCTCCACGATGAAACAAATGACAACGGCCAGCGCCTGATTGACTTTGCATGTAGCAGAAATCTAGTCATACGTTCGACTTGCTTCCCAAATCATAAAATGACCTGGGTTATCACCGGATGTCAACACACAAAACCAGATCGAGCCTTTTCCGATCCTACAAGGATGGGCCAGAAGCATACTTGATGTCCGTATACACTGAGGAGCCAATTTTAACTCAGATTATCACTTGATCAAAGTAACATATCGATATCGCATATCAAAGATGTATTCAGCGAAGACCAGGCCGCTTTCAAAGTTTAACATGGGAAGGCTCCAAACGTCGTCTAAAGCCAAAAATTTCACGAAAACCCCCGAAAACCAGCCGGCTCCCATTTAACAGATGCATCGTTAAAGAGTAGCAACGAGTTCTGGATGGAAGTGAAAGCGGCTATTAAGACCGTGGCAGGAGAGACGATTTGGCATCAAGACTGGTGCAAGAGAAATGATTGGTTCGATGATAAGTACCAGAATGCGTTGGATAAAAAGAATCAGGCATACAAAGATCACATAGGTAGGAACTCCAGGACGAAGAGAGAACACTATGAAAATCTCAGAAGAGTTGCGAATATGATTATTAGAACTAAGAAAAGAATATGCCATAACGATTATATTTCAAGAACCTCCTTGATCCCACGTAAAGTTTCACAAAATCGGAGCCAATAGATGTCGGCGGAGAGCTTTCATTGGCCCCATCAACTTTGGATGAAGTGTGTTCCATCATCAAAGCCTAGTTGAATAATAAAGCGCCAGGCATCGATGAGATTCCGTTAAAGCTCATCAAATATGGTGGTAACGATGTTCATAAAGCTATTCACAAAGTCATTAAGCACATTTGACAATAACACATGTCCAAAAAAAGGTGACAAACTACAGTGCGAACCTTCTAAAGGCTGCTTTGTACGGCGTACGAAATATTTTCAAAGATCTTTTAAAAATAAAATTGGATCATCTGCCAGCAGTATTATTCGTGAGTATTAAGGTGGTTTTAGAGCAGGTAGATCGCTAAAATCCCCTTGTTCACTGTTCGAAATAGATGTACGCCTAATTTCTGTTGACTTTAAACAAGTATACGACAATATTGATCGTAACGTACTGTAACAAATAATGCTTGGCTTTGGCGTCCCAGCCAAATAAGTCCATCTTGCCAAAATGACAATGACGTCGATGGTTTAACATGTCTGCATCAATAACCAACTCACCGATGTCTTTGACACAAATATCGGACAAAAACAGGGAGATAGGCTGGCCCCATTGCTATTAAATTTGGATCTGGAGGACGTCATAAGGAAGAAAGCTTGTCGATACACGAGGTACATTACTATACAAGTCGGGCCAAGTAGTAGCCTATGCGGACGACATTAACATTTTTCGATTCCTACCTGTGCCTCCAGGCAATGCTAACACATTGATATAAGGGGGCACACAAAATGCTGTGAAGTACTCCTTTATTGCTAGTCTAGTTCGATTCAATTTTCCGAGATGAAAAAAAATATTATATTACGAAGCAGTAAAAAACCTGTGGATTTATAGAAACTAACTGTTAATTTACCTATTTTTAAGTATCTCGACGTTAGGGTCTAAAATGCTCTAAGACACTGCATTTTGAATCCTCCGGACTTATATATATATATATATATATATATATATATATATATATATATATATATATATATATATATATATTATATAAATATTATATATATATATAGTATATATATATATATATATATATATATATATATATATATATATATATATATATATATATATGTATATGGGATTTAACAAAATTTTTGACCACGCTGGAGGTTGCAATTTTGCTCCCACTTTCACCAAATTTTCGGGAAAGGTGTATTGAGTAAATATCTCGGTTAATTTCGTGAATCAGCTATATCGGCCAGGCGAAAACAAAATGACCAAAGCATAGCCCCGATTTTGATGAAATTTGGTACAAAGATTCATTGATGTATGAGATAAATCTCACAATAAAAAATCCAAAGCCGGTACGTCTGAAACCAAATGGCGGCCGCTCGAAAGTTGAAAAACGTACAAAGTTATGTTGTTGTCGTTTTGACCAAAGCTTTCAATCAATGTCAATGAAATTCAGCACTTTGATAGAAACTATAAGTAGTTAAAGAGATGTAAGCAAGTTGAGTAAGCAGGAGAGTGCTCCTACCAGAAGGTCTTTGTAAACATTGTAAGGTTAGGAACAAGTTTTCTAACGGCGTGAATCGATAACTTGAATTCGTTCAAATTTATACAAAAGATGCACAGTTTCTTTCATAAGCACAGTGCAGCCGCCATTTCGATCTAGCTTAAATGATTTTTCTGAATGCTCGGCCGATTAAATATGTTCAAGTTAAGCACTATTCCTTGAATTTTCATGAAAATTGAAAGAAAATGAAAGTCTCTAAGTTTAAATATATATCGGGTTTTCCAATAAGAGGTGTTATTTCGAATAGATCTTGTGATTTAACACCTCGCGACTTCTTCCTTTGGAGCCACGTGATAGAGAAGGTCTATGCCAATAGCTAAGCGTATATTCAAGATCTCAAAGATGAAATTCGTGAGGCTATCGAGGACATAGGGCAGCCACTTTGCGATTTGTTTATGGAAAATTTCGTGAAGAGGATATGGTCCTGTAAGCGTGTCGTAGTGGTTATTTGCCTGATGTTAGTTTTTGCTATAAACGAGATATCTTCTTCTTTATAATGAAATAAACATCCGATCATTTATATTAAAAAATAGCATTTTTATTTTAATATCAAAATAACACCTCTTATTGGAAAACCCTATATCAACCATAAACACGTGTTATTGCTGTTGTAATTCCATATAATTGAAATGGCTATAACTCACTTGACTATGATTCGATCTCAATTAAATTTTGTGAACGTATATATCTTATGTCAGTCTATATAATTGCAATTTTAAGAAGTTTGAAGGTACCGTTTTTATTTTATGGGCAAAAATGTAAAATCTACAAATCATACTATTATTCACAAAGTTGAGCGAATTTCGATTTCTGAGGTATTTGTTGCCCTTGTACTCATAAAGGCCCACGTTCTTGATAATCTTAAAATTTTTTGTCTGAAAGGTATCCAATAGCGAGGGGGGACACAAATTTGGGTACATTTAGCCTTCCCCTGGACCGCCTAATTCGTAAAATGATTTTGTTATTTCAGACTCTAAAAGTTCTAATCAAGACCTTTCATTTGATACCCCATATGAATAACTTTGATTAAAAATATTTTTTAAGGACCAATTCGTTATTAGGGGGGACCCCCCTTAAAATTTTTTTAAATTTTTGTTAATGCCTTAACTTTTGAGAGATCATCACTTCTGACCTTTTCACAAAGTTTGAGCATTCTAGCTTTTATAGTTTCTGAGGAAATTAGCTGTGACGCACGGACAGACAGACAGACGGGCGGACGGACAGACGGACGGACAGACAGGTCGCGAAACTAGTAGGTCTTTATAAAGAACAATTTTACAAAGGCCTAAAAAACTGGAGGTCAGGTCGCAAAAAACGAAATGGCGGCCAGGTAAAACTTAAAATTTTAAAGTCCTCTAAAAGTCGCAATTTCACTCCGATGTATATCAAGATAGAAATCAATTAGATCTAGAAACTGTAACATTTTTGTGATCATGCATTTGAAATTTTCAAAATGGCGGCGGTTTAAATATGCGACTTTTTCAGGTTTTCGTGGCCCTCTAGCGGTCACATTTTCAACGGATTTTGATGAAACTTGAGATTATGGATCTTTGGACTAAGTTCTTGTATTATGCAGAAATTTTTTATATCGAATGAAAAATAAAATAGTCGAAATTTTAAAACCTAATATTTTTAGCTGCCATTTTCACTAAAATTTGAATAATTTTGCCCTGTCTAGAGTGAAACTCTGATTTGAACGAGGTTTGCCGCATTGCTTGATGAGGTCGTAGCATACAAAGTTTTAAAATAATCCAAAATCAAATGCATGCATTCAAAATGGCGGCCCCTGATGGTTAGAAGGCAAGCGTAATTCGCTATTTTAGTAGCAACTGAAATAATGAATAATTTTCATGGAAACGTTTTAAATTAATTAACTTAGAAGTACTTATAAAGCAGACCATTTTTAGGATATTGTTAAAATATTTTTACAATACCCTTAAAAATGATGAAATCGTGACTTGTCTGTCCATCCGTCTGTTTGTTTGTGCGTTACAGTAAGTTTCCTTGCAAACCACATGAGCTAGAATGAGGAAATTTTCTACGCAGGGTAAAAGTGGTGCCTCTCAAAATTTGCAGTGCAAAAAAATATTTTAAAGTGTTTAAGGGGAGCCTCCCCATACAGGGGGGCGACTTAAATTTTTTTTTATTTCTGTAGCCTTCTAGCAGCCAGGATTTTCAACAGATTCCAATGAAATTAGAAATTATAATTTATTAAAGCAAGTTAATTTAGCCTGCAAAAAAATATGTAAATCGGATGACAAATGAAAAAGTCGAAAACTTACAGCTTAATATTTTTAGCAGCCATTTTCAATAAAAATTCAAAATGGTGGCCCCTGGTTCAGAAAAGAATTGAAAATATTTATATTAATAGCAACGCAAAAGCTGTTTAAAATGTTATGGAAATCTTTTGAATTTATCTATTTAAGCCGTAAACTATCACCTTTGTGTGGTAACCACTGTGAAATGTATAAACAGCAAATGTGGGAAGGGCAACACCTGTATTTATATGTTTGTAACAATTTATTATCTGCCGATTTCAAAATTTGATCCATAAGTGTGCAACTCAATTGAATGAGTAAAATATTTGCGCCTCTATAAAGGGTCTTGAAATACAAACGTTGGCAGATTCTCTTCATGTCAATAAATACCCATGTGGTGTTACGATAATTCCAGTAAGAAGTTTAGTAGTACGCAAGCCAAATTCTTTTCCGAAATCTTACGCTACATACGAGAAATTTATCTTTCCGGCTGGTGCTGCCAACGGGGATTTTTGTATATACGCAGAGCATAATTCGTTGCATCGTTCTTTAGTCAATCAGTTCTGGCGTAAGGTATTACAAAATTTTTCGCATTTCTTGAATTATATGGATTGGTTTGTGATATTTTTATAAAGAAGTTATATTTACCACCTTGAAAAATCATTATTAAATGCAAAAGAGCGTTAAGAAAACCTTTTGATGTCTCTTAACGCGCAAGTGTTTCGATAAATATTGACTATTTGATAGAAACTGAAATAGCGTTTTTGTAACAAAATTCCAATTATTTCACCTCTACTTTGATTTTCCTTTTCATACAAGTCCCTCGAGCGGTTTGTCTACGCGAACTGCTCAATTACTACCAGTGTTGGTCTCTATATCAATTTATCACAAGAAATGGAGCACGAGTTTTTATGACGAGAAAGGTTTCATTAAGCCTAGATGATAGGGATATTGTCCTTAAAAGGTTTCGATTCATTTTGGTCAATACATGGTAATTCAGCTTCGAAAATTACTTGATCGCGTGATTACTACACAAGAGACCGTCATCAGTTTGTACACTTGGACAAAGTCATGTTGATCCAATGGCAGCTTCGCATATGCTGGAAAGTGCTGATTTATTGTTGCAATTGTCAGTATATGCTGAATCAAGTACGCTAAATAATGAGTTGGCTACATTTCCAACTATGATCAGTGCTCCTCTTTTAGGAACATTTGTTATAAATAAGCCATTGTCCAACTGTAACTCCATTTTGCTATGCTCAAATTGTTCGACCATTTATTACGTGTGCTTTTCTTGTTTGATTAAGCTCTTCCTTTCGCGTGTTTCCTATTTCTAGTCCTCATTATGTGTAGCCTTGATGTGAAGTTTTTTGCCTTCAGAGGACTCTTCTTCTAGGGATTAAGGTGCAAGACGGTGAATCACTCGTCAGACAAGACCTTATGCTGTTTTTACGTCTACAGTTCGTGCCAAACCATCATCTCCTTCATATGTATGTTCTAAGAGTTCTTTCCAACGGCCATCGTATAATTGGTAATTCTTCACATTTTAAGATGACCATCCTATCTGGCCGAACTTTCTTGTATTATTCTCTCGAGTTCTGCTCATACGAGTATTGTAATTTGTGCAGATACGCACGTGACCAGCGGTTCGAAAAGTCCTGTTTTGTTTGTATTACTTGTTCTCACCTTTTGTACTGGCTGGAACTATATGTCAACATATGCTGTAAGGGGTTCGCCTACGAAGAAATATCCAGAAGCTAGTGTGTTTAAATCATTTGGGTCTGCTGATATCGACGTAAGAGGTTTTGAAATCAATACTGCCTCTATTTTAATCAGAACTGGTTCAAGCTTTTGATGTGTAAGAGATGTTTTGAAAATGATAGGAACTAAGAATTTCTTCACTGATTTTATGGCGGCTTCCCTGAATCCTTCGAAATGAAACGCTCTCGGAGGAATATAAGAGAAGTTAATGCCTTTTCTATTCCACACCTTAATGATTTCTTCCTGTGCCTTATCAGAGTGAATAATTGAAGTAAGTTCATGCAGTTGGCTTGTATAACCTCTAAATTTGGAGTATTGTCGCAATGCAAATGTTGACAGAGTCTTTTTAAAGTCCCCATAAATGACTTCGTTCTCAAATCTGCTATAAGTTCCAAGTGCACAGTTATGGGCAAAAACGGCAAAATACAGTCATTTAAGCTATTTGTGGTTTCTTGTGGGTTAATTTGAAATAAACTCAAACTAGCCCACACAAAAGACCCTGCCAACTGTGCTCTAGATGATGGTAAGTTCCCCATCATCTGAGGTAACAGCTATAGACTTGTTCTTGTGCATCTAATGCATAACATTGTCAGTTTTGCATAGACCTTTGAGCTCAGCAGAAGTTCGATTTACACAGTGACTACGTAGTGTTTATTATTCTGAGCTATTCTTTTCGAATCTTCATAGCAGCTTTTTAGGGTTTTTTACTAAAATAAAAAACCCTATTGGAATCACGCCCTGTGTCGTCTGAAAAACTGCTGGGTGGACGGAAGATCCAGCAGCTTTCTCCGAAACTACAGAAGCTACAACCATGAAACTTTGTGGAAAAGTTAAAAGTGGTAACTTCTTAAAATTTTATGGTGGAAATTTTTTTCAAAGGGGCTTAAGAGGGGTCTCGTCATGTAGGGGGGCTAAAAAAAAATTTTCATCATTGGTAGTCGAGTAGGGTGTCACTGGAAAGGTCTTAATGAGATATTTTCAAAACAAGTTTTAAAATTGCTATATCACTATAGAACCATATGGCTATGGAACAATATGCGCTTTTTACCGACTCAGACACTACGGGTAACAAAGCTCTAAGTATACAAATCTGTGATAAGACCTGTGTCATGCTACGCGTGTGAAACATGGATCCTAACCCAAGCATGCGCAAATATATTGAACGCCTTTGAGCGACGGGTCCTCAGGAGAATAATCGGAGCGAAGCTAAATAGATGGGGACCAATGGCGAATTTAGTACAACCATGAACTGTATACAATTTTTCACGAGCCGGAGGTCTCAAGGATTGTAAGACTGCGGAAGCTGTAATAGGCTGGCCACATGAATCGTATGAACGAACACCAGGTACACAAAAGGGTATTTGTTGGGAGAACTAAACCAGTGGGGGAACCGAGGAAACACTCGTCTGACTCGGTCAATGAAGACAGATAATCGCAGCTCAGATTTCGAAATTAGATGACGCGGTTAATGGAATGAGATCATTAGAGACGCTTTTTGCAGGAAACGAAGGCCCGAGAGGGGCTGTAGTGCTAAGCAGCAGAAGAAAATATAAATATATATATATATATATATATATATATATATATATATATATATATATATATATATATATATATATATATATATATATATATATATATATATATATATATATATATATATATATATATACTTAGTCGTGCCATAAGTTCTGTCACACGTATATGGGCAATTTTCGTATAAATGAAAAAGAGTTTTTGACAAAGGAAAATATATTTTATTTTGGCATACTAATGGAAGTAAAATAAGCAACAAATTATTCAAAGTGGCCGCCTTTAGCCTTTACACAGCTCTTTAATCTGTTGGGCCAGTCATCCATAGCAGTACGCACTGTTTCTAGCGGAAAATTAACTACTGCTTCTGTCAAAGATCGCTTAAGGCTCTCGATATTTGGGTGTCGTCTCGTGCACACCATGGACTCTAACTCCGCCCACAGTTTGTACTCCAGGGGATTCAAATCTGGGCTCCCAGAAGGCCATTCCGTAGCCCTTATAAACTCTGGAATATTGGTTTCCAACCACGCTTGTGTGGTTTTAGCTTTGTGGGCTGGCGCAGAATCTTGCTGGAAACCCCAATGTCGTTTGTTGAATAGCGTAGAGTTCAGCGGCTTCACACATCCTGCAGTTTTTATGCCTTTTTCGCATAATGAAGCCCGGTGTCCCCTTCGTAGCTGACACCCCACCATACCATGGCTGATGCTGGATGATGACCTCGCTGTACCCTAGTGGCAACTTCTCGGGCTTCTCTGGAGCTGTGGGCATACACCTTATCATTTTGGCGGTTAAAATGTTCCTCCACCCTAAAAATTTTTTCATCGGTAAATAAAATTTCTCGATGTTTGTTGTTGCCGTACCGCCGAAGGAGCTCTTTCGATCTGGTGCTCCTAATTTGCTTCAACTGCTCAGTCAGCAAACGTCCCGTTGATCGTCGAAAGGCACTCATCCCGAGGTCCGATTTTATGATGCGAGACATACTTCGGGTGGAGCTGTTCATCTCTCGAGCCATGATTCGTTGTTTATGAAGCGGATTTCGACGAGCGACTCTTGACCGCTTTGATGGCAGCAGAAGAACGTACATCATCACGCGGACGTCCAGAACGAGGTCGATCTTCAATAGTCTGGATCTCGTTATATCTCTGGATCGCACGATACACAAATCTTTGCGTTATTTTTAACGGGCACAAATACTTGAAAATTTCACTCGCGGATTTTCCACACTTATGTAGTGCAATCACTGCATTTCGGTTTTCATTTACACCCCATTCCATCTTCACACGTTAACGAACAAACTTTAAATGACAATCAACTGTCAACAACATTATGACGTTTATAAAACTGGCCGATATTGAAATGTCACTCATAAAATAAAGGTGTTGCCAATGTGAGAAATTATGTGACAGAACTTATGGCAGGACTATATATATATATATATATATATATATATATATATAGATGTATATACACATATATATATACACATATATATATATATATATACATATATATATATATATATATATATATATATATATGTACATATATATATATATATATATATATATATATATATATATATATATATATATCGATATATATATATATATATATATATATATATATATATATATATATATATATATATATATATATATGTGTGTGTGTGTGTGTGTGTATATGTATATGTGTATATATATATATTTATATGAAGGGTTTTCCATTAAGGACGTAACAATATATTAATAAAACACAGAAATATTGGAGATGTTCCGTTAAAACTTAATGTGGATGTAATGAAAGCATTACATTTTATGAATTTCGGTCTTATAAACACCAGGAGTCCGTTTACAGCGGTAGATTTTTTGGACCCGATTCTCCACCACTCTGGCACACGGTTCAACAGGAACGTTAGCAATTTTGTATTGAATGATGTCTTTGTGCTCGTGTTAAGTTGCTAGCTTATTGGCATATACCGGTGACTTGATATAGCACCATAAAAAGAAAGCCAACGGCGTTAGATCACATGCATGAACCGAATTTGCCTTTCAATAAATCGATTGTGAGGCATTCTATGTGGCTAGTGGCACCATCTTGTTGAAACCACATATTGTTGTTGTCAATTTTTGGTCACAAATAATTTTCCAACATAACACGATAGTGCTCTCCATTGACGGTTACATGACGGTCATTTTCATCCACGAAAGAATACGGCCCAATCACGCCTCTGGCATGAAAATCGCACCAAACAGTAATTTTTTGTGGATATAACGGTACCTCAAGAAGTACATGTAGGTTGTAGTATTCGAACAGTCGCCAAGCAAACTGCTCGAAAAACACACTTACAAATCGTTCAATTTTAATTCTAAATTAAAAGTTAATATACTTAAAATTTCAATTCAAATTCGATGACGGCAACTTCTTTGCAATGCAATTTATAAACACTCCTTTGCAATGCAATTTATAAACATTGCGAGATACGCAATGAAAACAACGGTTGACGACCAGCAGAGGGCTTGCAAATGAAACAACCGTTACGGCAAGAAGTCTTCTTATTCTCGCCAGCAGGGCCAGACATCGCAAACTGTGTGTGGTGACATTTAGTTTGATTTTTCATACGAGAAGAAAAGAATTTGTTTCAAGAAGCAGCGTGTCGACTGCTTTCCCGACTTTCCGTGTGGGTCGGTCTGGGATTTACTTCGTTTAAGTGATTTTGGTGAAGTGTACTGATTGTTGTTAAAAAGTGCAAACATTTCGTTCAAATGCGGTTGCGAAAAGTTTGAAAAGACAAGCACTTAGTGACGATGTAGACGATGGCTGATGAGTGAAAGCTCTTAAGAAGTTCGAGATATCGCGTGACTAAACCCTACGAAAAAAAATGAATTCTAGATTAATCGTGCATGGTCTGGAAAGAGCTTTTGACAGTGGTGAGCTCTTGTCTGAGATTAAGGCCCTGAGCCCTAACATACCAAATCGTAATCTAGATGTGGTAAAATGTTAGAAAAATAGGAATGGTAGTACTTTTTCTTTGATATTTGAGATTCTGGGGCAACTATTTAATAGATTAGTTAACTCTTATGTTAAAATTGACAATAACTCTCATTTCTGCAGAGAAGAGCTAACGGTAAGGAGATGTTTCAAGTGTCAAAGATTTGGCCATCCTGCCTCAAAATGCAGCAGTGTTTTGGATGTTTGTGCTAATTGTGCCGAAAATCATAAAATCATTGATTGTAAATGCAAATCGGCGTAATGTTCAAACTGTACGTTTGCCAAGAATAAAGAAATATCGCATCCTGCTCATGATAAAGATTGCCCTGAGCGCCTCAAAGCTGTAAGAATTTTTCAGAGTAAAATAAATTATTCCTCTGAAATATGAGTAATATCACCAACGAGAATATATTCTATGCTAACATCAGAAGCATAAAGAATAAATTCAGTGATATTGAAGCATTTTGTGATTCCCATGAGAATTTGGATTTTATTATTCTTAACGAAAAATGGGTTTGCACTAATGAAGTTGCCCTTTACAATCTTGATGGTTATAATGCAATTCATAACTGCAGGGACCACTGTCAAGGAGGTGATACTGCGATTTATATCAAAGATAGAATCAGGTATAGAGCCCTTCTGGTTAATAGTTGTTATAATATGTTACTTGTCTCTCTCGATAGTAATAGGGCAGTTGTCAATATTGGTACTTTTTATAGGGCCCCCAACGAGAATTACAGTGAGTTTTTTGAATATTTAGACGGTATATATCATAGTTACGAAAGCCTGATGGTAGTAGCTGACACTAATATCGATATTCTTGATAAAAATAACAATTCTAGCTTAAATTATTTAAATATGCTACATATGAACGGTGCAACTGTAATAAATAACCCTCCTACTAGAGTAACAGAAAATAGTGTATCCCTCCTCGATCATGCTGTCCCAACTATAACTAATCAGATTGTATCTTTTAATATTAAATACGATGATTAGCCGAAACTTGACCATAAAACTTTACTTATTACATTGGAAGGATTGAGGAAAGTCTTATTGCCTATGGTTAAAAAGAAAATTTTTATTTTAAATAAGATTAAATTTATTGAATTAGTTAGAAGTAAATGTATGGACTACGATCATAATTTATCAATTTCTGAAATTATATAAATTATTCAAAACTCTAAAGAAGCAGTTACTTCCATCAGAATGATTCGGACTAGGAATAATAATTGGATAACAAGTGAGATTCTTCGGGAAATTAGAAAAAAGAAAGCTTTATCTAAACAAATGAAAAATAGCCAGAAGAACTCTATATTGAATTTGAAATACAGAGAACAAAAGAATAGGGTTAACTCGTTGATTAGGTCCGCTAAAAGAAATGTTTTAAATAATCAGATAAATGTAGCTGATGGAAATTCAAGAAAAATATGACAAATTATAAACAGTGAACTTTTTGGCTTTAATAGGGTTAAGAAATGTGGCTCGGATATTTCTGTTGATTCGCTTGGGGATCATTTCGGGTCGGTGGGTAAAAAGCTTATCGAAGAACTAGATCAAAAATTTAATCTTGCCAACTTTGATAGAAAGCACATTCGCTTCAATCCTAAGTCTATTTTTCTTGAACCAACCAATGATGGTGAATCTATAGCATGCATTAATTCTTTGAGAAACTCTGCTGCTGGAGATGATGGCATTTCGGCTAAACATTTGAAACTTGTCAGTGCTATAATAGCTCCACATGTTGTCTCCGAGTTCAATAATTTTATGTAGATGGGAATATTTCCTAGAGAGTTTAAAGATGCAGCAATTATTCCTGTTTTCAAATCAGGTGAAGAAAATGATCCTAATAACTACAAACCGGTAAGCTTAACTAGTACATTGAGTAAGGTATTTGAAAAAATTCTTAACAAACGAATAGTAAACTTTATTGAGGACTCATTAGGGTTCAATGTAAACCAATATGACTTTGTTGAAAAAGGAAGCACTACATTTGCTACTACTGATGCCTTACAGTTCATCAATAATGAACTAGATAAGAGCAAATATGTTGCGGACATATTTGTTGACCTTACTACTTCAACACGGTTGATCACTCGATACTACTGCAATGTTTAAATGAAGTGGGCATAAGAGGCTCACCAGTGGAATTAATTGGAAGCTTTTTGAATAACAGAACTATCTCTGTACGTGTAAATCAACAAATGAGTGAACAGTTTACGATTAATGTTGGTGTTCCACAGGGTTCTATACTGGGTCCTACTCTTTTTATTTTATATATTTATAATATTTTATATATTCATAATATTTACTTCTCAAATTTGGAAGGAAAATATGTTGTCTATGCTGATGATACATTGCTAGTATTTTCTGATACGTCATCTCGTGTGTTAGAGCGCAAAATAAATGCTGATTTAATGAAGCACAGCTCATGGTTGTTAGGGAATAAATTAACTATCAACCTCAAAAAAACCAAGTTTATGCTTTTTAAACAACTGAATAAAGCTGATATAACGCTAGACATTAAAATGTTTGATGAACGAATAGAGAGTGTATCTTCATGGAAATACTTGGGTTTTATTATTGACGATAGGCTATCATGGAATCAACAGATTAGTAATTTGAAATCCAAACTAGCTTTCTGGATTAGGGTATTGAGGTGTAAAAATTATTTAGATACTGGTCTCAAAAATATAATTTATAATGCGCATGTTTTGCCTTTGATTACTTACGGCACTATGAATTGGTGTCATACTTCGGAAGCTGATGTTGATTCAATACATAGAAGAAGATTGTCAAGGCAATGCATGGATTGGATAGATTGACCACTGGTATTACAATTTATACTCTAACAGAGAAATTCAGCACTAGGCACATAATATATATGGGAAAAGCAAAATTTATTTTTAGAGTACTACATACCGATATGAAATCGAGTATCAAACTAATCAAACACTGTAATATCCATTCATATAATACCAGATTTAATGACTATCTTAAGGTAACATTTGCTCGCACTAGAAGAAAACATAGTGATCCAGTCAGATTAGCAATGGAAGTATACAACTCTTTGCCACGTGAGTTAAAAAATGTAAGATCCTTTCCTATATTTAAGAACCTCTTAAAGAAGCACACTGTTGAGATTTGGAGGAACTGATTCGCCGTGTCCCGGTCACGGTATTTTGATTTCTTTTCTTTTTAATAAAAAGTATTTAGATTTGTATATTTTGAATAACTTCTCTTATACCAGCGACAATTTGCTGCTGCCTAGGAAGTTACGCAATTATAATATGAAATCAAAAATCTTTAAGCAGTTAAAAATTAATACGAGTTGAGCTTCTTCTTTTTCTTTTCTATTTCTGATTGTTTACTAACTTAAAATATCCTCTAACTGGTTATAGTTATGTAATCCGATATTCCAATTTGAAATTTGTGTGTTGTTTTTATTGTAGTTGATATCTCTAACCAAAGTATAAAAAAAAAAACAAAAAAAAAACAAATTCAAGTAGCAGGAGGATGCTCCTGCCAGAAGGATATTGTAAAACAATTAGTAAATCAAACAATATATTCTGCATATCAAAACTTGACTAACATACAGATTCCATAAATTGAGCTCGAAAACTTATTATGGTTATTATGATATTAAACTTGCCACCATTTTGTTTCAAGTGTTTTGACCCCGTCGTTTGATTAGTCATGATAACACATCAATATTACAAACCATTTCTAAACATTTTATCAAAATTCCTACATATTTGTAGTGTCTAGGTCCGTTGCAAGCGTGTATCTCCCTAGTATCACGTGTTAATGTTGTTGTAGTTGTTAGATATTCAATCGGCTGTAACTTAGCTGTTTATTGTTCAATTATTGTGAAATTTTCAAACCATATACAATTACTTTCAGAAAATTCAAATTAATGATTTTGGGAAATTTAAGGGTCCCATCTTGATTTTATAGACAAAAAAGCAAAATTTATAACTAATAAAGTTGATCGAATTTCGACTTCTAAGGTATTTGTTGCCCTTGTGAAGGAAAAATTGTCAGTTTAAGTACTGTTTTGAAAAGCTCTTGTAAAGAACTTTCATTTGATATTCATATCGGCTACCTTTGATAAAATTTTTTCAGCGGCCACTCCCCTGTACTGTAATCATCGATTCATGGCCTATTTTTTCGAATCCTAGAATGGTTACAAAGCCCATGTGCTAGGAGCTCTCTCCTGCCTCCTCGACTTGTTTCACCTATAAGTATTAATTGTAGGTACTGATCTT
>OZ017739.1:206863187-206915687 GCA_963969285.1 Odontomyia ornata
AACGCTGGCATAAGTGTATTATATCTGGGGGGGACTACTTTGAAAGGGACCACATTGATGTAGACGAATAAATAAATATTTTTTGAAAAAAAACGAAAATTCCGGGTACTTTTTGAACAGACCTCGTATATTTATATATACATATATATATGGCTATGTGTGTGTATGTGGGTGCTTTTGCTTCGATTTTCGCTAAATTTTCAGCAATACTTCTGTTCTGCCCAAAGTATAGCTCCAGTTTGATGATTTATTCAATTGTGTGATAAAGCTCACAATAAAAAATCCAAACTTGAACAATTTGAAACGAAATGGCGGTCGCTCAAAGGTCGAAAAAAGTTGAACGATAAAAAAGCATTTCAGGGTCAGGTCAGAATATAAAAACGGCGGCTAGGCAAAGCTCAAAATTTGAAAATCTCAAAGCTTCAATTCATATTGGATTGTTATGAAATCTAAAATCAAGGTAGACTTTGATGAGATCATGGATTAAATGTACCAGAGTTAAATTCGATTCCTATAAACGCTGCAGATTTTAGCCGTAGTGGTTTTTTTCATTGCAGTAAAAAATTATATTTTAATATACTAGAACATGATACAATGTATTCAAGAAACTGAGTTTTGAATGGTTTGAAACGAAAAAATTTGCCACTAAAAAGGGTGAAATAAAAAGCTTTTCGAAAAAAAAAAAGAAAACCGACTTCGGAATGCCCTAAGAAGGATAAAATAATTTTTTTGGAAGCGGTGCCAAATCAATTTCCCCATAGATACCTCCACCATCTGCGCCATCACAAAAGAATGGTGGAAAATATGATATGGCACCCCTTCCAAAAAATTTATTTTATCCTTTTTAGGGCATTCCGAAGTCGGTTTTCTTTTTTTTTCTAAAAGGTTTTTTCCATTCA
The DNA here is from genome assembly GCA_963969285.1 of Odontomyia ornata. Classification (NCBI taxonomy): domain Eukaryota; kingdom Metazoa; phylum Arthropoda; class Insecta; order Diptera; family Stratiomyidae; genus Odontomyia; species Odontomyia ornata. The sequence goes on from OZ017739.1 coordinate 206,864,087, forward strand.
CAGAATAAAATGGCGATGACACAGATATGACAATTATAGATAAACGATTGTTTTTTTTTGTGGAAAATTAATAAATCTCAAAATTCTTACTATTCAATCGAATGTGATCAATCATTTAATATTATTTTAGAATATTGTATCACGTATCAGAATAAATTTTTGAGAACCGTCAATCAAAATAAATAACTTTTGAGGTGCGGGATTTTCACTAATGAATATTGTTCTGTGTAGATTGGATAATATTTTGCTTTATTTTACTGAAAGTATAATAATTTACATAAAGTGAAAAGCACTGCATCATCATCTATGGTTTGACAACCCAAGCCGGGTCCTGGCCTCCACGATTGGTCTCCTCCAAACGTCACGATTCCACGACCGTGTCCGCCAGTTGTTCACCCCTAACCTTGTGCTTCCACTGGACGTTCATCTTGTGCTCTACTCTTAGAAATTAAAATTCTAAGTCTAGCATTCGTTGTGAATAGACGTGTTTATAAAAGCTTCTGTCCAAAATTTTCAAAAATTAAATAATTTTTTACAAAAGTCGGTTGGAAACTATTTTTCGATTGAAGAACATCGCACCGTCAAATTGTTCGAACAATTGTTGAATACCTGAAGATTCGCTTCTTAAAAAGTCTCGAGAAGTGGAAAGACATTCTAGGGCAGTCCCGGTTGATGAACATTGCCTCGAATGTCGCTGCAAAAGCAACGAGATGGAGGAGCCCGATGGCTTCAACCATCAAATAGAACGATTATGTCTGTCACCAACAATGATGGGCGAGAAAAATTTAAAACGGAAATTTGAATGAGAGAACACTGAAGAAAAGGACAAATTGAAAATTTTATCAGTCAATGAAATCGAACACCTGGTCAAACCTAATGACAAATTGGAAAAGTATGAGAGAGAATATGAGGAATCAGACTAAGGATCCTTTGGTTAGAAAGCTAGTTGGCAAATTAACGTTCAATAAAGAAAACCAACGACAAAAAAGAGAAAGAAATAAAACCAATAACTAAAAAACTAACGCAAATATTACTGGAACCTAATCAAGACGATGTCCTCAATGCAGGTGGAACAACCGTCAGTACAAATTATTATGCCGTACAGGCTGGGCTAGATGATTCAATGAATATTGAAGAGCTGGCAGGTATCAAAAGTTCTGGAAATTGCTTTACTAGACCTTATAATACATTCATCGAATATTCAAAAATTGAAAATAGGGAGAAAAAACCAACAGTTTTGTCTCCTGGTCCGTCTTCTAATATTAACAAAAAACAAGTTGAAGCAGCAGGAGGATGCTCCTGCCAGAAGGGTATTGTAAAACAATTAGTAAATCAAACAATATATCCTGCATATCAAAACTTGACTAACATACAGATTCCATAAATTGAGTTCGAAAACTTATTATGGTTATTATGATTTTAAACTCGCCACCATTTTGTTTCAAGTGTTTTGACCCCGTCGCTTGATTAGTCATGATAACACATCAATATTACAAACCATTTCAAGAATTCTATCAAAATTCCTACATATTTGTAGTGTCTAGGTCCGTTGCAAGCGTGTATCTCCCTAGTATCACGTGTTAATGTTGCTGTAATTGTTAGATATTCAATCGGCTGTAACTTAGCTGTTTATTGTCAATTATTGTGAAATTTTCGAACCATATACAATTACTTTCAGAAAATTTAAATTAAAGATTTTGAGAAATTTAAGGGTCCCATCTTGATTTTATAGACAAAAAAGCCAAATTTATAAAATGTACTATTACTAACAAAGTTGATCGAATTTCGACTTCTAAGGTATTTGTTGCCCTTGTGAAGGAAAAATTGTCAGTTTAAGTACTGTTTTGAAAAGCTCTTATAAAGAACTTTCATTTGATATTCATATCGGCTACCTTTGATAAAATTTTTTGCTCATCGGCCACTCCCCTGTACTGTAATCATCGATTCATGGCCTATTTTATCGAATCCTAGAATGGTTACAAAGCCCATTTGCTAGGAGCTCTCTCCTGCCTCCTCGACTTGTTTCACCTATGAGTATTAATTGTAGGTACTCATCTTCAAGCATTCATTAAATTCAATCAAGTGTTAAAAGCATGCGCCTTAAACGTTGAAGTTGGGGCAAAATAACTCAAAACTATTCAATCTTGGCATTTAAAACAGCCACTATTTTGCTTTACGATTACTCATACCACTAGCTGAGCCAATTCTCAAAGAAATTCATGAATCCTATCATTCCTGAAATTTTCATGCAAATCCTAACAAAGCTGTAGTATCTGAGTCGGTAAAAAGCGCATATTGTTCGATAGCTATATATTTCCATAGTAATACAGCGCATATTCTTCCAAAGTAATACAGGAAAATTCAAATCGCTATAACTTCATTTAATACCATTCGATCTTTATGAAACTTTTAGAACAGATAAATCTTATAAAAAGTCATATGTGTACTGAATTTTATCGAATTTGAGGTTACTGTTAAGATTTTATTCCAGAAAACATAAAATCGACAAATTTGAGGTTACTGTTAAGATTTTATTCCAGAAAACATAAAATCGACAAATCATACTATTACTACCAAAGTTGAGTGAATTACGACTTCTCATGTATTTGTTGTTGTTGTTTTCATAAAGGCCTACATCCATGATTTTTTTCAAATTTTTCGGGTCAAAAGTTTGGGACACAAAATTTTCGTACATTTCCCCTTCCCCTGCACCCCTCGAAGCAAAATTTGTCATTTTAAGACCTGTTTTGAAAAGTTCTCATTAAGACCTTACATTTGATACCCATATTGCTTACATGCGATGAAAACTTTTTTTTCATAGGGCACCTCCCCTATATAGGGAGACCCCCCCTTAAAGACCATATAAATTTCTTTTTGTGTTGAAACTTTGAAGAGGGCGTCACTTTGCACCTTTTTGCAAAATTTTATGTTTCTAGCGTATGTAGTTTGCGAAAAAAGTGGTGTGACACACGGACGGACGGTCGGACAGACGGACAGACAGGACGCGATTTTAGTAGGGTATTGTAAAATGATTTTACAATACCCTCAAAAAGGAAAAAGTATCACCGATCAATGTATTTGGACAAACTGGCAAAGATATGTGTTGATTTTTTCAGCTGACATTAAACCAAATGATTCTCAAATAAAAAAGGTGAATGCCGCTGAATTGACAATTAAAACGAAGGCACTAGTTGACTTTCAGACAACAAAAATTGCTTTGAACTCGGGCGAGGCTCCACACTTTACGCACACCACCAAGAGCAAGAAAAACTAGACAATTTTGTTGAAGGCTCTGGACTGCGGTGAGAAAACAGTCGATACCCTTCAGGTGCTTCAAGAAGCTACACCATAAAACAAATTAAACAAATTAAAAACATTGCGAAAGGGAGATTGATTGTCAAATATAAAAATTTATCTTTTTACCTAGTCCAAATTTCGAGCAAAAGCAGTGCCCTCCAAAAACTAAAGCATTTGAACTTCCGAATAGTAAGGTAGAAACGCTTCCAGAACAGTGAGGTCAACCAGTTCTACAGGTGGCAAAGATTTGGTCATTCGGCTGCCAAATTGTACCATGACAAATTTAAAGTGTAACTATGTCCATGCACACAACAAGTGCAAATTAGCTCCGATGGAACCAAAAGTATAAATTATATTCTGTGAACTGTCTTTGGTCATCCAGCATCATATTAAGGATGCCCCCGATATTAAGATGAACAAGTTGGGTAAACAGACCTACGCTCATGTCAGAAGGGTTTTGTATTCAATTTACAAAATGCAGCTACCAGATTTTTCGTGTATTTCCCCTCCCTGTGCGCCCCTTGAAGCAAATTTTGCCAAACTTAGACCTGTTTTGAAAAGTTCTCATCAAGACCTTTCATTTGATACCCATATCGGCTACCTTCAATGAATTTTTTTTTCGGGGAGTCACTCTCCTATATGGGGAGACCCCCCTTAAATACCTTATAAAATTTTTTTGTAGTTGAACTTTGAAGAGATCACCACTTTACACGTACACACAAAATTTGATGTTTCTAGCTTAAGTAGTTTCCGAGAAAAACTGCTGTGACACACGGACGGACGGACGGACAGACGGACAGACTGGTCGCGAAACTAGTAGGGTTTTGTAAAATTATTTTACAAAACCCTAAAAAGCCCTCCTTTCACATGCGTCAACAATATTTATCGGCAATTTTTGGACTAAAACCATTCCTTGTTGGCTTTGTAGAAATTACACCTGAAGAATGTCCGAAACAAAATCTGTTCATACTTCAGGAGTGAGGTCAGCAATTAATGGGTGTAATAACTGAAGGATATAAGCCCACAGGACCCAGATGCGAAAGTGAATGGCTTATTGCACAAAAAGTCTCGAGTGAAGGTATCGAATTTGATGAGATAAATCTTCTCGATTGGGCTGGTATCTGAATTGACATTACCACTCCGGATAGAAATAGAAACAGTATCACATTTGATGGAGTGCAGAAACTTGCTTGGTTGGTGCACGTTTTGAATTGATTTATCTACCAAACTCCGTGAGAGAGAATCAAATATTTTCAGAGGTCGCTGAAGCAAAAGTTTTCGACTTCAATCAATTCTCTTCAATTCGAAGAAACATTAACATCTGGCCTCATACCAGGTTTGAATCTTATTGATTACTTTGTCAGCTATGAAGACTAATGTCTCATATTCGGCAGAATAAACAACAAGAAATCATGTGGTAATGAGGGTATTCGAAATAAAGTCCTCCGACATTTGCTTCAGGTTGCTATGAAGAATTATTGCATATTGTTCAATAACATGGTGAGCAATTTATGTTCCCCAAATGTGTGGAAAAAGGTCAACACATTCCCGATCTTAAAGAAACATCAGCAAGGTGTTTGAAGTGATACTAAGTAAAGCACTAAATACCCGCATTGAAAAATTTGAGGTGATGCTGAACTACTATTTAGTTTTTGTGCCAGGCATTCGATTTTACATGGAATAACAAAAGCAAACTTAGATATTTGTTGTGAAACAAATGAAAGAGAATATGCTTGAGCGTGTCTCATTGATATTATTCGATACAATGTGATTAAATGGACTAGTTTTTAATATTTTTCAGAATAGCTTCACCAGACGCCTTTTCACCATGAAGTGCAATATGTTATATGGGAAATCATTTGTTGTAACTGATAGAGATCTGACAACAATGCGCGGCTTCAAACTCTTGAATGGTCTACAGCAGCCAACAATTACTGCGCCTCTACTTTTCACAATATTCATTCGCAAGCTATTTGCGTGTACCAAATGGATTTGCGTGTACCAAATGGGCCAGGCTACGAAGGGAACTCTACAGGGAGATGGGAGAGCTCACCCCGGATAATATAGTTGCGGTGATGCTCGAATCGGTTGAAAAATGGAACCAGGTGGCACATTATGCTCGGGCAGTCCTAAAATATAAAAGGGACTCACAGCAGCCGGAGGCACTGGGGCTGGGGTATCGCTCTTCTGGCAATTCCTCTTCCCCCCTCCCCTCCCGCTAGGAAAGGGACTCCGCAGCTTGAAGGCGCCCCACGGCGTAACAAAACGAGACCTGGCCCGAAGTAATGTGTCAAACGGTTCCAGGCTAGGTTCTCAGATTGACAGGGGAGGTGTTTAGTGGGTAGTCCAAAGGTATCCTCCATGAGAGTCCCACACTGCCAGACTCGGCGGGCATAAATGCCTTCACCTCCCTACCATAAAAAAAAAAAAAAAAGCTATTGAACGGTTTTGATTTTAACCTTTCGCCAACATGATCATTGGTAGCGTTTTCTGATGATCTGATCATTTATACAGCAGACCAAGAAGCTACAATAGTTCAGAGCGATCTCCGAAAAACGTTTAATGATTTGCAGCTGTACACCAACAATTGGCAAATGAGAATCAATGCCCAGAAAGGCAAAACAGCTTTGTTTCGGACAACGCTGCAAGATGCCAGTTGAGATCTGAGACGGAATTTTAAGGTTCTACCTTACGGCTGGTGGGGTTCCAACAGGAGGGTTCCACATTAATCCTGTACTCGATACCTCGGTGTTTATTTCAGTCAGTTTCTGTATCATACGGAATATGCCAATATCATGACCAGTAAAGCACAGAAAGTAGTCATGGGCCTTCGACGACTCTTTCATTCTAAATATTTTGATCAAAAGGTCACAGTTATCTGTTACAAAACTCTGGTTAGACCAGTTTTGATATATGGATGCCAGATCTGGTATAACCAGTGTGCCAATACAATGGAAATATTACGAGTTTTCGAAAGGAACTATCTTCGTGCATGTAATGATGATCACGTTAATTCGTTGTCGGTGCGTTTCCTCCGACGTGCGCAACGTGTGGCGATTAAAACAGACTCCTCCGTCCGCCCAAGCAAATTTCCTACTTGACGTGGGTTCCTGTTTGGGTGTTGCAGAGATGTCAGCGTTAATGTAATTTAATCATCAAAATCAATACCTGAACTTTAGTCCGCACAGCAATCATTCCCACCTGTGGGTTTCCCGCCAGGCTCCTTCCTCCAAATGACAACTGCCATGTCCGAGGTATTTCGTCGTACGAAATCAATCTCAAACCGGTTCGATTGCAAATTGTGCTAGATCAATCGGAAATTGTTCCGATTCAATCTGCACTCGTACCGGTTCGATCGTTTCGATTGATCTGGGACAATTTGGGGTTTTCTTTAACCCTTTAACAGCTCGGTTATTACAGGGCAGCTAATTTTCTCGCAATCCCAAGTGATACGGATTGCGAAAAAGGAGCTGAAGGATCTTTCAGGGTACCAGGGGTTGTCTTCGCCATCGGGACACGTAGCGGCGAACAATAAAAGAAAAACACAATTGACAGACGGACGGACGGACTTATGTTTATGTTTGGCCGGAAGTATACAACCCTTGCGCGTTTTTGGAAATATATGCGGACGGACAAAACAGACGTGACTAATTATCTATCGGCGCAAATCTTTTGCGTGGTATATCCCCACTTCTATTCCCGATGGGTCCGTTATCAGGTAACGGTTAGGTCTCATTACCTTCTTTATGCGGCTCTTCAAGAATCGCCTGTCCAGCTTGGCGTTGTAATGCCCCGCGGCGTCACTTTGCCGGAAATTTCGCCGGAAAACTTCGTCTCCTTCTTTGAAATTAGCAGATCGTGACCTGAGATTGTACTGCGCCTCATTTGCACTTCCTGCGGCCTTAATCTTCCGTCCGATTTGTTGGCGGAGGTCTCCTAGACGTTCGTGGGGCTACAGCGCAACGATGGGGTCTCCCAAACACTTTAGTTGCCGTAACAGCCGGTATGATTTACCGTGGCAAATCATGTGCTGTCCAAAGGCGGCAAAGTAAGGGGCGATACCAGTGACGGAATGATACGAGGATCGCAGGGCACATGTGATGGCAGACAATCGTCGGTCCCAATCTTTTTGAGATGGGTGGACGTAGGAACGGATCGCGGCCAATAGGGTGCGGTTCAACCGTTCGGAGGCGTTAGACTGAGGAGAGTATATGGGCGTCAGTTGATGTTCAACGCCATACTGCTCAAGTAGGCCCTTAAACTGCCGAGACCGAAACTGTACTCTGTTGCCTGAGTACACACTCTCTGGAACCCCGAACACATGGAATACCCGGTTCTCTAAGAATTTCACGATAGATGGAGTTGTTAATTTACGGATAGGTTCCACCAGTGGGAGTTTTGAAAGCTGGTCTAGAACGAATATAGCTCCGATGTGTCCCATGGAAGACCGAGGATATGGACCGAGTAGATCGATGTATAGACGTTGGAATACGCGTTCTGGGACGCTGAGTTGACCCATAGGAGGTCAAAGAGGCTGGTTGGGCGCTTTGGTGCCTTTACAGGTCTCACAGGCGCTCACGTAGTCTTTGACCTGTGATGCCATTTTAGGCCAAAAGAAGTATTTCTTGAGTTGCCGTAACGTCCGACCGTAACCTCCGTGGGCACTTAAAGGATGGTCATGTGCGCGGAGGATCAGATGTTGTGTCATTTCCTCCGGTACCCAGAGTTTCCAGGACTCTTCTTCTTGCCATGGATCACCAGTGGCGTATTCATTTCGTCTATACACGTAGCCGTCTATTACCTTCAAATCAGGCAGCTGCGATTGTTGTGTCGCGATGGTTTGCCTCAACTCTTTGTAGCTGTCTGATTTGAAATGTGGGCTGTCCAAATCTATTTCGATGGGGTCCTCGTCATTTATTGTCAATTCGGCTCCCTCTGGGGAAAACATTCGTAAGAGAGTGTCGGGTACGATGTTCTGGGTCCCTTTCCGATGTTTGATGGAAAACTTGAACCCTTGCAGTTTAAGAGCCCATCTTGCTAGGCGTCCATGTAAATCTGCCTGGTTTATCAACCATTGTAGTGAAGCGTGGTCCGTGATGATCTCGAATCGGTGGCCCTCGATATAAGCTCGGAATTTCTTCACAGCCATTACCGCTGCCAAACATTCCTGCTCGGACACAGTATAGTTTCTTTGGGCCGAATTCAGCTTATTGGACATGAAGGCGATGGGAGCTTCCTCTCCCTCATCGGTCAATTGCACCAGCACGGCTCCAACTCCATGTTGACTTGCGTCACAATGAATGGAGAAGGACTTAGTGAAGTCGGGGCTGTGCAAGACAGGAGCTGATGTGAGGGCTTGTTTTAGCTCTTCAAATGCCTTTCGGCTGAGTTCGGTCCAAATAAACTTCCCTTTCCGCAGCATGTCTGACAGGGGCGCTGAAACTGTTGCATAATTCCGAACAAACCCTCGGTACCAACCGCACACACCAAGGAAACGTCGTAGCTGCTTAACTGTTTTTGGTAAGGGGAACTCATCAATCGCACGAGTTTTGTCTGGATCCGTTTTGATAGTACCATGTCCGATGACATGTCCTAGGTATCGGACTTCTTTGATGACAAACTTACTTTTCTGTACGTTGATGGTGAGTCCCGCCTTACTGATGTGCAGGGCTACTTCTTGTAAGAGTAGGAGGTGTTGATCGAACGTTTCCGTTATGAGTAACAAATCATCCAGGTACACGAACACTTGGTGTTTCAGGTGGGGTGGGATGACCTTGTCCATCAACCGAGTCATCGTTTGCGGCGCGTTACACAGGCCAAAGGGCATTGTGACGAACTGATATAATGGTCGTCCAGGCACTGTGAAGGCGGTCTTGTCCCTCAACCCCTCATCGAGTGGAATTTGCCAGAAGGCGTCTTTTAGGTCGAGACTGGTGATATAATTGGCTTTCGGTAGTCTCCTTAGTATTCCATCGATGAGTGGAAGAGGGTACGCGTCCTTGATGGTAACCGCGTTTACCTTACAGGCATCAAGACAGAGGCGGACTTTACCTGGCTTCACCACCAAGGTTACCGGTGATGACCAGGCACCTTGGGACTCCTCTATGACCCCCAACTCGAGCATCCTATCCAGCTCCGCATACACCAATTTCTCCATGACCGGTGAGATGGCATAGTGTCTCTGCTTAATCGGTTTACTATCGCCAACGTCGATGGCGTGTGAGACTAGGGTGGTGCGGCCAAGACCTTGGGTAGCGTAAGATGGAAAAGCAGCGATGGCTGCTTCCAAGCGTTGCCGTTGGTTAGGCGTCAGGTCATGCGTACCGGGAATAGAAGTGATTCCGTTGACATATCTGGTATTTAAAGTCAAATCTGTGAATAAATCGGAGGCCAGTCCAAAGCGTAGGACGAAATCGACGCCAAGGTACACATTCTGGGTCAAAGACGGGATAATGTAGAAAGTAATATCCTTCGTCTGACCCCTGAACGTCACGGGTGTGGTTAGTTTACCTCGTAAAGGGTGTTTAGTGCCATCAGCTGTACTGATTTCAGTGCGCCAGGATTTAATCAAGTTCGGATAGTCTTGGAGCACCTTTGAGCCAAAGCTCGAGGCAAGACAACTGATACTGGCACCCGTGTCGATCAATGCAAACACGGTTTCGCCCAACACTACAATTGGATGATAAGGTCTGATCTCATTCTTAGCAACCTCCGAGACGTTACAAGAGTTTAAGGTTTGACGGCAGGTGCGCACTCTCTTGCGGAAATTCCGCCAACGACGGGTTGACCATTTTGTCGTGCGCGGGCGGGAAGTGACTACTCCGGAAGCAAATATTCGCTCTCGAGCCACCCGATATTCCTGCAGTCGAACATGATAAGGTTTTGGAGTGCGTATTTGAGGCTGCCGGGGTTCTTCTGGCAGTGACTGCAGTGGTCGCTTCATTATTGTCGTTGGCGAGGTCTCCGGAAGAGAGTGGACATCCGCAGTCATAGTGGTCATGGCTGGTGGGTTAACGTCAGGTTTGTAGGGGTGAGCAGCTGGCTGAGCAGCTATTGCGGGGGCTTCGAGTACCGCTGAGGTGGTCGGGTACTCCTTCGGCCGTTTTTTTTCGCGGCACATTCAGGGCAGTCCGGGAAGTATGTGTCCGGCTTGCCGCAACCGTAGCAGAAAACCTTACGCTCTGCTCTGCATGAAATGAACCGGTGTCCGGTTTGATTGCAATTCCAGCAGGTCGTAAGACTTCCCACTGCTGCTACAGCAAGCTGGTCCTGGTCCAAATCTTCCTCCAGATCCATGGTGGTATAATCTGGGACCAATTCTGCGATTCCTCGTCGAGGGCCCGTCCTTGCTAGTAAGTAGGGCCAGTCCCGGAGGTCTTCCTCAAACCCTTCTAGGCGACGCACAGTTCTCAGCAGTGCCTCCATACTCTGTGGATTGGAGTTCACGATATGGCGACGAAGCTCCGGCCTTAGATTGCGCTTTAGCAACCGCAGCAATTGGGTAGAAGACATCGGCTCTGACAACTGGTCATTCAACCGAAGGATATCGGCTCGATATTGATGGAAAGACTCGTCCGGACGCTGCCATCTAGCATGAATCTTGTCCAGTACTAATTCTTCCATGTCTACCGTAGGGTATTCCAAGCGGAGTACCTCCTTCAACCGTGACCAGCGTATTGATGGTGGGGCCGAATGTATTCGCCAATATGACTCAAGGGCTGCTCCCCTAAGCAGCATTGGCAAGTATCCTGCGAGCGCCGTGTGATCTCCAGCTAGCATTTGCTCAATCAGCGACTCCACCCGACTAATGAAAACTTCCACAGTTATAGTGTTGGGTTCCCCGCTGAAATGCAGATTCCAGCCCTGGATGATCCTGAGGATCTGCATCGGCTTCAGCCGATACGTAGCGTGTGGATGGATGTGTTGGTCCGGCGGAATCACTGGAGCCTGAGTTGGTGGCGGTGCTTGGCTCAGTCGGGGCCGGTACACTGGAGCCAACGGATTCATTGCCGCACCGGGCCGGATTCGTTCGTGATCGCGCCGCGAGTCTACCGGAAAATCCCACGGATTTGGGTCCGAATCCCACATCGGAGGCGTTCTTGGCCGAGGTGGTACTGGATTCTCCTTCTGGCTTTCCAGCGAGGCTACCCGAGTGGTCAGGTCCTGCATGAGCGCCATTAAATCCTGTAGGACTGTCGCCTCCACAGCCACAGTGGGTCTCGGCTCTTCCGCAGGCGGCACTGCTTCGGCTCGGCCCATTAAGTCAGGCTCATTATTTTGGCACCACCCCTTGAGCAGCTGGAAGCTCTAGGTGGCTGGAAGGTCGATCCGCTGAGGTGGCTGGTTGTCGGCATAAAGGGCAAGTACGGCTAACTAATAAATGCTTGGTCACACAGGCTTCATGAAATTCATGTCCGCACGCCAACGTTTGTACGGACGTTCCATCATTTTGCGCCTGCTGGCAGATGACGCATAATGCCGTGGGTCCTGCTTCCGAACGCAACCTGTGCTTGTCTGGCGTGCGTTTGGTAGCCATTGCTGAAACAATTGATTTTTAGTATAGAAAACTTAATACTACCAATATATAACTTAGCCTGTCAAAATGAATATATAAGAAAAATGAGAAAAATGACGTGAAATATATATATAATTCCCAAGTGGCCGTCAGTGGCGAACTATATTCGAACCTCAAAAAAAAATGAGGAAATTTTATTAATTTCGTTATTGACGTAATCAAAAGTTATCAAACAAAATAATCGGTCTTTCTTTTCTGTCCTTCTTCCCAAGCAAGGACACCCATGGCACATTCCTTCTGTAATGTTTCAGGGACAACTCTCTTGCGGCACCATGAGAATCAGGGTTCAGAAGTGTTCCCTCATCCGCAAGTTTTCTCAAGTTACAACTTGTCAGCCCAGGGTTGAATTCTAATCCACAAGCAGCGCGTGTCTTGTCATGGATAGTCATGTATTAGCTAATCAGCCAATCACATGAAATCAAAATCCATGTAATTTAAGACACCTAGGCGCCGCTGGTTTGGGGAGCGGATCAGAATCCCTCGCAAAATAGCTGTTGGGATAATAACTTCCGAACACAAATAGGGACTCTAATATCATTTGGCCTTACTAGTTATACAATGGTGGTAAACCACCAAAGTATAAATCAAAAGCAGGACTAAACGATATTGATGTCCAAAGACAACACACGTTCGAAAGTTACTAGGCTTGCTGGGGCACGATTAGTGCCAAAACCCTCGGGAGTTACCTATCCGCCAATAATTCTAACACCTTGTGGGGACACCTAGAGACGATGGACTGTCTCGTGCTCACGACAGATGATACAGCCGGGCATTTCGGGCCCCACGTTGGGCGGCATTTGTAGTGAAGTAAAGAGTTTCAAAAGTCCGTAAAGGACTGCAGCGATGTTCTGCTGCCTCGGCAGAAGAAGGTGTCGGTATCTGCCGAGAATGCCCTCGTCTGGAGACGCGTGATGCGCTGGCAGGCTAGCATTGTGGTGTCGTGGGGCGAGTTCATTTCCCCAGCACGAGGACCCACTACAAAAAATTTCGCACTCACGAATTTGACTGCTGGAGATCCAGGGGCAACCGAAGTCGCAAAGAGTGTAGATAACTACACCGAGGGAGACAGAACTTGTCCCGAGAACAAGTGGAACCTGAGAAGAAAAGCGGACTTGGGGTAACCTCGTCATTACCCGAAGAAGTTCATGGCCCACAAATAAAAGAGGGGCAAACGGGTGATGGTGGAGCCCCTTCACACCCACCCAACCGGAATAAATCCATATATATCTTGTTGCAGTGGCCAGGTATTCCTCTTCTGAGTGGAAAACTCATACAACTTGAATTGCATGAACTTTCCCGTCAGAAGGGGAGTACCCCGGTGACCGATTTATGCCATAGAATTATACAATTTGATTGCATAACTCTATGCCATAAAGAGGCACTCTGCTTGGGCCACTCAACCCGCGACGTCACCTGAAACAAAGAGAAAACAAAGGATTAAACTGTACCTGGCGGCTGGCTCATGTTTTTAGGGGGCAGCCTGCCACCGTACCGGGTCCTATACTCGGTCAGAATTTGGGAAAGGAAATACCGATGGTTTCACCTTTAATGAGGCATCTCCATTTCTTCACAAAAAAAATAATCGAACATGTAGGATATTAGAAATACCAATTTTAATTTTTTTTTTTTCAAGAAATTACTACAGGAAATATTTATATACATTCATCCATTCCAATTAATAACGTGACTCGAGGTAATTAGAATAATCTTTTTCGTTCGTATTCTATCCAAACGCGTGTAACGGATGTTACTTATTATAGATAAAACGCTGATTTGAAATACTTGGTCTAAATAATTTTCAAACATGCCTATCCTATTGAACGTTTTATCGTTTTATTTAATTATAAGTTTAAAATTTTTCATGATCCAAATCAAATGTATTTTTGTTTTATCATTTCCATCAAACTATTTTATCATTTCTACTCTTTCTAAGTTCCTTGTGAATATTCTTTCATGCGGTTTTTGCATTTGATTATCTAAATTTAAATTATTTTTCGTTTATTCATCTGATACAAAATTCTTACTATTAAGCATCAAATTACGTTACGGGAAAAATGCCAGCGGCAACCATGCACATACAATAAATTTCAAAACAAGTACCCACAAAATTCGGTATTTCTTCCATTAAGTGTTTGATTCCTGGTTTAGTTGAATACAACACCTTCCCTCAATTTGGTATTATTCTATTTACTTTAAGTCGAATATATTTTCACTTTTACCATTAATGCTTTTAATATATATTTTAAGTTATATAAAATCGGTATTAAAAATCATTTAATTTTAATGCTAAGGCTCTGTGTAAAAATCAATTTAGAGTTTGTGTTAATTATTAAATTGTTTTACTAAATATTTTCAAGACTTTTTAGCACTATTACAATTGTGTTTATATTGATTTTTTTTTTCTTAATTTGTTTATAACTCTTTTAATTAACTAGCTGAAATGGGATCAGCGACGGATTCTTATGTTTACAGAACAACGAACATTTTCCATAAATGCTGCGCATTCACTTTCCTATTATAGTATTTTGTTTATCATAAAAACTTATTGCAACTACGTTTACACATTCAAGATGTAATTCCAGTGTCAGGCGTAATGTATATACTCGGTAATTTTCAACGTTATTAGTGAATTTTTTGTATTTTTATCAGGCTTTGTTTTTGCAATATTTTAAAAATGAAAAAGGAACATGCAAACGAAATGTATGTATATATGATGCAATAAGAGGGTACTCACCCGCATGGTCTTCCGAGCGCTCGCCGACGATGCAGATGGTCCTGTAATTTCGATTCTGTAAGAATGTAACCGAGCAGCAAAGTGTGATATAAATTCCACTGTATTGTTGATTTAAGAACAGCCAGAATAAAAAGATCAATGGTTTATAACCACCAGGCCGGAAGAATCCAGCATATTAACAATGTAATATTAACTGTTAATGACTTGCACATATGCGCATTTAAATCTCGTAGTCGTAATCAAAGTTGAAAATTCCAATCTTAGTGGATGTAATTTGAGGACTTTTATCCGTTCACATTGAGCACTATGGGCAAAAATTACTTATGTAATTCGAGTGTCATTAATTTACTGTAACTTTACAACTTGCACTAAACTTTCAGTAATATACGAATTTTCTTCTCGAAACGAGAGGTTGGTTCGTTGGTTGTGATAGGCTTTCAAGTGATATATATCTTAGCGGTATTTTTTTTAACCCTCCTCGAACATATCTACTAATGGCCCGTGAAGACGCTGACCAGTGGATCGAAAATGAAATCTTCAACCGGGATTATGGAAAAATTCAAATTCAGATTGAATGCAAATCAAGCCGCTTTCATATGCTAACTGTCTACTTAGATTCGTTCGTTTTTGTGTGAATGTAAACTGATTTCCACTTTCCGCGATTTATCGATAGACAATTATTGCCTGCACAATTGGGTACACAATTGAAAGCACTTGAGACCGCGAAAATGATGATCACGTTAATTCGTTGTCGGCGCGTTTCCTCCGACGTGCGCAACGTGTGGCGATTAAAACAGACTCCTCCGTCCGCAACGTGTGGCGATTAAAACAGACTCCTCCGTCCGCCCAAGCAAATTTCCTACTTGACGTGGGTTCCTGTTTGGGTGTTGCAGAGATGTCAGCGTTAATGTAATTTAATTATCAAAATCAATACCTGAACTTTAGTCCGCACAGCAATCATTCCCACCTGTGGGTTTCCCGCCAGTCTCCTTCCTCCAAATGACAACTGCCATGTCCGAGGTATTTCGTCGTAGCAGATCAATCTCAAACCGGTTCGATTGCAAATTGTGCTAGATCAATCGGAAATTGTTCCGATTCAATCTGCACTCGTACCGGTTCGATCGTTTCGATTGATCTGGGACAATTTGGGGTTTTCTTTAACCCTTTAATAGCTCGGTTATTACAGGGCAGCTAATTTTCTCGCAATCCCAAGTGATACGGATTGCGAAAAAGGAGCTGAAGGATCTTTCAGGGTACCAGGGGTTGTCTTCGCCATCGGGACACGTAGCGGCGAACAATAAAAGAAAAACACAATTGACAGACGGACAGACTTATGTTTATGTTTGGCCGGAAGTATACAACCCTTGCGCGTTTTTTGGAAATATATGCGGACGGACAAAACAGACGTGACTAATAATCTATCGGCGCAAATCTTTTGCGTGGTATATCCCCACGTCTTTTCCCGATGGGTCCGTTATCAGTTAACGGTTAGGTCTCATTACCTTCTTTATGCGGCTCTTCAAGAATCGCCTGTCCAGCTTGGCGTTGTAATGCCCCACGGCGTCACTTTGCCGGAAATTTCGCCGGAAAACTTCGTCTCCTTCTTTGAAATTAGCAGATCGTGACCTGAGATTGTACTGCGCCTCATTTGCACTTCTTGCGGCCTTAATCTTCCGTCCGATTTGTTGGTGGAGGTCCCCTAGACGTTCGTGGGGCTCCAGCGCAACGACGGGGTCTCCCAAACTTTTTAGTTGCCGTAACAGCCGGTATGATTTACCGTAGCAAATCATGTGCTGTCCAAAGGCGGCAAAGTAAGGGGCGACACCAGTGACGGAATGATACGAGGATCGCAGGGCGCATGTGATGGCAGACAATCGTCGGTCCCAATCTTTTTGAGATGGGTGGACGTAGGAACGGATCGCGGCCAATAGGGTGCGGCTCAACCGTCCGGAGGCGTTAGACTGAGGAGAGTATATGGGCGTCAGTTGGTGTTCAACGCCATACTGCTCAAGTAGGCCCTTAAACTGCCGAGACCGGAACTGTACTCCGTTTTCTGAGTACACACTCTCTGGAACCCCGAACACATGGAATACCCGGTTCTCTAAGAATTTCACGATAGACGGAGTTGTTAATTTACGGATAGATTCCACCAGTGGGAATGGTCTAGAACGACTATAGCTCCGATGTGTCCCATGGAAGACCGAGGATATGGACCGAGTAGATCGATGTATAGACGTTAGAATACGCGTTCTGGGACGTTGAGTTGACCCATAGGAGGTCGAAGAGGCTGGTTGGGCGCTTTGGTGCCTTTACAGGTCTCACAGGCGCTCACGTTGTCTTTGACCTGTGATGCCATTTTAGGCCAAAAGAAGTATTTCTTGAGTCGCCGTAACGTCCGACCGTAACCTCCGTGGGCACTTAAAGGATGGTCATGTGCGCGGAGGATCAGATGTTGTGTCATTTCCTCCGGTACCCAGAGTTTCCAGGACTCTTCTTCTTGCCATGGATCACCAGTGGCGTATTCATTTCGTCTATACACGTAGCCGTCTATTACCTTCAAATCAGGCAGCTGCGATTGTTGGGTCGCGATGGTTTGCCTCAACTCTTTGTAGCTGTCTGATTTGAAATGTGGGCTGTCCAAATCTATTTCGATGGAGTCCTCGTCATTTATTGTCAATTCGGCTCCCTCTGGGGAAAACATCCGTGAGAGAGTGTCGGGTACGATGTTCTGGGTCCCTTTCCGATGTTTGATGGAAAACTTGAACCCTTGCAGTTTAAGAGCCCATCTTGCTAGGCGTCCATGTAAATCTGCCTGACTCATCAACCATTGTAGTGAAGCGTGGTCCGTGATGATCTCGAATTGGTGGCCCTCGATATAAGCTCGGAATTTCTTCACAGCCATTACCGCTGCCAAACATTCCTGCTCGGACACAGTATAGTTTCTTTGGGCCGAATTCAGCTTATTGGACATGAAGGCGATGGGAGCTTCCTCTCCCTCATCGGTCAATTGCACCAGCACGGCTCCAACTCCATGTTGACTCGCGTCACAATGAATGGAGAAGGGCTTAGTGAAGTCGGGGCTGTGCAAGACAGGAGCTGATGTGAGGGCTTGGTTTAGCTCTTCAAATGCATTCCGGCTGAGTTCGGTCCAAATAAACTTCACTTTCCGCAGCATGTCTGACAGGGGCGCTGAAACTGTTGCATAATTCCGAACAAACCCTCGGTACCAACCGCACACAACAAGGAAACGTCGTAGCTGCTTAACTGTTTTTGGTAAGGGGAACTCATCAATCGCACGAGTTTTGTCTGGATCCGTTTTGATAGTACCATGTCCGATGACATGTCCTAGGTATCGGACTTCTTTGATGACAAACTTACTTTTCTGTACGTTGATGGTGAGTCCCGCCTTACTGATGTGCAGGGCTACTTCTTGTAAGAGTAGGAGGTGTTGATCGAACGTTTCCGTTATGAGTAACAAATCATCCAGGTACACGAACACTTGGTGTTTCAGGTGGGGTGGGATGACCTTGTCCATCAACCGAGTCATCGTTTGCGGCGCGTTACACAGGCCAAAGGGCATTGTGACGAACTGATATAATGGTCGTCCAGGCACTGTGAAGGCGGTCTTGTCCCTCGACCCCTCATCGAGTGGAATTTGCCAGAAGGCGTCTTTTAGGTCGAGACTGGTGATATAACTGGCTTTCGGCAGTCTCCCTAGTATTCCATCGATGAGTCGAAGAGGGTACGCGTCCTTGATGGTAACCGCGTTTACCTTACGGGCATCAACACAGTCGCGGACTTTACCTGGCTTCACCACCAAGGTTACCGGTGATGACCAGGCACTTTGGGACTCCTCTATGACCCCCAACTCGAGCATCCTATCCAGCTCCGCATACACCAATTTCTCCATGACCGGTGAGATGGCATAGTGTCTCTGCTTAATCGGTTTACTATCGCCAACGTCGATGGCGTGTGAGACTAGGGTGGTGCGGCCAAGACCTTGGGTAGCGTAAGATGGAAAAGCAGTGATGGATGTTTCCAGGCGTTGCCGTTGGTTAGGCGTCAAGTCATGCCTACCGGGAATAGAAGTGATTCCGTTGAAATATCTGGTATTTAAAGTCAAATTTGTGAATAAATCGGAGGCCAGTCCAAAGCGTAGGACGAAATCGACGCCAAGGTACACATTCTGGGTCAAAGACGGGATAATGTAGAAAGTAATATCCTTCGTCCGACCCCTGAACGTCACGGGTGTGGTTAGTTTACCTCGTAAAGGGTGTTTAGTGCCATCAGCTGTACTGATTTCAGTGCGCCAGGATTTAATCAAGTTCGGATAGTCTTGGAGCACCTTCGAGCCAAAGCTCGAGGCAAGACAACTGATACTGGCACCCGTGTCGATCAATGCAAACACGGTTTCGCCCAACACTTCAATTGGATGATAAGGTCTGATCTCATTCTAAGCAACCTCCGAGATGTTACAAGTGTTTAAGGTTTGACGGCAGGTGCGCACTCTCTTGCGGAAATTCCGCCAACGACGGGTTGACCATTTTGTCTTGCGCGGGCGGGAAGTGACTACTTCGGAAGCAAATATTCAATCTCGAGCCACCCGATATTCCTGCAGTCGAACATGATAAGGTTTTAGAGTGCGTATTTGAGGCTGCCGGGGTTCTTCTGGCAGTGACTGCGGTGGTCGCTTCATTATTGTCGTTGGCGAGATCTCCGGAAGAGAGTGGACATCCGCAGTCATAGTGGTCATGGCTGGTGGGTTAACGTCAGGTTTGTAGGGGTGAACAGCTGGCTGAGGAGCTACTGCGGGGTCTTCGAGTACCACTGAGGTGGTCGGGTACTCCTTCGGCCGTTTTTTTTCGCGGCACATTCAGGGCAGTCCGGGAAGTATGTGTCCGGCTTGCCGCAACCGTAGCAGAAAACCTTACGCTCTGCTCGGCATGAAATGAACCGGTGACCGGTTTGATTGCAATTCCAGCAGGTCGTAAGACTTCCCACTGCTGCTACAGCAAGCTGGTCCTGGTCCAAATCTTCCTCCAGATCCATGGTGGTATAATCTGGGACCAATTCCGCGATTCCTCGTCGAGGACCCGTCCTTGCTAGTAAGTAGGGCCAGTCCCGGAGGTCTTCCTCAAACCCTTCTAGGCGACGCACAGTTCTCAGCAGTGCCTCCATACTCTGTGGATTGGAGTTCACGATATGGCGACGAAGCTCCGGCCTTAGATTGCGCTTTAGCAACCGCAGCAGTTAGGTAGAAGACATCGGCTCTGACAACTGGTCATTCAGCCGAAGGATATCGGCTCGATATTGATGGAAAGACTCGTCCAAACGCTGCCATCTAGCATGAATCTTGTCCAGTACTAATTCTTCCATGTCTACCGTAGGGTATTCCATGCGGAGTACCTCCTTCAACCGTGACCAGCGTATTGATGGTGGGGCCGAATGTATTCGCCAATATGACTCAAGGACTTCTCCCCTAAGCAGCATTGGCAAGTATCCTGCGAGCGCCGTGTAATCTCCAGCTAGCATTTGCTCAATCAGCGACTCCACCCGACTAATGAAAACTTCCACAGTTATAGTGTTGGGTTCCCCGCTGAAATGCAGATTTCAGCCCTGGATGATGCTGGGGATCTGCGTCGGCTTCAGCCGATACGTAGCGTGTGGATGGATGCGTTGATCCGGCGGAATCACTGGAGCCTGAGTTGGTGGCGGTGCTTGGCTCAGTCGGGGCCGGTACACTGGAGCCAACGGATTCATTGCCGCACCGGGCCGGATTCGTTCGTGATCGCACCGCGAGTCTACCGGAAAATCCCACGGATTTGGGTCCGAATCCCACATCGGAGGCGTTCTTGGCCGAGGTGGTACTGGATTCTCCTTCTGGCTTTCCAGCGAGGCTACCCGGGTGGTCAGGTCCTGCATGAGCGCCATCAAATCCTGTAGGACAGTCGTCTCCACAGCCACAGTGGGTCTCGGCTCTTCCGCAGGCGGCACTGCTTCGGCTCGGCCCATTAAGTCAGGCTCATCAGCCGCTGTTGGAACCGGCTCCCGCCGGTCCTTTGGCACCGCCCCTTGAGCAGCTGGAAGCTCTAGGTGGCTGGAAGGTCGATCCGCTGAGGTGGCTGGTTGTCGGCATAAAGGGCAAGTACGGCTAACTAATCAACGCTTGGTCACACAGGCATGAACGTTTGTACGGACGTTGCATCATTTCGCGCCCGCTGGCAGATGACGCATAATGCCGTGGGCCCTGCTTCCGAACGCAACCTGCGCTTGTCTGGCATGCGTTTGGTAGCCATTGCTGAAACAATTGATTTTTAGTATATAAAACTTAATACTACCAATATATAACTTAGCCTGTCAAAATGAATATATAAGAAAAATGAGAAAAATGACGTGAAATATATATATATAATTCCCAAGTGGCCATCAGTGGCGAACTAGAATCGAACCTCAAAAAAAAATATGAGGAAATTTTATTAATTGCGTTATTGACGTAATCAAAAGTTATCAAACAAAATAATCGGTCTTTCTTTTCTGTCCTTCTTCCCAAGCAAGGACACCCATGGCACATTCCTTCTGTAATGTTTCAGGGACAACTCTCTTGCGGCACCATGAGAATCAGGGTTCAGAAGTGTTCCCTCATCCGCAAGTTTTCTCAAGTTACAACTTGTCAGCCCAGGGTTGAATTCTAATCCACAAGCAGCGCGTGTCTTGTCATGGATAGTCATGGATTAGCTAATCAGCCAATCACATGAAATCAAAATCCATGTAATTTAAGACACCTAGGCACCGCTGGTTTGGGGAGCGGATCAGAATCCTCCGCAAAATAGCTGTTGGGATAATAACTTCCGAACACAAATAGGGACTCTAATATCATTTGGCCTTACTAGTTATACAATGGTGGTAAACCACCAAAGTATAAATCAAAAGCAGGACTAAACGATATTGATGTCCAAAGACAACACACGTTCGAAAGTTACTAGGCTTGCTGGGGCACGATTAGTGCCAAAACCCTCGGGAGTTACCTATCCGCCAATAATTCTAACACCTTGTGGGGACACCTAGAGACGATGGACTGTCTCGTGCTCACGACAGATGATACAGCCGGGCATTTCGGACCCCACGTTGGGCGGCATTTGTAGTGAAGTAAAGAGTTTCAAAAGTCCGTAAAGGACTGCAGCGATGTTCTGCTGCCTCGGCAGAAGAAGGTGTCGGTATCTGCCGAGAATGCCCTCGTCTGGAGACGCGTGAATGCGCTGGCAGGCTAGCATTGCGGTGTCGTGAGGCGGGTTCATTTCCCCAGCACGAGGACCCACTACAAAAAATTTCGCACTCACGAATTTGACTGCTGGATATCCAGGGGCAACCGAAGTCGCAAAGAGTGTAGATAACTACACCGAGGGAGACAGAACTTGTTCCGAGAACAAGTGGAACCTGAGAAGAAAAGCGGACTTGGGGTAACCTCGTCATTACCCGAAGAAGTTCATGGCCCACAAATGAAAGAGGGGCAAACGGGTGATGGTGGAGCCCCTTCACACTCACCCAACCGGAATAAATCCATATATATCTTGTTGCAGTGGCCAGGTATTCCTCTTCTGAGTGGAAAACTCATACAACTTGAATTGCATGAACTTTCCCGTCAGAAGGGGAGTACCCCGGTGACCAATTTATGCCATAGAATTATACAATTTGATTGCATAACTCTATGCCATAAAGAGGCACTCTGCTTGGGCCACTCAACCCGCGACGTCACCTGAAACAAAGAGAAAACAAAGGATTAAACTGTACCCGGCGGCTGGTTCATGTTTTTAGGGGGCAGCCTGCCACCGTACCGGGTCCTATACTCGGTCAGAATTTGGGAAAGGAAATACCAATGGTTTCACCTTTAATGAGGCATCTCCATTTCTTCACAAAAAAAATAATCGAACATGTAGGATATTAGAAATACCAATTTTAATATTTTTTTTTTCAAGAAATTACTACAGGAAATATTTATATACATTCATCCATTCCAATTAATAACGTGACTCGAGGTAATTAGAATAATCTTTTTCGTTCGTATTCTATCCAAACGCGTGTAACGGATGTTACTTATTATAGATAAAACGCTGATTTGAAATACTTGGTCTAAATAATTTTCAAACATGCCTATCCTATTGAACGTTTTATCGTTTTATTTAATTATAAGTTTAAAATTTTTCATGATCCAAATCAAATGTATTTTTGTTTTATCATTTCCATCAAACTATTTTATCATTTCTACTCTTTCTAAGTTCCTTGTGAATATTCTTTCATGTGGTTTTTGTATTTGATTATCTAAATTTAAATTATTTTTCGTTTATTCATCTGATACAAAATTCTTACTATTAAGCATCAAATTACGTTACGGGAAAAATGCCAGCGGCAACCATGCACATACAATAAATTTCAAAACAAGTACCCACAAAATTCGGTATTTCCTCCATTAAGTGTTTGATTCCTGGTTTAGTTGAATACAACACCTTCCCTCAATTTGGTATTATTCTATTTACTTTAAGTCGAATATATTTTCACTTTTACCATTAATGCTTTTAATATATATTTTAAGTTATATAAAATCGGTATTAAAAATCATTAAATTTTAATGCTAAGGCTCTGTGTAAAAATCAATTTAGAGTTTGTGTTAATTATTAAATTGTTTTACTAAATATTTTCAAGACTTTTTAGCACTATTACAATTGTGTTTATATTGATTTTTTTTTTCTTAATATGTTTATAACTCTTTTAATTAACTAGCTGAAATGGGATCAGCGACGGATTCTTATGTTTACAGAACAACGAACATTTTCCATAAATGCTGCGCATTCACTTTCCTATTATAGTATTTTGTTTATCATAAAAACTTATTGCAACTACGTTTACACATTCAAGATGTAATTCCAGTGTCAGGCGTAATGTATATACTCGGTAATTTTCAACGTTATTAGTGAATTTTTTGTATTTTTATCAGGCTTTGTTTTTGCAATATTTTAAAAATGAAAAAGGAACATGCAAACGAAATGTATGTATATATGATGCAATAAGAGGGTACTCACCCGCATGGTCTTCCGAGCGCTCGCCGACGATGCAGATGGTCCTGTAATTTCGATTCTGTAAGAATGTAACCGAGCAGCAAAGTGTGATATAAATTCCACTGTATTGTTGATTTAAGAACAGCCAGAATAAAATGATTAATGGTTTATAACCACCAGGCCGGAAGAATCCAGCATATTAACAATGTAATATTAACTGTTAATGACTTGCACATATGCGCATTTGAATCTCGTAGTCGTAATCAAAGTTGAAAATTCCAATCTTAGTGGAAGTAATTTGAGGACTTTTATCCGTTTACATTGAACACTATGGGCAAAAATTACTTATGTAATTCGAGTGTCATTAATTTACTGTAACTTTACAACTTGCACTAAACTTTCAGTAATATACGAATTTTCTTCTCGAAACGAGAGGTTGGTTCGTTGGTTGTGATAGGCTTTCAAGTGATATATACCTTAGCGGTATTTTTTTTAACCCTCCTCGAACATATCTACTAATGGCCCGTGAAGATGCTGACCAGTGGATCGAAAATGAAATCTTCAACCGGGATTATGGAAAAATTTAAATTCAGATTGAATGCAAATCAAGCCGCTTTCATATGCTAACTGTCTACTTAGATCCGTTCGTTTTTGTGTGAATGCAAACTGATTTCCACTTTCCGCGATTTATCGACAGACAATTATTGCCTGCACAATTGGGTACACAATTGAAAGCACTTGAGACCGCGAAAATGATGATCACGTTAATTCGTTGTCGGCGCGTTTCCTCCGACGTGCGCAACGTGTGGCGATTAAAACAGACTCCTCCGTCCGCCCAAGCAAATTTCCTACTTGACGTGGGTTCCTGTTTGGGTGTTGCAGAGATGTCAGCGTTAATGTAATTTAATTATCAAAATCAATACCTGAACTTTAGTCCGCACAGCAATCATTCCCACCTGTGGGTTTCCCGCCAGTCTCCTTCCTCCAAATGACAACTGCCATGTCCGAGGTATTTCGTCGTACCAGATCAATCTCAAACCGGTTCGATTGCAAATTGTGCTAGATCAATCGGAAATTGTTTCGATTCAATCTGCACTCGTACCGGTTCGATCATTTCGATTGATCTGGGAAAATTTGGGGTTTTCTTTAACCCTTTAACAGCTCGGTTATTACAATGTGAGTGAAAACCCCTGGTTTTCATAGCCGTTCCACCCTATAGGCGAGTATATTGCGACTTGCTTCGCTACCAGCCTCGTTCCTCTAGAACACTGGTTCCCAACCAGTGGTCCGTGGACCACCAGTGGTCCGTGGACCACCAGTGGTCCGCAGAAGCCAAAATTGTGGTCCGCGAACGATTTTAAAGAGCCGTTGGTTGCCGTGCAGTGAGTGAGAAGAGCGCGGGTGTAAGGTGCGGTACGACGAACCGCCGCGCCGGCTCGGCAAAGACGATACAACGTCTGCGATCTGCCTAAAATCGAACGTGTATCGTGTGCAAGGAATTACTTTTGCGTTGCGCTGTCATTTGTTATATCTGAGTGTCAGTAATACTGTTTAGTATTACTTAACTGTGCGAGGAAGTGAAGCATTTATTGCTGACCGTTGATTTTAACTTTATTTATTAAATTTGTTCGTAAATTATATAGGTAAGTGAACATTTTTTTGACAAACCCTTTCCATAGGTTTTATTAAAATGATCGTTTTCGGGCCGTTATTAATTGCATATTTTCAATGCGGCTATTACTGTTTGTCTTTTGGAGGGATCGTACCTTGCCATAACGATTTGAAATTTAGCAGGCGGTGAGCCGTTGGTCACCGGGTAGTGAGTGAGAAGAGCGCGGGTGGAAGGTGCGGTACGTCGCACCGCCGCGCCGGTTCGGCAAAGACGATACAACGTGTGCGATCTGCCTACAATCGAACGTGTATCGTGTGCAAGGAATTACTTTCGCGTTACGCTGTCATTTGTTATATCTGAGTGTCAGTAATACTATTTAGTATCACTTAACTGTACGAGGAAGTGAACCATTCATTGCTGACCGTTGATCTTAACTTTATTTATTGAATTCGTTCGTAAATAATATAGGTAAGTGAACATTTTTTTGATAAACCCTTTCCGTAGGTATTATTAAAATGATCGTTTTCGGGCCGTTATTAATTGAATATTTTTAATGCGGCTATTACTGTTTGTCTTTTGGCAGGATTGTACGTATGGCAAAGTAGTTTATTGTTTGTAAACTAAAACTACTTTGGATATTATTTAAAAAATAAATAGTTTATATAAGCTAGCTTACGCGATCATATTATAATAAAACGTTTGCTTTCATTTTCTCGGTTTGTATGCGGTATAATTTTTTGTATCTTATTTTCAGAACATGGCGCCTAAGAGAAAATACGACAATAGCAATATAAAATCTGGATTTACCTCGATAGAAAGTAACGATGAAATAAAACCACAATGCGTTATATGCGCAACAGTTCTCGCAAATGACGCGGTTAACCAGCGAAATTAAAACGCCACTCAGAAACGGTACATCCAAATTTGTCTGACCGTCCGCTAGAATTCTTTGAAGGAAGATTAAAGAACCTTAAAAAAAATGAAACTCGATTCTAGTGGTACGAGATTCGCAACATCAGCAAAATTATTAGTAGCGTCGTTTGAGATTTCTAAAATAATAGCACAATCTAAAAAATCTCACACAGTCGGAGAAATACTAGTGAAACCGTGTTAAATCAAAGCCGTCAAAGAAGTTTTGGGACTAGAGGCTAAGAAAAAAATACAAGATATACCTCTGTCCAATAACACGATGAAAGCTCGAATTGAACTTTTATCAAATGATATAGAGGAGCAACTTGTTTCAAGAATGAAAAAGTCGCCATTTTTCGCTTTGCAGTGTGATGAATCGACTGACATTTCAAATTGTTGTCAACTACTTGTATTTGTCCGCTTTTTAGACGACGACAACATAATTAAAGAAGAATTATTAATTTCACGGGAACTGGAAACAACATCAAAAGGTATCAACGTCATGAACTCAATATCGGAATATTTTGACAAACATAATCTTATGTGGGATAAACTCGTCGCCCTATGTACTGATGGTGCTCCGGCAATTTTGGGATCACATTAGGGGCTGGCGACGTTAGTAACACAGAAAAATCCTAAGGTAATAACAACGCACTGTATCATACATCGCCAGGCGTTAGTTTCTAAGACTCTTCCTGGATGCCTTAATGATACACTGCAAATGACTATAAAAGTTGTAAATGTAATCAAAAGTAGCGCCTTAAATACAAGCCTTTTTAAAAAAATGTGCGCTGAAATGGACTCTGACTATGAGGCACTTCTCTTTCACACAGAGCTTCGATAGTTATCGAAAGGTAATATGTTGGGAAGATTATATGAACTAAGAGCAGAGGTTGAGATTTTTCTGGTTGACAAAAAAATGAATGATCTGTTGAAACTGTTTACTAATCCGGCACGTCAGCTGAATTTGGCTTATCTTGTGGATATTTTCACACACTTACATAAAATAAACAATTAGAAAACGTCGCAAATATATTCATTTTTGAAGATAAACTTCGTGCTTTTATTTGCAAACTCCAGTTGTGGTTACGTAAAATTGATTATGGAAGATAAAAAGTATGACACTAGTAAAGCAAATACTCGTATACAAGAAGACATCAAGACTCATTTATAAATGTTGATTGATGAATTCAATCGTTACTTCCCAGAATATACCGAAGATGCTAAAGCTGATCAAAAACTGATACGTAACCCTTTTAGCACGGACGCTGGTGAAGTTCCTGAAGGAATCCAGGAAGAACTTTTTAAAATCCGAAATGACAGAAACTGCAAGGATGCTTTTGAATCTAATTCACTTGAATCGTTTTGGTGTAAAAAAGCAATTTCTTATACTAAACTTCGAGAAATCGCCTTGCGCTATTTTATGGTTTTCTCAACAACTTATTTATGTGAACAAGGATTTTCTGCTTTGTTGGTAGTTTCAAACAAGGCGAGGAATCGTTTGAAAGTTAGTGATGATTTGCATGTAGCTTTGAGTAACAATATTAGTCCTACGATAGCCGAAATCGTGAAGAAGATGCAAGCACAGAAATCACATTAATACAAAATTACAGATGTT
Source organism: Odontomyia ornata (assembly GCA_963969285.1). NCBI lineage: Eukaryota > Metazoa > Arthropoda > Insecta > Diptera > Stratiomyidae > Odontomyia > Odontomyia ornata. Next base: position 206,891,882 of record OZ017739.1, read on the forward strand.
TATCCTAAAAATATTATTATTTCTTTTATGTAATTTCCTATTAAGTTTATAATTAAAGTTTCAGTTTGATTATTACAGTTTATTTTTATTATACCTACATAGTGGTCCCTGCTAACAAGAATAATATAAAAGTGGTCCCTGACCTAGAAAATGTTGGAAACCCCTGCTCTAGAAGATTCGTGTATTTGGACCTGAATCAATATGTTTTTGATTCTGATGACGTCTCAATCATATATCACATATATATGTTACACGGGCTACCGATAAGAAGATAAAATATCCTCCAAATTTGAGTTCACAAGATCAACAATTCCAATGGAGATTCTCATTTGCTAGATTTATTGAGGCTGGTCGAGCTGAGATGGAGCAATCTACGTATTGGTAGCTGAATTAGAATGTCTAAATTATTTGTTTTTATTTTCTGTTTTTTTGTGTTTTTCGTTCCATAATTTTTTAGTTTCATCTCATTTTCGCTACATTTAGTGTTGTTGTCGTTTTTTCGTCAAAAATTAGGGATATGTTCCAATATTTAGTATGGTTGCATACTATGTTTATTATATTATGTGTACGGATAAGGTTCAGCGCTTACATCAGGAATATTGTATTAGCATTGCATTAGTATAATATAAAATTTTTGATTTAATGTGACTAGAACCACATTATAACATATTAGGTGTAGGATAAAAGTTCACTGTTGTGTTGAAACTATAAATAATTTTAAATAGTGTTGGTTGGTTTTTTCTTCCTTTTTCAATTAAATCATAAAATATGCAATAATTTTATTTAACTTATATTTGATATTGCTTTATTTCTGATTTAATATTTTGATTAATAATGTTAAAAACCTAGAGAGCTATCAGGGCCAAAAGTTTCTGTTTATATTCTTTGAAAACTAATAATGATTAGTATTGAATAAAGCGCTTACGGCTTTGACTGTGGCCCTTTAATGTTCCTTTGGGTAGCTGTTTTTCTTCCATTCTTTCTACATCACTCACCGATTGCAATTTACATAATTTTACGGAAGAGGCATATCGTCATAAAGTTCATAAAACTCATCGTTGTAACGTATCCTCCACTCCGTTCCGTGTTTCACTGGGCCGTAGATTTTCTGGAGCACTTTGCGTTTAAAGATATTCGGTGCCTCTATAATTTCCGGACCTAAATTTTTTTCCCTTTATGTTTGCAAGAGATATACTTTTTCACGAGTCCTCTGCAGTTGTACTGATATTCCATCTATTCCAGGAGCCTTATTTTTCTGAGGTCCCGTACAGCTACCTGTACTTCATCATTGGTTGACGGTGAGATTGGCATCTCTTGCTCTGCTTCTGCAATGTTCACAACTTCAGTCGTTGTAGCGGACGCTTTAAAAAGCTTCTGGAAATATGGCAGCCATGTGTTTTCAATTTTGACTGGGTTGTCTATGATTGCTCCTTGTACACTTTTGGAAAGACATCTTTGTGAATTGAAACTATTTATTAGCTGCTTAATAGAGGCATACCCTGATCTGACTTTATGTAGGGTCATGTTTGTCAGTCGTTTGTTTCTTTGGCATTATCTTTTTAACTTGGTTTTATATTGTTCTTCATTTGCTCCGGTTAGTCGCTGGATGTATTTTTTGTGCACCTGGATCCCTTTTCAATCACTTTCTAGCATTCTTTGTCTTAATAGTCGTTCCTGCTTTTCTTTGGCTGGTGCCTGAAGACCTCCTCGGCAACTTCTGTTACCGCATCTCTTAGTTTCTTCGACATGGTTTTGATGTCATCATTACTTTTTCCAAACTGCATTGCATAGGTTCCACTTATAATGACCAGTTTACTACTTTAATAAACCAAAATATATTTTTATGATTATAATGCACTTGGTCATAAGGAAATATTCGATCAAATGAACCACAATTGATGTAAAAAGTTCATTATTACCATATTAACTTCGTTGATAATTTCCTGATAAAAATGAAACAGCAGGAACAGTTAATGAAAAATGCAAATACAGTTAAGTAAAAATACAAAAACGAAAAGGAAAATATCATCAGGAAAATTCTTCCTGGCAGGACAAAAAAGGAAATGTCTCAATTTACTGTTTCGAGTGAGTGGAAAAATCGTGACAAAACCAAACCAAAACTTGCTCAAATCCTCATACCAAAAACAACTACTTCCATCACATTTCGATACCTCCACAGCGATCGGTTCCATATTACAATGGATAGTCGAGAAATTTAAAAATTTTTTTGGTGATCAATTGACTTATCTAATGCAAAGGCGAGAAAATATTTTCAAACTTCAGTTATACGAGTATCTAAATCTAAAGGCAACTTTGTTCAAAAATTATACAAGTATCACAATTATTTTCCAACCATTCAAATTTTGAATTGAAAATATGTATACATAGTATGTGGAAGAGTCTAGACATTGATTCAAATGATAATAACCATACCAACTAAACAAGCTATAAGCCTGAGATAAATTTTTAATTTTCATTAGTGGTTGTATTTACTATAGGGTTTTTCAATAAGAGGTGTTATTTTGAATAGCCCACTGTTACAGTAGATGTCCCTTTTGAAGCTGTTATTTTTCGACATTTGACAAGTAAAACTACGCAATTAATAAGAATGGAACGATACACGCTTCAACAGAGCATTGAAATTATTAAAATTCACTATAAAAATGGTGAAAATTCGGCACAGACGGTTCGTAAGACTCGAACATTTTTGGGTCGTCGTGAAGCACCTTGTCGGACCACAATACAGAAATTGGCGGAAAAATTCGAGCTGTTGGGACAATTTAGTGATGTGAAGAATAAAACCCGTGCACGTCGTTCAAGAGCAGTTGAGAATATTGCTGCTGTAGCCGAAAGTGTTGAAGAAAACCCAGGTTTGTTCATTCCTCGTTGTTCTTTGGAATTAGGCCGTAATTACACCGTATTTTGCATAAATATTTGAGTCTTAAGGCTTATAAAGTTCAGTTACTACAAAAACTCAAGCCGCGGCCGATCATCAACAACGTCGTGTCTTTGCTGATTGGGTCCTTGAAATGCATGAAAATAATCCGGAATTCCATCGAAAAATTATCTTGAGTGATGAAACTCATTTCCACCTCGGTCACTTTGTCAATAAGCAAAATTGTCGCATCTGGGACTCAGAAAGCCCAAGAGTTATTGTTGAAAAGCCTTTCTATCCCCAACGTGTGGCTGTTTGGTGCAGTTTATGGTCCGGTGGAGTCGTTGGACTTTACTTTTTCGAAAATGAAGCTGGAGCAACAGTTACGGTGAATGGATTGCACTATCGAGAGATGATTAATGATATTTTATCGCCGGGATTGCATGGTATTGATCTGGACAACGTTTACTTTCAACAAGACGGCGCTTCGTGCCACACAAGCAATGAAACCATTGATCTTTGACGGGAAAAGTTTCCGGACCGTGTAGTCTCTCGAAGAGGTGATCACAATTGGCCACCAAGATCTTGTGGTTTAACACCTTGCGACTTCTTCCTTTGAGACCATGTGAAAGAAAAGGTCTACGCCAATGGCCCAGTGTCGATTCAAGACCTCAAAGATGGAATTCGTGAGGCTATCGAGGACATGGGGCAGCCAATTTGCGATTTGGTTATGGGAAATTTCATGAAAAGGATATGGTCCTATAAGCGTGGTCGTCGTGGTTATTTGCCTGATGTTAGTTTTTGTTATAAACGAGATGTCTTCTTCTTTATAATGAAATAAACATCCGATCATTTATATTAAAAAATAGCATTTTTCTTTTAATATCAAAATAACACCTCTTATTGGAAAACCCTATATCAACCATAAACACGTGTTATTGCTGTTGTAATTCCAAATAATTAACGGCATACCTTTGTAGTGATCCCTATATTCATAATTCAAACAATGATGTAAAGTTAGCAAATATTTGAATTTGGCCGACTCAAGTACATTTAACATCTGGCAATGCCCTTTTTTATAAGCAATATAAATATTAAGTATAGTTTGTAAGCAATTAGGTTATATTGGTTTTATATGTACAGATAGGTTAAAATAATATTTAAGTGGAAGCGAATTGAGTAAAGCTCTCTTTCATTCTCGATACGCTAGTGGTTTTACTTGCGTGGGAATATCCTTTGCTAAGGGCGTGCACACGCTCGCATGGGATGAACTTATTAGGGTAGATACAGACTGGAAGGCGTTCCACGCTTGTGTCTGCATTCTACAAATTTTATATTGTAATATAATTTACAAGATTCCTGGTTACAGGGAACAAGCTGGAAGGCGTCCAACGCTTGTGCTTGTTTCCTTAAGTCAGAAAGCGTTTCAACACGTATTAATTACATTTCGATTCTTATATGATTACATGACGATCCTGTATATCATTACACCTTCCTCTTTATAATGAAATAAACATTTGATCACTTATATAAAAAAAATGTTATTTTTCTTTTTACAGCAAAATAACATCTCTTATTGGAAAACCCTGTAGATAAAAAACAAAATATACCCTGTAAGCTTACCTCTCATTACTTGATAGTGATAATTTCCGATGTATTGAGCTCTTCGCTATAGTGAACTTTATATGCAACCTACAGAATCACACTATAAGCGGTTTACACTGTATTATTAAAAGTTTTACACTTCTGACACAAACACAATTTTACAGCACTTTAACGCCAAATCGTTGATTGAATACCGCAAATACCAAAAGTGAAAGCACAAATGATGCGATAGTGCTATTTTTCATTTGCATCGCGTGCTCCACACCTTTCTTTGTTACTCCGCCATTTTTTGATCGAAAAATTCAGTATGACCATGAAAGCAATACATGCATATAGATGAGTTGATTTCAAGCAGGTTTCTAGAAAATTAAGGGAAATGATATAGAACGGAAAATTTTTCAGTCCAGCCAGGTGTGAACGGGTAAAAACAGTGCGAGAAGAATTGTTTGCGTTACTTTTTCCTTATCAGCGTGTTTTTTCGTCTTTTAAGGGTATTGTAAAATCATTTTACAATACCCTACTAAAATCGCGTCCTGTCTGTCCGTCCGTCCGTCCGTGTGTCACACCACTTTTTCTCGCAAACTACATAAGCTAGAAACATAAGATTTTGTAAATAGGTGCGAAGTGACGCTTCTTCAAAGTTTCAACAAAAAAAGAAATTTATAAGGTCTTTAAGGGGGTCTCCCCATATAGGGGAGTTGCCCCTGAAAAAAAAGTTTTCACCGCATGTTGGCAATATGGCAATATGGCAATATGGGTACCAAATTAAAGGTCTTAATGAGAACTTTTCAAAACAGGTCTTAAAATGACAAATTTTGCTTCGAGGGGTGCAGGGAAGGGGAAATGTACGAAAATTTTTTTTTTGTCTATAAAATCAAGATTGGACCCTTAAATTTCTCAAAATCTTTAATTTAAATTTTCTGAAAGTAATTGTATATGGTTCGAAAATTTCACAATAATTGAACAATAAACAACTAAGTTACAGCCGATTGAATATTTAACAACTACAACAACATTAACACGTGATACTTGGGAGATACACGCTTGCAACGGACCTAGACACTACAAATATATAGGAATTTTGTTAAAATTTTTGAAATGGTTTGTAATATTGATGTGTTATCACGACTAATCAAACGACGGGGTCAAAACACTTGAAACAAAATGGTGGCGAGTTTAAAATCATAATAACCATAATAAGTTTTTGAACTCAATTTATGGAATCTGTATGTTAGTCAAGTTTTGATATGCAGAATATATTGTTTGATTTACTAATTGTTTTACAATACCCTTCTGGCAGAAGCATCCTCCTGCTACTTGAACTTGTTATCATTTGTCTTTTGTACTCGATTCTAGAGTAGGGGAATTTAGGTTTTATGGACCATATGGAACACCGTATATTAATTTTTACATAAAATAAATAAGGCGACATTGAGTTGCCTTAAAATAACGTTTTTTTTCTGACCCAAGTGAGGTTTGAGTGGATGGGAACTACGACGAGTTGGGGAGTTCTATCATGGCCGCAAACAGGCAAGGAGTTCGAATTGAGACTAGGTTGATGTGATTTAGGCTGAAAGCGGAGCGGTCGGGAATGTCACAATTGCAAAATATAATGTTTGTGGAAGTAAAACGGTTATTCCTTGTATCCATTGAAAATTTAAACTAACGCTCTAGTGCAGACATTATCTTATGAAATTATTATGAACATCGTGAACACTTTGTTAGGAGTGTTAGTTAATGAACAGTGGAATAAAATGCAAGTGCTCCGTCGAAATGACCCAAAAATAATCAAACTCCAAAGGAGATATTATGAAATTGAAAGACACTTTATAAAAGGCAGCTTTGCTCCCAAATCTAGTAATGATTATGTGCATAATGCGTGTAACATGTAACGTAGTTGATAATAAAAATTAGAGCAATTTGTCGGAATGCCGCAATGCTAAAAGGACAGTACACGTTCCAAAACAAGTTCGGAAACACCTCCACATTACTTACAAAAAGAGCGTGCACACAGAGATGAATGGTAAAAATACTGTCACACGTTACGGTTCGCGGCCGATAGGTTTAATGTCCCGGGAAGGTGAAAAATGCACTGTGTTTTACATTAAGTTAAAAGAGTTTATATGTATAGAATGCACAATAATTAAATTCACACTCACTTCAGTTTGTTTTTCACTTATCCTACCATTTGACGTTTCAACTATCTTCAAATATATCACGAAAATTGTTTACTTTGCTACTAATCAATGCTTTTGAGTACATGCTTTTGACGTCATTCGTTTACTTTCTTTAGTTGCTTATTTTCAATCAATGTTAATCACGATGTTATTAGTAGTTACGATCGCCGTTTGCAGAATCGTGTGGATATGTAATAATACAAACAAAGTTATAGGTTTCACAGAGGAAGGCAGAACTCTTTCATCAAATATATTCTTTGTTTGTATGGTGCATACTTGGGTCACGCCATGCATCGAAACATCCTTCCACTCAGGTCGCCCAGTTGTCTCCTTCCATGCGAGCAATGGTCCGATATCTTCATCGGATAGCTGGGTATCTCGAATCTCCTCCAATGACCAATCTTCATCAAATTTGGCCGCTATCACGTGCAAGTCAACGGTCGGCTCCTTTTCCTCAATTCGTGGGCAATGCTTGCAATTAGCAGGACATGGACGACGAGAAAGGGTGTCAGCATTTCCATGAACTCCACCCTTCTGATGAACAATTTTGTAGTCGTATCATCTCGCAACTTGTCCTTCGGGGATTTTGAAGTTAAGTAGCCATTTCAGCGATGCATGGTCGGTTCGAGGAACAAATTTCTGGCCATATAGGTACTTGTGGAACTGATTGGTGGCCTCTATTATAGCCAATCGTCCCTTCCAGCTCACGCAGTAGTTCCTCTCGTTTTTTGAGAGAGCTCGACTGGAATACGAGAGGACTCTTTCTTGACTACCGATCTGCTGGGAGAGTACAGCTCCAATCCTGCGATTGCTTGCATCGGTATCATCTACCAACATTTTTCCGGGTTTCGGATATGCCAACACAGGTGATTCACACAGCTTCTCCTTCAAGGTCTCCAAGGCTGCCTAGCATTGTTCATTCCAGACATACGGACGATTTTTCTCGGTTAGCTGATGAAGACACTTAGCTATTTTGGCAAAGTCTTTGACGAATCTTCAATAGTAGGTCGCCAGACCCAGGAAACTTTGTAGGTGTCACTTGTTGGCCAGCTTTTTACGGCTTCAATTTTCTCAGGGTCCGTTTTGACCCCTTCTGCTGATACCACACGCCCCAGATATTTTAACTTCAGCTGCAACAAGGGTACACTTGTCGGGACTCAGTTTCAATTTCGCCAGTCGCATCCGGGAGAACACCTCTTCTAAGTTCCGCACATGCTCTTCGAACGTTCTCTAGATAACAATGATGTCGATTTCTCAATCAACCCTTATAATCTCAACGGTTTATTTAAATTACTTGTATATTGAACTTAAAAATTTATTTTTTCGTTTCCAAAACCATGAATTTATTGTATATAAATACATATGTACATTTCGTCCTTCACACTAGGACTTCATCAGAGTTACACTGATGAAGTCCTAGTGTGAAGGACGAAATGTACATATGTATTTATATACAATAAATTCACGGTTTTGGAAACGAAAAAATAAATAATAAATCGTCTAGGTACACCAAGCAGGTCTTCCAGGCTAGGCTTGAAAGCATATATTCACATATCAGACGTTTGAAGGTAGCTGAAGCATTGCAAAACCTAAATGGCATCACAACAAATTGCCGTCATCCAGTCCCAACTGAAAATGACCTGCCAGTAGCCACTCTTAAAATAAAGTGTAGAAAAACTTTGTGTCCATGATGTCATCGAGGCGTAGAAGCGGTTGACTATCTTTCTTAGTGGCGTCGTTACGCTGCCTATAGTTGACACAAAAACCAGTGTTATCATCCTTTTACTTCATTTGAACACCTTGTTTTTCGATGTGCGAGATCAGTGCGCTCATTTCTCCTTGTTTAGTTATAGGAAGACGTCTCAGTGCTTGTCGAATTGGCTGGGCTCCTGCGTATCTATGACGTGAGTTGCCTTACTCTTCCGGCCTTAGCTATCCAGGCTTGTTGAGAAGATGTCACTGTACTTAATGACCAGATCAGAGGCTTACATGAATAGCTACACTAGCAATTTGGTCTGCTACAATATTCCAGACGTGAAATTCAGGGCTATGCCAGTGTCTTGCCTTCTTTCCCAATGATAGTTCCTTGTGGATCTGACAAGGCTTCGTCTTACAATCAAACTGCGCAATGCTGACGTCTTCATTGGCTCAATCTGATAAGATCGGTGGTCTCCAAAATCATGATCAAGCTTGGACCATACAATGGTCTCGGAAGATTTCGGCAAATTAGTGTTGGTACATACTATCACATTTATCTTGGGAATTTGGATGCTAGGATCCTCCATCAATACTTTGATATTCCGCCCTTCCAATGCCCGTTTGTCCGAATCCAACATGATTCCATTTAGCCGCAGAAAATCCATTCCGAGAATGCAGTCATCCATAATGTCTGCGACCAAAAAATTATGTCGGAACGCAAGGTCTCTCAACTGTATCTGGGGGTTGATCTCTCCATGGACAGGTGCAGTTTCTTCCTTAGCTATCCGTAGTGAGAAAATCCTGCCATTGTGAAGTAGTTATTGCCTCACTAGCTCTGGTCGGATAATCGATCGGGTTGCATCAGTGTCGATTATTGTGGTGCAATGTTCTCCATCAACTTGACTCGGGAGGCATAAGTCTGCTTCTCCACGATATAGTCTTGACACGGCAATGGTGGTGCTGGGGACGTCGATCTCTCTAGCCAACCTCTGCCCCACGAAGTTGGCTCTTACATGTTTTTCAACCCCTCAGATGGAAGAGCTTCTATTCTGGGCTCCTGACTCGGTCTGGATCTCCTCCATCCTGAACGATAGCTCGTTTTTCTCTGCTTCTTGATATTTCTTTGCAGGTGCCTCCTCTCGGCGCAATTCCAGCATCTAGTTGCATCATTTACCAGCAGCTCTCGCTCAATTTCCACGCACCCACACCTGCACTCATCTGCTACCTCACAAACCCGAGCAGTGGTACGAGTCACATTTTTCGCTGCCTCAAAGTTCAGACTATAAGTCAATGCGTCCTTAACTGTTTGATTTTGAGCTGAACGCACTTGTTATAATTCCCAACCTTTCAATTAGCTAACAAACGCTTCTGGTGCTACGTCATCTCGATGTTCCAGGTTGTAAGCTGAGTAAGCCAAAAGTCCCAGTCACTCAGTGTCTTGGGCTAGCTGCTGTAGGGTTTCGCCAGACTTCTACATTCGATGCCATAGCTGTGACCAATGAATCTGCTTCAGATGATCGTCTCCATAATGCATAACATACGCATTCATTTTAGTAGCCGAGTTTGAGTGCAACTTAACGGGGATACTCTGCAAAAGCTCGACAGCAGGGCCACTTAGAGCAAGAATTAGTGCAGTTACTCGTTCCTGCTCATTCCAGTGATTTGCTTCAGCGTCAGCTTCAAACTGGGTTTTGTAAATACTCCAAACCATTTGCTGTCAAATATTGGTACTTTTGGATTTCTGGATGTGCTTTCCTGTTATAAGCGGGGCTGGTGAGATGGTTACTACTGCCCTCGCTGCTTCTTATTCGTTTTCCATTATTTCCATCTCATGGTTGATTCTCTCCTCGACCTGGCTGACCTTCTTCTCGACCTTTTCCTCGATACATTTAATTTGGTTGTTTAGATCACCGAGCTCCGCTTTTATTTCAGTTGACTATTTTTGCAAGTCTGCTTTGATTTCGATTGCCTGTTGGTCTAGGTTTATTGACTGCTCCTCCAGCTTCTGCGTGACGTCCGCCTTGATTTTGAATACTTGTTGGTCTAGCTTCGTTGATTGCTCTCTCAGTTTCTGTCTGATGTCCGCCTTAATTTCGAATGCTTCTGGTCCAGCTCCTGGTCTAGTTTTGATGAATGCTCATTTAACTTTGCTGTTGGTTCATTTAGCTTCGCAGATAAACTAGATGACTATTATCGCTGCTCTCGCTTCATCAGTATCAACATTTGCATCAGCGCATTTTCCAGTTCCTTTGATTTTCGTCTTACTGCTTCTGCCTTAAGCTCCGACATGGTCAATTCATGAATTCTTAAATGTAAGCTTCATGGCATTTTTATAGTTTTTGTTTTTTTTTCCACCAGTTTTCCCGTTACATTTCACTATTATGCACTTTAAAAATGCTTAAAAGTTTCACTTTCAAAATTATCATTCTCACTTCTTGACACCACTATCGTGCGTTATGGTTCGTGGCCGATAAGTTTAATGTTCAAGAAAAGTGAAAAATGCACTGTCTTTTAAATCGCGTTAAAATAGTTTATCGACTAAGAATGCACAATAATCAATCCCACTATTCAGTATCAACATTTGCATCAGCGCATTTTCCAGTTCCTTTGATTTTCGTCTTACTGCTTCTGCCTTAAGCTCCGACATGGTCAATTCATGAATTCTTAAATGTAAGCTTCATGGCATTTTTATAGTTTTTGTTTTTTTTTTCCACCAGTTTCCCCGTTACATTTCACTATTATGCACTTTAAAAATGCTTAAAAGTTTCACTTTCAAAATTATCATTCTCACTTCTTGACACCACTATCGTGCGTTATGGTTCGTGGCCGATAAGTTTAATGTTCAAGAAAAGTGAAAAATGCACTGTCTTTTAAATTACGTCAAAATAGTTTATCGACTAAGAATGCACAATAATCAATCTCACTATTTTACAAATTATATTATTATTTACTTTTCATTTGTACTATCAATTTATGTTCCAACTGTCTTCAAATATATCACAAAAATCTTTTAACTCCACTATCAATCAATATTGCATTCAATTTGCGCTCCACTCTTATCATAGTTTTACTATCGCAGTTTTACCATCGTAGCTTTTAATACTACCCTATCATTCATTCAGCTCGGCTTTGTTTAAGGACTCTAGTCAATTAATCCATTGCTCGTATATTGGCGAATGTTTTGACGAGAACTATTTGGGATATTCGAGAAGTTCTGAATAACAGCAGTGAAGTCATTTGTTTACTTTCAGATATTGATCATGGATTTATTGGGTCCATCCTTGTGGCTTCGTGTACATGCTTTTGACGTCATTCGTTTACTTTTTCTTGGTGCTTCTTTTCAATCAATGCTGATCAAGGTGTTATTAACAGTTGCGATAGTCGTTTGTAGGATTGTCTAGACATGTAACAATACATACAAAGTGAATAGTTTCACAGGGGTAGGCAGAGCTCTTTCGTCGAATATATTCTTTGTTTGTATGGTGCATACTTGTGTAAAATCAATTAAGGAATAATCAACCTGTAAGTTCTGCTTCTAGAACGTAACTCTACGGAAAATGTGCCAATCAAATCAAGGAAACTTCATTGATCTAACTTTCTGCGAAAGAGAATATAGAAAAGTGCGTTTCTGAAAAAAACGTCAACCCAAACAAAATAAATACGCATTTGACTGAAAAGTATTTTCTCGTGTTTCTCCTTGCGGCCAACGGGAAAATGTTGGTATCAAGTAGTATCTTAAATTAAACTGGTAGGAGCGAGGTAAAGCTCGCAAGGATTCTCGTCATAACAAACGTTTCCCAAGGAATTTTTTACCAGGTGAGTCCCAATGTATAATATTTCATTTAAATAGAAAGAGTATTCACTTCTAGAAATAACTGGAATAAATAAAATGAATGGTGAAATGCAACAGCGCTGATGAAAGAATTTAGCCATATATTTTGTTCAAGTAATCTGGGAACATTTTTTTAGTTACAATACTCGTATAGAATAAACATTCAATGGGCATTGCTTTTCTAGGTTAAGTCCATAGACGAGACACCTGCAAATATAATTATTTACGGTGAGAAGCGTAGATTTCTGGCTAACCGGATAGTCATTATTAATTTTTAATCGATTTTAATAGTTATTGTGTGACCTGTGTTGTTATTACACACAAATTTTAACTTTATTGGGTGCCCTTGCGATATATGTGAAGGCAGGATTACTGGTGACACCCAAAGCGGCAGCTGAGATACTCGATTTAAAACTATCTCAATCGGTAGGATTTCACTCAGATATCAAAGATCATCTTATGGGTATTTAGTAATTGACTTCGCAGCTAGCTCGTTTTGCCGCAAATGTAATCCTGTTAGAATTTTTATTAAAAATCCTTATATGGTTGTGAACTATTGAGTGGGTGTACTAGCAAGAAAGTTTCTTTGTTTTCAGCCTACAGCGCCTCTCTCGGGCGCTCACGGATGTAGGTAGGTACCCGCTATGTTATTTTTTTTAGGGTTTTGTAAAATAATGTTGCAAAAAACTACTAAAATCGCTTCCTGTCTGTCTGTCCGTGTGTCACAGCACTTTTTCTCGCAAAGTACTTAAGCTAGAAACATCAAATTTTGGATGCAGGTGTAAAGTGATAATCTCTTCAAAGTTCAACTACAAAAAAAATTTTATAAGGTATTTAAGAGGGTCTCCTCATATTGGGAAGCGGCCCTCGAAAAAAAAAAAATTTCATCAAAGGTGAATGAAAGGTCTTGATGAGAACTATTCAAAAAAGTCTTAATTTGACACTTTTTCCTTCGAGGGGCGCACAGGGAGAGGAAATACACGAAAAATTTGTGGAACCCCCCCCCCTTCTCACGATTGGACACCTGCGATCCGAAAAATCTGAAAAAAAATATGGGGGTAGGTGTTTATGAGTACAACAAAAACAAATAGCTTAGGTCAAAATTCGCTCAACTTTGTTAATAATAATATGATATTGGAAATTCACATTTTGCCCAATAAAACCGTAGATGTACTCTTTAACTGAACGAAATTTGATATTTAGGTAGTTCTACAAAAGGTCTTGTAAGTTTGATGGAAATCGAATGATATTCAAGGAATGAAATTTCTCCAATTACAACAACAATAACACATGATCGGTTCAGACACTGCAGTTTTGATTTGATGTTCTTGAAATTTTCAAATAAGGTCAACAACATACATATTTATGGGAATTTATGATTTGAGTGATTTTTATTGGTTTGCAACAAAATGGCGGCCGTTGTAAAAAGAAAAACAATGGATTTTCTTCTAAATATGCACATCTCTTAGACATACTACTTGACTTTGCTCGTTGCTGGTGACTGCATTTCTGAGAAGTTGGGTACAAAACCCTTATGACATTAGCATAGGTCTGTGTACCCAACTTGTTTTGTATTACATAACGTTTTACTATACATATGCCAATGTAAGTTTTTACCAACTTTTCAAAAGACACGTAATGAAAAATTTACATATCACCAATTAAAATCATATTTGATAACAAAAAACTTTCAGGTGTTGTATTTGCTCTTTTTTGAAATATATATATATATATATATATATATATATATATATATATATATATATATATATATATATATATATATATATATATATATATATATATATATATATGGGCATGACATGCACACAAACATTAATTTTCCATTATCACTTTGCGAGATATTTTATTATGTTATCGCATGTATGAATATTAAATTAGTTTTGAAGGATTAACTAATTTTTGAATGATTTAATTATTGTGAACAATATTTTTAAGATTGTCAGTAAAAAGAAAAAAATACTAATTCTTGAGAACGTTAAACTGGATCTTTTTGTCCCCCCTGAACGGGGTAAGGAACCGCAACGTGAGGGGATATCTCCCATGATGTAGACTTGACAGGGTTGCCCTCATTTGTCGTTAGACATAAGGGCTCTGCTGCTAAGGGACGACAGGCCTTTGAAGATGGAGGTAGTCATCTGGATTTCGATTTGGTTGGGAAGGTGGGTGGAGCCACTAAATCCAACAAGTTGTCAATTTTCAGCTATTAGTTAGCTTCCTCAATAAAAACAAAAGTTGACATTTACCATCAATAGGGTGAGCAAGACCCCTTCGGTTTCTATCAGGCTGAGGTATATATTCAATGCGAATGCGTGAAAAACATTTTTGTAGTGTGATCCTTGCACTGATGAGAAGTACTTGCCCCATTACAACGCAGAAAGCTAGCTGTCAGCGCATGTACGCGTCGACAGGCAAGGTGATTCCAGCGAAGCCCGGAATCTAAGCTCACTGAGGGAGTTACTATCGCTGCTGTGTTTCACGGACTTTCAAAATTCAGAAGAAACATCTATAGGTATGACTAGTTATTTGTAAATACGAAGCTTATTTTCCCTATGCCCAACTCTGGACCTTAGAATGAAAAGTACGGAGTAAGAGGCTTTATTTGCGGCGTTTACATAGCATGTGATCTTATCCTTTTGGCACCTCTTCTATACAGGTTGGCTCCAAGGTAGATAAAGTTATCCACATTTTCAAGGTTATAGCCTTCTACGGTGAATTTTTATTAGACTGGAGTGTTTTCTTGCGCATGAATCATGAATTTGGTTTGACAACAGTTTCACTAAGTTGTAGGCGAATTTAGTTTGCTCAAGATTCTAGGCTCAGGAATGTTTCTTTCGCATCTCAGATTGAACGTGTCATAATGGTGATAATGTTAACAATTGTGTGGACTTGAACATTAGTGTACCCGAAGCTCCAGCTGATGTCTTCCTGATGACGCATTCCAGCGCAATATCCAAGAGCATTGGGGTAAGCCCATCCCCTTGTTTTGAGCCTGATTCCATTATCAAGCTCTCCGTTGGTTTGTTGTTTACCGTGATCTGAGATGCTGTGTTTAGTATCGTGACCTTAACCATACGGACTGGTTTTGTTCGGATACCAAAATCAAGCCTTACTATCTACAGAGTATTTTTGCCGATACTTTAATGGCTTGCTTATAATCTACTAAAAGTTGGTGAATATTGATGTTGTATACTCATCACTTTTTCAGCACCTGCTTAGCTGAGAATATTAAGTGTATTGTATTCGCTCTACGTCAAAAGCCTTCCTGATTCTCTTCCATAATACTTTCATAGTACGGCTTTAATTTTCTTTCTACGGTTTCGGAACCACTTTAAAAGGCGTAGCCAGTCGACTAATGTCTCTTTAATATTCATACCTTAACTTGCCCTCCTTTTTGTGTGTAGGATATATCATACATTTTCGTTCACCCTCCCCACTGCAGCAATTTGGCTAGTTTTCCTTATATTCCAGCAGCGGTATTTTTTCTGGGGTCCCGTACTGATGCCTGCACTTAATCTCTGGTCGATGGTAAAACTGGGATCTCTTGCTCTGATTCTGAAATTTTCACAGCTTCAATCGTTGTTAAGGACGCTGTGAAAAGCTTTCGGAAATATTGCAGCCACCCGTTTTTAATTTGGACTGGATAATCGATGATTGCTCGTTATGTGCGATAGTAAAGACTTATTTGTGGATTGAAGCCGTCTCTTGTTTGTTTAAAAGAGGCATACGCTCATCTGCCTTCATTTAATGTAATGTTTTCGTTTATCTTTTGGGTCTTGGTGTTCATGATCAGTCGTTTCTTTTATTGTATGTTCTTCTTTGGCCGGATTCTCTAGCTGGATGCGTTCTTTGTACGGATTTTAACTACTTTCTTGCATTCTTCTTCGCACCAGTCATTTTCACTTTTCTTTGGTCAGTGCCCCAATACCTCTTCGGCCACTTTAGTTATCGCATCTTTTACTGTTATCCACATAGTTTGATGTCATCGGTATTTTCCAGCCTGCGGGGGTATGTTGATGCAATTTCTCAGCAATGAGATGCATCGGGGCGTTACTGAGCAATCATTGAGTTTATGTATCTGGTACCTTGGAGTAACTGATCGTCCTTGTATTTAGCACTTGGAGATATGGAGTCGGTGCTATATCCTGGTCTGAGTCACAGACAGTGCCGGAACACAAGTGAATGTCGCGAATACTGGTGCCTGCTCATTTTTTTATGAGAATATGGCCAATCTGGTTTAATGTGTGATCCGCTGGGGATGTCCATGTTCCTTTATGGATGTCTCGATGCGATAAACGTGCGGAGCTTATTGTGAAACCTCTGCTTATCGTGAAGTCTACCAAGCGCTGTCCATTTTTGCTAATTGCTGAATGAAGGTTATGTGCTCCAGTTGTTCCCCTATGTGCTGTTTCTTGGTCGATTTTCCACGTTCAAGTCACACAGAACAATTTTAATGTCTTCTGATGGCAATGCATCAACAGTTCGTTCTAAGGTACGCTGGAATCGAAGCCAGCAGTAAAGAACCTGGGGCTACTGATCGACTCAAAGATGAGTTTCTCTGAGCAAATCAGAGCAACGGCTGAGAAGGCCGCTTTGGGAATATCGGCTCTGACTCGACTTATGCCCAACGTAGGGGGACCTAGTCTATAAAGAAGACGCCTCTTGATATGTGCTGTAGGCTCCGTGCCACTGTAGAGAGCAGGAATATGCGGAGACGCTCTCAGTAAGGAGGTATACTGGAAGTGCTTGGCACAGGTACAGAGAACAGGAGTACTGAGGATTGCATTTTCGTATCGGATAGTCTCTGATCCGGCGGTGAGCGTTATTGTAGGCATGATCCTGTTGCCCTCCTTTCTAGAGAGTGACGTGCTATTTACCTACGTCGAAACGAGTACGCGAGAGAGATGGTTGCCCGCGAGGACAGACAGTGCTCACTCAACAATTGGCAGCAGTCTTGTGTGAATTGCACAAAGGGATGTGAGACCATGGTCAAATTCAAGGCATGGTGAGACTGACTTCTATCCGATGCAGGGTGTTTTCAGTCTTGACTACATCAAATTGGCAAGTCACGGTCCCCCGATCATCGGGTTTGCCCAGGAGTGGAAGACAATGCCTGCTACACGTTTTTTGCGTACGAAAAATGAGACAAGCTGCAAAGGGGCATCTATAGAGAGACAGAAGAGTTCACCACGGATAATATAGTTTTGCAGATGCACAAATCGGTTGACGAATGGAACCAGGTGGCACATTATGTTCGGGCAGTCTTAAAAGATAAAACAAGTTGGTTAAACAGACCTACGCTCATGTCGGAAGGGTTTTGTATTCAATTTACAAAATACAGTCACCAGATCGAATCAAATCAAGAAACATGTCAAAGACGATTTTATTGGAGAAAATATGAAATTCGAAGATCATACTATTATTAACGAAGTTGAACGAATTCCGACTTCTGAAGTTTTAGTTATTGTTATACTCATAAATATCTCCCTTGATAATTATTTCTGATATCCATTCGCGAGGGAGGAAATACATTTTTCATGTATTTCCCCCCTGTGCCCCCACTGAAGCAAAAACTGACAGTTTAAGAACTGTTTTGAAAAGCTCCCACAAAAACTTTCATTTCATACTCAAATCGGCTACGCTCTCCTGTACTGTTATCATCGATTAATGGCCAATTTTTTCGAATCCTAGAATGGTTACAAAACCCTTTTGCTAGGAGCTCTCTCCCGCCTCCTTGCCTTGTTTCGCTTATGAGCATTAATTGTAGATACTCATCTTCAGTCATTCATTAAATTGAATCAAGTGTCAAAGCATGCACCTTAAACGTTGAAGTTGGGAAAAAATAACTCAAAATTATTCAATTTTCGCATTAAAAACAGCCACTATTTTGTTTTACGATTATTGATACCACTAGCTGAACGGATTCTCAAAGATATTCATGACACCTATCATTCCTGAAATTTTCATGCAAATCCCAGCAAAACTGTGGTGTCTGAGCCGGTAAAAAGCGCATGTTGTTCCATACCCATACAGGTATGTTGCCATAGTAATACATGCAGCGCATATTATTCCATAGTAATACAGGAAAATTCAAACCGCTACAACTTCGCTAAATATCTTTATGAAACTTTCAGAATAGATCAATCTTATTAATAGTCATCTGTGTACTGAATTTCATTGAATTTAAGGGCACCGTTAAGATTTTATTCAAGAAAACAGAAAATCGATAAATCATACTATTACTAACAAAGTTGAGTGAATTGCGACTTCTCACGTATTTGTTGTTGTTGTACTTATCAAGACCTACATTCTTGACTTTTTTCAGATTTTTCGGATCACAGGTCTCCAATCGCGAGGGGGCAGACACAAATTTTTCGTGTATTTCCCCTCCCTATGTGCCCCTCGAAGCAAACTTTGCCAAACGAAGACCTGTTTTGAAACCTTTCATTTGATACCCATATCGGCCACCTTCAATGAAATTTTTTTTCGGGGGGTCACTCCCCTATATGGGGAGACTCCCTTAAATACCTTATAAAAGTTTTTTATATTTGAACTTTAAAGAGAACACCACTTTACACCTACATACAAAATTTGATGTTTCTAGCTTAAGTAGTTTCCGAGAAAAACTGTTGTGACACACGGACCGACGGACGGACGGACAGACAGGACGCGATTTTAGGAGGATTTTGTAAAATTATTTTACAAAACCCTAAAAACTCACAGCGTTGGGACTGGGAGATTACTTGTCTGTTGCTTCCTCTTCCCCTCTCCCTCTCCTTATAGCGTAACAAAACGAGACCCGGCCCGAAGTAATGAAGCAAACGGTCTCAGGCTGGGTTTTTGGGTGGACAGGGGAGGTTCTCGGGTTGATAGGGTGGGTAATCTCATCACCTTTTTGCATGCATAGGAGTTCGATACTCTGTACGTAAATGGCATTTACCCCCCAACCACAAAAAAAGGTTCAATAACACTTGTCTTTGATTCATTATGGGCACGCGTTTACCAGCTAGGCATAAACAACTCTTTATACAAATCACACAGAACCCTTCATCAATGGGCTGGACGTCCATGATAATTTATTTACACAGCTTGTTACCGAGTTTTCGCTTTCAAACACGGTATGCAGTCACATGTCAAATATGTCTTCACCATGCCATCTGGTTTCTTGTACTGCGAGAATGTCGATTTTATATTTCTTTATTTCATGCAAAAATAGTCGCATAGTCAATAGTCGAAAAGGCTGTTAAATGATCTTACATTACAAGTTCCAAAGAAAAGTACTTTATACGTTGCGATAGTCGTTTCCATTTATCCAATCTGATCCGAGGCTCTTGTTCTGGTCCCATTACAAGCAAATAATAAGTATAACGTTGTCAACACTTCGACTTAGTCCGATTTTCGTTCGCGTGTGGTATTTAATTTCCCAAATACCCGCCGATTAACCGATTAGGGTAGTATTGGTACCTGAGGAAGCATCCTATAGGGGATTGAGAGCCGTATACGGAAGCTGAATAGAACGCCATCACACATCCAGTATAATCATCAAACTAAGCAATAAGAAAAATATTGGCAGTTATGGGGCTAATCGACTATATTTCTACCTACTCTGCATGTGTGAAAATATGAGCTCTCCTGATTGAACACACGTCGGCTTGGTAATCTTGGCTCTGGAACACCCTAGACAAATGTGATACTTTTAAAGTTTTTTGACCGATAAAACACTTCCTACGTCAAGGTTTTTTAAAATTAACGCCGTTATTCCAAGCACGTAATATTAATGGATCTAGAGCAGTTCAAATTCACAGAAAGTATTAAAATTAAAGACATATCAATTTTACACAGGCCGTTTTACCTGGTGCTTTTAGCTCTGGTGCAAATAAAAAACGGATACTTTAAAATGACTTCCTGAGCTTCAAAACATTTCTCAGATTAAGGTTTCTTAAATCACTGTTTTTCTGAAACTCACTTTCCTAAGATGACTAGAGTAGATCAAAGTCAGACAAAATGTGTAAATAGTAGATATTTCAATTGTAAGCCAACCGTTTTCAGGGTATTGTAAAATCATTTTGCAATACCCTACTAAAATCGCGTCCTGTCTGTCCGTCCGTCCGTCCGTCCGCGTGTCACACCACTTTTCTCGCAAACTACATAAGCTAGAAACATAAGATTTTGTAAATAAGTGCGAAGTGACGCCTTCTTCAAAGTTTCAACACAAAAATAAATTTCTTTAAGGGGGGTCTCCCTATATAAGGGAGTTGTCCCTGAAAAATAGTTTTCACCGCATGTGCATGTGCATGTGCGGAGTGCAGGGGAAGGGGAAACGTATGAAAATTTGGTGTCCCCCCTCGCGAGTGGACACCTTTGACCCGAAAAATTTGAAAAAAATCATGAATGTAGGCCTTTATGAGTACAACAACAACAAATACATGAGAAGTCAAATTTCACTCAACTTTGGTAGTAATAGTATGATTTATCGATTTTATGTTTTCTTGAATAAAATTTTAATAGTACCCTTAAATTCAGATGACTATTTATAAGATTAATCGGTTCTGAAAGTTTCATAAAGATCGAATGGTATTTAATGAAGTTATAGCGATTTGAATTTTCCTGTATTACTATGGAAGAATATGCGCTGTATTACTATAGAAATATATGGCTATCGAACAATATGCGCTTTTTACCGACTCAGATACTACAGCTTTCCTAGGATTTGCATGAAAATTTCGGGAATGATAGGTATCATGAATTTCTTTGAGAATTGGCTCAGCTAGTGGCATTAGTAATCGTAAAGCAAAATAGTGGCTGTTTTAAATGCGAAGATTGAATAGTTTTGAGTTATTTTGCCCCAACTTCAACGTTCAAGGCGCATGCTTTTAACACTTGATTTAATTTAATGAATGACTGAAGATGAGTACCTACAATTAAAACTCATAGGTGAAACAAGTCGAGGAGGCAGGAGAGAGCTCCTAGCAAATGGGCTTTGTAACCATTCTAGCATTCGAAAAAATAGGCCATGAATCGATGATTACAGTACAGGGGAGTGGCCGCTGAAAAAAAATTTTATCAAAGGTAGCCGATATGAATATTAAATGAAAGTTTTTATAAGAGCTTTTCAAAACAGTACTTAAACTGACAATTTTTCCTTCAGAAGGGCAACAAATACCTTAGAAGTCGAAATTCGATCAACTTTGTTAGTAATAGTACATTTTATAAATTTGGCTTTTTTGTCTATTAAATCAAGATGGGACCCTTAAATTTCCCAAAATCTTTAATATAAATTTTCTGAAAGTAATTGTATATGGTTCGAAAATTTCACAATAATTGAACAATAAACAGCTAAGTTACAGCCGATTGAATATTATCATGACTAATCAAGCGACGGGGTCAAAACACTTGAAACAAAATGGTGGCGAGTTTGAAATCATAATAAATATAATAATTTTTCGAACTCAATTTATGGAATCTGTATATTAGTCAAGTTTTGATATGCAGAATATATTGTTTGACTTACTAATTGTTTTACAATACCCTTCTGGCAGGAGCATCCTCCTGCTACTTCAACTTGTATCTATCTCAGCTCTGGTGCATACAATACAAAACGTATACTCTCAGATGATTTGCCAATACACGAAATATTTATTAAGCTAAGGTTTCTTAAAATTATCACCGTTTTTCCGAAAACGCACTCCTAAGGAAGCTAGAGCGGTTAAAAGTTTGAAAAAAGTTGGGAAATTTGTCCTAAATTTCACCCAGGCCATTTTAACCACCTTGACTCTGACCTTTCCACAAAAATTTGATAATATAGCTTCTGGAGTTCTCGAGAAAGAGTTTTTGGAATAAATAAAAATAAAAATCAACTTTGGCATGCACTGAACAGGGTGAAATAAATTTCGTGTAACTGCAAATTATCATGTTCAAATGGAGTAATTCATTGGACACTGGTTCGTTGAAATTTATTATACCCTTTTTAGGACATTTATAGGTCGGTTTTTATTTTATTCCTAAAAGGTTTTTATTTTATGCTTTTAAGCGACTAGTTTTATGTCTATAAAAATGCTTTTCAGCCCAAATCGTCCTTTTCTATTTAAGAAAAATGTGGATAAGGATTTGGATTTAAAATATACTGCCAAAGATTACATATTTTCATCATTTTAAAATTCATCCATATAAACAGTGAAAATCATAATAATTATTATATTGTAGTAATAATAATAATAATATTAATTCAATATTTTGTATTACAGTGGTAGAGTGACTTATTAGAAGATCTGAAACTAGGGTAATGAGCGCCATAGTAAAATTAATTTTATGAAAGTGAATCAATGGTTAAAATTTTTTCCATATATTTATATCTTCTGAGGAAAAAATTTGTTCAAAAAAACCTTATTTCAACTTTAAATAAAACAAAATTTTTAAAAATAATAAATATCGCTCTGAACCATCTTTGATTATAGCATTGAAGCTACACCTAAAATTAATTTATTAGTTAATTTTCTCGTTTCAACGGTAAATGTCCTTTACTGCTATATTATTCGCATTCGCATTCGAAAGAATGTAAGTGCTATACATTGCTAAAAACAGGACTTTTCTATTTACTTCCGCTCAAAAGTTATACGTGAACATACATAAAAATACAGCAACAAAAATAAAAATCCCGCTGGCACTACCAGCGGGAAAGGCAAATTTCTCGTAGGTACCCTTATTTTAAAAAGCAAATAATTATTTTATTAGCCTCCACTATGAATGTCAAACAATGTCAAAGGACAAGTAAAAGTAGCAGGAGACCTCCTACCAGCAGGGTATTTTAAAATAATTAGTAAATCAAACAACGTCTTCTTAATATCAAAACTCGAGCTCAGAAAAATAATATATGATCATTATGTATTTGAATTTGCTTCCATTTTGTTTCCCATCTGTTGACCTTAATGTTTGAGCAGTCATGGTAGCATATTAATGTTTAAATGCGTTTAAAATCAGAAAATCTAGTTACAATTTGTTGGCAAATTTAAGGGCCATACTTCGATTTGATAGATGAAAACGTGAAATTCATAAAATGTATTATGATTGACAAAGTTGATTGAATTTTAACTTCTGAGGTATTTATTGGCGTTTTACTCATGAAATCTTACTTTTGTGATTTTTTCCAGGTTTTGCTGTCCAAAGATGTCCACTCGCGAGAGGGCAGGACATAAATTGTTCGTATATTTCCCCTCTCCCTGCTCCCCTCCTTGCAAATGTTTCTTGTTTAGAACCTGTTTTGAAAAGTGTTCACCAGAACCTTTTATTTGACACCCAATTGATAAAACGAAATTTTTTTCAGTCACCCCCCTGCATTGGGAGACCCTCCTTAAACACCTTAAAATTATTTTTTACTCTGCAACTTTTGAGAGGGTACCACATTTGACCTACGTCGAAAGTTTCATCACTTTAGCTCACGATGTTTGAAAGAAAACTTGCTGTGGCGCACGGACCGAGAGATGAACGAATGGACAGACAGTTTTCAATTTTAGTAGAGTATTTTAAAAATTTTTAAACCAGAATCTAAAAATACTCGGTTGTATAAATACAGCCAAGTTAAACTATTAAAAACGTTTCCAT
>OZ017739.1:206920687-207195687 GCA_963969285.1 Odontomyia ornata
TGCATTCTGGTTAGTTGCTGACAGTACTGAGCCGTATTCAGTGTTTGGCCAGGTTCTAGCACCTCATGATAAACAATTCCCTTCCAATTCTACCATACACACAGCATAACCTTATTTGGTGTCAATCCTGGCTTTGAAGTCATTTGTAATGATGCACCTTTTTTTGACCAGGATCTTTTTCGAACGACATTCTCGTATCTTGCCCATTTTTCATCGCCCGTAATGATTCGCATCAAAAATGGCTCGATTTCGTTGCGTTTTATTAGCATTTCGCCAATAGACATTCGGTCGATTACATTTTTAGGGTTTTGTAAAATAATTTTACAAAACCCTACTAAAATCGCTTCCTGTCTGTCCGTCCGTCCGTCGGTCTGTTTGTCCGTCCGTCCGTCCGTGTGTCAAAGCAGTTTTTCTCGGAAACTACTTAAGCTAGAAACATCAAATTTTGTACGCAGGTGTAAAGTGGTGTTTTCTTCAAAATTCGACTGCAAAAAAATTTTATAAGGTATTTAAGGGGGGTCTCCCCATATAGGGGAGTGACCCCACGAAAAAAAATTTTCTCAAACGTAGCCGATATGGGTATCAAATGAAAGGTCTTAATGAGAACTTTTCAAAACAGATCTTAGTTTGGCAAAGTTTACTTCGAGGGGCGCACAGGGAGGGGAAATACACGAAAAATTTGTGTCCCCCCCCCTCGCGATTGGACACCTGTGATCCGAAAAATCTGGAAAAAATCAGGAATGTAGGCCTTGATGAGTACAACAACAACACAGTCGAAATTCACTCAACTTTGTTAGTAATAGTATGATTTATCGATTTTACGTTTTCTTGAATAAAATCTTACCTTTAAATTCAATAAATTTCAGTACACAGAGGATTACTTATAAGATTGATCTATGCTGAAAGTTTCATAAAGATTGAATTATATTTAGCGAAGTTATATCGGTTTGAATTTTCTTATATTACTATGGAACAATATGCGTTGCATGTATTACTATGGAAACATATGGCTATGGAACAACATGCGCTTTTTACCGACTCAGATACTACAGTTTTGCTAGGATTTGCATGAAAGTTTCAGGAATAATAGGTACTATGAATATCTTTGAGAGTCGGTTCAGCTAGTAGTATCAGTAATCGTAAAACAAAATGGTGGCTATTTTAAATGCGAAGATTGAATAATTTTGAGTTATTTTTTCCCAACTTCAACGTTTAAGGTGCATGCTTCAAACACTTGATTCAATTTAATAAATGACTGAAGATGAGTACCTACAATCAATACTCATAAGTGAAACAAGTCGAGGAGGCAGGAGAGAGCTCCTAGCAAAAGGGCTTTGTAACCATTCTAGGATTCGAAAAAATTGGCCATTAATCGATGATAACAGTACAGGAGAGTGGCCACTGAAAAGAATTCATCAAAGTTAGCCGATATGAGTATGAAATGAAAGTTTTCATGAGAGCTTTTCAAAACAGTTCTCAAACTGTCAGTTTTTGCTTCAGTGGGGGCACAGGGGGGAACAACATGAAAAATGTATTTCCTCTCTCGCGAATGAACACCTGTGATCTAAAAAATCTGAAATAATTATCAAGGAGATATTTATAAGTACAACAATAACAAAAACGTCAGAAGTCGAAATTCGTTCAACTTTGTCAATAATAGTATGATCTTCGAATTTCATATTTTCTCCAATAAAATCGCCTTTGACATGTTTCTTGATTTTATTCGATCTGGTGACTGCATTTTGTAAATTGAGTACAAAACCCTTCTGACATGAGCGTAGGTTTATCTACCCAACTTGTTTGTGTTACTTCATGCGGCACCCAGACGTTGAGCTTCTTTGTGTATCCAGCTTTACACAAATGGTTCAAAACTATTTGGTGATGAATATTCAGTTCCTTAGCAATGTTATGGCTGGTTATGTGCCGGTATTCTTCAATTTTTTGTAAAATTTCATCGAAATTTTCATAACTGGTCGACCTGAGCGGGGTCCATCTTTAACATCAAAATTTCCAAAACGAAAGCGAGCGAACCGTCTCTTGGCTGTGGCTTTTGATAAAATATCTTGACCGTAGACACCACAAATTGTTTCACGAGCCTGCGATGCATTCTCACCTTGATCGTAGTGATAATGTAAAATAAGCGAACATTCTCAGAAATTTCACTTATTTTTAAATGAATACAACTTTTGACGAGAATGACGAAATACAAAACAGTCCATATAAAAATTGTAGACGGGAATGTCACTTTTCACACGCATGTCAGTTTGACTCAATCTGATTAGTATTTCCCTATATATGACTACGAACACCATCTTGTGGCAAGAAGGGCCTAATACTTTTTAGACTGTCCAATATACGCATAATGACAACGAAGTACCCGGAAATTGTAATTTGAATTCCCCGGATAAATGATATTTAAATATTGTTAAGTTGGTAGGACTGCCCTTAATTACTATGACAAATATGAGCGCGATCTGTCAACCTGTTTGTTTACAGCATTTGCTTAAGTCGGTACACTTGAGTAGTTCAGTGAAATTTTTGGGATTTTTTTCTATTGATTGTGAACGAATTTAAAGCCAAAACTGCAATAAATACCATCGATCAATCACCTTATTCACTAGATTTGTCTTCGTGTGATTTTGATGAGTAATTAAATATTTTAAGTGTTATTTGCATTTTTCGGTTACTTTTTTGTCACAATGTAAAAAAAAACTCGTTGACGGAGCTGAAGGACATCCCAAAAAGTGCTTATGAAAAGTGTTTCGAGGACTGGAAAAATCGTTGGCGAAAGTGTAATGCATCTGATGGAGATTACTTTGAAGGCGACACAGTCAATATTGATGAATAATTAAATATTTTGCGTTTTATTTTCAATTTTCAGGTCCTTTTTTGTCACAGTGCACATATATATAAAAAAAAATTTATATATAATATATATATATATATATATATATATATATATATATATATATATATATATATATATATATGTATATATATAAATATATACATATATATATATTGCACCAGCACCAGCCAAAACAGCCTGTGTAAAATTGATATATCTTCAATTTTAATATTTTCTGTGATTTTGAACCACTCTAGATCGATTAGGATTACGTATTTAAGTGTAGTGCATCTGATGGGGACTACTTTTAAGGCGACAAAATAAATATTGATGAATAATCAACACTTTTTTGCCACAATACACACATATATATATATATATATATATATATATATATATATATATATATATATATATATACATATATTAGGGGTACCGGTTAATTCATGCGGTTTTCTCACAGATGGCGTGATTCACCTTTCCGAATATGTGTTGGAAAGCTACTGTCATTTAGTTTCAGAATCATTATGTGTCATTAAGCTGAAGCGTAAACAACAATACATTTTTTTTACTCTGAAAATGTCGACTTTTGTGCCGAATAAACTGCGGGGAGTACTTCTTCATTGAAGAGAAAAGCTGCCAAAAGTCATCGTATGTTGGTGGAAGTGTATTGTGTGCATGCTCTAGCTGAGCGTACGTGCCAGAAGTGTTTTGAACGGTTTAAAAGTGGCAATTTTGACTTGGAGGACGATGAAAAAAAGTTTGAAGATCAGAAATTGGAGACAGTGCTCGACCAAGATCCATCCTAAACTTGCAAAATCACTTGGCGTCGCTCAATAAACCATTTCCGATCTCTTAAGAGCAATTTTTCAAAATAAAGCGCACGAATTACCGGTACCTCCTATATATATATATATATATATATATATATATATATATATATATATATATATATATATATATATATATATATATATATATATATACATATAGATATATATCAGTACACACACACATACACACACACACCCACACACATACACATATATATATATATATATATATATATATATATATATATATATATATATATATATATATATATATATATATATATATATATATATATATATATATTTATATATTTATATATATATATATATATATATATATATATATAAATATATATACTCGTATATATATAAATATATATAAATATATATATATATATATATATATATATATATATATATATATATATATATATATATATATATATATATATATTTATATATATATATATATATATATATATATATATATATATATATATATATATATATATATATATATATATATATATATACAAAAACATCACATCCAAAAATTCATAATTCTTAGAATTCAATACTTACCTTTTATCTTTGTATCAAAATTCATACAATGTCCAATACAATGTATCAAAATTCCTACTCTTTTGTATCATGAATGTAACGCACAGGCCCCACATAGACATGTTGTTAGCATTTCTTTAAAGTGATATCCAACATTCCATCACAAGGGTCAGCAATTTTCGCTGTAGCATTTGTTCGCGAGTAAAGGGAGTCAAGTGTCACTTGATTGTTCCACAAGCGTCATCAGTTTTCCCTTCAGTGATAAGTATTTGTTGTCTTAATGTGGGACTTGTGCAATCAGCACTTTGATCTTAGTTTTAATATTGATTTGCGAATAAAGTTCAGTTGTCGTCAAGCATTCGTGGCGTTCTTTTCAATTTTGTGCTCCATAGTTACGAGCCCCGGTAGTTTTGTATTCTAGTAGTGAAGTGAGTGAAATTCTTCTGGTAAAGTTATTGACATTTGTGCTTAACAGTAAGTAGTGATTCTTCGCTAGTGCACAAGTTGCAAGTACTTGAGTACCAAATAAATTATAACAGCGGAGTATAATGGGCTTATGCGCTTATTGAAGTTTTATCTTTATTTAATAATTTATCAACAAGGTTCAACTCAGTGGACTTCTCATCAACCTATATCCAAGGTCCAAGTTGCGGCAAGGCTCGTGACGTTTTTGGTGACCCCGACGTGATACATATCCACAACACCTAGAGTGCTACAACTGTGATCCGCGAAGATCCTTCAACACAAATCTTATCGATTTTGAATGCTTCGCATCCTTTCTCACAGAGCAGAAGGAAACCGGAGATCAAATCCAATCGCTGATCCGGAATAATGGTAAAGACAGTGCACAGAGGAAAACCGATTCTTATTATGAAAGGCGCGTTCAAGAATTGGCAGCTGCATGAGATAAGTTTGAGAAAACGGACAACGAAATCCGTACATTAGATCCAGTTCCCACTGAACACTCGTACTTCCATTCAGACTACTACAACCAAATTGCTGACTTGGTGACAAAGTACCAGGATATTTTCAAGGAAGAGCTCCACATCATCCAGAGCTCAACGATACCAAAAGTAAAGGATCACGGCAGTAAGGACAATAAGCAAGGGCCAATTAAATGCCAACCCGCGCAGCCAGTGGAGCTAATTACATTAATACGCCGCCAGAAGGCTATCATGGCTACAGCTCAGCGTCATCTGTCAACCATCTTGGCACGAATGAGTCCCCAGTGTGTGAGCATGGTGCATAATTTTGTGAGGAAGTTATGGGGCCAAACTGAAGACCTTCATTACTCTATTCTGGAACTTGGGGATGATTCAATAGATTACGACATGGAGGCATATGTAAAGCTCGAGGACACCGTTAGAGAATGCTCAATGATGGCAGAAACACCACAACCAAGCTATACAGATCATACTGCTGCAAATACAGGTGCTCCAGCTATACGCCTTCCCAAAGTCACTATCCCAACGTTCGACGGTGATTACCTCAAATGGGTTCAGTTCTGCGACATGTTCACGCAGATGATACATATCCAGCCAATACCAGCGATACAAAAGATGTCGTATTTGAAGAACCATCTGACTGGTGAGGCAGAAAAACTTATCCGACATCTCCCATTAACAGAGGCAAATTATGATTCAGCTTGGGACCTAATCCAAGGTCGATACAACAACCAAAGACTATTAACGTCACCAATAATAGCAAAGATCATGGGCACACCAGCCATTGCTACTGAAACGCCAACATCAGCGATGGTAAAAAACCTCCATGACACCGTCCATGAAGGCCTTCTGGCCTTGAGCAATCTGGGAGTGGATGTCTCATCATGGGATCCGCTACTTCTTCACTTCCTTGTGAAAAAATTGGACCGGCAGAGCCACACACTGTATGAGCAGTCTATACCGAAGCCGAAGGAGAATCAACCTTTAAGAGCATTTTTGGAGTTCTTGGAGTTTCACTTTCAGTCGCTTGAATCCATCGGTCATAGGGAAAAACCAAGCTCAGCACAATCTCTCACATCTACTGTCCCGGATAAACGAAACCCGTCATGCGTAGTGTGAAAGCAATCAACACACCCATTATTTTCATGTAAGCAGCTTCTGCAAACGCCTGTCAGAACTAGGCTCCAGTGCGTTCAAAAAATAAATTGTGCGTTAACTGCCTTTGACCAGAGCACAAGGCCAGTGCTTGCACCTTGCAAGCAGGCACCAAGTGCAGCCATAAGCACAACACACTTCTGCATCTTGACATGATTCAGCAACCTACAATAAGGCGAGATAGCATCAACACTAATCAGCAGGATTTTCGGCCTTCAAACTCATCGCCTTTGCAGCCTCATCAAACCACGATCACGATAGGTACGTCATCCTTGGGACAGCAAAAATTTTGGTGAAGTCACACAATGGGCTAACCGTGACATGCAGAGCATTGCTAGATTCCGGATCTCAGGTCAACCTGGTGACCGAGAGGCTTATCAAGCGATTGGGTCTGTTATCACAGCGAGCAGATTTGCAAATTGAAGGAATCGGTGGAGCTGCAAGAAGTTCTAGGCGAAGAATCGAGTTGGAAATTTTATCTCGAATCACAAAATGTGCGGCCAGACTTGAAGCATTTATACTTCCGGAGATTGTGTCTAAGCAACCAACAAGACCTATTGACATCACTACATGGCCAATTTCAGCAACAGTGTCCTTGGCAGACCCCACTTTTTAATCAACCTGAGCACGTGGACATCCTTCTGGGGGCAGAGTTTCATCATCAGCTACTAAGGTCAGGTCAAATACAATTAGATGAGGGTTTGCCAATTCTCTAGAATACTATCTTTGGATGGATGATTTCCGGAGGCATCTTTGCAGCCAATACATCCGGCGTTACTTGTGGTGTATTTACATCAGAGGAGCAGGCTACCAACGATCTGATCAAGCGATTTTGGCGAATTGATGAAGTTACAAACAATCAACCAGCGCTATCCTTAGCCGAAAAGCATTGCGAGAGCCATTTTGTGGAGAACACCAGAAGAGTTTAGGATGGTCGTTTCATGGTTCGACTGCCTTTCTTGGATGGATCCACCACGCTAGGCGAGTCGAAGGAAACAGCA
This sequence comes from Odontomyia ornata, assembly GCA_963969285.1. Classification (NCBI taxonomy): domain Eukaryota; kingdom Metazoa; phylum Arthropoda; class Insecta; order Diptera; family Stratiomyidae; genus Odontomyia; species Odontomyia ornata. Next base: position 206,928,030 of record OZ017739.1, read on the forward strand.
TTTGATCGACTCTGTGGTCTTGAGAGGCGATTGGCGAAGGATGCGGCCCTGCGCGAGCAATACAACGAATTTATGAGGGAGTATGAATCATTGGGTCACACGTCCGGAATTAGCGCTTCCGAATTACCAGACCAGTATTATGTCATACCACACCACTACGTGCTGAAGCCCGAGAGTACAACCACCAAGCTACGAGTGGTTTTTGATGCATCATCCAAAACCAGTTCCGGCGTGTCGCTCAATGACATACTACATAATGGACCAACAGTGCAACCGGAATTATTCACAATTCTCCTCCGTTTTCATCTTCCAACTTACGTATTTACGGCAGATATCCAGAAGATGTATGGCAGATTTTGTTACATCCAGAGGACAGGAAGTATCAGCTTATCCTTTGGCGTGATGATCCCAAGCAGCCAGCTCGATATTACCAACTCAATACTAACACATATGGCACTCGTGCTGCACCTTATTTGGCAACCAAGTGCCTCCAAAAGCTCGCGCAGGATAACCACGAGAGGTATCCCAATGGATACCTCTCGTGGGAACATTACTACGTGGGTGATGGATTAGTTGGCTCCAACTCATTAGTCGAGGCCATAGAAATGCAAAAACAGCTGTCCGAGTTGCTGGGTCTTGCTGGTTTTAATTTGCGCAAATGGTGCGCAAACAACAGAAGACTTCTAGATCATATATCAGTAGAGGATCAAGAAGTTGACTTAGATCTGGAGGGGCTCCAAGCAAAAACAGTCAAGACATTGGGTCTTATCTGGCGGCCAAGCGATGACCAGTTTCTCACAAGAGTCAACCAATCGACTCAGGAAACAATCACTAAGCGCATAGTCACTTTGGAATTGACCAGAATATTCGACCCGTTAGGGCTGCTTTCACCAATATTAGTCACGGCAAAGATATTTATCCAGGAGCTGTGGCAACTAAATAGCTCATGGGATGACCCATTACCTTCGAACTTGGAAGCAAGATGAATATCGTTCCGCAATGATATCAAGTGTTTGCTGAATCTACGTTTCCCATGGCATGTATTCTCTCGACAAACACCCAAATCAATTCAGGTTCATGTGTTTGCGGATGCCTCACAAAAGGCCTATGGAGCGGCGGTCTATCTTGGATCCATTCAACAGGATGGAAAGCTAGTTGTAAGACTTCTATGCGCAAAATCTCATGTGGCACCTCTTAAAACCCAACCCATAACACGTCTGGAGTTGTGTGCGGCTCTGTAGTAATCGAGCAGTTAAAGGGTTAAGGAAAAACTCAAGCATAAAATGTCCCAGATCAATTGAAACGATCGAACTGGTATGATTGCAGATTGAACTGGAACAATTTCATATTGAACTAGAACAATTTGCGATCGAACTGGTACGATTTGAGATTGATCTGGTACGATGGAATACTTTTGACAGCGGCAGTTGTCATTGAGTGAGGAAGGAGACTTGACAGATAACTCACGTTTGGGAATTAGTGCTGGTGCTGGTGATAGTTCAGGTAATGATTTCCATAATTTAAATTACACTGACGCTCACATCTACTGCAACACCCAGTACAGGAACATAGTTGCCCATAATCTGAGCAGTTCCGACCCGATAACGTGCTACAGTCATCTCGATGAAGCTGACCCCAACAGTCTCTTTCTGAAGACCCATTACAGAAACTGCAATATCTACTCGAAACATAGCCTGTACGGTACTGGCAGCAAGTCCCAGCATTTGGTGCAAAAATCAAATCATATTTGTAGAAATATTGCCAAAAGCCCATCGTTCCTGAATGCTAACAAAAGCAAAGAACATTCGCGGAAGTTACGCAATTTCTCTCTCAAGGCGCGCAGCGGTACAGACAAGTGACATCCCAAGCACCAGATCATAGGGAAATCCAACACGGTCTCTGACAACTCCTTGCAGCCAAGTGACAAGTACTTGAGTCCCTATTTGGACGAGAAAACCGCCCAGTCCAAGTCCTTGCTAGCGAACGGTAACGTTAAAACATATCCCGCCTGTCGGCCACGTGTGAAGAGTGATTCGAAAGATGCACGCAGTAGTAGTAGCTGTAGAAGCAAGTACAGTAAAATATTTTAACAGGCTCATCTGCCGTGCAAAGCAAAATTCCGAATAAACGGCGGTGTAAGGAACAATCGCTCTGAAAACACGAACGTTTTTGCAAAAGGCAGAGTCCAAAAGTGTATTTTAGGTCCAGGAACAGACTTGCGACTTCTGTGTGCCGGCTCCGTAGATGTTCCATGTTTATATGCGCGACCTGGGGTTCGGACGTGTACTTTGGTGCCGAGGAATTTCTTGAATTGCGAATTAGACATGCGAGTGGCGGACCACTGCATAAATTCCTCTCAGTAAGTGCTGCGACAAGTGTTTATTTGCCCACGTCCACTGAGATGCAAGAAAAGGCGTGTAAAGTGTCAAAAATCAACTTTGCTGCCACCGGGGCAAATGGAAAACGCGAGTGCAAAAGGTTCGCGTCTGAACATTGAACTTGATGCATTGGCGCACGTATTTGGTGGAAGGCGAAGGCGAGCGCAGTTGAAATGTTGAAATAAAAAAGTGCTCGATGCACCGAAAAGGAGTTTTTCTTTTTTCGTTGTCTGCTGTGTGATCGCTGCCGTTCGTCGTCCTCGTTCGCAAGTGGGAAACAATTGCGATCGTGTTTGTGTGTGCGTTCAGGGCGCGCGTGATAGTGGGCGAGTGTGTATGAGCGCATATTTCCGACGGAAAAGACCGATAAAGCGTGGGCGGGAAAATCGATAACATAAAAATGGAAGTTGTCGTAAAACGAACGAGCGATTAATTTAAATATTTATCGGGCAGAGATAATTAGCCGCTTAACAATTGTCGATTGTTTGTCGACCCCTGCTTCCCTCGCGATTGAACGTTGTTGTATTGGTAGCGAAATTTTTATTTTGTTTTGGTCGCGCAAGCATTATCGTATCGGGTGCAGCGGCGGGGAACCAAACTTATTACGAGAGAACGAAGAAAGTCAACGAGGAGACGAAACAACTGACTAAAGGTGAATGCTTGGGTGCTGACAGAACAAGTGAAAACTGAACAGAGCGGGGAACAGTGCAAAGTTTTAATGTATGCTTCACCAAGTTAATCGTCCTTATAAAATATACACTGCATTGTTTCATCTAAGGAAATAAAATCAATTAAAATGGCCGTAAGAAGTCTACAGTATTTTAGTTGAAGATGGAACAACTATCAAAGTACTATGACCACCGTTTTTCAACAATTGCGAGAAGATCAATCATTTGTTGAGCTTGCTCAACATACTTTCAAAAACTGTTATTAGAGAATCCATGCAAACATCCAACAATTATACTACCCGCAGATATAATCTACAGAGATCTAAAGACTATAATTGATTTTGTATATAGAGGTGAAATAGATGTTACAGAGTCGGAATTACAGGACCATCTGCATCGTCGTCGAGCGCTCGGAGGACCATGCGGGTGAGTACCCTTGTATTGTGTCATATATATATATATATATATATATATATATATATATATATATATATATATATATATATATATACATATATATATATATAAATATATATATATATATATATATATATATATATATATATATATAGATATATATATATATATATGTATATATATATATATTTTTTTTTTTTTTGCATGTTTTTTTGCATTTAAAAAAAAAAAGGGAATTTATTTAAAAATATCGCAAACCGATTGCGCTGAAATAGAACAAAAAAATTTAAGACACAAAAAAAAGAGTCGCAAAAACTAATAAAACAAAGACAAAACAAATACATAATTATTTTGTTAAAAAAAACGGTCAAAGAGAAGAAATGGAAACATTGTATTAGAAGTCTGCTACCATATTCTAAACTTCGATGGATAATGCTTATGTTACGGACTGATGTATTTAGTAGATTACTTGAATCGAACACAATAACCATTAATTGACAACAAATTTATTATCCATGAAGCTTTAGTCATATAAGAAATATCAAATATTGTCATATTGTTCCTATATTGCTTTAAACAATTAATTTGAAAACATAATTGTGTTGTTCGGAAAGAGGACAAAATTAAAAAATGAATTAATACCATACCCTTCGGTCTTTCCTTTCTTCGACTCTAACCGGGTATAGGACCCGGTACGGTGGCAGGCTTCCACCTCAAAACATGAGCCAGCTGCCGGGTACATAGTTAATTCTTCTTTGTTTCAGGTGACGTCGCGGGTTGAGTGGCCCAAGCAGAGTGCCTCTTTATGGCATAGCGTTATGCAATCAAATTGTATAATTCTATGGCATAAATTGGTCACCGAGGTACTCCCCTTCTGATGGGAAAGCTCATGCAATTCAAGTTGTATGAGTTTTCCACTCAGAAGAGGAATACCTGGCCACCGCAACAAAATATATATGGATTTATTCCGGTTGGGTGAGTGCGAAGGGGCTCCATCACCACCCGGTTGCCCCTCTTTCATTTGTGGGCCATGAGCTTCGTCGCGTAATGACGAGGTTACCCCAAGTCCGCCTTTCTTTTCAGGTTCCACTTGTTCTCGTAACAAGTTCTATCTCCCTCGGTGTAGTTATCTGCACTTTTTGTGACTTCGGTCGCCTCTTGAACTACAACCAAATTCGTGAGTGCGAAATTTTTTTTGTAGTGGGTCCTCGTGCTGGGGAAATGAATCCGCCCCACGACACCGCAATGCTAGCCTGCCAGCGCATTCACGCGCCTCCAGACGAGGGCATTCTCGGCAGATATTGTCATCTTCTTCTGTCGAGGCAGCAGAACATCGCTGCAGTCCTTTACGGACCTCTTCACTACAAATGGCGCCCAACGTGGGGCCCGAAATGCCTGGCTGTATCATCAGTCGTGAGCAAGAGACAGTCCATCATCTCTAGGTGTCCGCACAAGGTGTCAAGATTATTGGCGGGTAGGTAACTCCCGAGGGTTTTTGCACTAATTGTGCCCCAGCAAGCCTAGTAACATCCAGACGTGTGCTGTCTTTGGACATCAATATCGTTTGGTCCTGCTTTTGATTTATACTTTGGTGGTTTACCACCATTGTATAACTAGTAAGGCCAAATGATATTAGAGTCCGTATTTGTGTTTGGAAGTTATTACCTCCACCTTCATTTTTCGGAGGATTCTGATCCGCTCCCCAAACCAGCGGTGCGGATGAGGGAACACTTCTGAACCCTGAGTCTCATGGTGCCGCAAGAGAGTTGTCCCTGAAACACTACAGGAGGAATGTGCCATTGGTGTCCTTGCTTGGGAAGAAGGACAGAAAGGAAAGACCGATTATATTGTTTGATAACTTTTGATAAAGTCAATAACGCCAATTAGTAAAATTTCTTCATACATTTTTTTTGTGAGGAGTGTTTATAGCTCGCCACATTCGGGCACTTTTTGTATTTTTGTCGTGTTAATTCAATTTCAATTTTATTTATAGCTTCATTTTAGCATTTATTTTACCCATTTTTGTCCAATTAAATTCAAATATTTTAGGGTAGCACAATGGACTGTACAAATGCATGCCGACTCTGCCTACGACTTGGCGAAGACATGTATCCACTCTGTGATAGTTTCGTCGATGAAGCGAGGAGGATTTTTGGTGTCGACTTCCTGAAGGAGTCCATCAACATAAACATCACTTTTGAAGATGATACACCAGACCAAATCTGTGGTGGTTGTTACACGGAAGTGGAACGAATATACTCCTTCACACTTCGCTGTAAACAAACCGAGTCAACACTACAACGGCTCAAATCAGCACGACGACCTCAAAAACCAGTTATCGACCAGCTGAGCCAGGTTCGAAGGGCAGACTACCATCCATCTGAGGATCCGGATCCACCATCCCGATACCAGCCTTGGAACGCCTGGGATCTTCCGCCACGACTCAACCAAATACCACCAACGACTCTAGCTCCAGTGGCTCCGCAGGAACAACCCTATATGCTGAAGCCGAAGCATATCCCCAGCATTGTACAGGGTTGGAATCTTCATTTTAGCGGGGAGCCAAACGGCCTGAACTTGGAACTTTTCATTGGTCGGGTGGAGACCTTAGTCAGAGAGATGATGTCCGGCGACTACACGGTGCTGGCAGGATATTTACCAATGCTGTTTAGGGGAGCAGCACTCGAGACTTACTGGCGGATTCATTCGGCCCCACCATCAATACGCTGGACCCGGTTGAAGGAGGTACTCCGCATGGAGTACCCTATGGTAGATATGGACGAATTAGTACTGGACAAGATTCATGCTAGATGGCAACGTCCGGATGAGTCTTTTCATCAATATCGAGCCCATATCCTTCGGCTGAATGACCAGTTGTCAGAGCCGATGTCTTCCACCCAACTGTTGTGGGTCTTGAAACACGATCTGAAGCCGGAACTTCGTTGCCATGTCGTAAACTCGGACCCGCAGAACATGGAATCACTGCTGAGGTTTGTGAGTCGATTGGAGAGGCTTGAAGAAGACCTCGAAGAATGGACTTACCTGCATGCGAGGACGGGTCCGCAACGTGAAATCGCAGAAGTGACACCAAATTGCAATAACACAGATCTGGAAGAACACACGGAGTCAAACACCTGTGTTCCGGACCACCCAGATGGTGCCACTCCAAAAAACGGACGAACGAGTACCCTACCACCTCAGCGGTACTCGAAGCCCCCGCGGTAGTTCCCCAGCCAGCTGCCAACCCCAATAGCTCTAACGTTAACCCACCAGCCATGACCACTATGACTGCGGATGTTCACTCTCTTCCGGAGACCTCACCAACGACAATATTAAAGCGACCACCGCAGTCACTGCCAGAAGAACCCCGGCAGCCTCAAATACGCACTCTAAAACCTTATCATGTTCGACTGCAGGAATATCGGGTGGCTCGAGAGTGAATATTTGCTTCCGAAGTAGTCACTTCCCGCCCGCGCAAGACAAAATTGTCAACCCGTCGTTGGCGGAATTTCCGCAAGAGAGTGCGCACCTGCCGTCAAACCCTAAACTCTTGTAACATCTCGGAGGTTGCTGAGAATGAGATCAGACCTTATCATCCAATTGAAGTGTTGGGCGAAACCGTGTTTGCATTGATCGACACGGGTGCCAGTATCAGTTGTCTTGCCTCGAGCTTTGGCTTGAAGGTGCTCCAAGAATATCCGACCTTGATTAAATCCTGGCGCACTGAAATCAGTACAGCTGATGGCACCAAACACCCTATACGAGGTAAATTAACCACATCCGTGAGGTTCAGGGGTCAGGCGAAGGATATTACTTTCTACATTATCCCGTCTTTGACTCAGAATGTGTACCTTGGCGTCGATTTCGTTCTTCGCTTTGGACTGGCCTCCGATTTATTCACCGATTTGTCTTTAAATAACAGATATGTCAACGAAATCACTTTTATTCCCGATAGGCATGACCTGACGCCTAACCAACGGCAACGCCCGGAAGCATCCATCGCTGCTTTTCCATCTTACGCTACCCAAGGCCTTAGCCGCACTACCCTAGTCTCACACGCCATCGACGTTGGCGATAGTAAACCGATTAAGCAGAGACACTATGCCATCTCACCGGCCATGGAGAAATTGGCGTATGCGGAGCTGGATAGGATGCTCGACTTGGGGGTAATAGAGTAGCCCCAAATTGCCTGGTCATCACCGGTAACCTTGGTGGTGAAGCCAGGTAAAGTCCGCCTCTGTGTTGATGCCCGTAAAGTAAACGCGGTTACTATCAAGGACGCGTACCCTCTTCCACTCATGGATGGAATACTGGGGAGACTGCCGAAAGCCAATTATATCACCAGTCTCGACCTAAAAGACGCCTTCTGGCAAATTCCACTCGATGAGGGGTCGAGGGACAAGACCGCCTTCACAGTGCCTGGACGACCATTATATCAGTTCGTCACAATGCCCTTTGGCCTGTGTAACGCGCCGCAAACGATGACTCGGCTGATGGACAAGGTCATCCCACCTCACCTGAAACACCAAGTGTTCGTGTACCTGGATGATCCGTTACTCATCACGGAAACGTTCGATCAACACCTCCTACTCCTAAAAGAAGCAGCCCTGCACATTAGTAAGGCGGGACTCACCATCAACGTACAGAAAAGTAAGTTTGTCATCAAAGAAGTCCGATACCTAGGACATGTCATAGGACATGGCACTATCAAAACGGATCCAGACAAAACTCGTGCGATTGATGAGTTCCCCTTACCAAAAACAGTGAAGCAGCTACGACGTTTCCTTGATGTGTGCGGTTGGTACCGAGGGTTTGTTCGGAATTATGCAACAGTTTCAGCGCCCCTGTCAGACATGCTGCGGAAAGGGAAGTATATTTGGACCGAACTCAGCCGAAAGGCATTTGAAGAGCTAAAACAAGCCCTCACATCAGCTCCTGTCTTGCACAGCCCCGACTTCACTAAGCCCTTCTCCATTCATTGTGACGCAAGTCAACTTGGAGTGGGAGCCATGCTGGTGCAATTGACCGAAGAGGGAGAGGAAGCTCCCATCGCCTTCATGCCCAATAAGCTGAATTCGGCCCAAAGAAACTATACTGTGTCCGAGCAGAAATGTTTGGCAGCGGTAATGGCTGTGAAGAAATTCCGAGCTTATATCAATGGCCACCAATTCGAGATCATCACGGACCACGCTTCACTACAATGGTTGATGAACTAAGCAGATTTACATGGACGCCTAGCAAGATGGGCTCTTGAACTGCAAGGGTTCAAGTTTTCCATCAAACATCGGAAAGGGACCCAGAACATCGTACCCAACACTCTCTCACGAATGTTTTCCCCAGAGGGAGCCGAATTGACAATAAATGACGAGGACCCCATCGAAATAGATTTGGACAGCCCACATTTTGAATCAGACAGCTACAAAGAGTTGAGGCAAACCATCGCGACCCAACAATCGCAGCTGCCTGATTTGAAGGTAATAGACGGCTACGTGTATAGACGAAGTGAATCCGCCCCTGGTGGTCCATGGCAGGAAGAAGAGTCCTGAAAACTCTGGGTACCGGAGGAAATGACACAACGTCTGATCCTCCGCGCACATGACCATCCTTTAAGTGCCCACGGAGGTTACGGTCGGACGTTACGGCGACTCAAGAAATACTTCTTTTGGCCTAAAATGGCATCGCAGGTCAAAGAGTACGTGAGCGCCTGTGAGACCTTTAAATGCACCGAAGCGCCCAACCAGCCTCTTCGACCTCCTATGGGTCAACTCAGCGTCCCAGAACGCGTATTTCAACGTCTATACATCGATCTACTCTGTCCATATCCTCGGTCTTCTATGGGACACATCGGAGCTAGAGTTGTTCTAGACGGCTTTCAAAATTCCCACTGGTGGAACCTATCCGTAAATTCACAACTCCATCTATCGTGAAATTCTTAGAGAACCGGGTATTCCATGTGTTCGGGGTTCCAGAGAGTGTGTACTCAGACAACGGAGTACAGTTCCGGTCTCGGCAGTTTAAGGGCCTACTCGAGCAGTATGGCGTTGAACACCAACTGACGCCCATATACTCTCCTCAGTCTAACGCCTCCGGACGGTTGAGCCGCACCCTATTGGCCGCGATCCGTTCCTACGTCCACCCATCTCAAAAAGATTGGGACCGACGATTGTCTGCCATCACATGCGCCCTGCGATCCTCGTATCATTCCGTCACTGGTGTCGCCCCCTACTTTACCGCCTTTGGACAGCACATGATTTGCCACGGTAAATCATACCGGCTGTTACGGCAGCTAAAGTGTTTGGGAGACTCCGTCGTTGCGCTGGATCCCCACGAACGTCTAGGAGACCTCCGCCAACAAATCGGACGGAAGATTAAGGCCGCAGGAAGTGCAAATGAGGCGCAGTACAATCCCAGGTCACGATCTGCTAATTTCAAAGAAGGAGACGAAGTTTTCCGGCGAAATTTCCGCCAAAGTGACGCCGCGGGGCATTAAAACGCCAAGTTGGACCGGAGTTTCTTGAAAAGCCGCATAAAGAAGGTAATGGGACCTAACCGTTACCTGATAACGGACCCATCGGGAAAAGAAGTGGGGATATACCACGCAAAAGACTTGCGCCGATAGATTATTAGTCACGTCTGTTTTGTCCGTCCGCATATATTTCCAAAAACGCGCAAGGGTTGTATACTTCCGGCCAAACATAAACATAAGTCAGTCCGTCCGTCTGTCAATTGTGTTTTTCTTTTATTGTTCGCCACTTCGTGTCCCAACGGCGAAGACAACCCATGGTACCCTGAAAGATCCTTATGCTCCTTTTTCGCAATCCGCATCGCCTTGGGATTGCGAGAAAATTAGCTGCCCTGTAGTAATCGAGCAGTTAAAGGGTTAAGGAAAAACTCAAGCATAAAATGTCCCAGATCAATTGAAACGATCGAACTGGTACGATTGCTGATTGAACTGGAACAATTTCAAATTGAACTAGAACAATTTGCGATCGAACTGGTACGATTTGAGATTGATCTGGTACGATGGAATACTTTTGACAGCGGCAGTTTTCATTGAGTGAGGAAGGAGACTTGACAGATAACCCACGTTTGGAAATTAGTGCCGGTGCTGGTGATAGTTCAGGTAATGATTTCCATAATTTAAATTAAACTGACGCTCACATCTACTGCAACACCCAGTACAGGAACATAGTTGCCCATAATCTGAGCAGTTTCGACCCGATAACGTGCTACAGTCATCTCGATGAAGCTGACCCCAATAGTCTCCTTCTGAAGACCCATTACAGGAACTGCAATATCTACTCGAAACATAGCCTGTACGGTACTGGCAGCAAGTCCCAGCATTTGGTGCAAAAATCAAACAATATTTGTAGAAATATTGCCAAAAGCCCATCGTTCCTGAATGCTAACAAAAGCAAAGAACATTCGCGGAAGTTACGCAATTTCTCTCTCAAGGCGCGCAGCGGTACAGACAAGCGACATCCCAAGCACCAGATCATAGGGAAATTCAACACGGTCTCTGACAACTCCTTGCAGCCAAGTGACAAGTACTTGAGTCCCTATTTGGACGAGAAAACCGCCCAGTCCAAGTCCTTGCTAGCGAACGGTAACGTTAAAACATATCCCGCCTGTCGGCCACGTGTGAAGAGTGATTCGAAAGATGCACGCAGTAGTAGTAGCTGTAGAAGCAAGTACTTTGGTGCCGAGGTATTTCTTGAATTGCGAATTAGACATGCGAGTGGCGGACCACTGCATAAATTCGTCTCAGTAAGTGCTGCGACAAGTGTTTATTTGCCCACGTCCAGGGAGATGCAAGAAAAGGCGTGTAAAGTGTCAAAAATCAAATTTGCTGCCGCTGGGGCAAATGGAAAACGCGAGTGCAAAAGGTTCGCGTCTGAACATTGAACTTGATGCATTGGCGCACGTATTTGGTGGAAAGCGAAGGCGAGCGCAGTTGAAATGTTGAAATAAAAAAGTGCTTGATGCACCGAAAAGGAGTTTTTCTTTTTTCGTTGTCTGGTGTGTGATCGCTGCCGTTCGTCGTCCTCGTTCGCAAGTGGGAAATAACTGCGATCGTGTTAGTGTGCGTTCAGGGCGCGCGTGATAGTGGGCGAGTGTGTGTGAGCGCATATTTCCGACGGAAAAGACCGATAAAGCGTGGGCGGGAAAATCGATAACATAAAAATGGAAGTTGTCGTAAAACGAACGAGCGATTAATTTAAATATTTATCGGGCAGAGATAATTAGCCGCTTAACAATTGTCGATTGTTTGTCGACCCCTGCTTCCCTCGCGATTGAACGTTGTTGTATTGGTAGCGAAATTTTTATTTTGTTTTGGTCGCGCAAGCATTATCGTATCGGGCGCAGCGGCGGGGAACCAAACTTGTTACGAGAGAACGAAGAAAGTGAATGAGGAGACGAAACAACTGACTAAAGGTGAATGCTGGGGTGCTGACAGAACAAGTGAAAACTGAACAGAGCGAGGAACAGTGCAAAGTTTTAATGTATGCTTCACCAAGTTAATCGTCCTTATAAAATATACGCTGCATTGTTTCATCTAAGGAAATAAAATCAATTAAAATGGCCGTAAGAAGTCATCAGTATTTTATTTGAAGATGGAACACTTATCAAAGTTCTATGACCACCGTTTTTCAACAATTGCGAGAAGATCAATCATTTGTTGAGCTTGCTCAACATACTTTCAAAAACTGTTATTAGAGAATCCATGCAAACATCCAACAATTATACTACCCGCAGATATAATCTACAGAGATCTAAAGACTATAATTAATTTTGTATATAGAGGTGAAATAGATGTTACAGAGTCGGAATTACAGGACCATCTGCATCGTCGTCGAGCGCTCGGAGGACCATGCGGGTGAGTACCCTTGTATTGTGTCATATATATATATATATATATATATATATATATATATATATATATATATATATATATATATATATATATATGTATATATATATATATATATAGATATATATTTGCATGTTTTTTTCCATTTAAAAAAAAGGGAATTTATTTAAAAATATTGCACACCGATTGCGCTGAAATAGAACAAAAAAATTTAAGGCACAAAAAAAAAGAGTCGCAAAAACTAATAAAACAAAGACAAAACAAATACATAATTATTTTGTTAAAAAAAAACGGTCAAAGAGAAGAAATGGAAACATTGTATTAGAAGTCTGCTATCATATTCTAAACTTCGATGGATAATGCTTATGTTACGGACTGATGTATTTAGTAGATCACTTGAATCGCACACAATAACCATTAATTGACAACAAATTTATTATCCATGAAGCTTTAGTCATACAAGAAATATCAAATATTGTCATATTGTTCCTATATTGCTTTAAACAATTGATTTGAAAACATAATTGTGTTGTTCGGAAAGAGGACAAAATTAAAAAATGAATTAATACCATACCCTTCGGTCTTTCCTTTCTTAGACTCTAACCGGGTATAGGACCCGGTACGGTGGCAGGCTTCCACCTCAAAACATGAGCCAGCCGCCGGGTACATAGTTAATTCTTCTTTGTTTCAGGTGACGTCGCGGGTTGAGTGGCCCAAGCAGAGTGCCTCTTTATGGCGTAGCGTTATGCAATCAAATTGTATAATTCTATGGCATAAATTGGTCACCGGGGTACTCCACTTCTGATGGGAAAGCTCATGCAATTCAAGTTGTATGAGTTTTCCACTCAGAAGAGGAATACCTGGCCCCTGCAACAAAATATATATGGATTTATTCCGGTTGGGTGGGTGCGAAGGGGCTCCATCACCACCCGGTTGCCCCTCTTTCATTTGTGGGCCATGAGCTTCGTCGCGTTATGACGAGGTTACCCCAAGTCCGCCTTTCTTTTCAGGTTCCACTTGTTCTCGTAACAAGTTCTATCTCCCTCGGTGTAGTTATCTACACTTTTTGCGACTTTGGTCGCCTCTTGAACTACAACCAAATTCGTGAGTGCGAAATTTTTTTTGTAGTGGGTCCTCGTGCTGGGGAAATGAATCCGCCCCACGACACTGCAATGCTAGCCTGCCAGCGCATTCACGCGTCTCCAGACGAGGGCGTTCTCGGCAGATATTGTCATCTTCTTCTGTCGAGGCAGCAGAACATCGCTGCAGTCCTTTACGGACATTTCGAAACTTAAAATCACTACAGCTCTTCTTGGCGTCCATCTTGCCACAAGAGTAAAGCAAGATTTGGACTACGAAAATCATCCAATATTTTTCTAGAGTGATTCTGAGGTGGCTCTCGCATGGATCAATACACCATCGTCATCGTTTGAAACCTTCGTAGCCAACTGAGTAGCTAGAATCCAGGAAGGCTCATTAGCCTCACAATGTCGTCATGTGAAATCTGCTGATAACCCAGCTGACCTAGTATCCCGTGGATTGCCAGCCCACAAGCTGGCAGCAACAAACATTTGGTTTTATGGTCCCTGGTTTCCGCATGGCAATGAAGCATTATGGCTAGCTCCCTTTCACAGAAACATTAACCAAATTACATCCAGTGGTTCATCCGAGTTAAAACAGAAGAAGGCAGAAGTGATAGTGGCCGCCACCTCTCAGCCAGTCGATACCATATATCTTATCGACCACCACAATTCATTCACAACATTGCAAAGGATAGTTGCGTATATGCTGCGTTTTGGTCGTCTTGCCAGGCAACCAAAACTCAACCGAACGAAACACCTCTCATTAACACCAGAAGAACTGCAGAGGGCCCTAATGTCCATCGTTCGCACCATTCAAGCAAATGATTTCAAAGATGATCTCCTCCAGCTCAAAAAACACAACATGGTCAAAAACGGAAGCCCTCTCTCTGATCTGACACCATTTATCGATGAGGATGGAGTCATCAGAGTACCCGGCCGTCTCCGAAATTCGTCAAGTTCATACGATGCCAAACATCCCATGCTACTTCCTTACAATGATCCATTGGTCAAGTTGCTCATGCGAAGTATTCATGATCAAAGTTTCCACTGTGGACCTCAGATGTAACTCAACCAAAACCAGAAGAGATTCTGGCCCATTAAAGGCAAAACGATGGCGAGATCAATTGTACACCATTGCATAACGTGCGCCAAAGCCAAACTAAAACTCATGAACCAAATCATGGGAAATCTACCAGGAACTAGAGTTCAGCCTGCCAGACCATTCATAAATACGGGAGTGGACTTCTGCGGCCCATTCTAGGTACAATACAAGGTCCAAGGTAAAAAACCACAGAAAGCCTATATTGTGGTGTTTTGCTGCTTTGCCACCAAAGCTGTCCACCTGGAACTGGCCACAGATCTTTCCACAGATGCATTCATTGGTTCACTTATACGTTTCTTGGGAAGAAGAGGCCATTCTGAGAAGCTCTATTGCGACAACGCAACCAATTTTGTCGGCGCAAGGAACAAACTGGCTGAACTTGATTCAATATTATATTCACAACCTGCTCAAGAGTCCATTATCAAGGTATGCAGTTCAAAAGGAATACAATTCAAGTTCATTCCACCAAGGACACCTCACTTTGGTGGCTTATAGGAGGCAGCAGTCAAGTCAGCGAAGCATCTTTTATTACGCAGTGTCTCGGCAGCTTCACTCACCTATGAAGAACTGGAAACTGTTGTGGTTGGGGTGGAGGCAGTTTTGAATTCCAGACCAATTTGTCCAATGTCGACAGACCCAAGGGACTTTGAAGCTTTAACCCCAGGTCATTTTCTGATTGGTAAGCCCTTGACAGCACAAGTTGATACCCTTTCACGGCCGAATACTTCCAGCTTGTTACGGCAATGGGAATTGGTGAAACGCCTAAGAATGGAGTTTTGGAAACGGTGGTCACATGAGTACCTAAGCCAGCTGCAAATCAAGCGAAAATGGCGAAACCGATCTACCAATGTTGGACCAGGCATGATGGTTGGCATCAAGGAGGACAACTGCCCTATACAGAATTGGCCTCTTGGTCAAATCACGAAGGTCTTCAAGGGTGATGATGGAATGGTGCGTGTTGTGGAACTTAAAACAGCACATGGAATACGAGCACGATCAATTCAGTGCTTGGCTCCATTACCTGTTGAAGATTTCTTCAATCCAGAGGTGTCAACTGCCATCAACCCTGAGGACCCAGAAAATGCTCCTGGACCATCGAATGCAGGTGGGTGCAGTCCCCAGCAAAATATAAAAAAAAACCAGGACCATCGCATCGCATTTACGAAAGTCTCTCAAGTTCCGACGATGACTCACACAATCAGGCCACTCCACAAAAACGGCAGAAGATAATTATAGCTCCAGGAGTCTTGACTATCCTGATAGCACTGTTAGCACTACCACTCATTCTGGCATCGCCAGTTGACATAACAAGGCTCAATCAAGCACCAGGCATGTACTTCGAGCAAATGGCAACCATTCAACCAATGGCAGCCGAATGGAACCTGATAATTTATTATGACGTCAAAACAATTTGGAGAGGCCTAACGGCAATGCACAAACACCACATGTAGTGCTCTAGTCAAGCAATTTGATTACATTATTGCTGGACTGGAGTTAAATGAAGTGCTATTATCCAGAAAACGAATTAAAAGAGGCGCCATTGATATGATGGGTAACATCGCTCATCACTCTTTCGGATTCTGGACACTGAATATGCGCAAGAGATGGCGAAAACTATTGACCACGTCAAGACCAATGAAGGACATCTCCTTAACTTTATAAAAAATCAGACAACAATTCCTGATGCAACGATCAATATCATCAAGAAGGATCAAGCGCAAATCAACGAGACTTTTGAAGACAAAGAAAAACAAATTCAAGAGATAATCCACAAGATCCAAGAATACGATGCTCAAGAGAGTCAGCAACGTATCGTTCAATTGATCACCATGATATCCATCCAGCTGACGCTAAGTGCATCCAGTTTACAAAGAGTGCAAGCACTACTTATCGACGTTCTTGTTGATATACACCACGGAAAACTCAGTCCAATGTTATTGCCAGTCGGACAGATCAAACAGGAAATACATAAAATAAGGTCTCATTTAGTGCCACCACTTCAATTACCCATCCATCATCTTCAGTGTGAAGCTGCCATTAACGAACCAAGAGCTATTTCACCTCTTCCGACTCACACCCATCCCAATCGTCATCAAAAACACCATAGTTGCCATCCCACCGAAGTTCTCGTTATTAGCTGTGAACAATCATAGAGACCATTATTTACCCTTTTCCTCGAAAATACTCGGAACATGCATCGAGAGTAAGATAAATTGCCTCATTTGTCCCAGGCTACAAACTATTTTTACGTCAGCATTGTTGCGAATTCCAGCGTACCGACTTTCTCCCATTCGCAACTTCAAATTGCCGCCGTAACACTTCCACCTTCCCTTGGGCAATTCTACCTTTTCCTCTATAAATTTATTTATTTTTTTTTACATTCTTCCATTTTCCCTTGAATTTTTACTCCCCCATCATCACAATACTTCCCTTTTTCCTTATTTACAACTACGAAAAAATAATACATTCTAATAATTTCAATTTTCCCACTAACAACGTTCCATTTATTAATTCCCACTAACAAAATTTCATTCTATTCATTTTCCCTAACAAAACCTAATTCCTTCCTTAATACTAACTAATTCTATTCCCACTAACAAATTTTATTTTTTTTATACTAACAAAAATGAATTCACTAATTCACTAACAAAATTCAATCTCATGCCCAAATGCATCGTTGAAGTTGCTTATGAGATGAATGGGAGATCGACAATCCATGGCGCCATTAGCTGCGTCGTGAGTTCTCGATCGAGGGTCTGCTGGAACTCTGGGTTCAAGTTCCCTCGGGCGCACGGAAGTATTCTTTTTGGGGTATCGGCAAAATCAATAGTTCTCGTAATGTATATGTGACACTTTACATTCAATCTAGCGATTCTTGGGGATGTAAATTGCCATATATGCAAGTCAATGGATACTATTGTGATTGTCGATACGGGAACAAAAAATGTGTGGGTAGCGGAATCGAAGTGTAATGAACTTCGATTACGTTACCCAGATGCGGCAGCGGTAATTGGAAAAAGGGATTGCGGGATCGAATTGGATGAAGGTGGAATGTGAAAATTAAGTGGTTGGAATTGGGGAGTCAGATTTTGATTTGGAGAAGAGAAGGGTGTTTCCGGTGCGCGGTGAAGTTGATTTTTGGAGGTGTTCAAATTGTGAAAAAAAGGAGTTAGTCTTTGACTAGGAGATAAAAGGAATTGTGTTTGGCGACGTGTGATATTGAATTTGAATTCAATTATAAACGTGGGAAATTCAAGATAAAAACTAATAAATTTTGCTTGTGGCATATGCGGGTGGACTTAAGTGTGAATTTCAGAGGAAATAAAAACTTAGTTTGTGGAGTAAATCGGGAATAAAAATGGTCCAAAACGACTCAAATCCGAAATTGTGTAGAAAATAAAATCAAAAAAAAAAAATAAGAGAGAGTTTGGACATTTAAAAGTAAAGTATAAAAGTGTCCTAATTTGATTGAATGAAAAAAAAAAACGAGAAGAAAAACGAAAAAAAAACGAAGAGTAAATTTTCCGTGAAGCACTTTGTGAAAAAAACATACAATTTGTTGAATTCAAAAGTATCCTATTGGATGAAGGGTAGTGAATTGGTGAAGAAAGTGGAATCAGCGTCTTGCGAAAAGTGGCCGTTCAGTGCTTTAATTTCTGGACTTTGTTCACATTAATTCGTAAATTCAAGTTTGAGTTTCAGGTGCCCCGAATTTCTTTCTTTTGTTCTTCGCCGAACGCTCGGAGTTCAACAAGGAAAGTGTAAGTAACTATTTGAATTTTTTTTTTATATAAATATATTGTTAGTTTTTGTCTCAAATTAATAATTTTCTTCTTTTCTTGTTAATAAATTGTATATAAATTGTATTATGCTTGCATAAATTTTAAAACGGGGAGTTAAAAATTTGTAAATTTCACTTTTAGAATTTTTTTCTTTTGTTTTTGTTTGAATTAAATAAACGGCCATGTCATATTAAAAGACCTTATTTTCATTTCTCAGAATGACCTCCCCCTTTCCCATCCTTTTCCCTTTGTGCTAGTTTTTATGTAAGGTGGCTCAGCACGAGCAGAGGGTGTCCCGGAAGACCCACGACACGACTGAGCGCTAGCCGGCCTCAGTATGCCACCCCGGGCTACACACCTCTCTGCTAATTCTTAATGTCTGCAACTGCGGTGACTTCCGTGGTTGCTACAGCATCCAGCTACTTAGCATGCAAAATTGATCTTTTCAACCACAAGAGCAACACTCCTTGCCCCTTAGCATGAGTAGTTGATGAATACGTGTGTGTGAAGCTTCAAATAATGAACCAATGGATGTTCGCATTTAAGGAACCCACCAAACTTAATGCAGTCTGCGGCACGAAATCATTCCAGATCACATTGGAACATGCTGGACTGCTTGAAATTCAACAGGAGTGTTCCGTAAGTAATGCTCAACTTAATCTAGACGTTTTCAACATGACCACTCACCTTGCCTCCACAGCGTTCACAGACTTCAATATATCGAAGGATACATCAGTCTTACGCCCATTGGAGTACTATGATCGAGCACCTTACACCACCGATATCAATGACCTCACATCGCTGCAGAGAATTCTGGCAGATCAAAGAAATACAGAGCTACCCAATCAAGTTAAACAATCGATCCAACATCCGTTGGCAATCAGCTACACCACGTTAATTATGCTGACTGTATTTGCTGTTATCATTTTCAGGAAGAGGCAATTCCAATGCCAGAAACGAAGTAATTCCAACAACTCAAAACCGACACCGGCACGACGACGTCTTTCAAATGCAGATTTCACCATTGATGTACAAACCAGCAGTTGAGGTACCCCTCAACGGGGGGGAGGAATGTACAAATACATCACATCCTAAAAATTCATAATTCTTAGAATTCAATACTTACCTTTTATCTTTGTATCAAAATTCATACAATGTCCAATACAATGTATCAAAATTCCTACTCTTTTGTATCATGAATGTAACGCACAAGCCCCACATAGACATGTTGTCAGCATTTCTTTAAAGTGATATCCAACATTCCATCACAAGGGTCAGCAATTTTCGCTGTAGCATTTGTTCGCGAGTAAAGGGAGTCAAGTGTCACTTGATTGTTCCACAAGCGTCATCAGTTTTCCCTTCAGTGATAAGAATTTCTTGACTTAATGTGGGACTTGTGCGATCAGCACTTTGATCTTAATTTTAATATTGATTTGTGAATAAAGTTCAGTTGTCGTCAAACATTCGTGGCGTTCTTTTCAATTTTGTGCTCCATAGTTACGAACCCCGGTAGTTTTGTATTCTATTGTAGTAGTGAAGTGAGTGAAATTCTTCTGGTGAAGTTATTGACATTTGTGCTTAACAGTAAGTAGTGATTCTTTGCTGGTGCACAAGTTGCAAGTACTTGAGTACCAAATAAATTATAACAGCGGAGTTCAATGGGCTTATGCGCTTATTGAACTTTTTATCTTTATTTAATAATTTATCAACAGAGTTCAACTCAGTGGACTTCTAATCAACCTATATCCAAGGTCCAAGTTGTGGCAAGGTTTGTGACAATATATATATATACATACATATATATATATATATATATATATATATATATATATATATATATATATATATATATATATCTGCATATATACATATATATATATATATATATATATATATACGAGTATATTTATATATATATATATATATATATATATATATATATATATATATATATATATATAATATATCTAAAGGGTGATTCATGATGAGGTTGAGTTGTCAATAGGGTTTTTTGACTTCTGTCAAACTGTTATGTAAATTTTTATTTAGTATTATTTGGCAAATCATCATTGAAAGACTTACACCGCAAAAATCAGCGTTCTCTTCGAAATGTTTTTCATGCTCTTAGAGCAGCTTATGGTGTGCGTCGTCGACCTACCGAACCTGAGAGACCAGTTTCACGTTTTGGATCAGTGAATTGGCCGCTTAGGTCACTTCCTAGGGTTACAAGAAGTCTTTGGTTTTCAGGGATAAGAGAACTTCAATTGAAGCCAACATGACTTGTGGCCTACGTGAAATACCGGTTGCTATGCTGGAACGCGTCGTCCAAAATTGGAAACTCAGGATGAACCATTTACGGCGCAGTCGTGGTCAACATTTAAACAAGATAATTTCAGAAAAGTCGCGAATAGGATAGTTAGAATTAACAATTTTAGAAGAGTAGCGAATAAGATAATTAGAATTAAGGAAATAAAATATTATGACGACCAATTGAGAAGCATTGATGTAAATTTAGCGTGCAATAACACAAGACAAGTATACAAAGTAGTAAAAAGCCTGAAAGTAGGTAGAGAATGAACGTTTTGGCTCATTTTTTTCATACAAACTTCAAATGCTGTCGAGGGTGTGTGTCTTGGGTGTGTGGGTGCGTGTATTAGGATTGTACAGGTGGGTACTCGGGATAAAAAGGTGCAAGTCTGAGAAAGGTGTGGATTACTTGGGTGGTTTCGGGGGAGGGTGCGTGTCTAGGGTATGGGTATATGTATCAAATTAGTGTAGGTGCAGACCTCAGGTACGTGGATATGTGTATCAGATTGGTGTCAGTATATATCCGTGTTCTGATAAGGTGTCTTGGCTTTGCAGGTGAGATTCCAGGATAAGGATACAGGTGATTGGTTGCCAGTAACCCATATAATCTAGAAAATTAATCATCGTCCAGGATAGGCCCGTATCTTCAATTAATAGATGAGAGTTCAAGATTTGTCAGCGGTATTTTCATGGGATCAATAGCTGAGCTTCAGATTAATAGCAACGTCTTCGATTTTACATCGATGGCTGTTTTAATGTATAAGAGATCCATGCTTAGAGTTGCCGGCTTGTAGTATTAGGGTTGCTGATCCATTAGAGAAGCTCTGTGGATAGGTGGCCCTTCAGCCAGTTGGTTTGCTGGTTGTAGGGCTTGAAATTCTTTAGCGTGTGTCCTTTATTGAAGGCATTTGGGTCAAGTGATTTACTTGATCACGCTAGGAGTGCTGGAAGTTTATTATGGTATGAGTAGCTGTGTGGTAATGGCGGGCGCTGGTATAGATGGATGACTGCGTTATTGATGGATGATGGGCTTGCTTTTCGGCAGGTATTCTAAGGCATGAGAATTTGCTTCATGCGCACTTGGTTACCGAGCGCGTTGCTCATCGATTGGCGTCTATGGCCAAGAATGGACGCCTGATTGTGGAAATAACTGATTTGCTGATCTTGTTAGACCTGCCGGACATTTTTTATGGTGCGAGTGGTTGCGTCGTGATGGTGGGCACTGCTGTAGATGGGTGACTTTACATTACAGATGAGCGACGGGCTTGCCTTTTGACGGGTGCTCTAAAACATGAGTATTGACTTCCTGGGTCCTTGTTTGAGGTTAGTTCTGCTCCTCGATTGATGTCTGTGGCAAAGGATGAGTGAGCCATGGAAATTTACCTCGTGAGCGTTTGGTTAAATTTCCACATTGCTCATCAAAGCGTGCCTGTTCTTAAGTACGGATGGCTTTGCCGGCAAGTAGGAACAATGTGCGTCGCTTGTTGAACTTTGGTGATGGGAAGAGTAGTGTGTCGTGCGCGTAGACTTGCCTGTCAGTGGCAGTTTTAGGGCATTGGAATCAACATCAAGGAACAGAAGTGAAACGCATACGTTGTATTGTAAGATGACTTTGATTGTTGGAAGCGGGCATGTTTGCGTGGGGAAGATAGCATATGCATTGTGCGTTCCTTGGTGATGGGAACTGTTAGAATTGCTAAAGTTTTTGTAGTGCTCGTAGACTGCAGATAATGCAATGCATGGAATTGACACGTGTTTTCACAAATGTCCGGTCACAGATACGCCTGCTCTAATTTGCCGAATATTATTTACATTTATCTTTTTCAGCTTCATTTTGCTTGGGTACATCGTTTCTTTGTTCTGGGACTCATTGCTATTACATATTTTTGCTTTTATCGGTTTTATGTCAATAATACTTCAAGTATCGTCTACAATGTATTTTGTTCGGTTAGACTTCTATGCTGAGTGCTCAGATCTATGGATGCTGTGAAAGAGATCTTAATGTTTGTTGTAATGCGTTCTTGATATTTAGTCTAGTTCAGATTTTGGTTTGCTTGTAGCAGCATTTTGTTTGTCTTTATCATCATCACTTATTTCTTCAAGCAGTTTCTATACTTCATTCTCTGGTTTTAATATTATGTAGAAGTATTACATTATATTCATTCATTCATTTTTGTAGGGTTTTGTAAAATCATTTTACAAAACCTTTCTAAAATCACATCCTGTCTGTCCGTCCATCAGATTTTGAAGGTAGATGCAAAGTGATGCCCTCTTCAAAGTTTCATCACAAAAAGAAATTTATAAGGTGTTAAAGGGGAAGTCTTCTCATATAAGGGAGTGGCCCCCGAAAAAAGGATTTTCATTGCATGTAGGCAATATGGGTATCAAATGAAAGGTCTTAATAATAACTTTTCAGAACAGGTCTTAAAATGACAAATTTTGCTTTAAGGGGTGCAGGGGAAAGGGAAATGTACGAACATTTTGTGTACCCCTTCGCGATTGGGCACCTTTGACCCGAAAATTCTGTTAAAAAATCACAGAGGTTTGATTTACTAATTGTTTTACTAAATCCTTCTGGTAAGACCACTCTCCTGCTACCTCAATTTGTCTTTACTTTAGGATACTTATTGGTATTCAAAAATTCTAATAATTTCTTCCGAAACGAGTTATTTTTTTAAAGAATGATCTTGTAATGCATGAGATGGTGGCAATGATTTTTCCCTTTTAATAAGCGCATTATAAAGATGCTTTATTTTTTAGATCACTGTGTTGACATTTATGTTTTGGGTATATATGCTAAATTTGAGACTATTTACGCATGTTGTCTTGGAAAGATATTACGGTTTATGGCTTCTGGAATGCTATTTTTTTATGCAGTTTATGCATGATGGATGTAGGAATCGTCAGATTGATGCTAATGAGTGGGATTATCTACGCATTTTCATTGGTAATTTTTTATTCCGTACTGAAAGGATGAATAACATAGAACAAAGGAAATGCGGTACACAATTGACATTAGGTGTTTGTTGGTATTATGTTATTTTTCTTTGCTTATGTGCAGAATGCATGAAAAAATATTTCAAACCATATAAGATAGCATTACATTCGTGCACTGTATTGAATGAATTTTATATTTGCTTTGAATTAGGTGTTGTTATTGCGGTTCTGTTTTATTTAGTTTAGCTGGTTACAAGAGTGTCAGTGTAATATAGATTAAAAGTGATTTTTTTTTCTGCTTGTCTCATATTGTTCACATCATGGTGTCTAGTATTGAAAAATTATATATGTTCGGATTGGGTCTGTACGATTTTTCGATATTTCCGAATTTCTTTAGCCATATCATCAATTGAAACTTCCTGATTTTTCGAGTATGAGAATCTCTGATTTGTTAACTTTTTATCAAAATGATGCATTTTTGAAGATCGTCATTATCTAATAATTTATGAGTGCATGTAATGACTTTTAGTTTGAGTATATTTACATCGTACATGATAATTTACAAACCTCATACTCTGTATGCTTGTCTTAAGCGTGAACTCATTGCTGCTATATTCGTATACATTTTCAATACTTGAGCATTAAGTATAAGACGTATTTACTACATTTCAAATATTCTAGATTGATCATCATAGGGATTTTCGGGTATGCTCATTAACATATTCAAGTATTATTTTCACATAAATAAAATACTTTCTTGTCGAGTTGTTTCCTATCAGAATTTTTTGGCTAGATGCTTGTTTGATATTTTATATTTTTTAAGAAGATCTAGTAAGTTTTCAACATAGAGGGTCTGTTTTGGGTTAGCCCACTGCTATTAAAAATAAATTAGGCTAATGATAATGTACTCGTAAGATATTTCGGTATGGATAACGATGTGTACTAGCGTATGAGTTTATGGTAGTCTATTTTTAAGATCGATCTCCCCGTACCACGTATATATAGACAAGTAGCATTTGTTAAAGGGTGTTGATAAAGATTGCCGCGAGTCGTTGTAGGATGTAAAAAGATAATTCTTACTTTGAGGAAGTGTTTGTCTGCTGGTAATTTGATGAACAGATGTACACAAGAGATGCATGAACACATGCGGGCTTTTTTGTTGTCTATCATTAGATACTTATGAATGGTAGAGTTGAGTGTTTGATGTTTGGGAGTTCCGAATAAACTCAAAATATTTAGATCATTATGCTTGGTTGTCTGAAATATTTGTTTGCTTGAACAGTGGTAGAATAATTCTATTTTTCAACATATATAAACAAATGTTGATACAATTTTTAACAGTATATCTGATAAATGGCTTCATATATTTATGAGTTCTATAGTATATTGAACGATTTTCAAGTTAACTAAACTTAGGTTTATTCCGCTGCGCTAGTTCTGCTGTCCGACCGTACTAATGTATAATCAGTCCTCTTTTTAATGTTTAAGTACAATTTGTATAGCAACTCAATATCCTTAGCCTATAATTGTAGCTTATGTCCCTTTCACTCTAGTGCAAAATTTTGATTTTTTCAATTTCAAAATCGTTTTGGTAGTATGTTTTTGAAGAGGGCCTTGGTATGATAAAGCCTCCAGAATGGAGGAAAAATATTTTTACATGTGCAGATAATTCTGCAAGCTACTGTTGCAATTGTTTTCGCTACTATTAAGAACACGATGATCAATAAACGAATGTACTCGAAAGCACAAGAACCCACCAAGCATAATAAATATCTGGAAGTTACGCCTCTGCGGCCATTCAGGATCGCTCGAATATTCCAGGTAGTTCGCCAATGTACGAGAAATGGATTAAATGACCAGGGACGTTATATAAAGCCGAGCTGAATGAATGGGGGGATATAGTAAAACCGCGAAAGTAAGAACTGCGATAAGTGTGGAGTGCGAATTAAGGGGGTTTTAGTTTATAGTTAAGACAGTTGAATTAAAAATTTATGGACAAGTGAAAAGTAAAATTGGTGAAATAGTTAAATTAGCGCATTTTTCAGCAAATTAACCCTATTAACTTAATTTAAAAGACAGTGCGTTTTCACTTTCCCGGAACATTAAAATTATTGGCCGCGAAGTGAAAAAGTAACAAGTTGAATAAGCAGGAGAGTGCTCCTACCAGAAGGTCTTTGTAAACATCCTAGGGTTAGAAACAAGCTTTCTAATAGCGTGAATCGATAACTTGAGCTATTCATCCAATACTTGGATATGAAATCGTTCAAATTTATGTTAAAGATGCACAGTTTCTTTCATAAGCACAGTGCAGGCGCCATTTTAATTTAGCTTAAATGGTTGTTCTGAATGTTTGACCAATTGAACACATTCAAAATATATCAATATGTATCAACCATAAACACGTGTTTTGGTTGTTGTAATTCCATACAATTGAAATGGCTATAACTCACTTGATTATGATTTGACCTCAGTTAAATTTTGTGAACTTATCTATCTTATATCAGTTTATATAATTGCAAAATTTCAAGAAGTTTAAGGGTACTGTTTTGATTTTATGGGCGAAAATGCGAAATTTACAAATCATACTATTATTAACAAAGTTGAGTTAATTTCGATTTCGGAGGTATTTGTTGCCCTTGTACTCATAAAGGCCAACATTCGTGGTAATTTTCAGATTTTTCGGCTCAAAGGTGTCCAATTGCGAGGGGGGGAGGGGGTACACACATTTTTGTTGCATTTTGCCTTCCCCTGGACCCCCTAATTCATTAAATGATTTTTTTATTTCAGATTTTATAAGTTCTAATCAAGACCTTTCATTTGATACCCCACTCGACTACCTTTGGTTAAAAAAAAATTTTAAGAGTTCATTCGTTATTAGGGGGGACCCCCTTAAAAAATTTTAAATTTTTGTAAGACCTTAACTTTTGAGAGACCATCACTTTTGACCTTTTCACAAAGTTTGAGCATTCTAGCTTCTATAGTTCCTGAGGAAACTAGCTGTGACGCACGGACAGACGGACGGATGGACAGACGGACGGACAGACAGGTCGCGAAACTAGTAGGTCTTTGTAAACAAATTTTTTACAAAGACATAAAAAAGGAGTTGGAAGTACTGAAGGCAGTAGTAACAACCTCACCAGCCCCGCGTGCAACTGCAGCGCAAAGCTTATCCAGAAATGTGAAAGAACAAATATTTGACGGGCAAACGGTCCGGAGCATTTGCAAAACCCAGTTTGTAGCCGCCGCTAGGCCAAATCACTAAAATGACCAGGAATGGGCAACTGCACTAGTTCTTGCTCTAAGAAGCCCAGTTGCCGAGCTTTTGTAGACGATCCCCGTCCAGTTGCACTGAATTCGGCTGCTATAATGAATGCGCTTGACATCTGAAGCAGATTAATCGGTCACAGCTACGGCATCGGATGCAGAAGTCTGGCGAAACCTTACAGCAGCTAGCCCAAGACATTGAGCGACTGGCACTTTTGGCTTACCTAGTTTATGACCCAGAATATCGAGATGACGCAGCGACAGAAGCGTTCATCAGCGCATTAAAGGACCAGGTATTGCAACAAGCCGTGCGTTTAGCCCAAAAGGAAACGGTCGAGGATGCATTGGCTTATAGTCTAAATTTCGAGGCAACAAAAGATGTGACTCGTACCGCTGCCCGGATTTGCGAGGTAGAGGCAGATGAGTGCAGGTGTGAGCGCTTGGAAATTGAGGGAGACCAGCTGGTAAATTGTGCACCTAGATGCTGGAATTGCGGAGAGAAGGGGTACCTGCAAAGAGACTGCAATAGCTACCCGCTTCCACGCATCGATGACTTCATGGCCACTTTAGCCTACGCGAAATGGTTTTCTACACCCGATCTCAAGAGTGGCTACTGGCAGGTAGAAATCGACAAGAAGGACCAAGAGGCGACCGCATTTTCCGTGGAGGCCAGATTGTGGCAATTTTTGGTGATGCCATTTGGGCTCTGCAGTGCTCCAGCCACTTTCCAACGCCTGATGGAATACGTGCTACGAGGCCGGACCTGGAAAATATGCTTGGTGTACCTAGATGACATCATTGTTATCGGGAGAACGTTCGAAGAGCATGTGTGGAACTTAGAAGAGGTTTTCTCCCGATTGCGCCTGCTGAATTCGAAGCTTAGTCAGAACAAGTGCACTCTGTTTGCAGCTGAAGTAAAATATCTGGGACACGTATCAGCAGAAGGGTTCAAAACAGACCCAGAGAAAATTGAAGCCATGAAAAGCTAGCCAACACAAAACAACGAGCGCCAACTACGAAGTTTTCTGGGTCTGGCGACTTACTACTGAAGATTCGTCAAAGACTTTGCCAAAGTAGCTAAGTGTCTCCATCAGCTAACCGAGAAAAATCGTCCGTATATCTGGAATGAACAATGCCGAGCAGCCTTTGAGACCTTGAAGGAGAAGCTGTGTGAATCGCCCGTTCTGGCATATCCAAAACCCGGAAAAATGTTTGTACTTGACACCGATGCAAGCAACGGCGGTGTTCGAGCTGTACTCTTCCAGCAGGTCGATGTCGAAGAAAGAGTCTTCTTGTATTACAGTGGAGCTCTCTCAAAAAGTGAGAGGAAATACTGCGTGACCAGGAGGGAGCTATTGTCTATAATAGATGCCACCAAGCAGTCTCACAAGTACCTATATGGCCAGAAATTCGTTTTTGAAACGGGACATGCATCGTTTAGATGGCTACTTAACTTCAAAAACCCCGAGAAACAAGTTGCGAGATGGATCGAAAGATTGCATTCATACGACTACAAAACTGTTCATCAGAAGGGCAGAGTTCATGGAAATGCTGACACCCTATCTCGCCGTCCATGTCCAGCTTACTGCAAGAATTGCCAACGGGTCGAGGAAAAGGATCCGACCGTTGATCTGCAAGTGATAATGGCCGAATTCGATGAAGGTTGGTCATCCGAGGAGATTCGAAATGCCCAGATAGCCGTCAAAGTCATCGTACCATTGCTCGTATGGAAGGAGACAACTGGGCGACTTGATTGGAGGGATGTTTCAATACATGGCGCCACCCTGAAAAGTTATTGGGCACAATGGAACTCCCTTCAGGTGGAGAGTGGCATACTCAAGCGGCAATGGGAAATGGCGAATGGCAGCTCCTATATGATGCAAACTATACTTCTCAAAAGCCGGACCCCGCGATCTGGCTAAGGAAATGCACCAGGGATTCTCAGGAGGCCACCTTCGTGTTAACAAGACCTTAGTGAATTCGCGGGAAAGGTTGTACTGGCTCAACGCTCGAGAGGACGTAGAGGACTGGTGCCGGAGATGCACAATTTGCGCTTCCGTCAAAGGTCCAAACTGACGATTGAAAGGACAAATGCAAACCTATAACGTGAAGGTACCGTTTGAAAGGATTGCTGTTGACATAGCAGGACCTTTTCCTGAATCCGACTGAAGAAATCGATACACGCTGGTTGTGGCCGATTATTTCAGCAAGTGGCCCGAGTTTTACCCCATTCCCAACCAGGAAGCAACTACTGTAGCCGAACAGCTAGTGTTCAATTGGGTCAGTAGGTACGGCGTACCTTGTGAACTACATTTGGATCAAGGCCGAAACTTTGAGTCACTGGCTTTTGACGTAATGTGACAGCTGCTGGAAATACGGAAAACAGGGACAACGCCGCTGCATCCCCAATCCAATGGAATGGTCGAACGTTTCAACGGCACGCTCGAAAAACACCTGGCCAAGATGGTTGACGAGAACCAAAGGGACTAGGACCGACACATTCCACTATTTTTGATGGCGTACAGAGCTGCCGAACATGCATCGACGGGCCAAGCACCAGCCAAAGTCATCTTTGGAAAGACTATTCGTCTGCCGGCTGATATAAAGTTCGGAACACCCCCTGAGAGACTTCAAACGATCTCGGAGTACGCAAGTGAGCTAAGGCAACGGTTGAACTAGATACATCGGATAATGCGAAAACACCTCGAATCAGTTACTGACCGCATGAACACTGGGTATGATCTTACGGCAAATTCTACTCGCTTCCAGCAAGATGATTTGGTGTGGCTATTTAACCCACAACGGCGAAAGAGTAGGTCTCCAAAGTTGCAGCCTAATTGGGAGGGACCATACCGAGTTGCAAAGCGAATCAACGGCGTCGTATATCGCATACAGGGACACCGTGAGACTAGAGCCAAAATATAAATCGTGCACCTGGACCGTCTTGCCCCATATTACATCCAGGGAGGATTGACTACAACTGGCGACACATCTTTTCGAGGCGAAAAAAACTAAGGTGGGGACAGTGTTACATGTGCAAATAATTCTGCGAGCTACTGTCGCAATTGTTTTTGCCACTATTAAAAACATCATGACCAATAAACGAATGTACTCGAAAGCATAAAAACCCGCCAATCATGATAAACATCTGGAAGTTACGTCACTGCGGCCATTCAGGGTTGCTCGAATATTCCAGGTAGTTCGCCAATGTACGAGAAATGGATTGAATGACCAGAGACCCTATATAAAGCCGAGCTGAATGAATATGGGGATATAGTAAAACCGCGATAGTAAGAACTGCGTTAAGTGTGGTGTGCAAATTAAGGGGGTTTTAGTTTATAGTTAAGACAGTTGAATTAAAAATTTATGGACAAGTGAAAAGTAAAATTGGTGAAATAGTTAAATTAATGATTGTGCATTATTTTAGTATATAAACTCGTTTAACGTAATTTAAAAGACAGTGCGTTTTCACTTTCCCGGAACATTAAAATTATTGGCCATGAACCATAACACGCTACAATATGTTCCCTGACAAATTACTCCTGAGGATCTCCCGATACAAATTGAATATCGATGATAAACTTTTTCATTCTGATAGCGCTGGCCACCAGGTGGTTTTGGTTTTGTTTGGACGGTTTATTCTATCTGGTGCTATGAATTGTGACTTTGTCGTAAGTACTCGAGACTGCAGTAGTATGTACTGTTTTATTAGCGTGAAAATATTTTTTTGTATCTCTATCATATGAATGACAAATGCATGTATCAGTGCCTGATGTCGTATTAGAATCGGACCATTCACATATTTGATAGTATATTCCATATATATTAGATACTTTCTCACCTGTATTGCCATATTTAAGCATATAATTCTTGCTACGTATTCGATGTTCAGGAAAAATATCACGGTACTCTTCCATGAAGTATAGGGTGACGGCTGTAATTAACACGAATTAATTTATCGCGTTGAAAATGTATTGACCTCTGTTTTATTAGTTTTCTTGGTGTCGTTTCCCAGAATTTTGATGTTTCGTTAAACTTTAAAAACCTAATAATAATGCGTACAATAATATGTAGTCTAGTGATAGAAAAAATGAAATTCATGTTTATTCAGTGCAGCTTAAAATATTATCTGATTCTCAATAAACTTCAATATTTTATAGAATAAAGAGATTATACTTGATTACTAAGCCAATTACAATAGTATGTAGTATACCAAGTCTCGATGTACAATTTCCTAATGAATAATTCTCTTAAGTGAAGTAAAACAGTGTTTATAAGGTTTGTAGCATTTTGTTTCATCACATGGAAAAGTAAAGGGTGATTCATAACAAGTGTACACATGTGAATGGGTCTTAACTCTTATTTATCACCAATTTCAAGCCCATATATTGACAGATTATGACAGTTTGGTCTTTTACAATTTTAACCACGGAATCATACACATCAGCCAAACGTTTTATTATTGTTAAAACTTTTTACAAAAATAATGAATCGCCAGTGCAAACATTTCGCGCTCTACATGAATTTTTTGGTCCACCCATAAATTGGCCGGCAGGATCGTGTGATTTGACTCCTTGGGACTTCTTCCTTTGGATATTTCTGTAGGATCGTGTTTACGCTGATGCTCCCTAGACTAGTGAAGCATTAAAAAACAGCTGAAAAAGCCGTCTGCTTAGAGGGTAAGCTGTCTATGTAGCTGTTTTTTAGCTAATGGCCTGCCTGTTTAACTAATATCCTTGCTCTTATGAAAATCGTTTATTTAATAAAGCCGTCTATTTAGCTGATAAACTGTCTATGCAGCTATCTTTTAAGCCAATTCCCTGTCTGTTTAGCTGATATGCTATCTTTTGAGCGATCTGCGTGGCTGTCTTTAGTTGATAAGTGGAGCATTTGACCCAACGTGCTATTTTTCATTCGCTAAACTTATATGGTGCTTGGTAAGTATCTATTTATAAGAAAATTCTCATTACTTTCCATACAGTTACGATCAGCATTTTTACATCTTACTCTAAATTTTATATGCTTGCCACAATTTACTTGAATCCTATTGATTACCGGGACTGTATCGTCATCATCTTCCAAGTTATTCGTAGGCTTACATGGTTCAGATACGAATATTCACGTCTAGGTTGCTGTTTTGGTAGACAAATCTTGATTAGGAGGAAGCTATTGTTAGTTGCTCGAGAATTAATTGACTGTATTTTATGCTGACATACTTTGCATAAGGTTGGTTCAATATGCCCTTCTTTTCTTATGTGCGTCAGTTTTTCTCTTGACCCCTGCCTACCCTATCTATACGAACTCCTTACTACAGCAATTCGAGTTCATTTTTCCAGTCTTTTCATGTCTTCATTGGACTTGCGGCCCATCATTATTTTTGTTGTTAATAATGCTTGGGACTCTTACTGCTTACTATGATTGCTATGATTGATTTTGTAAAGCGCACACTTTTTGAATAAATCTCTAGTTCATGCACATCATTTCTAGGGCCTTAACACTAATTCATTTAGCCTGTTTATAATTGATGTATTATGGGCTTATAGTGGAACTTATTAAGTACATTGAAATATCTTGGTGTTCTCGCGTACGAGTATGAACAACCCTTTTGGATTATCCGAGATATGCAGAAAGATGAGTATATTATGAGCGGAATACTTTTTTTTCTCTTTCATTGAACAATTGAGTAAAATTTTTGAAACCTCCAACGGACTAAAAATCTGTCATACATTTTTAGAAGAGTTTTGAATAGTTTTGATGACTTAAGGCTGCGTCGTTACTCAGAACCTCCGAAATGATTAAACAAGCATGGACAAATTTCTCTGGATATGTGCATTTTTAAAAGCTATCAAGTCTCGATTGTTAGTATCATATGATTGACTGGTATGTTTATCATGCAAAGAGAGTTAACTGCAACCACTGATTAGTTGAGCCGTCTGCTAGGGTCATGAGAAGTCTGTT
Organism: Odontomyia ornata; assembly: GCA_963969285.1. Taxonomy (NCBI): domain Eukaryota; kingdom Metazoa; phylum Arthropoda; class Insecta; order Diptera; family Stratiomyidae; genus Odontomyia; species Odontomyia ornata. The sequence continues at coordinate 206,960,797 of OZ017739.1, forward strand.
CAGCTGTTGCACAATGATCAACTTCAAACCAATATGTCCTCTCTTTTGCACCTAGTGACTCAATTACCTGACGAACTCAAGGCAGTTTTCTGTTTCACACCAATTGACCAAGTTGATTGGCGGGAAAAATGCGGTAAAGGGCCTCATAGAGGTGCAAGATCACCTTCTATCCAGCCTACTTCTTGCCATGGATGCATGATGACCCATCATCATGCATTATGTCGTGTCTCAGCACACCGGTCATTTATGCCTGCGTGTCATGAGGTAGGCTAGGTAGAAGGTTATCCTGCATCTCTGTGAGGCCCTCACCACCTTCTGCCTGCCGATCAACCCGGTTAATAGGTGTGAAAGAGAAAATTGCCTTGATTTTGCCAGGAAACTGGGTTAATAGGTGCAAAAGAGAGAACATATTGGTGTGAAGATGATCACCGTTCAACAACTGAACAGACCACTTATTACCGAAACAGATGGCTCAACAGATCAGTGATTGTAGTTACCCCTCTTTGCATGATAAAGAGACCAGTCGATCATATGATACTAATACATTTTTTTATTTCTATCACTCTACTATATATTATTATACGGACTATTATGAGGTTTTTGAAATTCAGCAAAACAGTTGTCCATCCATTCAGAAAGAAAATTCTGGTAAACGACGCCAAGAAAACTATTAATACAGGGGTCAACACATTTTCAACGCGATAAATTAATTCATGTTAATCACAATCGCCATCCTATGCTTCACAGAAGAGTACCGTGATATTTTTCCTGAACATCAAAACCGTATCAAGAATTATATGCTTGAATATGGTAAAAGAGGCGAGAAAGTATCTAATAAACATGGAAAACACTATCAAATATGTGAATGGTCCAACTCTAATACGACATCAGGCTCAAAGTCAAAGTCAAAAGCGCTTTATTAAATACTAATGGATATAAATTTTCAAAGAATATAAAGCAAATTCCAAACAATAAACACACAAAAACTTAATGGCCCAAATGGCTCTCTAAATTTATACGTTATCATTAAACATATTCCTTCAAAAAAAACTCTAGCAAATTCAATTAATTAAAATTATTACATATTTTTAAAATCAATCAGAAAAAGGAGAAAAAACCAACCAACACTATCCTAAAATTATTTATAATCTTAATAGAACAGTGAACTTTGATCCTCTGTTGCACAATACCAGTACACCCTATGTATACTGGCATGCGCTGGGAGCTTGATATGATGTGTATCCTATATACATATCAAGGCTCCCGGGGAGAGAGAGATATTCCCGTAGGATACTTATCTGCCACTTTATACTCGCCAACTAGATCAGTAAAAGAGTGTTTTCGTTTAATGATTTAAGTTTTATTTTGTCCTTTGTTTGGTAATATAATTACACGTTCAGTTGACTATATTAATATCAAAAACATATTTCGCTATTGAATTCCTTTAATAATTAATTTTTTACAGCGACGTATAAAGTCCGGGCATTTATAGAGCGATTAATGAATGAAATTTTCTGAAGTGATTAATTTATTAAAGAACTAGTTAATGAGGTTTTATATCTACATATTTATGAATTTAGAGTGTTAATGGAGCAGTTAATTCCCACAATTTACGTCCATTTCAATTAAATTTTTTAGTTGTGGAGAGGAAAAATAGAATTTGAATAAACCAATTAATTTATTTAGGCTTTAACTGTTGCTCGGGCTGATGCCTTGAGCACGCAGTTATATTAACGAATCGATTGATTACAATCCAACTGCTAGCCCCGGGCACAAAGCCTTGGGACGCTAATACTCGGGCTGATGCCTTGAGTACGCAGTCAGATTGATAAATCAATCAATTACTAGTTCAACTGCAGGCCCCGGGCATAACTGCCTTGGGGCGCTGATACTCGGGCTGATGCCTTGAGTACGCAGTTGAACGTATCCTTAAATTCCCTTATCCCGGGCTAAGTGCCTTGGGATAGAATAAGCTCGGGCGCACGCCTTGAGCCAGTGAATGGAGAAATACTTCTCGATTTTCTTGTGTCTTTAATTTTCTTTTATACTATAATTATGCTGACTTTATTGCTTACCAACTGAAATAATGAAGAAAATTTACCATTTCAAAAAAGATCAAAGCTCAACAACAAAACAGTTTAACTTATTTAGTGCCATCTTTCTGTGACTGGTGCAACCACAAAGCTAAAGCTTTCACTCGATTTGCAATGCATGTAACCAATTCGTTCCGCTGGGCGGTACGTTCGATTGCGAAGTCTTGTGTGTATATGTTTGATACTTAATACGAGTATGGATACACACCCACTTCTGCTAATCCATGATACGACACCGTGCCCACAGATGCATTGATTACAATTTGCAGCTTTTCGTATATGTATGTTGTAATTTACAGTACACGGAGAGGAACGACGGAACACGAACCGAGCAATATTTGCACGGCGGTACCCGTAACATTGCCTCCCCGCTGAAAAGAAAAGTTCACGACTGGCTTGAAGAGCCTTGTCGTGAAAGATATTCATTTTTGCTTCATTGTTTTAATTGGTAAACTTGGAATGTTGATTTAAAATTACTATTTTAAACGATTTTAATCGAATTTACATTTTTCTTTGCTTATCGTTTCATAAACAGTTATGACATGCTCCTTTGAATATTAATTTTTTGTCGCAATTTTTGTTTTTTCTTATTGAATCATAATGACTTGTAGTTCTTTCATAATTTTTGTTTTGAGTTACTTTGCTTTGAATATTTTTACTAATCGTTCGCTAAAACTTATTAGGCATTTTAATTTGATTTTGTTTTGCTCCATTTACATACTTGAAGATGAATTATAATTAATTACACATTTATACACTGTTTTGGTTATTTGTATTTTACAATATATTTTTTTTGCTTTACTTTAATACTTCTGCCTTGCTGTAATTTATGTAATATATAATTTCTCTTCATTTTCACTTTATAGCCTTGTTTTGCTTTACTTACATATTAGAATATTAATGCAAATGAAGATATAACTATTTCACAAATATATACGAGTACAGTTTCGGTTATTTACAATATGCTTTGCATTTTCTTTACTTGAATCAGCTTACTGCATTATACTTTCGCATTGCTATGATTTATGTAACGTATAATCAGTTCTTTTTTTTCTTCTTTATTTTCTTGTTTTCTCTACTTACATTTTAGAATGTTAATGAAAATATAATCAATTTTCTGATGAACTAATTTCACATTTATGTACAGTTTCGCTTATTTGTCTTTTTGCAACCTATTTTCATATTACATGAAAGGTTTTCTGTTGAAACTTTTGTATGTTTTTTTTAATGTTTATTTTTCTATTTACTACTGCTTTATTTCGTTCTATTCCTTTTATTGTTACATTCATTCGGTTTTGTTTTTCAAGATTTAAACTGTATTATGTGTATAGTTCGTTTGATATTGCGTTACACCAATTTTTGGTTGTTTTTCGTTTTCAGACTTTAGTTTTATTGATGGTTGGTAGCAAAAATAATGTTTCCAAAACATGAACAAAAAAGAGATTTTGTTTTTTTTTACTTTAGTCTACTAAATTTTTTCTTTCGCATTTTTTAAGGCTTTTTATGAAAGAAAAAATCCTTCATTTGCTTCGGTTTTCTTGCTTATTAAATTTTCATAGACTATAACAAAAAGCTTGCTAAATAAGCTTTTGGTTATGTACTTTGCAAATAATATATTATGTTAATAGGTTAGTAGGGAAATTTATTAGTATATGAAGCTCTAGATGCTCGTTTGTTTTGGGAACAACCCAGTTAAATTGCCCATGGGGTACGTAAGATCGATACGATCGTTTTGTTCGGGAATTATTAGCTTTGCAAGGGAATAGCTTGCGAGTTGTTGTTGTTGCTTCATTGCTAAAGCTTCAATTGGTTTTATGTAGTGTGGGACCTAAGTTTTTCTCTTGATGTGGATCGTTAATGTTGTTAGTGGGAAACAAAGATTGATAATTTACATGAAGGTTATGGGGATTGTTAATAAGCTATGCGCGATCCCCATGAGAAAGAAAGAATAATATTACTTTTACTAAAACACAAATATAACTTTATTACTAAAACTAATGAACAGAGTTACAAGTATAGAAACGAGTGTAGTCAAGGACTACATGTTGGCGCGCGCGATGTTGACTCGTCGGAGGTTGCGAACGAAGTGAGCGTCTCGTTGACATGAGTTGTGAAATTCACTAATTCACTAACTGCTTGATGCGCTCCTTGCGGTGAGCATGTGGACATTTGACATTTTGATGAGAATGTCACGATCCAAAAATGGCGTTCAAAATGCCGTAAATGAGGCTGGAGCAATGGCGGGTTGCGTAGCACGTGCTCAGAAGATGCGATTTCGATGTCGTGAATGTTGCTGTGCGGCTGCAGTGCGAGGTTGGGCATACGACACTGTGCGGAGTCAGGCATGCGACACTGTGCGGGGTCGGGCATGCGACACTGTGCGGGGTCGGGCATGCGACACTGTGCGGCGTGTTGGCGGCGCAATCGAACATGCGATCGAGGCGGTGTGACGTACACATGCGATCGCGGCGTCTGTTCGGGCATGCGTATGGCGGTCTGGTGCGTGATCGGGCATGTCGGGCGTCTTGCGCTGACTCGTGAAGCTACGACCTGCGGCGATAGTAAAAAGATGGCGAGCACATGACTCGTGTAACAAAAATGCGAACAAAAACGGGGTCACCACTATGGGGATTGTTAATAAGCTATGCGCGATCCCCATGAGAAAGAAAGAATAATATTACTTTTACTAAAACACAAATATAACTTTATTACTAAAACTAATGAACAGAGTTACAAGTATAGAAACGAGTGTAGTCAAGGACTACATGTTGGCGCGTGCGATGTTGACTCGTCGCAGGTTGCTAACGAAGTGAGCGTCTCGTTGACATGAGTTGTGAAATTCACTAATTCACTAACTGCTTGATGCGCTCCTTGCGGTGAGCATGTGGACGCCACAAGGTGCTTGAAAAGTTTGAAGATAAGATGATAAGGAGAATAGCTTTGTCTCTGCAATTACGTGTGAGCATTGTGTTTCTATACATAGTGGTGTCACGGTGCACACCAATTGGCAGGATAGATGGCGCTAAGATGTCGATTTTGAGATTTCAATCGAAAGTTTTTCTAAGCCAATGTGTCTCGGATGAATGCACGTCGCTGAGACGTGCTTCGATACATTGTTGGCTATCAGACTATGATTTCGCTTGATAGAGATGCATTTTATCTTTGCTTATTGCAACCTTGGAAATGAGAAGCGAAAAGTGAGATGGTTAGGATGTTGTGATTTTATTCAAAGGGTAATATGTTAACATGAATGAATGTTGATCACTGTGTATCTATACACAGTGATGTTATATATTGCTTCTACTAAACGTATGTGAAGAAAATATGTTTTTTATGAAATTTGATGTACAGATTAGCCGTTAGTAGTTACTAATTTTTTTTAAGAAAGCTCTTATATATGTTGTTTAAAGATGCAACTGATTTTTGGACTCTTGTAATAGTTTACGATTGTTGCTTTATTTATGTACCTTCTATTAAATTTCAACCATAACTTACAAGCGATTATATCTCAAATGGGTTGCAAGCATTGGATACTTATTCAATTCTGAAAAACAAGCGCATAATTATTGAAGTATATTTCACTTTGCATTAGTTTTTTATATCCGAGTAATGGTGTTATGAGAAATTGTTCTTGTAATATCAATGACTGAAATGTAATATCAATGACTGAAAGTTTTGTAAACTTCATATGAATTAGTGAGAAAATTTTAATTTACATTGCTTAAGAGAAGGAAGTCCTGCCTCGAGATGCTTAGTGAATTTATCTTAATTGTATTTTTGTAGAATTTTTGGAGGAAAGGTACGGTAATTCCTAAAGGTAAATTATTTATAAGATCAAGATCCAATTGAAATAAAATTGGTAACATGTTTTATTGCTTTATGTCATGAAATTAACAACAAGAAGAAAAGAATTGCGAGATTGAGTCAAGCATGGTTTTAAACATAGCTTGGTGTCTATCGGTTGTTTACAATTGAAGCAAATGACGAATGAATGCTTTATTTACCACATTTCTAGATTCTTGAGCATCTTCTGGAATTCAAAGCATTCGGTATTAAGTCGATGAGTCTTTGTGCACATAATAACGAAGCATACGAAAAATCAAATCAATTTCAAATTATGCTTAAGAGCGAAATAGTAAGTGAGAGCATTGGTATGAAAGGAGATAGTCAGAGTCACAAAATAATGTTAACGGTTTGAATGCAAATTGATTTGGCCAGATCCCGTGAAACTTTTGAAGGGTTTGCTTATTGTTTATAATTCTTTTCAAACTTTATTCACATTTGTACAATGATATGATGCATTTTAGCAATTGGTGTCGGTGAACAATGGTCAGTATTTAACGAAATTTTCGCAAAGTCATGAACGCATATATGTCTGTAGTAAGTAATGCAATCTTATTCTAAATTCTAATTAAGACTTTAATTCTTCACTTTCACGCAATAGAATGCAAAATGATTTTCAACAAAAGCTACTTAATGCAATTATCATACTCTAAGAAATGGTTAGTAAATTGACGCTTCCAAAAAATGTTTACCCTTATCAGGTATTTTTATACATTTGATTGCATTAATTGTTTATTACATTTTATTATTTTGATGACATTCGATTATGTTAATTACAAAAACATAAAAATGTAGGGTGAATAGATACAAAATCAATAAGTAACACGAAAAAAAAGAAAAAAAATGCTTGTCAAGATCAGGGATCGAACTCGTGATCTGCGCTTGTGAAGACTATGTACTCCCACGAAGCTACACGTTGTACGGTAATCCCAGAAATTTAAACAGATTTATCGTTTCTAAACATCTTCCATAATAATTACCATGAATATTTATTTATAGAAAATTTTAAACAACCCAAAATCATAAAATTCTAGGGCCCGAACATTTTTCGCAAGCTTTTCGAAATCGTCAGCTAAATGAAAAGCATCGAGATTGGGGAAACTCATGGGGTTCAAGGTTTCACAGGTTCCGCCGTTAGAAACTTGCTAACGAAGGCGATATATTGCAATGGGCCATGAGTTCCTTGAATTTAGTGTGAAAATGTTGTGCAGTGAAAAGAAATTTCCGGGACCTAATTTGTTGGAAGAAATTAAGTATCTTTATTTTTTAATAATATTTTTATATTTATATGTACAATCATATTTCGAGTATGAACTGCTCGTATAAAAACTGCCTTCACGGCTATACATATGGTTCTTCCTTGAGTTATTTTCGAGTACCTCAGGACTATAGAACTTTCTTTTGTGAGGACCATTTTTACAGCTCCAGTATAAGAGAGTATGGCCATAGAAAGACCTTGAAGCAATACTCGTTGCCAAAGCCTGCCATTAGTAGGCAAGGGGCGAGTCAACAAAGTAGCATCAAGCTCTCTGCTTCTGATGTTGCGTGGCTTAAATAAAAACTGGAAGCAAGGAATTGGGTACATTGTAGGCTCCCCTGATGGTGATTTGCTGGTTTCCATAATAAAAACAGCCATAAATAAGGTTCTTAGTGTTGGCTTTGAGGTTTTAGGAACAGTTTGCGATCAGAGCACAACAAATCGACGTTGCTTGAATTTACTTGGGGCCTCCACTAAAAATCCTTACTTTGAGGTAGAAGGTAAACGGATATACACGCTTTTTGACACGCCTCATCTTTTCAAAAGTGTAAGAAATATCCTATTGAAAAATGATATCCGTTACGATAATAACATCGTGACATGGAGAGTTATAAAAAAAGTGCGCGAATTTGATAATAATGTTATCACCACGCTTCATAAACTCACGGACGTGCATACACACCCAAGTAGCTTTGACAAAATTTCAGTAAAACTTGCAACGGAAGTTCTCAGCAATTTCGTATCTGCAGCAATTTCAGCTGCCGTCGAATTAGGATGTTTTAAAGCTGATAAGGAAGAAGAGAAATCGGCATCCAGCACTGCCGAATTTTTATTGACGGTAAATAAGCTTTTTGATAATTTAAACAGCGTGTCAAAATTTTCAAAAAATCCTAATAGATGTTCCATTTCCAAAGAGGCTCCGCATGTGCTAGACAATTTGAAAGAAAGCAAGCATTGGATATAACAGTGGACTTCTTTGGGACGACTCAGCCGACCTTACTGCTTCGATGGGCTGATCCATAATATCAACGCTATTGATATGCTGTGGAACGATTTAATGGGTAGTCAACAGTACTTGATCACATCCCACATTAACCAAGACCCTATAGAGAATATGATTTCAATGCTGCGCACATTTAAAGGGTCATATGAAAGAAACCCTTCAGCCTCTAGACTTTACCGCAACCTGAAACAAATAATGTTTCAAAACGTTTCCCTTTCGGACTTTAGCAACTATTCTGATTGTCAATCACAGAATTTGCTCGATTTTTTCCCAACTTCTGAGACTTATGTCGATGACCAATCTGCTTCCAACGCAGATTCAATAGGTAGCCTGACTGCTGATGAAGAATATGTTGTTGTCCACTTCATTGAAGATGCTCCTGATAACTTTGAAAGATTATCAGATTCTACTTTCAAATTAAAAGAAAGTTCCAAACTGCATTATTATGGGTTCTTAGCTAGTAAACTACAAAAAAAAATTTAAATGCGATACTTGTAGTACATTTATGATTGATAAAACGCCCAGGCTAGTAATTTTACGTAAAAATGAACGCAAAATAATGAATTGCTTCAATGAATGCTCCACAGTGAAATTTAGAATATACACTCCACAAACAATCTTTGTATTTGTTTTTATTCAAAAATTAATAAAAATTACAAAGCCCTAATAACCCCAATCGTTCATTGCAATTACATTTAAAATTTTTGACATGTTTATTATCTTTCAAACAGATCCAAATATTTCTTTAAATATGTCACACACAAAAAATCCCAATCAAGTATATGTTATTGTATATTTTAGGTAAATTTCTCGAGAGAAATTTACCTATTGCGGAGAGCATCATATATATATATATATATATATATATATATATATATATATATATATATATATATATATATATATATATATATATATATATATATATATATATATATATATATATATATATGGCTCACAGCTTATTTGATGCAGTAACATTTTCAAAGCTAAAAGCACTATAACTTCTGTATTAGAAAAGGTATTGAAAAAATTTAAACTGCAATAAATTAAATAAAAGGCCTTTTTTAAAAATAACAATTTAATTTATTTCAACAATTGATTCTTAAATAACTAAATAACAAAAACAAAATTAAAGGCAAAATTTTATGTCACAGCTTAATTGATGCAGTCCACGTTTTCCTTAAATTTATCCATGTAGAGGATTTCCAGTTCAACACTAATATTTCGTATGGTTTCCTTTTTGGCTCAAGACAGCTTTGAGTCTATTTGGAACAGATTCAACCAGCTTTCCTGTCATTTCTGGCGTTATTTTACTCCATTCTTCTAAAAGAGCTTTCTTTAAATCAATTTTGTTGTAAATTGCGTGGTTGAGAATTTTTTTCTCCAGAAAAGCCCATAAATTCTCAATTACATTTAAGTCGGGTGACTGTGCCGGGGGAGCCATCAAATGAGGATAGTTCCAAATAAGCCAAGATTGCACGATTTCTGACTTATGTTTAGGGTCATTATCTTGTTAGAATCTGAATTCACGCCGGATTCCGAGTTCGTCAGCACATTGCAGGAGATTTTCCTTTAGGATATTACTGTACATGATCTTGTCCATGTTTCCTTCAATAAAGGCTAGCTTCCCAACTCCGGCTGCTGACATACAGGCTCAAACCATTACGCTGCCACCGCCGTGCTTAACAGTCTCATGTAAATTTGCTTTTTTGAGCTCTGTATTTGGTTTTCTCCAAACGTACGCCATTCCATCTGAGCCAAATATGTTGAATTTGGACTCGTCAGCGAAAATCATGGTTTTCCAAAAGTCCAAATCCTTTGAAATATGCTCCGTAGCAAAGTTCAGGCGGCTTTGTCGATTTTTGATACTGATGAACGGCTTCTTTCGTGCAACTCGGCCATTAAAATTATGCTTTCTTAGCACACGACGTATGGTTTCAGCACTGCATTCTTTACCAATTCCAGTAAACACTTCGTTCGCCAATTTAGGAGCTGATAACTTAGGGTTTTGCATTATTTTCCGGACGATCCACCGTTCACCAGACTCATTCAAAATTTTATTTGGTGCATTTCTACCCTTGTTTTCCAACCTTTTTTCATTGGTAAACCTTTCAATTATATGCTGAACTGTTGATGAACTTAAATTGACAACTTCGCTGATTTTGCGATGAGATTCACCATTTCTAAAATGATGAATGACTAATTCCCGCTGTTCAAGTGTTGTCCTACGGCCCATTTTAAATATTACACAATTTATCCACTTTTAAACTATCAAGGTCAAATAACTTTTTTAAAAATAAAATAAGAAACGCACTAAGTACAATATATCCAAAAAAAATCCGGTGAAAATCGTGCACTTTTAATGCTAGGATACAAAGAACTAACTGCATCAAATAAGCTGTGAGCTATCCTATGCAAATGATTTTGCTTCATTACTGCTAACGGGACATTTGAAACATTTTTTCTTACTTTCTTTTGTGCTTCGAATTTCAGTTATACCAACTGTAAAATCTGCATCAAAATATTTGTAAATTTTTATTTATTTACATAAGGACAACAGTTTGTTTAATATTTATTGAAGTGCATCAAATAAGCTGTGAGCCACTGTATATATATATATATATATATATATATATATATATATATATATATATATATATATATATATATATATATATATGGGATATAACGAAATTTGTGGCCACGCTAGAGGTTGCAATTTTGCTACGATTTTCACCAAATTTTAAGGAAAGGTGTATTGGGTAATTATCTCGGTTAAGTTCGTGAACCAGCTATATCGGCCGGGCAAAAACAAAATGGCGGCCATTTTAGGCGAAAAATCGTGATTTCTGTGCTGACCAAAGTATAGCTCCGATTTGGATGAAATTTGGTACAGAGGTTCACTGATGTATGCGATGAATCTCACAATAAAAAATCCAAAGTCGGTACGGCAGAAACAAAATGGCGGCCGCTGAAAGGTCGAAAAACGTGCAAAATTTTGTTGTTGTAATAGTGGTCAAAGCCTTCAACAGATTTTCATGAAAGTCGGTAGTTTGATAGAAATTATAAGTATCTAGAGAATTACGTAAAAAAACTGGAGGTCAGGCTGCAAAAAACAAAATGGCGGCCAGTTGAAGGTCAAAATTTCAAAGGTTTCAAGATAGACATTAGTTACGCCTACAGTCTTTGATATTTTGGTGATCATGTATGTGCAAATTTCAAAATAGCGGCCGTTTAAATATGCGTTTTTTTCATGTTTTTGTGGCCCTCTATCGGTCACATTTTCCAACGGATTTTGGTGAAACCTGAGATTATGAACCTCTGTACTATGTTTTTATATTTTACAGGAAATTATCAAAATTGAATGAAAAATAAAAAAGTCAAAAATTCAAAGCCTAATATTTTTAGCTGCCATTTTCACTAAAAATTGAATTATTTTGCCCTGTCTAGAGTGAAACTCCTATTTGAACGAGATAGTACATTGATTGATGAGGTCCTAGCATACAAAGATTTAAAATAATCCAAAATCAAATGCATGCATTCAAAATGGCGGCCCCCGAAGGTCTGAAGGCAAGCGCAATTCGCTATTTTAGTGCCAACTGAAATAATGAATATTTTTCATGGAAACGTTTTAAATGACTTTACTTGAAAGAACTTATAAACCAGATCATTTTTAAGATATTGTAAAATATTTTTAACAATACCCTAAACAATTATAAAATCGCGACTTGTCTGTCTGTCCGTCGGTCCGCCCGTTTGTTCGTGCGTTATAACAAGTTTTCTCGCAAACCGCATGAGCTAGAATGAGGAAATTTTCTACGTAGGTCAAAAGTGGTGCCTCTTGAAATTTGCAGTGCAAGAAAATATTTTAAGGTATTTAAGGGGGGTCTCCCCATACAGGCGGGTCTCCCCATACAGGCGGGTCTCCCCATACAGGCGGGTCTCCCCATACAGGGGGGTGGCATACAATGTTTTTTATTTCTGTAGCCCTCTAGCAGCCAAGGTTCTCAACAGATTCCTTTGAAACTTGAAATTATAAGTTATTAAGGCAAGTTAATTTAATTTAATTATGCAAATCGAATAACAAATAAAACAGTCGAAAATTTACAGCTTAATATTCTTAGCAGCCGATTTCAATAAAAATCGAAATGACGGCCGTCATAGTTCAGAAAAAAATTGAAAATGTATATAGTAATGGCAATGCAAGTGCTGACTAAACTTTTATGGAAATCTTTTGAAATTAACTATTCGAGCTATTTAAGCCTTTGCGTGGTTACCACTGTGAACTGTGTAAACAGCAAATGCGAGAAGGGCGAAACCGGTATTTATATGTGTACAACAATTTATGATCCGACGATTTTCAATATGTAATCCATACGCGTGCAACTCAATTTAATTAGCAAAATATTTGCGCCCCGATAAAAGGTCTCTAAAAACGAACGTGGCCAGATTTTTTTTATGTTAATAAATACTCATGTGGTACTACGAAAATTGCAGAAAGAAGTTTAGTAGTAGGCAAGCGAAATTCTTTTTCGAAACTTTACGCTACATACGAGAAATATACCTTTCCGGCTGGTGCTGCCAACGGGGATTTTTTTCAATCCAACTCTCTCCTCCAGAACTTCAGCGGCTGCGGCAACATTGAATTACAAAAAGCCCACAAATTATTTTCTGCATTCTAAGTACTGGTTGGATTGAATTAATCTGAGTTGTTATATCTACTAATGTTTATACAGTAGAATAAATACGAGTACTGAAAAAATATTTTTCCATTCATGGAGCCTTTTGTAAATTCATAATGATTTAATTTTTGGATTAAAAAACAATCTCCTTTTTGATCATAATTAATTGTCAGTACGTATGTATTTTGAAGGCAATGTTGAAGTACATACCTTCATAACTGAATTTTAATAAATTGAAAACACCGCATTTCAGTTAATTGAAGAGGTGGTATGTTACCATCGACACACGGACATACATACGGAAAATCAATTAATAAAAATTAAAACATGGAAGAATGATTTTTACGTCAGAAATAAATCAAAGAAGGCTATAATATTTACAATATTATCGAATTTAATTCTTTCTCATTATCTTTACAAAAACTTATGTGAATTAACAATTTAATTAAAAATCGACACTAGGGATACTACGAAAAAATGAACGAATAATTTCTCCATTTATAATTCCACGGTAATTGCTTCAATGAAACTTATAAACACTCGACAAACTATTTAAGTATTTATTGCTCTTAAAAAACTAATTACCTAATCGTTTTAGACAATTATATTTAAATACTGCTTATAGTCTTTCAAACAAATCAAAATAATCCTTTAAATATTTTACAAAAGAAAATTATGTGCGATCAATTCATTTATTCATTAAACATGACCCACATAAATGAACGAGCGCCCAAATCGAAAGCATTTCAATTTTTCTGCTACGCAATCGATAGGCAAATAAATATCCATTCATTTCCAATTGCAAAATGTGAAACAATCTTCCCACACTGCACATCGTGGCTGTGCCGCTAGCGCCAGCCACAAAGCGAACACACACCGTTCCATACATTATTCATTCGATCGCATTTATACAGAGATGTTGATCAATATATCCACCACACATCTCAATGTACATATTGTATACGTTCAGTTGTTTTTCTAATCAGCTTGAAAAGTTTGTCGAGGATGAAATTTTCCTATCTAAGACACTAACCAGCGACAGCTGCGCCGCCAAAAGCATGGGTTCTCCCAATGTGGAGTTAATTTGGTGTGCACCGTGACACCACTATGTATAGAAACACAATGGTGTGAGCAAATAGTATGTTTTTTTTTCTTTCCAAAGCTTTCACATGCGCCAGTTGCTCGGAATTCTATGCTATGTAGATTGTACATGCTAATTTGTGGTTGGCGGGTAATCGTAATGAAGATGATTTGTTTCTATTAGGTTAGCTTTATGTAGTTTGTAGTGGGTAGGGCTTGCTGTGGGATTATGTAGCTTTTAAGGTATATGCCTTCAAACGTTATTTGATTGGTTCAAATTGTCTATTGCAACTCCGGTATTTATATGAGATAGTACAAAGGGAACTTTACTTGAATTATACCACTCTTTCTTTTAATTATGTGTAAAGCTGGAGATTATTGATATATCGAAGACAACGTGTTTTTTTGAAGTATTTTTATTAAATAAAGGAACGTTGGGTATGTTATAATAAATGTTATTGAGGAAATAAAATTAGAAGGAAAGATCTTAAGCTTGAAAGTTATGATATAAACTTTGAATGATTTTAGCAAACTGATAAGTTAAAAATATCTTGCGAGAAGGAGTATTCTAAAACGTTTTCGAAACAAAACTATCACTATATGTTGGGCATGGGAGCATATAGTTTCGGCCTTTATTTAAGACCCTATATGTTCCGTCGAATCTCCCTAGTGAGTGTCTGTTTGATTTAGCGTAACGCTGTCCCAGATTTTGCTGGAAGACAGAACAGTGCCGTGCGAGGTCACTTCATTAGCCGTACGTTAAAATTGTTGATCCCGATCTCGAGGATGCGTGTAAAGTGGAAGCGTTGGAAATGGGTGGGCTGTTAAGCAGAAATATTACGTTAAAAATATCTTGCGAGAAAGAGTCGCAACAAAACTATCACTATATGTTGGGCAAAGGAGCATATAGTTTCGGCCTTCATTTAAGACCCTATATGTTCCGTCGAATTTCTCCCTAGTGAGTATATGTTCGGTTTGGCGTAACGCTCTCCCCGACTTTGCTGGAGGACAGTACAGTGCCGTGCGAGGTCACTTCATAAGCCGATCGTTAAAATTGTTGATATCTATCTCGAGAACACGTGTAATATGTAAGGGTGGGACACGGGTGGGTTTTAAATTTTCTGCGTTAACCGCGGGGGTTTAAATGGTGAGTTATTTAGTAGTTAGCAGCTAGAATGTAGCGTGTCTGCCGACGGGTAGCTCAGAGGCTTTTGTTTGATTCTATAGTGACTTACAACTAAAAATAGCGTGTCCGCTGACAACTAGGGTCCACGGCTCAGAGGCTATAGTCGGTTTCCTTACCGACTTGTAGTTAAGATTAGCGTGTCCACCGACAGCTTCGGCCGATGGCTCAGAGGCTATTATGAGTTTCTGTTGTGCCTTATAACTAAAAATAGCGTGTCCGCTGACAACTAGGGTAACGGCTCAGAGGCTATTGTCGGTTTTCTTACCGACTTGTTATTAAAAATAGCGTGTCCACCGACAGCTTCGGTCGACGGCTCAGAGGCTATCTTTCTTTTTACTTAGACTAAAGGCTGAGTGGCTGCCGACAGTTTTGTTTTCAAGGGACCACATTTGTGGCTGTTGACAGTGGGTTTTCAGGGAACCACTCAACTTATTTTGTTTTCCTATTTATTTTTAAAAGCTTGCCGGGATTTATCGGCTTGACTGCCACTAGTTTCCTTTTTATTACTGCTAATACTGTGAAATTGCAAATTGAGTGCTGAATTCATATTTTGTCATTCGTGGGGGAGAAAAAATGGGAATTGAAAGAGATAATTGGTTTAAGGCCAAATTTTTTTGTATTGAGTTGGCCTATATTGTATTGAGTTATAATAATTAAAACTCATTTGTTTCACAGTTCCTACACTTGGATAATTTTAGTGAAACTTGAAATTATTAAAGTTTCTTGTTTAGCATTTGTATTGAAACAATTTCTCTTGTATGTAAATTTTATATTCATTTCACGCGGTTGGTATATTTATTTGTACTTGAATTTAATTGTAATAAAAATTATTGTTCAAACGTCTATTCATTAATTTCATCTTCATTAAAGGCTCTCAAGAAATTATTCGAATGCTAGATCAATTTTAAAGATAAGACTTGAATATCCATGTGGGTGCGCGTTATTGTTATTATTATTATTGTTTCAATTGTTTGAGCGATGAAAGATGTTATGTTGATATAACGATGGACACGAGTTTGTTTACTTGTTATGTATGTTTTCATTATGCTGGCTTATGTTTGATGTTTACTTGTACTGTTGATTGTTTTGCATGTAAGTCAACTGAAACTTTATCTCTTTGATAAGTTGTACGTCAAATTAAGTTTGAATTATTTGGAAGTTTATTTGATTGATTTTAAAATAGACTAGATTAGATTTTGGATTATAAAATATTGGATATGAAAATTATATGCTTGTTATTTAAATGATCAATGAGATTGGTTTTAAATTTGAGAAAACTGATCTAGTTTCATTGACAATGTAAGTAGCAATGATAACATACAGGAATTGAGTGGTGTCGGATATCGGCTGGGAGGAAAGACATACATCCAATTTAATTTTACTACACAATGCGCTACATTGTGGTGTTTGCAAAACCGATATCCTACCGGCTGCGCCAATTGTTGCACAATACCAGTACATCCTATGTATACTGGCATGCGCTGGGAGCTTGATATGTTATGTACCCTATGTATACATCAAGGCTCCCGGGGAGCAGAGAGGGATTTCACTGTTATACCACTTACATGCTACTGGTCAATGCAATATTTTAAAAATGAAATTTTCCCAAGGTGATTAATTTATTAAAAAACTAGTTAATGCGGCTTACATATGTCCGCATATCAATAAATGTAGAGTATTAATTGAGTAGTTAATGAGGTTAAATGTCGGTATATGGATAAAGTTAGTTAATTCGCACGATTATTATTTTCTTCAATTATTTTTGTTACCAGAGAAAAACAAATCAATTTAATTAAAACTTCAACTGTTGCTCGGGCTGACGCTTTAAGCACGCAGTTATATTAAAGAATCGATTGATTATAATCCAACTGCTAGCCCCCGGCACAAAGCCTTGGGACGTTAATACTCGGGCTGATGCCTTGAGTACGCAGTCAGATTGATAAATCAATCAATTACTAGTTCAACTGCAGGCCCCGGGCATAACTGCCTTGGGGCGCTGATACTCGGGCTGATGCCTTGAGTACGCAGTTGAATGTATCCTTAAATTCACTTATCCCGGGCTAAGTGCCTTGGGATAGAATAAGCTCGGGCGCACGCCTTGAGCCAGTGAATTGAGAAATACTTCTCAGTTTTCTTGTGTCTTTAATTTTCTTTTATACTACATTGATTACAATTTGCAGCTTTTCGTATATGTATGTTGTAATTTACAGTACACAGAGAGAAACGACGGAACACGAACCGAGCAATATTTGCACTGCGGTTTCCGTAACACCTCTACCTAATATGTTTTAACTTAATTCAAATAAAATTCAACCAAAAACTTTATCTTATACTAAAAAATTCTATAACAAGCCTTTAACCTTATCTCTAACCTTATACAGGGTTATCCATTTCGTGGTTGGAAAAGTATAACCCCGTAATTTGACATTTGTCAAAATCAAATGTCATTCAAAGTGTGTTTCTTTTAGCTTTAAAAATATGGATCATTTAACAGTCGAAGAATGCGTTGAAATTATTAATTTTTATTATAAAAGTGATGATTCTGCTGTATCAACATTTAGTGCTTTACAAGCTGATTACGGTCGACATAATCAACCTACACAGCAAACAATTTCGAACGCAGTGAGAAAATTTGAAGAGACTGGATTGGTTACTGATATTGCAAGGCCTGTGTATCATCGCAACATTCATTCTGCTGAAAATATCGCTGTCGTTGCTCAAAGTGTGGAAGAAGACCCGAATTTGTCGATTCCTCATCGTGCTCAACATTTGGGCTTGTCTTACGGCTCATTGTGGCGAATTTTGGATTTGGATTTGCATCTCCATCCGTACGAAATCCAACTTACTCAAGAACTTAAGCCCCAAGACCATACACAACGCAGTATATAATTAATTGGGTGATTGAATAACAAGCCATAGATAACGATTTTTCGAACAAAATTTTCTTAAGTGATGAGGCTCATTTTTCGCTCAGTGGTTGCGTAAATAAACGAAATTGGCGCATATGGGGCTCTCAAAATCCTCAGGTGATTGCAAACGGCCTTTGCATCCGGGAAAAGTGACCGTTTGGTGTGCATTATGGACTGGTGGTGTTATTGACCAGTATTTTTTTTTTGGAAAACGATCAAGGAAGAGCCATTACAGTCAATTCTGACCGCTATGGACGGATGTTTGTGGAGAGAAATTGAAGATTAAGATCTGGAGAACATATTGTTCCAACAAGATGGAGCCACAAGCCACACAACACAGGCTAATCGAGCACTTTTGCAAGAGAAATTTCCAGGACGCGTAATTTGGAGATTGAGTGATGTCAATTGGCCCGCAAGATCCTGCGACCTAACACCTTTGGATTTCTTTGTATGGGGCTATGCGAAAGATCGTGTTTACGCAAACAATCCTCGAAATCTTGAGCTATTGAAAACCAATATTCGTGAAGTTATGGCTGAGATATTGCCGGAAATGTGCCAAAAGGTCATTAAAAATTACCTCAAAAGGGTTGAGGCCTGTAAGAGGTCCCGTGAAAACATTTGAAAGATTTTGTATTTCACGTATAATGGCAAGATTCAATCTTTATATTGAATAACAATTTTTTTTCTATTTGAATATTAAATGTCTTTTTTTAAGGTCTTTGCAAAAAATTTTTTTACAAAGACCTACTAGTTTCACGACCTATCTGTCCATCTGTCCGTGCGTCACAGCTAATTTCCTCAGAAACTATAGAAGCTAGAATGCTCAAACTTTGTGAAAGGTCAGAAATGATGGTCTGTCAAAAGTTGAGGTCTTAACAAAAATTTAAATCAGGGCCTCCCCTGATAACGAATTGGTCCTTAAAAATTTTTTTCAATCAAATCGAGTGGAGTATCAACTGGCAGGTCTTGATTAGAGCTTTTAGAATCTGTAATAACAAAATCATTTTATGAATTAGGGGGTCCAGGGGAAGGCAAAACGTACAAAAATTTTTGGTCCCCCCCCCCTCCCTCGCGATTGAAGACCTTTGAGCCGAAAAATCTGAAAATTACCACAAATGTGGGCCTTTATGAGTACAACGGCAACAAATACCTTAGAAATCGAAATCCACTCAACTTTGTTAAAAATAGTATGATTTGTAGATTTTACATTTTTGCCCACAAAATCAAAGCCGTACCTTTAAACTTTTTGAAATTTTGCAACTAATTAGATTGATTTAAGATATATACGTTTAATTGAGATCGAATCATAATCAAGTGAGTTATAGCCATTTCAATTATATGGAAGTACAACAATAACACGTGTTTATGGTTGATATAGGGTTTTCCAATTAGTGGTGTTACTTTGATATTAAAAGAAAAATCCCATTTTTTAATATGAATGATCGGATCTTCATATCATTATGAAGAAAAAGATATAGCGAAAAATAACATCAGTCAAATAACCACCACGACACGCTTACAGGAACATAGCCTTTTCATGAAATTTTCCATAACCAAATCGCAAAGTGGCTGCCCTATGTCCTCGATAGCCTCACGAATTTCATCTTTGAGGTCTTGAATCCACGCTGAGCTGTTGGCGTAGTCCTTCTTTTTCACGTAGCCCCAAAGGAAGAAGTCGCGAGGTGTTAAATCACAAGATCTATTCAAAATAACACCTCTTGTTGGAAAACCCTATAAATATTTAAAATTGACTTACACACTTTTATTTTCTTTCAATTTTCATGAAAATTTAAGGAATAGTGTTTAACTTGAACATGTTCAATCGGCCGAGTATTCAGAAAAATCATTTAAGCTAGATCGAAATGGCGGCTGCACTGTGCTTATGAAAGGAACTGTGCATCTTTAGCATAAATTTGAACGATTTCATATCCAAGTATTGAACAAATAATTCAAATTATCGATTCACGCTATTAGAAAACTTGTTTATAACCCTAGGATGTTTACAAAGACCTTCTGGTAGGAGCACTCTCCTACTTACTCAACTTTTTTAGCTTAACTTTCCCAAGCGTAAAATGGATGTATAATAAACATAACATATACCTAACATATACCTGATTTTTAACACAAATAAACAACAATACTAAATGTAGCAATAATGAGCTAAAACTCTAAAACTAAATAACGAAAAACACAAAAAACTGGAAATAAATACGAATAATTTAGATATTGTCATTCAGCCACCAAAACCTAGATTGCGCCGTCTCAATTCGATCAGCTTCAACGAATCTAGGAAATGATTCTCTCCATTGGAATTGTTGGTCTCATGAACTCAAACTCGAATAATATTTTATCTTCTTATCGGTGGCCCGTTGATATATGTGATATATGACTGGAATGCCGTCAGAATCTGGAATCTGGAGGAACGAAGCCAGTAGCGAGGCAAGTCGCAATATACCAGTCTGTAGGATGGAACGGCTGTGAAATCCAAGGTTTTCACTCATAGGCACAGATCTTTCGATATTATTCGGAAGAAGTTTCAATATGAAGATATCGACTGTTGTCACTTGAGCAGTTTGATAAACTCTTCTATTCAATATATGATGTTTCCAATCCGTCTCAGGCTTTCTGTAAAAACTAGTATTGTAACAGATAATTTTGACATTTTGATCGATGTATTTGGAATGAAAGAGTCTTCGTAGGGCCATGACTACTTTTAGTGCCTTACTGAGCATGATTTTGACATGCTCAGTATAGTACAGATACTGATCGAGATAAAAACCGAGGTATCGAATACAGGATTTATGTGGAACTCGCTCTAAACTACTCTCGCCAACCATGATGTGGAAATCTTTCCAATTATGTTTCAGGTCTTGATTGACACCCTGCACCATTGTCCGAAACAAGATTATTTCACACTTCTGCGCTTTGATTTTCATTCGCCAATTGTCAGTATACAGCTGCACATCATTGAACATTTTTTGGAGATTTCTCTGAAATATTGTTGCTTTTCAGTCTGCCGTATAGATGATCAGATCATCAGCAAACACTACCAATGATCGCATTGGCGAGACGTTAAAATCAAAGCCGTTCAATAGCTTGCGAATGTAGATTGAAAAGAGCAGAGGCGCAGTAACTGTTCCCTGCTGTAGACCATTCAAGACCTTGAAATCGCGCATTGTTGTCAGATTTCCAGCAGTTACAACAAAGATTTCCTGTATAACATATTACACATCATGGCAACAAGGTATCTAGGGAACTTGTCCTGAAGGAATCGAATTAGTCCATCTAGCCACACCAGCGGCGGCTTCAAACTGTGTTTTGCAAATACTCCAGACCATTTGCCCGTCTAGCATTAGTGCTTTCACATTTCTGGATGTGTTTTGCACTGCGGTGATAAGCAGAGCTGGTGAGGTGGTTCCTACTGCCTTCGCTGCTTCCAATTCCTTTTTCACTTTTTCCGTCTCATGGTTGTTGCTCTACTCGGCCTGGCTGATCTCATTGTTGATACTCTCCTCGACCTGGCTGACCTTCTCTCCGACCAGGTAAATCTTTTCCTCGACACATTTAATTTGGTTGTTCAGACCGTCGAACTCTGCTTATATTCTGTTGACTGTTTTTGCGAATCGGCCTTGATTTCTATCGCTTGTTGGTCCAGCTTCGCTGATTGTTCATTTAGCTTCGCAATTGTTCATTAAGTTTCGTTGATTGTTCATCTAGCTTCGCAGTTAAACTGGATGACTGTTCAGTTAGCGTCGCTGATTGTTCATTTAGCTTCGCAGTTAAACTGGAAGACTGTTTTTGCCACTCTTGCTGCATCAGCATCAACATTTGCATCAGCGCATTTTTGGGTTCCTTTTATTTTGGTGTTTGTGCTCCTCCTCCTTCTGCCCCTTTTTTCGCATCTGAGGGCTCACGTGAATCCAGATGCATGTCATTCAATCACGCTATGCAAGCATGCAATCATTGTCAGCTTGTACCTTGCGCAGCCAGATTTCGCTGTTCCATTTCTTTCTTAAGCTCTAACATGGTCAATTCGTTAATTTTTAAATGTGGGCTTCGTGGCTTTTTTATTATTTCGCTTTTTTTCCACCAGTTTCCACGTTACATTTCTCTATTGTGCACTTTGAAAATGTTTAAACGTTTTCACTTTTAATGTTTTCTATTCCACTTCTGACACCACTGTCGCGTGTTCCAGTTCGCGGCTGATAGTTATAATATACCGAGAAATTGAAGACGCACTGTCTTTTAAATTAAGTTAGAAGAGTTTATTTACTAAGAATGCACAACAATTGATTTCACTATTTTACAAATCACATTTTCGTTTATTTCTCACTTGTTCTATCGATTTTTGGTTCCAATGTCTTCAAATACATCACGAAAAACCTTTACTTCAATATCACTCAATATCGCCTTCAATTCGCGGTCTACACTTATCGCAGTGTTTACTATTGCCGTTTTACTATTCCTCCCATTCATTCCGCTCAGCTTTATATGGGATCTCCATTCAATCCATTTCTCGTATATTGGCGAATGTTCTAAGGAGATCTACCTGGAATATTCGAGAAATTCTGAACACCCGCAGTGACGTCACTTTCAGATATTGATCATGGATCTACTTAGTCGATTCTTGTGCTTTCGAGTACATTCGTATATTGATCATGATATTATCAATATTTGCGGCAGTAGCTCGCAGATTGATTGGACATGTAACAATATAGATAAATATATATATGTATATATATATATATATATATATATATATATATATATATATATATATTTATATATATATATATATATGTATATATATGTATATATATATATATATATATATATATATATATATATATATATATATATATACATATACATATATATATATATATATATATATATATATATATATATATATATATATACATGAATATATATGTATATATATGTATATATATATATATATATATATATATATATATATATATATATATATATATATATATATATATATATATATATACATACTCGTCTATACGAGGGTCATTCAATAAGTACTTATCCTCCAGAAGGAAAACGAAAATTTTGGAAAGATGGCAATTTATTTTTGCACATAATCTCCTTCAAGCTTGATACACTTGGCCCAGCGATCCTCTAACTTTTTCAACCGTTCCAAAAAATATGTTTTCTCGAGGGCTGCGAAATAGGCCTCCGTGGCGGTGATGACCTCCTCCTTCGACCAAATCTATTCCCGGCAAGTGCATTTTTCAGGCTTTCTTTTTTTGTGGTAGGGAGGTGAAGGCATTTACGCCCGCCGAGTCTGGCAGTGTGGGACTCCCATGGAGGATACCCTTGGAATACCCACTAAACACCTCCCCTGTCAATCTGAGAACCTAGCCTGGAACCGTTTGACAAATTACTTCGGGCCAGGTCTCGTTATGTTACGCCGTGGGGCGCCTTCAAGCTGGGGAGTCCCTTTCCCAGCGGGAGGGGAGACAGGAAGAGGAAATGCCAGAAGAGCGATCCCCCAGCCCCAGCGCCTCCGGCGGCTGTGAGTCCCTTTTATATTTCAGGACCGCCCGAGCATAATGTGCCACCTGGTTCCATTTGTCAGCCGATTCGAGCATCACCGCAACTATGTTATCCGGGGTGAGCTCTCCCGTCTCCCTGTAGAGTTCCCTTCGCAGCCTGACCCATTTTGTACACGCAAAAAATGTGTGACAGGCATTATCCTCCTCTCCTGGGCAAAACCGACAATCGGGAGACCGTGACTTACCGATCTTGTGCAGGTAAGACTGAAAACACTCGTGCCCGCTCAAAAGCTGGGTCAGATAGAAGTCAGTCTCACCATGCCTTCGATTTAGCCACGGTCTCACGTCCGGGGTGAGGCGCGCAGTCCACTATCCCTTCGTGCAATTCCCCCAAGATTGCTGCCAATCGTTGAGCGAGCGTTGTCTCTCCTCGCGGACAACCATCTCCCTCGCATCCTCGTTTCGGCGCAGGTGAATAGCACGGCGCTCTCTAGCAAGGAGGGCGACAGGTATCACGCCTGCAATCACTCTCACCGCCGAGTCGGAGACTGTTGGATACGAAGATGCAATTCTCAGTGCTCCTCTTCTCTGTACCTGTGCCAATCGTTTTCGGTATATCTCCTTGTTGAGAGCGTCGTCCCATACCTCTGCTCCGTACAGTAGCACTGACCCTACAGCACTCATCAAGAGGCGTCTTATTGATGGGCTGGTTCCCCCTACGTTGGCCATAAGTCGACTCAGGGCCGATATTCCCGAGGCAGCCTTCTCAGCCGTTGCCCTGATTTGCTCAGAGAAACTCATCTTCGAGTCGATCAGTAGCCCCAGGTATTTCACCGCTGGCTTCGATTCGATTTGTATACCTCCAATGCTGATCATCCTTACTCTAGGGATTCTCTTTTTTGTCAAATTGACCACTTCGGTTTTCTCCAGTGCTAAACTGAGCCCGCGAGCAGTCATCCAGTCCCTCACTCGGTGCATTAGCATACCTAACCTAAGTTGCGCTTGTTCAATGGTGCGTCCAGCGACCAGAGCCGAAACATCATCCGCAAAGCCGACCAAGCGCGACTCATCTGGCATCTCAAGTCTCAGTAGCCCGTCGTAAGACACGTTCCACAGGTCCGGACCAAGGATAGGTCCCTGGGCAACACCCGATGTAATTTCCATGCTTCGTTGGCCCTGTGTCGTGTCATAGAGCAGACTCCGGTCCTCTAGGTAGTTCTTCAAAAGCCGCATTAGATATTTTGGAACTTGAAAAGAGTTTTCCAGCGTATCCAGAATATCCACCCATCTAGTGGAGTTGAAGGCATTCCTGACGTCGAGTGTCACCAACAGGACGATCCGTCGCTTGGTGCGACTATATGCCTCTGCCTTTTGGACCGCGTTCACCACCTCTGCAATCGCATCAATGGTAGAACGTCCTGCTCTAAAGCCGTACTGCCAAGAAGATAGGTCCCCTGCAGCACGAATCGCGTCAGTGAACTGTACTTTTTTCTTCGCCAAGTGGGGTCGCATTTTCTTCAATTCGACGCCAAATTGGCCCAATAAGTCTGCATAGTAGCGTTCCGTGATTATTTTACCTTTCTCGAGGTAGTTACACCTTGTGAATCCCAGAAAACGGTGGCCATCGCCTTTCCGGCCGATCGAACACTCTTTGCGTTCTTTGGAGCACGTTCGCCGGGTGAAGTCCACTGTTTCGACTGTTCCTTGATGAGTTTCTTTAGCACTTTCCCAGCCGTGTCTAGCATGCATAACGGGCGGTATGCAGACGGCGATTCGAGATTTCCCTTCCCCTTGCTGATCAGTACGAGCCTCGCCACCTTCCATCGTACCGGGAAAACCCCGTCCCGTAGGCAAGCGTCGAATGTGCTGAGCAGCAAGTCAGGACAATGGTGATAGACGAGCCGCAACACCTCAGCTGGAACACCATCTGGACCTGGAGCCTTCCTCGCTTTCAAGGAGAGGACTGCCTCCTCCAGTTCCAGTGGGCACTCTACTGCTGTTTCACCATGGACAGCGTCAACACGGACGGGTTGGGCGGGGAAGAGTCCCCGCACTATCGCGTCCATCTTTTCCGCGTCATGTATACAAGGCTTCCGTAGGGCACCAAGTTTCTCCATGACCAGCTTGTAGCCAAAGCCCCACGGATCCTTGTTCACATTGTCCACTAGGTCTTGCCAGCAGCGATCCTTGCTACTGTTGATCAGTTTGCGAAGGCATTTCCTGGCTGGTTGCATGCCTCATCACGGTTCCGCGCCCATTGAGCCTCACACCGAAGCTTGTGACACTCCCTCCGCTTTTCAGCGATTTCAATAGACCACCAGTATACTGGGGGCTTGCCGTGCCGGGGTCTTCGGTGGGGCATAGAAGCGCAGCAAGCAGTCGTGATTATGCTCATGGTAGAGTTCACCACGTCTTGAGCTGCCAGTTCTTCCGTCCCCTCCGGAGCTCCCTGCAGCGGCTCACCTGCTGTGAGAACCTTGACGAACCTCTCGACGTCCATTCTTCCAATGTTCCATCCAGTTGTAGAAGGCCGAGAGCACGGACGTCGGGAGATAGCATCACTTATCTCAAGCAGAATGCACTGGTGATCACTGGCTTTTTTCAGGTTTGGAAACAAAAAGAAGTCACAGGGGCCAAATCTGGAGATTACGGTGGATGGGACAGCAATACGTAGCGCAATCCGACCAATTTGGCCCTAGCAACGGCGGAGGTGTGAGCCGGCGCATTGTGGTGGTGGAACTGTACTTTTTTCTTCGCCAAGTGGGGTCGCATTTTCTTCAATTCGACGCCAAATCGGCCCAATAAGTCTGCATAGTAGCGTTCCGTGATTATTTTACCTTTCTCGAGGTAGTTACACCTTGTGAATCCCAGAAAACGGTGGCCATCGCCTTTCCGGCCGATCGAACACTCTTTGCGTTCTTTGGAGCACGTTCGCCGGGTGAAGTCCACTGTTTCGACTGTTCCTTGGTCTCTGGTGTGTACCAGTGAATCCATGTTTCGTCAACGGTCACAAAACGACGCAAGAACTCCACCGGATTGCGCTGAAACAGTGCCAAACACGTTACCGATGTGGTCTCATGGTTGCATTTGTTTTCCGGTGTGAGCAAACGCGGCACTCATCGCTCCAACAGCTTTCTCATGCCCAGTTCTTCGTGTAGAATATGATGCACTGTTCCTTTTGCAATGCCCACTGTCTCAGCTATCTCGCGAACCTTCAATCGATGGTCTGCCAACACGAGATCGTGGATTTTTTTAACGTTTTCCTTCGAGCAGCCGTTTTCGGGGCACCTGGGCGTGGCTCATCGAAAACCGACGTGCGGCCACGAGCAAACTCGTTGAACCAATTCTTCTTCTTCTTATATATATATATATATATATATATATATATATATATATATATATATATATATATATATATATGTATATATATATTTATTTATATCTCTATACAGAGATATAAATATATATATATATATATATATATATATATATATATATATATATATATATATATATATTTATAAAATCTAGACATATATATATATATATATATATATATATATAAAATCTAGACATATATATATATATATATATATATATATATATATATATATATATATACAGTCTTCCACAAAAGTCAAGGTACAGTGATAAATATCATGAAAATTGTTTGATATTTTTATTTAAAAAACCTATAGTGATAAAATTTTTTTGGTATTACTTCAACTATAATCATTACACTTTAAATTCATGCAAACAAAACGAAAATTCTGTCGTATTAATATATTATTACATATGATGTGTTGGAAAGTCAATGAATGAAGTCCACAAAAGTCATGGTACACCTAAAGAAAAATGATACAAATTGTAATTATAGTCTTGCATAGTTATTTGAATTATACTTTTCTTAATATTTTGTCGGATATCCTTTCATCTGAATTACTGACTTCAGTCTTTTAGGCATAGAATATACCAATTTTTTAGTAAATTCGCTGCTGATTCTGGCCCATTCCTCCAATATAACATCCTTAAGCTGCGCCTTGCTTGATATCACTCTTTTTCGGATTTTTGTCTCAAGCTCATTCCAAAGATGCTCTATAGGGTTCAAATCAGGGCTTTGAGGCGGTGTAGCAAGCATGCGAGTATTGTACAATAGCCACATTCGAACTTTATGCGCAGTGTGCTTAGGGTCCTTGTCCTGTTGAAACAAGAAATCTTCTCGCATACCTAATTTGGCTGCACTTTGTTTCATGTTGTTTCGTAGAATCTCTAAATAAAAGTTCTGATCCATAGTATTTTCGATGAATGTCAGATTTCTAACTCCAGCAGCAGCCATGCAACCCCAAACCATAACACCACCGCCTCCATGTTTTACTGGTTTAATAGTGTTCTTGGGATTAAATGCTTCTCCTACTTTTCGCCAGACCCTCTTATGCCCATTTACACCAAATATACAAAATTTAGACTCATCCGAAAATAAAACATTATCCCAAAACGTTATTGGTTTGTCAATATATGCTTTTGCAAATGTTATTCTTTTTTGTTTGTTTATGGAACTTACAAGATGTTTTCTTCTAGGCGTACGAGATGAAAATCCAGCTTCTACGACAGCTCTACGCACAGTTTCTGCGCTAACCTCCTTCTTATCATTAATTCCAAGAACATCGCAGATTTTTCTACAGCTTAGAAATGGATCTTGTTTTACCATTCGCGAAATTTTTCTCTTGTCCTTTGCACTTAGTTTAGATGGACGACCTGTTCGGGGTACATTTTCCACTCTATTTTCCTTCTTAAATCGATTTATCACTTTTTGAATGGTTGACCGACTTCGCAACACTAGTTCAGCTGTTTCAGAATATGATTTGCTCTAATTTGAATGCAGATTAATAATTATTTCACACTCCTTAATACTCAACTCCTTTCGACTCATTTTTTAAAAATTTTATTAAATAAAAGAT
Organism: Odontomyia ornata; assembly: GCA_963969285.1. Taxonomy (NCBI): domain Eukaryota; kingdom Metazoa; phylum Arthropoda; class Insecta; order Diptera; family Stratiomyidae; genus Odontomyia; species Odontomyia ornata. The sequence continues at coordinate 206,989,337 of OZ017739.1, forward strand.
ACACCACGAATACGGACGCGATATTAAAGACAGCGGCCTACGGTTGTTAACTCACTCTGATAATATGAACTTGGGGGATTCCCCTTTTTACAAATAACAGGGCATTTTCTGCAACTGTACCAAGACTTTTGTGGAGTAGAAAAGAGACATTGCCAACAAAAAATGATTGTCTTCAATGATCATTATTGCCGAATCCCTTTAAATTTATGAAAACTTAAATTCAACAGAACTCGTATTATTACCATTTCATAACTTTTGGTTTTCAAATAAAAATATTGATTCAGTAATACAATTTTCAGTTACCGATTCTCTGTACCTTGACTTTTGTGGAAGACTGTATATATATATCTATATATATATATAAAATATAGACAGATATATATATATATATATATATATATATATATATATATATATATATATATATATATTTATATATATATATATATATATATATATATATATATATGTATATATATATATGTATATATATATATATATATATATATATATATATATATATATATATATATATTAATTTCTCTCGAGAAATTTACCTAAAATCTTGTTATGGAACATATGTCCCTACACTCTCCTATTATGCAAGCCCTGTACAATAAAACACGCCGTGCTCACTTATCACGATGACTTCATCATCCTCAATCAAAATTCCTTTCATCAGCAAATCTATCAATTTGCTCAAACGATAAAATTGAAATCGATACCAAAAAATATTAAGTTAATTAAATCACATTTCTAAGAAATCTAATTGGAGATTTTCGTTGATGACTTTCAGAATTCCTAACAATGCCAACTACCGGGAATATTCCATCTAAATCTAATGAAATTCAATATGAGAGATTGTATTTTTGCGACTATTGCAAATCGAATAAACACAATTCGCCGAATTGTGATAGAAGTCGCAATAGTTCATCCAATCCCAAGAGTAAACAATAAATCTAATTGAATCTGTGACCAAAATGTAAACAAGCTTTGAAACTATCAATCTCGTATCGAATTCGCGAATCGTAAACAATAATCCAGAAGAGTGGAATTTGCATGTGAGCCAAATAAATCTTTGAATATTGTATACAATAAAATGATGTATAAAAGGGCTTGGAAAATTAGTTAAGCTAGTCAGTAAGTTCAATAGTGCCAAAGTATAAATTTGCAAAAGTTGTAAATATTAAATTGTAAAAGAACAGGGCAAGTGTGAAATAAATTTGTAAAGTTTTGGAAGACTGTGTTTAATTTTAAAAGAGCCCATAACCGGGAAATAAATTGGTGTCAGAAGTGGGATGACTGCAGCGAAAGTCATCTAGTGAATTGAATGCATCTAAAGCTAAGACTTCTTTTCCATTCTTCACAAAAGCGAAGTGCATCCTGTTTAGAGGCAATTGGCAGTCTATTGTGCTGACTCAAAGAGGTTTTGGTGAACCACGAGATATCGATTCAATCTCGTCTTGAGGCTCATCTCAAGCGAAAAGAAACCGTTTCGAACATCAACAAGCGCATCACTACGCAACAACGATCCTCAACCAGGAAGTGTATAAATTTCAAACATCAACAAGCGCATCACTACGCAACAACGATCTTCAGCCAGGAAGTATATAAGTTTCGAACGTGAACAGTGCATCACTACGCAACAACGATCCTCAATCAGTGTATCAAAGAATAACAGTGCGTCACAGCGCAATCACAGCCAGAAACGGAAAATGCATCACAGAGCAAATTTGTGCAACAAAAGTTCAACGAATCTTCAGACAACCGCTGCACGATCCAGGATTTGAAAACGTGAGTCAAAATTATAGTTATTTGTTAAAGAAAACATATACACTTGCATTTATTATCCTTCTATAAATATATATATATATATATATATATATATATATATATATATATATATATATATATATATATATATATATATACATATATATATATATATATATATATATATATATATATATATATATATATATATATATATATATATATATATTCGGAATTTTAAAAGAAGAAATATATTCTGTGCAAATTTTTGAATAATTTAGAATTAAGTTGTTGCCCTTGATAAGAAAAAGTGAAAAAGTGTAATGGCGCATGCAAATTCCACGGGAATCGAAACCGGGGAAGCCGGCCAATCAAGCCGAAGTAACGCGAGTAGTGTTTTTGAAGTTAAGCGGGCCGAAAGAATTACTTATACAATCCTGTTAAAATTTATAAAACCCTTCGATGGGGACAGGGACAAACTAAATTCTTATATAACCGGGTGCAATTGCGCGTTTAAGTTGGCATGTCCTGGACAGGAACCTGTTCTTTTGGACTATGCCATTACCCAATTAGAAGATAAAGTGGAATTTGCCGTTTCCAATCATACCTTCGGTGATTGGAGTGAGCTTTGTGACTTCTTAAAACTTCTATACAGCGATAAGAAGCATTACAACCATCTCCTTATAGAATTGCAACAATGCAAGCAATCCACAAAGGAAACGATCTCCCAATATATAGTCAGACTTGAAACGGCCGCAAAAAATTTGATCGTTTGTGTGAAGCAATCCATTGAGGATGAGGGAGAACTGAAAGGTGGTATTGCTGCAATGGATGACCTTATCCTGCATACTTTTATCTTAAACATCGACCCAGCTATTAGCTGCATACTCCGTGTAAGAAATGTAAAAAATCTGACGGAGGCTATGCAAGCAGCCATTGAAGAAGAAAAATTATCAAATCTCATAAAAACGAAATCTGTTAACCCATCACCCGCGAATAAAGGTAAATTTTGTAGCATATGCAAGCGCAGAAATCATAACGCTGCTGAATGTTACCATAAAAATAAACAAAATCCTCCTCAACAGGTGTATGCGGCAAGAGAAAAAATTTGCAATTACTGCAAAAAGAAAGGCCACGTTATCCAAGAGTGTTGAAAACGGGAATACAATAATAACAAAACAAAAACCTCTCAGTCTAACCAACAAAGTCATTATCCAAAAAACGGGGTAGCGAATCCGAACCCAGGTGTTCGGACTATATCAAAAATTTTGAAAGCAGAGTAAAGATAACTCAGTTATTTTATTATGGTGATGCCTTGATGCCTTACCTGACCATTATCAGCCCTAACTCTAGAAAGTCACATTTTAAATTCCTAATTGATTCCGGTGCAACTATTTCAATCGTTAAAGGTGAATCATTAATGGGAAAAACTCTGGTAAACACGGAAAACATCACCAGCTTTCAGGGTATATGTGCTGCCTCAGCAGTAGGTTCTTCCCAGATAAGTTTGAGGTTTCCGCGGCAAGACGTAATCCATGAGTTTTCCATCGTCGCCGACAACTCCGATATACCAGTTGATGGGTTGTTGGGATGCGATTTCCCATGCAAGCATGACTGCATCGTAGACTTTTCACGGAAGATTCTAACAGTTAGAAGCAAAGAAGTGAGAATTGAAGTCTGCAAACGTCCTAAAAATGACGAGATCAACGACGAATATTCACCAGGTTCCTACTTTGATCCCCCACAATTTATGAAATCAGAAACTTTGGTAAACTCACAGCGAGAATTTGATCAATTATCACCAAATCTAAAGTTTTATAACAGACAACCAAATCCACTAAAGCTGAAAATCAAATCTCGTTCAATTAACTTCGTCAAAGTCCAAGTGAAAAACCCCGAAGTTCTAGAAGGTATCGTGAGTCGAAGGGAACTATCTCCGGGAATCTTTTTGGGTGAAGTTCTTACTTCTATTGACAATAATCAACGGGCACTCGTCTCAATCTTAAATATAAATGAACAGGATCAAGAAATCTTAACACCCGAAATCTGTCTTGAAACAATGAATATCGACTCCCTAAATCAAAATAATACCAACTCAAGTAAATATCTAAATCTCCATATCAAACAGTTGGAAAATGTAACAGAAAAACAAATTAAATCCCAAAATCGCAAACTCTTACTCGAAAGATCCCTAAGGCTCGAGCATCTAAATTCTGAAGAAATCAAATCCATTCAGGAAATTACCAACGAATTCTCGGATATATTTTACTTTGAAGGAGATCTAGTAACAAGTACAAACTTGTGTGAATACGAAATCAACTTAACAGAATCCAAACCCATTTCTGCCAAAACATGCAGGTACCCTGAAATTCATAAAAACGAAGTCAACGAGCAAATCAAAAAGATGTTGGGCCAAAATATAATCCAACCCTCAAACAGCCCATGTTCAGCTCCCCTTATGGTTGTCCCTAAAAACAGGACTCGTCTGGTAAAATCAAATGGAGGGTAGTCATAGAGTACAGGAAACTAAACAATGTTACTGAATCTGACGTGTTCCCATTTCCCAATATTACAGAAATATTGGATCAATTGGGTCATTCCAAATATTTCACGACTCTGGATCTGGCGAGCGGTTTTCACCAAATAAACATGCGACCAGAGGACCGATCGAAAACTGCATTCACCACTCCCTTAGGGTATTACGAGTATTTGAGGATGCCTTTTGGACTCAAGAATGCTCCCGCAACATTTCAACGTCTAATGAACACCGTCCTGTCCGGACTGCAGGGATTCCAATGTTTCGTTTATCTCAATGACATTGTAATCCATGCAAGCTCCATCGAAGAACACAAAATCAAGCTCCAGAACGTTTTTGAACGAATTAGGAAAAGTGGCTTAAAATTAGAGCCAATGAAATGCGAATTCATGAGACATGAAGTCGTATACCTTGGTCACATATCCTCTCCGAAGAGGTTTCACCTAACCCAGAAAAGGTCCGAGCAGTGAAAGAGTTTCCCATTCCGAAAAATCCCAAAGGCATTAAATCATTTTTGGGACTCTGTGGCTACTACCGGGGATTTATAGAAAACTTTACAAAACAAACAAAGCCTCTGACAAAGCTCCTGCAAAAAGACCAAAAAATTTGAATGGGCTGACGAACAAAATCAAGCCTTCGAAGAACTAAAATCAAAACTTATATCGGCTCCTATTCTTCAGTATCTGGACTTTTCTAAAGACTTCATCCTAACAACCGATGCATCTAACTATGCCATAGGTGCGGTCTTGAGTCAGATGGGTAATCAAAAGGTAGACTTGCCTATTTCATACGCGAGTCGAACGTTGAATCGGTCTTAACCTAATTACAGCACCACGGAAAGAGAATTGTTGGCAATAGTTTGGGCAGTCCAAACCTTTCGACCATATTTATATGGAAGGAAGTTTAAAATCGTAACCGATCACCATCCTTTGATTTGGCTGCGCAACTGCAAGGATCCCGGAAGCAAACTTATAAGATGGAGACTCAAACTCGAGGAGTTTGATTATGATATAGTCTGTAAACAGGGCAGAGTGAATTCAAACGCTGACGCTCTTTCAAGAATCGAAATAGATTCTACTGACCCTCTTGTCCTACATACTGAAGTGGACGACACATTCCAGGACTATATCAAATTTTATTACAATTCCATGACTCCCAAAATTTTCGAATATAACGACTTAAACAGTGCTATAGACACAACTTAGTCTCCCGCAGCATACTTAACATCAATGGATAGGGATGAACAGAATCCACATTCCTCTTTGTTCCTTGATAGAAGTTTAAAGAAGGAACTCATTCTCAGTAAAAGTTACGAGTTATTTGATGTAGAAAAATCAACAACAGTTTTTAAGCAAGCAATTTATCATTGTTTCCTTAAACATTTCTTCGAGAAACCATCATACAAAGATTTCTTTCACTGTACCCTCAATCTGAAGAAACGACTTGTTAGAGACAAAGTTCATGAGATAAATATCATGAATCCGGTAGATCCCATAAACCAATTCAATTATAATAAACTTCGTGACATTATACAGTTCATATTTCGAAATGAAAAAATCAAAGTTAATATATATCACAATAAAATAACCACACCGACAACAGAATAAGTCCCTGAAATCCTGAGTCAATTTCACGATGCACCAACTGGTGGTCCCAACGGATTTCACAAAACATATAATAAAATTAAACAATATTACAAATGGAAGAATATGAAGAGAGACATCAAAACCCACATCAAAAGCTGCGCCTCTTGTCAATTGAATAAAACTTCTAGGAAACTTACTAAAGCTCCAATGGAAATAACATCCACTGCAGACTCTCTTTTTGAAAAGATCAGCTTAGATATTGTAGGTCCATTACCGATCACAGAGCAGGGAAATAGATTCATCATCACCCTTCAGGACGATCTTACAAAATTCTCAGGTGCCTTCCCAATCCAAAATCATGAAGCTAGTACAGTTGCAAATAAGCTGTTACAATTCATTACTCGATTTGGTATACCAAAACAGATTCTTACTGATCAAGGATCAGATTTTACTTCAACTCTTATGAAAGAAGTATCGAAGTTATTCCATATAAAACTCCTACATACAACCGTTGACCATCCGCAATCAAATGGTGCCCTCGAAAGGTCCCATTCAACTTTGAAAGACTATTTGAAACATTATATAAACAAGACTGGGACGAATACGTTCCACTTGCAATGTTTGCGTATAACACTGCTGTCCATACAACAACCAAATATACCCCATACGAGTTAATCTTCGGGATGAAACCCGTCCTTCCTAATTCCATAACTAATACTCCGGAATTCAGATACACTTACGACTCATATGGAGATCAGTTGAAGTATAAATTAAATGGGTGCTTCCAAATAGCAAAAGAAAACATTAACCAGTCTAAACAAAAAATTAAAACATATTATGATACCAAAATCCATAATCCCCAATATAAGAAAGGAGACCACGTTCTAATGAAGAATAATGCCAATAAGCCTGGAACTTCCAAAAAATTATCACCAAACTGGAAAGGTCCATACAAAGTAGCCGAAACCTGCGATAATAACAAAAACATCATTATTAAAATCAAAAATAAAAAACATATCAAAGTCCATACCAATCAATTAAAACCAACCTCTCTTCCAGGATGCTCATCCTAACCGCAATCCTGTCTTGCTGTATTTTCATGGGCCAAGCTCAAACAAATAAAGAATATGAAATCAAGAAAATAGAAAATGGAAGTGGCTTATTCTACAAACATCTAGGAACAACAAGGTTCTACTCTGAATACTTCAAAATCGTAACTCGGATTGATATAAAATCCTATAGTGAAAGATTAAATTCAATTAAGAGAACAGCTAAACACTCATTTCAGCTTTATGACAAAATTACTAAAGATCACATTAAATTATTTTGTACTCAGAATTCAAACATTTTAAAACAAAAATGCCCGAAATCCTAAATAAAGAAGAATCTGTCAGAGCCATGGTGGGAAATCCGAAATACCGCAGAGGAATATTGAATGTTGTAGGATCAGTTGCAAAATTCTTTTTCGGTACCATGGATTCAAACGATGCTGAATATTATGACGGCATTATCAACAAGGTTGAACATGATGAATCCGAACTTCAACTTCTGATAAAAGATCAAATAAATGTAGACAACAATCACTAATTTCAATAGTACTATATCCCAACCTAAAGTATCAGAAAAGGAATTAAATCGAAATATTGTAAAATTCAATTCATTCCTCAAAGACCAAAATAATTTCAACTCTGAAACAGAATTAAATCATGAAATACTTGAACATCACAATATACTTACCTTCTTACTAAATGAAATCGATTTAAAACTTGAAGAAATAATTGACATTATAATAGCAGCAAGAAAAGGCACTCTTCATCCAAGTCTTATAAGCCCGAAGAAATTAATCGAGGAACTAAACAAATTCAATCAACACTTAAAAAATGGACTTGAGTACGCAGTTAAACCCAATATAAAAAACACTAATCAAATTTTAGACATAATTAAAATTCAATATTCATTCAAGAATGAACGTATGATATTCGTTCTATCCTTTCCTTTAGTCAACAGCTCCGAATTCAATCTATACGACTTAATACCCTTACCGATACCTCATGCAGGACAGAAGACCTTTGCATATATAGATCCTAATTTCAAATATCTAGCCCTTTCAACAAACAAACTGCAATACGCTCAATTTCAAACACTTGATCTATGTAAACCTTTGGAATACAATAATTATATTTGTGAGAATTATATAACATATTCAACCTTAAATAAACCAATATGCGAAATGTCTTTACTAACAAAAATAAACAAAAAAATACACTTTGATTGCGTAACAAAATTCTTAACAGGAAAAATTGAGATTTGGCAAAATTTAGTCAATAACAATTGGATATATGTATCAAGCGAGCCACATATGCTCACCATACAATGTAATAATACCATAATAGACGTAGAAATCTCTAAAACTGGTATCTTAACCCTAAACAAGTTGAGTAAGCAGGAGAGTGCTCCTACCAGAAGGTCTTTGTAAACATCCTAGGGTTAGAAACAAGTTTTCTAATGGCGTGAATCGATAACTTGAATTATTCATCCAATACTTAGATATGAAATCGTTCAAATTTATACAAAAGATGCGCAGTTTCTTTCATAAGCACAGTGCAGCCGCCATTTTAATCTAGTTTAAATGATTTTTCTGAATGCTCGGCCGATTGAACACTATTCCTTAAATATTCATGAAAATTGAAAGAAAATAAAAGTGCCTAGGTCAATTTTAATATATATATATATATATATATATATATATATATATATATATATATATATATATATATATATATATATATATATATATAGGGTTTTCCAATAAGAGGTGTTATTTTGAATAGATCTTCTGATTTGCGACTTCTTCCCTTGGAGCCACGTGATAGAGAAGGCCTATACCAATAACTCAGCGTCGATTCAAGATCTCAAAGATGAAATTCGTGAGGCTATCCAGGACAACCACTTTGCGATTTGGTTATGGAAAATTTCATGAAGAGGATATGGTCCTGTAAGCGTGTCGTAGTGGTTATTTGCTCAATGTTAATTATTGCTATTAACGGCATATCTTCTTCTTTAAAATAAAATAAACATTTGATCATTTGTATTAAAAATGGCATTAATATCAAAATAACACCTCTTATTGGAAAACCCTATATCAACCATAAACACGTGTTATTGCTGGTGTAATTCCATATAATTGAAATGGCTATAACTCACTTGATTATGATTCGATCTCAATTAAATTTTGTGAATATATATATCTTATGTTAGTCTATATAATTGCGATTTCAAGAAGTTTAAAGGTACCGTTTTGATTTTATGGGCAAAAATGTAAAATCTACAAATCATACTATTATTAACAAAGTTGAGCAAATTTCGATTTCTAAGGTATTTGTTGCCCTTGTACTCATAAAGGTCCACGTTCGTGATAATTTTCAGATTTTTCGGCTGAAAGGTGTCCAATCGCGAGGGGGGGGGGACATAAACTTGGGAATATTTTGCCTTCCCCTGGACCCCCTAATTCATAAAATGATTTTGTTATTTCAGATTCTAAAAGTTCTAATCAAGACCTTTCATTTGATACCCCACTCGACTACCTTTGATGAAAAAAAATTTTTAAGGGCCAATTCGTTATTAGGGGGGGCCCCCTTAAACATTTTTTAAATTTTTGTTAAGGCCTTGACTTTTGAGAGACTATCACTTTTGACCTTTTCACAAAGTTTGAGCATTCTAGCTTCTATAGTTTCTGAGGAAATCAGCTGTGACGCACGGACAGACGGACAGACGGACGGACAGACGAACAAACAGTAGGTCTTTGTAAAAAAATTTTTTACAAAGACCTAAAAAGAATTGCAAGGCATACTCCTCCCAAACTCAATTACTTACCAATAACGAAGTTATCCTTTACTATGAAAACATAATTCCAAGCCTCAACATAGTTGACGATGATTTCTGTCAGGAAAGCAAAATCAACAAAACTGACCAACTATTTCCTTGATGAAATTCACTTATCTAACATAAAGTTAGATGACCTTAACATAGCTTCCCATAAATTAGATGATTTAAACGAGCAAGTTCACAGATTACACACACAACCTCATTTTTCTAAGTATGGAACATTTTACAAGTATGTAATTGCGACAATATCAATCATTGTTCTATTATATATCTTATGGAAAATATATAAATCCATTAAACCCTTTCTCCCAAACTCAATGAGACTCGACCGCGGATGTTGCTGTCGTGCCATCACTATAAATCAATATAACTCTCCAATCTCTTCTCCCAGAAATGATACTGAAATGGATCCCTGATCACTCACCTTCCACTTTACCTGAAATTACCGATGTACGAAGTCCTTTGCGTTTAACCAAAACAAAGTCCCGATCTAGGTCATCCGTAGGACGACTCAACCACGACGAATTCTGAATTAAAAACATGAAATTCGTCTTTTCCAAGGGGGGTGCTGTTATGGACCATATGTCCCTACACTCTCCTATTATGCAAGCCCTGTACAATAAAACACGCCGTGCTCACTTATCACGATGACTTCATCATCCTCAATCAAAATTCCTTTCATCAGCAAATCTATCAATTTGCTCAAACGATAAAATTGAAATCGATACCAAAAAATATTAAGTTAATTAAATCACATTTCTAAGAAATCTAATTGAAGATTTTCGCTGATGACTTTCAGAATTCCTAACAATGCCAACTACCGGAAATATCCCATCTAAATCTAATGAAATTCAATATGAGAGATTGTATTTTTGCGACTATTGCAAATCGAATAAACACAATTCGCCGAATTGTGATAGAAGTCGCAATAGTTCATCCAATCCCAAGAGTAAACAATAAATCTAATTGAATCTGTGACCAAAATGTAAACAAGCTTTGAAACTATCAATCTCGTATCGAATTCGAGAATCGTAAACAATAATCGAGAAGAGTGGAATTTGCATGTGAGCCAAATAAATCTTTGAATATTGTAAACAATAAAATGATGTATAAGAGGGCTTGGAAAATTAGTTAAGCTAGTCAGTAAGTTCAATAGTGCCAAAGTATAAATTTGCAAAAGTTGTAAATATTAAATTGTAAAAGAACAGGGCAAGTGTGAAATAAATTTGTAAAGTTTTGGAAGACTGTGTTTAATTTTAAAAGAGCCCATAACCGGGAAATAAATTGGTGTCAGAAGTGGGATGATCTAGTGAATTGAATGCATCTAAAGCTAAGACTTCTTTTCCATTCTTCACAAAAGCGAAGTGCATCCTGTTTAGAGGCAATTGGCAGTCTATTGTGCTGACTCAAAGAGGTTTTGGTGAACCACGAGATATCGATTCAATCTCGTCTTGAGGCTCATCTCAAGCGAAAAGAAACCGTTTCGAACATCAACAAGCGCATCACTACGCAACAACGATCCTCAACCAGGAAGTGTATAAATTTCAAACATCAACAAGCGCATCACTACGCAACAACGATCTTCAGCCAGGAAGTATATAAGTTTCGAACGTGAACAGTGCATCACTACGCAACAACGATCCTCAATCAGTGTATCAAAGAATAACAGTGCGTCACAGCGCAATCACAGCCAGAAACGGAAAATGCATCACAGAGCAAATTTGTGCAACAAAAGTTCAACGAATCTTCAGACAACCGCTGCACGATCCAGGATTTGAAAACGTGAGTCAAAATTATAGTTATTTGTTAAAGAAAACATATACACTTGCATTTATTATCCTTCTATATATATATATATATATATATATATATATATATATATATATATATATATATATATATATATATATTCGGAATTTTAAAAGAAGAAATATATTCTGTGCAAATTTTTGAATAATTTAGAATTAAGTTGTTGCCCTTGATAAGAAAAAGTGAAAAAGTGTAATGGCGCATGCAAATTCCACGGGAATCGAAACCGGGGAAGCCGGCCAATCAAGCCGAAGTAACGCGAGTAGTGTTTTTGAAGTTAAGCGGGCCGAAAGAATTACTTATTCAATCCTGTTAAAATTTATAAAACCCTTCGATGGGGACAGGGACAAACTAAATTCTTATATAACCGGGTGCAATTGCGCGTTTAAGTTGGCATGTCCTGGACAGGAACCTGTTCTTTTGGACTATGCCATTACCCAATTAGAAGATAAAGTGGAATTTGCCGTTTCCAATCATACCTTCGGTGATTGGAGTGAGCTTTGTGACTTGTTAAAACTTCTATACAGTGATAAGAAGCATTACAACCATCTCCTTATAGAATTGCAACAATGCAAGCAATCCACAAAGGAAACGATCTCCCAATATATAGTCAGACTTGAAACGGCCGCAAAAAATTTGATCGTTTGTGTGAAGCAATCCATTGAGGATGAGGGAGAACTGAAAGGTGGTATTGCTGCAATGGATGACCTTATCCTGCATACTTTTATCTTAAACATCGACCCAGCTATTAGCTGCATACTCCGTGTAAGAAATGTAAAAAATCTGACGGAGGCTATGCAAGCAGCCATTGAAGAAGAAAAATTATCAAATCTCATAAAAACGAAATCTGTTAACCCATCACCCGCGAATAAAGGTAAATTTTGTAGCATATGCAAGCGCAGAAATCATAACGCTGCTGAATGTTACCATAAAAATAAACAAAATCCTCCTCAACAGGTGTATGCGGCAAGAGAAAAAATTTGCAATTACTGCAAAAAGAAAAGCCACGTTATCCAAGAGTGTTGAAAATGGGAATACAATAATAACAAAACAAAAACCTCTCAGTCTAACCAACAAAGTCATTATCCAAAAAACGGGGTAGCGAATCCGAACCCAGGTGTTCGGACTATATCAAAAATTTTGAAAGCAGAGTAAAGATAACTCAGTTATTTTATTATGGTGATGCCTTGATGCCTTACCTGACCATTATCAGCCCTCACTCTAGAAAGTCACATTTTAAATTCCTAATTGATTCCGGTGCAACTATTTCAATCGTTAAAGGTGAATCATTAATGGGAAAAACTCTGGTAAACACGGAAAACATCACCAGCTTTCAGGGTATATGTGGAACTGCCTCAGCAGTAGGTTCTTCCCAGATAAGTTTGAGGTTTCCGCGGCAAGACGTAATCCATGAGTTTTCCATCGTCGCCGACAACTCCGATATACCAGCTGATGGGTTGTTGGGATGCAATTTCCCATGCAAGCATGACTGCATCGTAGACTTTTCACGGAAGATTCTAACAGTTAGAAGCAAAGAAGTGAGAATTGGAGTCTGCAAACGTCCCAAAAATGACGAGATCAACGACGAATCTTCAGCAGGTTCCTACTTTGATCCCCCACAATTTATGAAATCAGAAACTTCGATAAACTCACAGCGAGAATTTGATCAATTATCACCAAATCTAAAGTTTTATAACAGACAACCAAATCCACCATAACCCTGATGTAGTCTTGCTCTCCGAAACCAAAATCACTTCCTGGCACACCCCTTCTTTCCCTCGCTACACATTCCTTCCTACCGACCGCCCTGGAAACTCCAAAGGTGGTGGCACAGGCATCCTCCTCCGAAAATCCTTTAAAGCTACCCAAATCCAGCCCGACTTCCCAAGCCTATCCTTTGAATGTACCCTTGCCTGCTTCGAAACAAGTGACACTCTCTTCGTGTGGGCATCCGTTTATTGCCCCAAACAGACGCTAGTCAACCACCACCTCACTACGCTAATTTCCTTCATGCAGTCCTATCCCAATCCCCACCAGAAAAAACTCCACACCATCATTGGTGGTGATCTAAACGCCCGACATCCAGAATTCCTTGACTCCCGAACCAATCCAAATGGCAACTCACTGGCACAGTGGAAGAACAACCACGCAATTCCACTACGGATGGTCATCCTGAGTCCAGCACGTCCTTCCTTCCAACGAGGCCCAGCCCAAAGTTTCCTAGACCTATTCATCACTAATGATAACTTTCCCGTTGACTTCAATAGCAATATCCTCCCGTACCTCGAGACCGTCCCTGGAGTCAGTGACCACGATGCAGTAGTACTCTGTACCTGCATCCATAACCGCCCAATCCATGCCCCACGTCCCATGACCAAAGACTTTTCCCGTGTTAACTGGCGATCAGTTAATGAATCCCTTGCCTCAACCCTCTCCCAGATCCCACTACCAGTTGACTGTCGCGTATCCGACACTGAAATCGACCAAGCTGTGTCAGTATATACTGATTCGGTACAGAAATGTATCGAATCTTGTGTACCTCTGCGCACACTCAGATACCATGACATGATATCTCTTCCCGAAGATATCATAAACAACATCAACCGGAAAAAATTCCTTCGCAGGCTTCTCTTCCGCCACCGGTACGACGCTCAATATTGGTATTTACGAGATGAGATCAATGATCTCAGCTCAAAAATACGTAATGAAATTGATGTGCTGTATAGCGAGCACCTGAAGGTCAAGCTTAATAACTCCACCAATATTGCCGACACCTTCAGAGAGCTGCGGAAGACCTGTCCGAGCCTCGGAAAGCCCCAAACCCCAGCCGAATACCTTCCCCAAAACTAGTCGCCAGTCGAGAGGGTAAATTCGTTAGCAAACCACTTTGCAAAAGCCCATAACCTGACCCAACACCTATACAACCCAGAAACTGACCTATGTGTCTAAACCTCCATCTCAAAGCTCCTCACTGAATCCACACTCCAAGCCTCCATACACGAACCCGATATCCTATTTTCACGACCTCTCCAAGCGCCAAACACATACCCATCCAATGCATCCGATATCCAATTTGTCACACCAGACATCCTTCAATCCATTATGCTAAAGTTAAAAAATAAAAAGTCCTGTGGACACGACGGAATCCCCACCATACTACTAAAAAAATGCAGTGAATCTCTGTCTCCCTTCCTCTCGAAACTTATCAACCACTGCATCCTCCACTACTCCCAAGCAGCTACCGTCCCATTTCCTTGCTCCCCACCACAAGCAAGATCTTTGAACTTGCCATCAAAGAATCTATCGATTTCCATCTAGAGGACAACCCTATCATCCCTGACTTTCAGTTCGCCAATCGTCCAAACCATTCCGTTGAGCACCCCCTCCTCATCCTGAAATCACACGTTGCCATAAATGATGCGAAAAATACGCTGACTACTGCCTGCCTTATTGACATCCAGAAAGCCTTTGACACTGTCTGGCAACATGGCCTCATCCACAAACTCCTCTCCACATTTAACCTACATCCTCACCTGTGCAAACTCCTACTCTCCTTCTTAACAAACCGCTCTGCATGGGTCAAACTCAACGACACCCAATCCGACACCTTTCCTCTCATAGCGGGGATCCCACAGGGATCTGTTCTTTCAGCCCTTCTGTTCTCTCTTTACACAGCCGACATTCCGCCACCCCCCAACCCAATAAGAATCCTTCAGTATGCAGATGACATCATCATTTTTGCATCATCTCGCCACCTAAAACTCATCAAAGCCCACCTTAATAATTATCTCGACCAGTTAGATGACTATCTTTCTAAGTGGAAACTAATGGTCAACCCAGCTAAATGCGAAGCCACTCTCATCAAGGGCCACACCCACCTCAAAAACTCACTCCTTGATGAGGTACGCAATTTAAGCTTGCAAATCAAGGGCATTAGTATCCCTCAGAAATCTGAGGTCAACTATCTGGGGGTTATAATTAACTCCCGTCTTTCTCCTCTCCCTCAAATAAAAAAGAACATTTGTAGGGCCACCACGGCTTTTCACTCACTACTGCCACTCATCCACTACAAAACCACCTATCCCATCAAGACCAGAATCCTCTGCTACACTTCGCTAATCTGCCCCGTCCTATCCTATGGCTTTGTCTTCTGGTGCGACCTGTCATTAGCCCAAATGGAGAAGCTACGCACCAAAGAACGACAGATCCTTCGTCACTGTACGAAAATTTGGAAGAACCCTGTGACAGGTCGAATGGTCCGTCACCAAAAAGTCTACGACTAAGCCCAAATCCCTCGAATAGACTACTTCCTCACCAAAATAGCCCTCAATCTCCTCCATAAAGCTGAATCCCACTCCAATCCCTTAATTACCCAATCCCTCAACACTGACCCCGACTTCCTAGATACAATACGCTTCCCAAAACACTTTCCCCAATACCTTTCGCTTCTCAACGACCGCGGACTCATCTTCGACGCTGAAGGTAAGATCACGCTCTACAACAAATCCCGGCACGGGGAACCGAAGTTCTCTGAGTCAAAGTTTGTGCCCCCGTGCAAGAGCCCTGATGACAGACGCTCCCATCACCCCTTTTAGGAATATCCTACTACCCCCTAAACCCCCCAACCCCCATTCCCATCCCTACATCCTGGCTCTTTGCCATCCTTACCAATTTTCCTGCATGATCCCCCCCTGGTGTTATTTAACTTAACGTGTTCGTCCGTTTGCGTTTCTTTTTTTTTCATTTCAGCATCAATGGATCGGAGGCACCTTCCGCTGCCACCGATATTAGTTCAGTAAGGCTATAGGTTAAGTAAAATGAAATGTAAGATAACTAGGTTAAGATAAACCATAGATAAGGAAATAGTCCGCTAGGTTAAGCATAAATTAGAGCTAAGTTTGATATGTAAGTACTATTTAATTGGAATAAATGAAATTAAAATGAAAAAGTTTAGCTAGTCAGTAAGTTCAATAGTGCCAAAGTATAAATTTGCAAAAGATGTAAATATTAAATTGTAAAAGAACAGTGCAAGTGTGAAATAAAGTTATAAAGTTTTGGAAGACTGTGTTTAATTTTAAAAGACCCCATAACAATAAACGGGTGAAACAGATAACCTTCTCTCCTATGGAAGTCGAATCAAAATTGTTGAAAGGTTATTAATTTTATTTTTTCTGCATTCACTCCATCGCTTCAATATACGAGTACAATGCTATACTCTTAATTAAACTATGTGCACCCAATGAAATATACTGCCGTCAATAAATACGGAAAGTATTGTTTAAACAAACTTTAAAAAGAGGAGAGAATCGCTTAACGGGAATGTAAGCAGACAGTTCTAGCCGATGAAAGCCGAACACACAGAAATAAGGTTAATAAAACTTTAAATTTAATTTCATTATATAGGACTTTGATTGTAGAGCTCGGTTAAAATTGCAATTAAATAGCATCAAGCAAATTAGGTGGACATATTTATAGCTATCCTTCGTGTTTTGGTTTTCTTGATTATTGTACTAACTTACAAGACCCTATTGAATTTAAGATTGTCTGTCTATCTACATATACGCCCATTCGTATGTCTATGTATCACAGCCATTTTTCTCAGAAACTTTAACAGATGCAGACACAAAATTTGCTAGGTGGATGTAAAGCGATGGTTTCTTAAAAATTTAGCGATTGTAAAAAGGTTCGTAAGTGGTCACCTGAACATTAAACATTTTTTTACCAAAGATGATCACGGCAGATATCAAATGAAAGGTCTTAACAAGAACTTTTCAGAACAGGTCTCAAAACAATATTACCAACATCAAGGGTGCCCGGAGAGAGCAAATCCACAAAAAATTGGGTCTAGTGCAAGAATAATAAATACTTTCAGGGTGGAAATTCACTCAAATTTGATTGAAATAGAAGGATGTATAGATTTCACCTTCCCCAATAAAACTGTACGGGTACTCTTTAATTCAATGAAATCATGTATGGTTCTCTTATCATGAGCATTTTATCCAACTCTAAACATATTCTGCGAAGTTATAGGCATTTGAATTTTCAAATATCACAACACGAACAATGCACTGTTTTAAAACTATGTTGGCTTTCGCTTATACCAGACGCTACATTTTAACAGGATTTTCTTGAAAAATGAACAATTTTAATATCTTTGAAATTTTAATAACTGAACGATACATCAAATACAGCTGCAAAACAGCGGTCACTTAAATTGAAGTAAAGGAGGTTTATCTATTCTTTTCTTGAGTTAATGTGAATATTTTCGAAGAAGTTTTTGAATTTTTTCATTAGATGCCTAGGAAAAGTTGTTGCATATCAGAGATTGAGTATAAAACCTTCTGTTAGGGGCATACTTATTTCTACCTGATTTTTAAAATTTAAATTGATCGTGCTAACAATAAGAGAGACTCTGGTCTAGTGTTCATTTATATGTAATTTGTACCATACTTCATTTTAAATTAAATGAATACAGTTTTTCTAGTAACTAAAAGTCATGGAGGTTGCTCTCTTGCTTAAAAGCTATATATCTAAATGAGTATTCAGCAAATTAAATTTCGCTGAATGTTATAAGAATCTTTGAATAAATCAAAGAGAGGTGCAAAGTGACAAATTTAAAGGGTGAGCTACAACCGAGGCTAGTGCGCAAGATTAGCTGTAATCGTAATAGAGGTTTTAATTTTCGAATTAAGAATCATACCGAAAGAAGTCGATTGAATTAAAAGATGAACCCAATTTTATAAAAACCGGGACAACCATAGTCTTATACCTCTATGATATTCAGTGACTTCCAGCATACAATAATTATATTCAACAACAAAGCTCGTCATTTCAATGTTTTTTCCCCAAGAAAGTTAAGATTTTAGATGAGGTAGGGTGTAGAAAATTGTTTGAAAAGTAGATTGCTATTTTACACGACGATTCATCTGAAGTGAAAATAATGAAATAATGATTTGGCGACGCCAATCACAGATAAAGCAGTTGTCAATTCATTGAAAGCTCTCGACATCTACAATAACGATTCTTTCTCAAATTTTTATCAACTTTTAAAAATTATGGCACTATGACGTGCCACCACAACATCATATAAGCCTTCATTGTCCTCTTTGTGTCGTCTCAGCAGATTGGCTTATCTAAACATATATAAACCGTGATGTTAATATCAAAGCTGATGCATTTCTGGATGAATCCTTTTTTAACCGACTTCCAAAGGAAAGAAGGTTATCAATTCATCACGTATATTTTTTTTTATGTATGTTCACGTATAACTTTTAAGCGGAGATAGATTGGAAAGTCCTGTTTTCGGCAAATGATACGTCTGTCTTCCTGTTAGGTCCCATTTAAAGGATAAGAAATTCAAGTAACGGTAAAGTACTTCTACCGTTAAAACTAAAAAATTTCCGACTTTCATCCTCATTTTACAGCATAACTGATCGACGTGTGTAAGGATTTTGATTGTCGAGGTTTCAAATGAAGGACAACATATGGATCTAATATCTATCGGTACAGAATTGGAATCCTTTGAAGGACTCTGTGGATATTAACAGTACAATATCATACATTGATGTCGAGAAATGAAATTTAAATGATATTTCGTACGAAAAGGGCTAATTAGTTGGGACTCTTCAAGGATTTGATGGAGAATTCTTTGGTGACGGATGATAAAAGTGATCAGTATTCTTCCCCATTCATTCTTTTCTTACTAATGAACTTACTAAAGGATCCTTCTTACATCCTTAGACGTAAACGTTACACATAGGATTTATAAAATTTCCGCAAGAAATAATAAGGATTGAGTGATTGCAAATTATGGAGTTGATTCGTTACTTTCCAGTTAATATTATACATTATATGCCCAGAAATCTAAAATTCTTGATTTCCATACCAAAGACCGGCGAGAATCGAAACCTAAAAGGAGATGCTTTTCCTTCTATAGCTGATCATAACTTTAAAGATGAACATGAGAATTCATAGCCGAATTTTCATTGAACTAAAGGATATAATGTTCATGAAACTTTCATAGTTAGTAGTTAACTGAAAACGAAGACGATGGGTATCGAATGAACGTGAAGGAGTGATACGAATAAGAAGGATCTTTTTAAGTAAATTTCTTGAGATTGATTGCAGAGCTAACTTTATGTTTACATATATAAATACATATGTCTACATTTATATATATATATATATATATATATATATATATATATATATATATATATATATATATATGTATATATATAATATGTTTACATATATATAATATTATATGTTTACATACATTTATATATATATATATATATATATATATATATATATATATATATATATATATATATATATATATATATATATATATATATATATATATACATATACATATATAAATATATACATATATATATATATATATATATATATATATATATATATATATATATATACATATACATATATAAATATATACATATATATATATATATATATATATATATATATTTTTAGATACAGATATATATATATATATATATAGTATATATATATATATATATATATATATATATATATATATATATATATATATATATATATATTTATATATAGATATATATATATATATATACATATATATATACTATATATATATATATATATATATATATATATATATATATATATATATATATATATATGTATATATATATATATATACTATATATATATATATTTATACAAATATATATATATATATATATATATATATATATATATATATATATATATATATATATATATATATACAAATATATCCATATAGATGTATATATACACAGATGTATAAATATATACAATATATTAAATGCTCAAAAATTAAACACTTATAATTACGACCGCACTTGAACCGTGTAATAAGTTAAATAGGTAGAGTTAATTAAGTCACCATGGTACTTGAACCGTGTAACTATCGACGTTAATTATTAAATGTCCACCAAAAACACCTATGATCAAACTAAGTTACGGCGGCTCTTGAAACGTGTAACTATCGATGCACAATATAAGCATTCAAAGGGATATCAGCAGCACTTGAACTGCGATATCTTCCGCGAAATGAAACTCTTAATTGGTTCGATTGTCACAAAACAATGATTTTATTCTTCATAATATGAAATATTTATATAATAAAAATGCTTAGTCTAAATCAATTTCAACATAACAAGAATTCAAGAATATGCAAAATGTACAAGTACATCGATCAAAAGTAAATTGCCTAGGTCAACGTTTGCAATCAAAACAATTAAAAGTGAGTGAACATGAAATGCATCATCAGTGTGAATTGCATTTATATAGGTCAATTTCACGGTATCGAAAAGGTAACAGGACAAAAAAATGCAAGGTAAGCATATGATTTAATAGCAATGTGATACTTGAATTGTAGGTAAGTGAACTTTATGATATAAAATTACGCTACGCAAATTAATGGTTATTGCAGGTATGAACATCCTCCCCCGCGTTGAATATGTATTCAACTTCTTATTGTATGTTGACATTGAAATCTTCAATTGATTGTTGTTTTGGACGAGGTATTGGTTTCCATTTACAGGAGAAGCGGTTATGTTGGTTCCATAACCAGCGCCCTGCTGAAATGATGGCGAGCAGTAGTGCTAAGTATCCTATTGTCAAATGATGAGTTGTGTGGAACTGAATCTTGTTCAGTACTTCTGCAACTTGATTGTCCTTCACAAGTCGTTGCAGAGCAAATAAATCCTCTAGGTGCGGGTGTTGCTGTGTACCTTGCGCCAAGATTGGGTTAAGTTTTTCTGGTGGTGTTTTGTTCTCGAGGGTGCTGATCCTTAGATATAAGACTGAGCTGTTGCTTGCAAACGTGCAATGCCCTTCAATTGTTACGTGGTTATGTTTAATGTCGCAATCTGGATCAATTGTAAGTAGCCCAGATTCCTTAAGTGTCATTTCAAATCTTCTTCGGTGGCAGGTGGCGGTAATCTATGTAGGGTCCCTTGATGACACAATCCATTGGTTTTTGCGGAATAGCTTGACCCATACAGGGCTATCTAGAACTGACTTAAACTCATAATTCCTCCGGATCAGTTTGTTAAAAAGGCTTATCTCGCAAGCACAAATGTCTGCTCCTTGTTTATATATAGTGTGGGTGATTACACAGAAATAGCTTTCCCTTCTCTTGATGGTACAAGCGGTTAAATCATTTTGTGTCAATGGAGGGTATTGGTCTCTATGTGAGTTAATCGCAAGATATGAAGCAGACGTGATGATAGTGACGAAAGTGTTGTTAACCTTAGATGGTAGGGGTATAGTCCTTAGAAAATCGAATTGATTTTGGTCAATCAACGGTAATTTTGCCTTGAAAACTACGTGATCACCTAGTATGGCGCCTATTACTGTCATTAGTTTGTATACTTGGACAATATCATCTTTTTTTTTGTGGTAGGGAGGTAAATGCTTTTTATGGACAGAGTGTGGGTGCGCGACTGAACTAATCACTAAACACCTCCCCTGTCAACCTGAGAACCTAGCATGAAACTTTTTGACACATTACTTCGAGCCAGGTCTCGTTTTGTTACGCCGTGGGGCGCCTTCAAGCTGGGGAGTCCCTTTCCTAGCGGGAGGGGAGAGGGAAAGAGGAAACGCCAGAAGAGCGATCCCCGAGCCCCAGCGCTCCCGGCTGCTGTGAGTCCCTTTTATATTTTAGGACCGCCCGAGCATAATGTGCCACCTGGTTCCATTTGTCAGCCGATTTGAGCATCACCGCAACTATGTTATCCGGGGTGAGCTCTCCCGTCTTCCTGTAGAGTTCCCTTCGCAGCCTGACCCATTTTGTGCACGCAAAAAATGTGTGACAGGCACTGTCCTCCTCTTCTGGGCAAAACCGACAATCGGGAGACCGTGACTTACCGATCTTGTGCAGGTAAGACTGGAAACACTCGTGCCCGCTAAAAAGCTGGGTCAGATAGAAGTCAGTCTCACCATGCCTTCGATTCAGCCACGGTCTCACATCCGGGAAGAGGCGCGCAGTCCACCTTCCCTTCGTGCAATTGGCCCAATACTGCCAATCGTTGAGCGAGTGCTGTCTCTCCTCGCGGACAACCATCTCCCTCGCATCCTCGCTTCAGCGCAGGGAAGTCGTGTGGCGCTCTCTAGCAAGAAGGGCGACGGGTATCACGCCTGCAATAACTCTCACTGCCAAGTCAGAGACTGTTGGATACGAAGATGCAATTCTCAGTGCTCCTCTTCTCTGTACCTGTGCCAATCGTTTTCGGTATACCTCCTTGCTGAGAGCGTCGTCCCATACCTCTGCTCCATACAGCAGCACTGACCCTACAGCACTCATCAAGAGGCGTCTTCATGTTGGGCTGGGTCCCCCTACGTTGGCCATAAGTCGACTCAGAGCCGTTATTTCCGAAGAAGCCTTCTCAGCCGTTGCCCTGATTTGCTCAGAGAAACTCATCTTCGAGTCCATCAGTAGCCCCAGGTATTTCACCGCTGGCTTCGATTTGATTCGTAAGTCGCCAATACTGATCATCCTTACTCTAGGGATTCTCTTTTTTGTCAAGATGACCACTTCGGTTTTCTCCAGTGCTAAACTGAACCCACGAGCAGTCATCCAGTCCCTCACTCGGCACATTAGCATACCTAGCCTGCGTTGCGCTTGTTCAACGGTGCGTTCAGCGACCAGAGCCGCAACATGATCCGCATAGCCGACCAAGCGCGACTCATCTGGCATCTCAAGTCTCAGTAGCCCGTCGTAAGGCACGTTCCACAGGTCCGGACCAAGGACAGATCCCTGGGCAACACCCGATGTAATTTCCATCCTTCGTTGGCCCTGTGTCGTGTCATAGAGCAGGCGTCGGTCCTTAAGGTAGTTCCTCAAAAGCCGTATTAGATATTCTGGAACTTGAAAAGAGTTTTCTAGCGTATCCAGAATATTCACCCATCTAGCGGAGTTGAAGGCATTCCTGACGTCGAGTGTCACCAACAGGACGATCCGTCGCTTGGTGTGACTATGTGCCTCTGCCTTTTGGACCGCGTTCACCACCTCTGCAATCGCATCAATGGTAGAACGTCCTGCTCTAAAGCCGTACTGCCGAGGAGATAGGTCCCCTGCAGCACGAATCGCGTCAGTGAGTCTTCCCTTGATGAGTTTCTCTAGCACTTTCCCAGCCGTGTCTAGTATGCATAACGGGCGGTATGCAGACGGCGATTCGGGATTTCCCTTCCCCTTGATGATCAGCACGAGCCTCGCCACCTTCCATCGTACCGGGAAAACCCCGTCCCGTAGGCAAGCGTTGAATGTGCTGAGCAGCAAGTCAGGACAATGGTGGTAGACGAGCCGCAACACCTCAGCTGGAACACCATCTGGACCTGAAGCCCTCCTCGCTTTCAATGAGAGGACTGCCCCCTCCAGTTCCAGCTGTGTAAAAGGTGGACACTCGACTGCTGTTTCACCATGGACAGCGTCAACACGGACGGGATGGGCGGGGAAGAGTCCCCGCACTATCGCGTCCAGCTTTTCCGCGTCATGTATACAAGGCTTCCGTAGGGCACCAAGCTTCCGCATGACCCGCTTGTAGCCAAGGCCCCACGGATTCTTGTTCACATTGTCCACTAGGTCTTGCCAGCAGCGAGCCTTGTGTACTGTTGATCATGTTGCGAAGACATTTCCTGGCCGACTTATATGCTGGCACCCAGCTGCATGCCTCGTCACGGTTCCGCGCCCGTTGAGCCTCACGTCGAAGCTTCTGACACATCCTTCGCTTTTCAGCAATTTCAGTTGACCACCAGTACGGACAACATCATCTTGGTCTACTGGCAAATGCGTGTATGCTGGAAGATGTTGCTTAATTGTTGCAATTTCCTTACTGAGTTGTTATGGTAATAACTGTAGGGGGTTCATTCTGCCGTGATGCGTATCGATCAATGTATCTGCTATTGCTGATTGTATGCGATGTAAATTTGACACAACTGTTGTTATCTGAATTGGGAGTGATATGAGACGTTGGTAAATTTTCAATTGGTTTGTACCATCACTGTTGTCATTAATCCGGTTGAGCATAAGACTCAATTGGTCATTGATTGCGTTGAAATTTTCCGGGGTGGTAACCTAATCCGCCTCGTGATATTGATCATTGAATCAATAATCGAGGTTTGATTTTTAATAACGCCAATAGTGTTTGCTTATTTTCTCGCACTGTGCCAATTGTATGGGTCATTTTGTCGGCATATGCTGAATCAAGTATGCAACAACAGTGAGTTAGCTATGTTTCCAACTTCGTTTAGTGCTCCTCTTTTTTGGCGCTTGATTATTAATAAGCTATTGTTCAATTGTAGTTCCTTTTTGGAATGCTCAAACTGTTCGACCATTTGCTTACATGTGCTCTTTTGGTACAACTGTTGGTAAAGATGTCGCAATGTTTTGTTTGCATTTAGAATTGAAGCCGTTTCTGTCCAACATTGTTTTAAGTCGTAATAAATTATGAGCTTCCACTCATTTGTGATAAACCTAACTCTGCCAAGGTCTTCAAAGTAAACGCTGGGGTTTGGTTCAAATTCCTCAAATCTGACTGGTTCACTTAGTACGGCTGGTGACATCAAGCATACCAAGAGTATCGGCAGAAGTAGTCCACTATTAGATATCTTGAACTTTTTTCTTGGTTGATGAGATTTTTTATTCGAATGTTGAATTTCTTGTTCCTGGTCTCTGCTATGAGTAGCTTCGATGTCACGTTTTTTACTTCGGAGGATTCTTCTTCTAAGGGTGAAGGTGCAAGCCGGTGAATTACTCGTCGGAAGGTACCTTGTGCTGTTTTTACGTCTGCAGCCCAAACCAGACCACCATCCCCTTAATATGTTCGAAGAATTCTTCCTAATGGCCATCGCATAACGGGCAATTCATCATTTTTTAGGATGGCCATTGTATCTTGGCGGAAATTTTTGAATTGCTCTTTCCACTTGTGTCTGTATTGCAATTCGTGCAATAACTAACGCGACCATCGTTTCCAAAAATCTTGTTTAATTAGTGTTACTTGCTTCCACCTTCCACCTTCCACCTTCTACATAGGTGTTCTGGCTGGGCTTGTGACTCAACTTGAGCTATGAGAGACTCTCCTGTGAGAAAATGTCCAGGAATTGGTGCATTCGGATCATTTGGATCTGCTGACAGTGGTGTGAGAGGTCTTGAGTTCAGCACTGCCTGTATTTTAATTAAAACTGTTGCCTGTTCTTCATGCGTAAGAGATATTTTTGAAATGATCGGCACTCAGAGTTTCTTCGCTGATTTGACAGCAGCTTCACAGAGCCCTCCGAAATGAGGTGCTCTCGGAGGAATGAAGTGGAAGTTGATACCTTTTCTCCTGCATGTCTCAGTGATTTCTGCTTGTGCTTCATCAGAGTGAATGATTGATGTGATCTCAGTCAATTGATTTCGCGCACCCACAAAGTTTGTAGCATTGTCGCAACGCAAATGCTGCCAGTGTCCTCGTCATCCAATAAATCTTTTCAAGGCTCCCAGAAAAGATTCTATTGTCAAATCTCCTACAAGCTCTAAGTGCACGGCTTTAGTGGAAAAGCAGCAAAACACAGCGATGTATGCTGTTTGCAGTTTCTAGCCTCTTAATTTGAAATGAATCCATACTGGTCCGCAGAAGTCTACACCACTGTTCACGAATGGTCTCGCTGGTTGCACTCTAGATGACGGTAGATTTCCCATCATCTGGGATAATAACTTCGGTCTTGGTCTTGCAAATCTAACACTATGTTGAACCACAGACCGAGTCAATGACTTTTCCTTCAATGGCCAAAACTGCTGTCTTGCAGTTGCTAGCAGTGTTTGGGGGCCGCAATGTAGGTTTCCTGCATGAATATGATTCATGAGAAGTTTTGTGATTGGGTCGCAGAATGGAATAAGCATCTGATGTTTTGCGTCGTACGAAAGATTTGAGGCTTGCAGACGACCACCGACTCAGATGATCCTTCGTTCATCTAAAAAGGGCGATAGGTTGCTGATGGGACTAGTGTTGTTAACTTCACCCTTCTTTTTCAACTGGCCGACTTCTTCGGCAAAACTTGGTTTCTGCATGTTGCGTACAATCATATAGCGGGCTTCATCTAGCTCCAACGGGCTTATGAAGATGCATGTAGAACGTGGAACCTTTTTTTCTCTTGTGTGGTTGATGAAGCGTCTCATATATACTACAATACGTTGTAACTTCTGCATAGAGTTCTTATGGTTAATTTTGTAAATGATTTCATCAGTTGACGTGGCTAGCGATGTCTGGGCAGTTATACATCTTTTACTTTCGGGGTCTTTTTTCAGATGCTTTCCTTTGACAAACAATGGAGGCCAAGCAGATTCTCTTCCATGCAAAAAGAATGGCCCATAGAACCACAGGTTACAGGACTTTCTGGGTTGAGATCGCATGAGAGTACATCCGCTGGATTTTCCTTAGAAGCGACATGACGCTATTGCTGTTGCAGTGATTTTTCTTGGATCTTGGTAATTCTATTTGCTACAAAGAGTTTCAAGTGCGATGAACCTGAAGTAATCTAAGCTAGAACGATTTCAGAATTCGTCCAAAAGAATGTTCGAGCTTCCTCAAGCCGCATATCAGGTTTTACTCGAGACACCAAATGAGCGGATAGTGTGACGGCGCATAACTCTAGTCGAGGTAGTGTTTGACGTTGAAGTGGAGCTACTCTGGACTTAGCGCAAAGAAGTCGAACAATAACTCTTCCATCGGTAATGACCAAGCGGATATATAGTGCAGCCCCGTAGGCTTGCTCAGAGGCGTTATAAAACGCATGAATTTGGAGCTCTTTTGCCTCCTCTTGGGCCAGTATGTGTCATTGGAATTGTCTATTATCCACTGTTGTTAAATTGGTCTGTAAATTGATCCATTCCCTATGCAGATCAGACGGAAGCTCTTGGTTCCAGTCGATGTTGTACTTCCAAAGTTTCTATACGAAGATTTTTGCGGTAACGACTACTGGTGACATGACTCCAAGAGGATCAAATGGATGGGCTATATCTGAAGTCACGATTCGTTTAGTAATGCATTTTCTTTGGTCTATTTTTGCCTTAACTCCGCTAAGGTCTTAACCTCTGTGTTGGTCTCCTTATTAAAATTGAGCTCAATTTCTTGATCTTCTGGAGCGATGGTTTGCAGAAGTTGCGAATGATTAGCGCACCATTTACGTAGTTTAAACCCTGATTGTTAAAAAATATGTTGCAATTGCTTCTGCATAACCTTAGCCTCTGCCAAACTGTCAGAACCAGCCATACCGTCATCAACGTAAAAGTAGTTCAGAAGAATTTGTGCTCCTAATGGATTGGTGTTGATGTTTTCATGAGCCAGTTTTTGAAGACATTTAGTAGCCAGATATGGAGCCAGCCTAGTGTCGTATGTTACTGTTATAAGTCCGTAGCATTTAATGTCTTCTTGCGGACTGTTCCTCCACAAAATAAGTTGGAACATGCAGTCATCCGTTTCAACAAGAATATGCCAGTACATTTTTTGTATGTCTGTGGTAAATACATATCATGGTATCCGGAATCGAAGCAGGATGGTAGATAGCTCACTCTGAATACCTTGGCCGGAATCTAGAACGTCGTTCAACGAGTAATGGG
This sequence comes from Odontomyia ornata, assembly GCA_963969285.1. Lineage (NCBI taxonomy): Eukaryota > Metazoa > Arthropoda > Insecta > Diptera > Stratiomyidae > Odontomyia > Odontomyia ornata. Next base: position 207,017,580 of record OZ017739.1, read on the forward strand.
TTGATATTACGCATGATGCATCAAACACAACTCGCAGTTTCGTGGTGCTGCTGTCTGGTTTTATCACACAGTGGTATAGCAAAAAAAAATGTTTCGCAGATATCTGAATCATGTCCACTTCCTTCATATGTCCAAACTGTGTATATTCCTCCATGAACTTAATATATTCTTGTTTCAACTTTGGATACCTGATTAAGCGTCTTTCTAAGGCAAGAAACCGATTCAACGCTAATTGTTTGGATTCTCCAAGGATTGCCGGATCCATTACAAATGGCAATGTTACAATGAAACGCCCACTAGGGTTCCTTTTGATTGTTTGTATGAAGTGGTTTCCACATCGTTTTTCTGCAGCTGTGAAATTTGACTCAGAGCTATCAATTTCTTTCAGTTGCCAAAATCTTTCTATCAAGAGTTATCGTCTTCAAGGGCTATGTTGATCGCACGATTAGCATGAACGTTGGAAATTGCAGACATTGATGATGCATATTTGAGCTTACCACTGACGATCCATCCGAGAATAGTGTTTTGGAGGATGGGTAGATTTGAATCCATTCGTATTTGGCCATTGAGTAAAAACCGGAGGTAAAACTCAGCTCCAATAAGAACATCGATTCGATCTGGGCGGTTAAAATCAGGATCAGCTAGCTCAGCATTTTCAGGTATCGCCCATGTGGCTGTGTTGGCTGCATTGACACTATATGAGGTAAAATAAATGCCTCGAACCGCGAAGAGAAATTTCCCATTCTTGATTTGATTTGAACGTTAACTCGCTGGCTGGCGTCGTTTTATCGTCTATCTTTGCTAGATGTCTTCTTTGGTGAAATTCACAATTTTTTTACTAATCTCTCCGTCACCAGATTGACTTGAGATCCGGAGTCTAAAACTGCTCTGCATTCTAACGTTTGGTCATTCGTTGCTACAACAGTGATCCTTGCTGTGCCTAGCAAAACATAGTTTCGAGGTTTTTGTTCACAATCCGCAACTTCTAGAGTTGTCAATGTCTGGTAGATGTAACTTGATGTCTCATGATCATCATTGTCAAGTGATGCAAGAGTCGTGAGTTGATCCTTGGTGCCTTCAGGTGCTAAGTCATGACTTATTGTATTTTGTTCTCCCCCCAAATGAAGCAGTGAATTGTTTTTTCGTCCACATTTTAAACAATGTCGAAAAGTGCATGCATTAGCCTTGTGACCGCCCTTCAAGCAGTTTACACACACTCGTTGTTTTTGCACAAACTGCAGTCGATTGGCGGGAGAGAGTAGTACAATTTTCTTGCAACTGAACAACGGATGGTTACCTTCATTGCAAAGTTTGCACGTAATATCCTTCATGTCACTGGTGATTCCTGATGACACCGTTCCGCTGCTATTAGGCTTATCCTTTTGACCAAATGCCTTTATGATTGGAATCTATGTTCCAAAAATTAAAAAAAAAATGTTGAAGCGATTGATTCTCCTTCGGCTCAATGAGCGATTGCTCGTAAAAGATATGCGTTTGTTGATCCAGTTTTTTTTATCAATACAAATAGTAGCAGCGGATCCCATGTTGACGTGTCCGCTTCTAAATTGTTAAGTGCTAGCATACTTTCACGGGTCACGTCATGTAAACTGTTGACTGCAACTGCTGATGGATTGTCGGACAATACATTGGATTATCCCAATAATTTTTGTATAAGAGCTGACGTTCAAACTCTCCTATTGTTGTATCGATCTTGTAAAATTTTCCAGGCAGAATTATAGTTCAGCTCAGTTAAAGGCAGATGTCTGACCAATTTTCTGCCCCTCCAGTAACGTTCATTTTTAAATACCACATCTTTTGGATAGCGGGGACTAGTTGACTATCAATCATCTGGGAGAAAATGTCGAAAAATTGCCTCCATTGTAAATAATCTCCACCGAATTTCGGTATTATTATTTTCGGGAGATTTACAGACGGCTTTTTGCCACGCAAATGCTGAATTGATGCTTGATCTGCTTGTTTATTGATAGCTTTACCTTTTCGGCGAGCACAATCTGCTCTAGCTTAACGTACCCGGAAAAATTATAGCCTGCTGTCTCAAGATTCATACATTCCTCCCAAATTGAATAATGTAATGATTCAATCTGGAGCCATAAGCGATTGATCTCCTCATTTTTATGGCATAGAACTGTTTGGGGTGATCAATCGTATTTTCGATAAGTTCATCCAAAATTCGACGAAGGTTAATCACTATGGCTCATTGCCTTCAAATTAATTTAGTTACACCAACTTCCTCAGTCGAAAAAATTGTTACGCACTTTTCATCACGTTCTGGCTTTTGCTCGCATTCTGCACTGGAGGTTTCTATGGCTTTCTCAAATATTAGCAGATATTTCATTGTTACTGTTTTTATCTCGTCATAATACTCTTTCTTAAAGTAGCCATGGTCCGTAGGCACGTTTTTTATCGAACGAATATCGCTGTCTATAGCCTCGAACTCAATCAATGCACTTTCTAATTTATGTCGTCGAGATTCAAGGTATGCCCTTGACTTCTTCCTGTCGGAAGGGTCTTTCTTATAATTTGCGATAAAATTCTGAATTTCAGATCCTATTTTAAGTTGTTTTGCGGCCAACTGCTCCATTTTCTCCATTTTTCAGCTGTATAGTTTTGTAGGGGTCACCAAATGTTAAATGCTCAAAAATTGAACACTTATAATTACGAAGGCACTTGAAACTATTAAATGTCCACCAAAAACACTTGTGATCAAACAAAGTTACGGCGGCACTTGAATCGTGTAACTATCGACGTTAATTATTAAATGCCCACCAAAAACACCTATGATCAAACTAAGTTACGGCGGCTCTTGAACCGTGTAACTATCGATGCACAATATAAGCATTCAAAGGGATATCAGCAGCACTTGAACTGCGATATCTTCCGCGAAATGAAACACTTACTTGGTTGGATTGTCACAAAACAATGATTTTATTCTTCATAATATGAAATATTTATATAATCAAAATGCTTAGTCTAAATCAATAACAAGAATTCAAGAATATGCAAAATGTACAAGTACATCGATCAAAAGTAAATTGCCTAGGTCAACGTTTGAAATCAAAACAATTAAAAGTGAGTGAACATGAAATGGATCATCAGTGTGAATTGCATTTATATAGGTCAATTTCACGGTATCGAAAAGGTAACAGGACAAAAAAATGCAAGGTAAGCATATGATTTAATAGCAATGTGATACTTGAATTGTAGGTAAGTGAACTTTATGATATAAAATTACGCTACCCAAATTAATGGTTATTGCAGGTATGAACATTATATATACCTATATATATATATATATATATATATATATATATATATATATATATATATATATATATATATATATATATATATAGATATAGATATATATATATATATATATATATATATATATATATATATATATATATATATATATATATATATATATATATATATAGATATATATATATATATATATATATATATATATATATATATATATATATATATATATATATATATATATATGTATAATATTTTTTTTGTGTTGCGTGCAAGTAAGATATAACTAAATTTGTGCCTGGAGGTTGCAATTTTGCTTCGGTTTTCGACAAATTTTCAGAAATATTTTGGCTAGTTTTGTTAATCATTCAAATCGGTTAAGCAAATACAAAGAAGAGGATGTTTTAGATGAAAACCCGTGATTACTGATTTGACCAAAGTATAGCTCCGGCTTTAACCATAAATGGTACAAAGATTTATTCAAGTGTGTGATAAAGCTCATAATAAAAAATCCAAAGCCGAACAATTTAAAACAGAATGACGGCTAGGCTCAAAGGAATAATGGGTTTTTTTTTTATGAAACCAAAACTGACGTTGATGAGATCATGTATTAAATCTATCAGAATTAAATTCGATTCCTATGAATGCTGCAGATTTTAACTGTAGTGGTTTTTGCATTGCAGTAAAAAATTATGTTTTAATATACATGGTACCATGTATTCAAAAAACTGAGTTTTGTAAGGTTTGAAATGACAAAATTTGGTGAAATTAAAAACATTTGAACATAAATACTTCCGACATCTGCACCATCACAAAAGAATTTGGGAAAAAATGATATGGCAGCCCTTCCATAAAATGTATTGTATCCTTTTTAGGGCAATTTGAAGTCGGTTTTTTTTTTTCTAAAAAATTTTTTTGTACCTTGGCGCGTGAACAGAGTAAGAAAAATTTGGCATATATATTGAACATATTTCCCGTAAAATTTATAAACTATTTTCCGGACAAGTATGTGATAAGTGGTGCTGTACTGATTAAATTATTGATCGATACATTAATGAAATAATTTTTTTTAACCATTTTCCGACTCAAAAATCATTTGAAACTATCACCCACGGCCTGATTCATACAATAATCTAGTGAAGGTTATAGTTAAATTTACTGCAATTTAACAATCAAATCGAATAAATTATATAAGATAAAATGTCAGGAGGAAAGGCGTTGAAAGGCATTTATTGTAAAAAGTGTAGGATAAGGAACGCGCAAAATCTGCTTGAGCAGTTTGTGAGGGACATGAAAGTCGACTTTTTGCTCCTGAGTGAGCATCACCACGAATGGGGCATGCCTTTAACAGACCCGTGGGGAAAAGGAATTCTAGAAACGACAGCCAAGATGGCACTCGTCGTACTGAACACCGAAAGTTTGTCGAATTTCCATCGTGTTGGCTGTGAAGGAGCCATACCGGATGTTACCTTTGCCTCGAAATCCTTAGTTTGGAGGGTACACCATTGCAGAGTATAAGAGGACTACTCATCCAGTGTTCATCAGTTCATCCTGCTTGTGATTGGTGTAGTTGTCTCCCAACCACCTTGCTCTCGATATTCTACAATTGGGTAGAATATTGAAAGGGTGGACTTCGAGAGGTTCGTCCGGATGCTGGCCGCTGGTGCTCTACTGCAGAATGATTCGCACGGGACAGAAGAACTGCTAGCTTATGACTTATGGAGCTCAACTATGAGCATCATGATGACTGCTTGCAGTGTTTCTATTCTCCGCCAAAAACCTCATCAAGGCAAGCCTCTAGTGTACTGGTGGTCGACTGAAATCACAAAAAAGTGAAGAGAGTGTCACAAGCTTCAGCACAATATCCAGAGCCCGTTTTCACAAAAGTGAGTAGTATATACTCTGTGCATTTTCCCATGTTTAGTGCTTACAGATTATCCTGTGCAAGAGACAGTTACCGCCATCCTACTCTCCTCTATATTCATCCACAACCTTTTGCACAACCTTGATGTTAGCGTGTCGCCAATATGATTAAAAATGGCGTCTGCTGATGATCTAATTACTAGTATGGGGGATGTTATGGCATCAGCCGTTCAAAAAAACTTTCAGAAAATGTTCACTGATATGCAAGCCTACACCAACAACTGGCGAACGAAAGTGAATGCGCAAAAATGTGAAACGATTTTGTTTCGGACAACGCTACAGTTGGCCAGCCAAAACTTAAAAAATAGAAACGATTTCCACATGATGGCTCGTAAAGTTAGTTTGAAATGGGTTTCACATAAATCCGACGTTCAATATCTCGGTTTTTATCACGTCCAATGTTTTTACTATTATAAAATATCAAAACCTTGCTCAGTAAAGCACGTAAAGTGTTCTTTTATTCCTGATATATTGATCAAGTGGTAAAAATTATCCATTAGAAAGCTCTGTCTAGCCCAGTTTTGATATAAGGATGGATAATTTAGTTTGATCATAGTCCTTGTTTTCAAGAAGAAGTGTCTTCACGGATAAATAGACCAATATGTTATGCAGAAAACTTGAGAGGGATTTTTTGTGGTAGGGAGATGAATGCCCATTTACGCGCAGAGTGTGGAACTCCCATGTTCGCAAAAAGGTGACCGGGCTACCCACTAAACACCTCCCCTGTCATCCTGAGAACCCAGCCTGGACCCGTTTGACACATTGCTTCGGGCCAGGTCTCGTTTTGTTATGCCATGAGGCGTCTACAAGCTGGGGGATTGCTCTTCTGGCGGAAGAGGAGAGGAGAAGAGGACGTGCCAGACAAGCGATCCCCCAGCTCTAACACCCTCAGCGGTTGTGAGCCCCTTTTATCTTTTAGGACTGCCCGAACATAATCTGCCACCTAGTTCCATTTGTCAACCGATTCGAGCATCACCGCAACTATATTATCCAGGGTGAGATCTTTCATCTCCCTGTAGAGAGCTCTTCGTAGGTTGTCCCATTTTATGCATACAAAAATGTGTGGCAGGCATTGTCCTCCTCTCCTGGGGAATACCAACAATCGGGGAACCGTGACTTATCAATGTTGTGCAGAAACACTGAAAACACCCATGTCCGCTCATAAACTGGGTCAGATAGAAGTCAGTCTCACCGCACCTTTGATTTAGCCACGGTCTCACACCCGAAATGAGGCGCGCAGTCCTCCTTCCCTTTGTGCAATTCACCTAAGACTGCTGCCAATCGTTAAGTGAGCGCTGTCTCCCTTCACAAAGATAAACGACGCACATAAATAGAGTGGCGCTCTCTAGCAAGGAGGCCAACAGGTATCGCGCCTGCAATCACTCTCACCGACAAATCAAAGACTGTCAGATACGAAGATGCAGTCCTCAGCGCTTTTCTTCTCTGCACCTGTGCCAGGCGTTTTCGGTAAACATCCTTACTGAAAGCGTCGCCCCATGCCTCTGCTCCGTCGGTAGCACTGACCCTACAGCACTCATCAAGAGGCGTCTTCTTGATGATGGCCATAAGTCGACTCAGAACCAAAACTCCTGAAGCAGCCTTCTCAGCCGTTGCTCTGATTTGCTCAGAGAAACTCATCTTCGAGTCCATCAGTACCCTAGGTACTTCACCGATGGCTTTGATTCGATTCGCGTACCTCCAATACTGATCATCCTTACTTTAGGGATTCCCTTTTTTGTCAAGATGACCACTTTGGTTTTCTCCAGTGCTAAACTGTACCCGCGAGCAGTCATCCAGTCCATCACTCGGCGCATTAGCATACCTAGCCTAAGTTGCGCTTGTTCAACGTTGCGTCCAGCGACCAGAGCCGCAACATCATCCACATAGCCGACCAAGCGCGACTCACTTGACATCTCGAGTCTCAGTAGCCCGTTGTAAGACACGTTCTACAAGTCTGGACCAAGGATAGATCCCTGAGCAACACCCGATGTAATTTCCATCCTTCGTTGGCCCTGTGTTGTATTGGAGAGTAGGCTTAGGTACTTACGGTAGTTCCTCAAAAGCCGCATTAGATATTCTGGAGCTTTAAAAGGGAGGGATTGGAAACAAAATATATCGAATCAAAAATTATCAAACTGATGAGAGTTGATGTATGTATTTATTTTGAAACTTATCCACAATCATATCGCGAAGTCTGGAACTGTAAGTAAAAAGTCATGGATTTTGCAGTCGTTCCACCCTATCTACGGGTACATTGAGATTGGTCTCACCATTGTCTTCATACCTTAAGAAGCATCCATGTATTAGGACATGAATTGCTATATTTTTGATTGTGATTTTGCCCTGATTATAGGTAAGTCCTGCATAGAGGAGCATCCAATGAAAAGATAGAATACCCTCCGATTTTGAGCTCGTTGGATCAATGGTTTCAATGGTGATACTCATTTGCGAGGAATGTTGAGGGTGATAGAGCAGTTTCGGTTTTGGTGGCTAGATGGTAATCACCAAATTATTTGTGGTTATCAGTGGACTTTGGTTTTTGCTTTTGTTGCTGCTCAATATTGCTATGTTAATTGTCATTGCAATTTGTTTGTGTTGTTAGGTTACCTCTAGTTATTATGATACTCCTAAAATGTCATAATAAAACTTGGGCATCACTGTTAGACTTCCTTTAGTTAGATTAAAAGTTTTGGTGCCAATTATTAGGTTCTTTCTAACTACTAAATGATTTTCTTAATTTGATGCTATAGAAAGAGGGAAATACTAGAAGCAAATTTTCAGTGGCATATTTCTATAAAAAACTAACAAATCTACCGTCACATAAAGGCAACAATCCGCTTTCCTTCCTCACACCCCGACTAGCTCACCGAATGGTGGGAGGGCTCATTCGCGAATGTTATGCTGCTATCTGTTGAAAATTCTTTTCAAAAAATAATATTTGTTTTTTCTAACGCGAACCAGGTTCATTCTTTATGACTTGAGCGGATAACATTGACCAGAGGGGAAGAAACTTTCGACTTTTACCAATTGGCCATATTGAATTAAACACGTGTTATTTAAATTATATTCAATGATTTAATCCTGACTTACTCTACATGAAATATTAAATTTTTAATTTTTACTTAAACTTTTTCCTTTCTTAGGGTTTTGTAAAATCATTTTACAAAACCCTACTAAAATCGCGTCCTGTCTGTCCGTCCGTATGTCATAACACTTTTTCTTGCAAACCACATAAGCTGGAAACATAAGATTATGTAGGTAGGTGCAAAGTGACGTCCTGTTCAAACTTTCAATGCAAAAAGGAATTTATAAGGTGTTTAAGGGGGGTCCCTCCATTTAGGGGAATGGCTCCTGAAAAAAATATCATCGCATGTAGGCAATATAGTTATCAAATGAAAGGTATTGATGCAAACTTTTCAAAACAGTCTTAAAATAACAAGTTTTGCTTGGAGGGGTGCGGGAGAAGGGAAATGTACGAAAATTTTGTGTTAACCTTGTTACGATTGGACATCTTTGGCCCGAAAAATCTGAAAAAAAGTCACAGAGGTGAAACTTTAGGAGTACGAGGGCAACAAATACCTCCGAAGTTAAAATTCGATCAACTTTGTTAATAATAGTACATTTTACAAATTTTACATTTTTGCCTATAAAGTCAAAACGAGACCTGTAAGTTTCCCAAAAGTTACAATTTAAGTTTTTTGAAAATAATTGTGCTCTAAAAATTTCACAATGATTGAACAATAAAGAGCTTAGTTATATCCGATTGAATATTTAACAATTATAACAACATTAACACGTGATACGGGGGAGGTACGCGTTTGCAACGGACATAGGCACTACAAATATGTAAGAATGTTGATAAAACTCTTAGAAATGGTTTGTAATATTGATGTTTTAACATAACTAACTCGGCAGCAGGGACAAAATACTTGAAACAAAATGGTGGCGAAATTAAAAACATAATAAACATGATAATATTTTTAAACTCAGGTTATGGAATCTGTATATTAATCAAGTTGTGATATACAGAATATAATGTTTGATTTACTAATTGTTTTAAAAACTCCTTCCGGCAGTAGTACTCTCGTGCTACATCAACTTGTTTTTAGCTCTTCCGTATATGGCCACTTTACAAAAAAAATTTGGCAACTAGACTTTACTTTCATCAATTGGTTAAAACTGTTTGTATTTTAAGATATTGGGACAAATTCCAAAAAAAAATTGAGATAGCAGGAGGATGCTCCTGCCAGAAGGGTATTGTAAAACGATTCGTAAATCAAACAATATATTCTGCATATCAAAACTTGACTAATATACAGATTCCATAAATTGAGTTCGAAAAATTATTATGGTTATTATGATTTTAAACTCGCCACCATTTTGTTTCAAGTGCTTTGACCCCGCCGCTTGATTAGTCATGATAACACATCAATATTATAAACCATAACTAAAAATTTTATCAAAATTCCTACATATTTGTAGCGTCTAGGTCCGTTGCAAGCGTGTATCTCCCTAGTATTACGTGTTAATGTTGTTTTAATTGTTAAACATTCAATCGGCTGTAACTTAGCTGTTTATTGTTCAATTATTGTGAAATTTTCGAACCATATACAATTACTTTCAGAAAATTTATAATAAAGATTTTGGGAAATTTAAGGGCCCCATTTCGATTTTATAGACAAAAAAGCCAAAATTATAAAATATACTAGTAGTAACAAAGTTGATCGAATTTCGACTTCTAAGGTATTTTTTGGCCTTGTGAAGGAAAAATTGTCAGTTTAAGTACAGTTTTGAGAAGCTCTTATAAAGAACTTTCATTTGATATTCATATCGGCTACCTTTGATGAAATTTTTTTTCAGCGGCCACTCCCCTGTACTGTTATCATCGATTCATGGCCTATTTTTTCGAATCCTAGAATGGTTACAAAGCACATTTGCTAGGAGATCTCTCCTGCCTCCTCGAATTGTTTCACCTATGAGTAATAATTGTTGATACTCATCTTCAGTCATTCATTAAATTGAATCAAGTGTTAAAAGCATGCGCATTAAACGTTGAAGTTGGGGCAAAATAACTCAAAATTATTCAATCTTCGCATTTAAAACAGCCACTTTTTGCTTTACGATTACTAATACCACTAGCTGAGCCAATTCTCAAAGAAATTCATGATACCTATCATTCCCGAAATTTTCATGCAAGTTCTAGCAAAGCTGTAGTATCTGAGTCGGTAAAGAGCGCATATTGTTCCATAGCCATATGTTTCCATGGTAATACAGCGCATATTCTTCCATAGTAATACAGGAAAATTCAAATCACTATAACTTCATTAAATAACATTCGATCTTTATGAAACTTTCAGAACAGATTAGTCTTATAAATAGTCAGTACTGAATTTTATTAAATTTAAGGGTACTGTGAAGATTTTATTCAAGAAAACATAAAATCGATAAATCATACTATTACTAAAAAAGTTGAGTGAATTTCGACTTCTCATGTATTTGTTGTTGTTGTACTCATAAAGGCCTACATTCATGATTTTTTTAGATTTTTCGGGTCAAAGGTGCGAGGGGGGGGGGGGGACACAAAATTTTCGTACGTTTCCCCTTCCCCTGAATCCCTCGAAGCAAATTTTTTTCATTTTAAGACCTGTTTTGAAAAGTTCTCATCAAGACCTTTCATTTGATACCCATATTGCCTACATGCGGTGAAAACTTTTTTTTCAGCGGCAACTCCCCTAAATGGGGAGGCTCCACTTAAAGACCTTATACATTTCTTTTTGTGCTGAAACTTTGAAGAGGGCGTCACTTTGCACCCATTTACAAAATCTTATGTAGTTTGCGAGAAAAAGTGGTGTGACACACGGACGGACGGACGGATAGACGGACAGACAGGACGCGATTTTAGTAGGGTATTGTACAATGATTTTACAATACCCTAAAAATCAATGTACTCGAATATATACATACATTTCCACGTGGTTAATCAACGAGAAATCAACAGAAATTTTTAATATTTAGCTTTCTGCAGCCAACTAGCACTCAGCGTACTGCAACGCTGTGACAATAAAAATAATCTTGGAAGAAACAGACTGCATTAGCAAACCACTTTGTAAGTTTCAAGTGACTCATACACTAGGAAGGTCTACCTTAGATCAAACTATTCGTTTTGGTTGCAGACAAGTAATTCAATATCCCTGTAATTTAATTACCAGTGTAGGTTTTTAAAATATCTAGGATTCATCAAGTCCCTCAGTTATTGTAAATTTGTAACATTAGTTCACTTAATAAATAGTAGGTTATATTTTTTCTTATGCACAAGAAAGTTATTCAATTTCACCTTTTCTCGTCTTTAGTTTAATCACTAATATAGTGTTTTAATATTTTCGCAATTTATTAATTATCTCAAAGTCAAAGTCAAAGTCAAAAGCGCTTTATTTAATACTAATCGTTATAAATTTTAAAAGAATATAAAGCAAATTCCAAACAATAACAATCAAAAAACTTAATGGCCCAAATGGCTCTCTAAATTTGTACGTTATCGTTAACTCATATCATCCAAAAAAAAAAAACTATAGCAAATTAAATTAATTACGATTATTACATATTTTTAAAATTTAATTGGAAAAAGGAGAAAAAACCAACCAACACTATCCTAAAATTATTTATAATCAAAACACAACAGTGAAACTTTGATCCTACACCTAATATGTTCTGACTTATTTCTAATAAAATACAATCAAAAACTTTAACTTATACTAAAAAAATCAATAACAATGTACCTAACCTAAGTATTTAATCTTATCTCTAACGGAATATAGTAAACATTACATATACCTAACCTATACCTAATTTTTAACAAAAATAAACAACAACACTAAATGTAGCAATAATGAGCTGAAACTCAAAAACTAAATAACGAAGAACACCAAAACTGAAAATAAGCACGAATAATTTAGACATTGTCATTCAGCCACCAATACCTAGATTGCCCCGTCTCAACTCGATCAGCCTCAACGAATCTAGCAAATGAGTATCTCCATTGAAATCGTTGGTCTCGTGAACTCAAATTAGGAGGATATTTTATCTTCTTATCGGTGGCCCGTCGATATATGTGATATATGACTGGGACGCCGTCAGAATCAAAAACATATCGATTCATGTCCAAATACACGAATGCTTCTGGAGGAATGAAGCCAGTAGCGAGGCAAGTCGCTATATACCCGTCTGTAGGGTGGAACGGCTGTGAAATCCAAGAGTTTTCACTCACAGTCACAGATCTTGCGATATGATTCCGAAGAAGTTTTAATATGAAGATATCGACCCTCGTCACTTCAGCAGTTTGATAAATTCTTCTATTCGATATATAATGTTTCCAATCCGTCTCAGGCTTTCTGTACAAACCAGTACTTGCACGAAGACATTTCCTTTCGAAAACTCTTAATTTTTCCATAGCACTAGCACTCTGGTTGTACCAGATCTGACATCCATATGTCAAAACTGGTCTAACCAGTGTCTTGTAACAGATAATTTTGACCTTTTGATCAATGTATCTGGAATGAAAGAGCTTTCGAAGGGCCATGACTACTTTTAGTGCCTTACTGAGCATGGTTTTCACATGTTCAGTATAGTACAGATACTGATCGAGATAAACACCGAGGTATCGAACACAGGATTTATGTGGAACCCGTTCAAGACTACCCTCACCAGCCATGATGTGGAAATCTTTCCAATTACATTTCAGGTCTTGACTGACCCCCTGCAGCGTTGTCCGAAACAAGATTGTTTCACACTTTTGCGCATTGATTTTCATTCGCCAATTGTCAGTGTACAGCTGTACATCATTGAGCATTTTTTGGAGATTGCTCTGAACTATTGTAGCTTTTCGGTCTGCCGTATAGATGATCAGATCATCAGCAAACGCTACCAATGATCGCGTTGGCGAGACGTTAAAATCAAAGCCGTTCAATAGCTTGCGAATGAAGATTGAAAAGAGCAGAGGCGCAGTAACTGTTCCCTGCTGTAGACCATTCAAGACCTTGAACTCGCGCATTGTTGTCAGATTTCCATCAGTTACAACAAACGATTTCCCGTATAACATATTACACAGCATGGCGACAAGGTATCTGGGGAACTTGTCCTGAAGGAGTTTAAAAATTAGTCCATCTAACCATACCGTGTCAAAGGCTTTCTCCATATCAATGAGACATGCTCCAACATATTGTCTATCATTAAGTTTCCAACAGATGTCTGAGGATACTTTCGTTATTGCATGTGTGGTAGAATGCCTGGCACGAAAACCAAATTGGCAATTCGGCATCAACTCATTTTCCTCAATGTGGGCGTTTAATGCTCTGTTGAGTATCACTTTAAACACCTTGCTGATGTTAGGCAGCAAGCTGATTGGGCGATAGCTTTTGGGGCATGAAGATTCTTTTCCTTTCTTCAAGATCGGAAATACCTTAGCCTTTTTCCACTCATTTGGGAAATATGAATTGCTCAACATGTTGTTGAACAATATGCAATAGTTCCTAATAGCAACCTCAGGCAAATGTCGGAGAACTACATTTGGAATACCATCAGTACCACATGATTTCTTGTTGTTTATCTTGCGAAATATGAAACACAAGTCTTCATAGCTGACAAAATAATCAATAAGATTAAAGCTCGGTATGAGGTCAGATGTTAATGTTTCATTGAAATGAAGATTTGATTGGCCGTTCAGGCTTGATTTGAAGTCGGAAACTTTTGCTTCAACGACCTCTGAAAAAATTTCGTTCCCTCTCTCAGGGTTTGGTAGATGAACCAATTCAAAATGTGTTCCAATCAGGGCAAGTTTCTGTAATCCATCACATATAATCCTGTTTCCATTTCTATCCGGAGTCGTACTATTAATTTCGATACCAGCCCTATCGAGAAGATTTATCTCATCACTAGTGACTTCAAGATTCGATACCTTCACTCGAGACTTCTTGCGGAATATGCTATTCACTTTCGCAAACACGCCATCTGGGTCCTGTGGGCTAATACCCCTCAATTTTTCCGCCCATTGATTGCTGACCTCACTCCTGAAGTATGACCGGATTAAGTTCCGGACATTCTTCAGATGTAATTTCAACAAAGCCAACGAGGGATGGTTGTAATCCAAAAATCTTCGATAAATATTGTTGACGCGTGTGAGAAGAAGGCTTTTCAATCTTTTCAACCTTGCGATGGTTGGTGTTTCATATCCTTCCATATTGTTTCGAAGTTTAATCTTGGGAACTACTTTCTCAATCGTTTCCAACGTCAGCTTCTCTAACTTCGACAAATAGACATCTATTTCATCGTTAGTTAGATTCCTGTCATTCGGAACCATTGAGCAAGAGTTGCCACCATCAGAAGGGGGACATTGCTTCTGGTACTCGCGATTAAACTTCTTTTGAAACTTTCCCCAGTCTGTTTTTTTGAAGTTCAACCGATGATTTTCGTGTTGAACTGAAATGAGGAAGAAATCATCCCTGTGATGATTGATTTCCATTACGATTGCGTTATGGTCGCTATCATAAGGAAGCACCTGCAGTTTCCGTTGAGGACTATTAAAGTTGAATTCGAGTCTTGCGTCAGCAATGCAAAGGTCCAAATATGAATTTGTCCTAGGGTATGTTGGGAACTCCGACCCATATAGATTGCACCTGTATTCAATTTGGTTCTCTGTTATCCACGATTTCAGGAATATACCTCTTGGATTATTGGTGGCGTTCAGCCATGATGTATGCTTGGCGTTCAGGTCACCAGCAAGAATATAGTAGTTATGCAGCCTGTTCAATTCGAGTATTTCGAACAAGGAATTGAGCTCCTCCTTGAGCTTGAGAACAGTTCCACCAGTTGCATAGGCAGAGATAACGAAGAGGTTATCCCCACCTGGCAGTGAGATTTTGATAACGGACACTTCAAGAGATTCAAAGCTTTTGAATTCGACTTTTTCAATATTTTGGAAACGATAGGGTCTTCGAACCAATATCCCGGTGCCACCTCCCCCATCACCTGTCACCCTATCGTTTCTTACGAACTCAAAATCCTTGAATCTCATGGAGTGCCATGAACTGAGGTGGGTTTCGGTGAGAAGCACGATGTCAGGCTTTTGTCTGGGAATGAATGCAAGGAGATAATCACGCCGATGTAAAGTAACAATGGAGTTGACGTTGATCGAGATGAGACGAATCCTATCCGTGGGAATGTGGCTGGATGACAACTTATTTTGAGGCATTTGAAAGCCCTAAACGCTGAAAAACAATGTTAATTTTCGAATCTTGTTTATCGATTCGCTCCGATAAGGAATTTAATTGTTGATAAATTTTAAGGAGCAGCTCATTATTGCCACTTACATTATTTATTTTATTTACATTGTCTGCTGGTCCTCTCGCAGCAAGTGCAAATGACACCCCGGGCTTGAAGAAGTTTGTAGGTATCACACTGCGGTGTGCTTGACTTTGTTTTGGAGTTACTTTAACCTTTGCATCTTGATACCGGGGGCATCCTCGATATGATGCTGGATGACCAAAGGCACCGCAGTTCACACAATATAGTTTTTCTTTTGGCTCCGCCTGAGCCAATTTGCACTCGCCAGGAGCATGAATGTCTTTGCATTTGACACACCTATATTTCATGGCGCAATTGGCAGCCGAATGCCCGAATCTTTGACACCTGTAGCACTGGTTGACCTCACTTTTCTGGAGGCGTTCCCACCTCACCACGCGGAAGTTCAAGTACCGTATTTTCTGTAGGGCACTCGAACTACTTTTGCTGGAAATCTGGACTAAGTGGTGAGGCAAGTTTTTGCGCTCCACAATCGATCTCCTCGTTGCAAAATTTTTGACTGAAATAAACTGTATTTCTGGTGCAGCTTCTTGGAGCACTTAAAGGAGATCGACTGTGTCCTCTCCACAGTCCAGACCCTTTAATAAAAACGTTTGGTTCTTTTCGCTTTTCGGGGTGTACGTGAAATGCGGAACATCTCCAGAATTTAAGGCACTTTTTGTTGCCTGGAAATCAACCAGCGACTTAGTCCTTATTGTCAACTTATCGGCATTGACTCTTTTTATCAGAAAATCTTTCAGTTTATTTTCGGCTGCCAAAAGCCGAACCATATCTTTGCCCGTTTGCCCAAACACATTGATTGGTGGGATTTTTTCTTTTTTTTCTTTTTTTTCATCAATCTTAACGGACGGACCAACAGACGGACCAGCAGACAAACCTTTTGGTTTTTTCTCCCGATTTTTAGCTCTAAGATATTCAATGAAGTCATTATGTCATTTTGACGTTTTACCTGTTTCCTCTTCAACGTTCATTGTTTCTTCCAGACCAGCTAGCGCTGCATAATAATTTATGCTTTCGTTTGCGCCTCCTGCGCTGAGGACATCCTCTTGATTAGCTTCTTCCTGTGGCTTTTTAATTTTCTTCTCTTCGGTTTTTGGGGTTGCTTGTCGGCTTTTCTTGCTTTCTTTATCCTTGTTGAACGTTAACGTTCCAACAAGTGCTTCTAAAGATTTAACTCGAAGCTTGAGTTCTTCATTTTCTTTTTCGATTTTTTCAGCTTTCTCTTTTTCTTGGATAAGCTGTTCGATTTCCATAACCGATAGGATTGTCGGGTTTTGTTCTTGATTCTCGTATTTTCTTTTAAGTTTTTTTTCGCTCATCATCATTGGCGATGGGCATGGTCCTTCCGATTGATGGCTGAAGCCATCGGGCTCCTCCATCTCGTTGCTTTCGCAGCGAGACTAGAGGGAATGTTCTCAGATCGGGACTTCCCTTGAACGTATTTCCACTTTTGATATTTCTTCAGGAAATGAATTTCAGGTATTCGATAAATGCTCGAATAATTCGACGGTGATGGGTTTCCCAATAAAATCAAAATTTGCTTTTGACTGGCTCGTAAAAAAATATTTCAATTGTTTGAAACTGACTTTTGCGAAAAATTAATTAATTTTTAAAATTAATGACAGGAGCGATTAAAAACACGTCTACACGCAACGAGTGCTAGACGTAGAATTATTAATTATCTCTATCGTTACAATTTGTCTATTCCGATATAATGATTTCACTAATGTTTCGATAGAATTTGATTCTTTTCTTCAATAAAAGTTTATGTTGAATATCAAAACTTCATAACACACTACTAGTGTCTAAAAATGTTTTAAAGAAACCCTTTTATGAAAATGTCACAAGAACACGCGATCAACAGTCTTGAGAAATATCCAGCTGTATGGTTTTTCTCACACCACGCGGATGATGATCAAACACAAAATAAAACTACACACATAATTGCTTCATCCATTCCACGAAGTTTTATTAAAATCTATGCAAACATGATTGCCGCGTGATCGGTCCATGATATCACAAAACACCAATGCAATCTCAACAACAATTTTCCAACAGAATTACGTACAAAGTATGAGGTAAAATTCTCGAGAGAAATTTACATATTGCGGAGAGTATCTTATATATATGTATATATATATATATATATATATATATATATATATATATATATATATATATATATATATATGTATATATATATATATATATAGTCCGTGGGAATTCTAAACGCGAGAGAACAATATGGAAAACTATTTGTTGTCTACTGATCTTACAAAATTGCTACTGACTATATCAACACTCGCTAAGATAAACTGATTTAAATCTATCTGTTGTTTAGATGTTGACTCTTCTATCGTTCGAGGTGAAGTGGTTAGCGTCTCGTCGACGCGATAACGAAATTCCCAACTGAGTGCTTGCATTCATATCATAATCGCTGAGCATGCACACGCGCAACTCGTCGACGCGATACAATCTCCAACAGAGCGTTCCCAATCACAGCATAACCGCTGACCATGCACACGCGCAACCAGTAGACATGCTGAGTGGAGCTCTGGTCATGTAAACTGATATCGCATGATTATCGCGGTGGCTGAAACATCAGGACAATGTTGCGCCGCATACAAGGTTGCATGCCAGTGTGAAGCTTTGGGCAATGTTGCGATGCATGCGTTGTGTTGTCGCCACACTACTCTCCTCGCAGTGGCTTGGCCACGATACTTTATTCGAAGCGTACGGGTGGCCGGATCTTACGTCCACTGCATGTGGTTGTTGTTGGTTCGCTAATGAGGGGCCTCGCCTTCGAAGTAGGTTCTGGCATTCGGTGTATGAAAGTTTGGGTGGTGGTGTGGTGTGCCGTGTCTCGAGGTCGCAGTTTGGTCATGCGTGACCTGAGATCACGCAAGAAGTCCGTTTCGTTGGTTTTGGGCTGCGATGCGGTGAAGAACTCCCCCGGAAGCCGTAGGCTGGTGCCGTAGACCATGTCTACGGGTGTAGCGTTAATATCCTCCTTCAATGTGGCGCGCAGTCCTAGGAGCACAAGAGGAAGCACCTTCGTCCATTCGGCTGTATTGTAGCAGCGGATGGCGGCCTCGACTGTGCGATGCCATCTCTCAATGATTCCGTTGGCGGCAGGATGGTATGGGGTCGTCCGCAGGTGGTTGATTCCCAGAATACGGGTCAGGTCGGCGAAGATTTGGCTCTCGAACTGGCGTCCCAGGTCGGTAGTTACTCTTGCCGGCACTCCGAAACGGCTTATCCATGCATTGATAAGCGCCTCGGCGACTGTTGTTGCGGTGATATTCTGGAGCGGAACGGCTTCTGGCCAACGTGTGAACCTGTCAATGATGGTTAGGCAATAACGGTAACAATCGCTCGGGGATAGTGGTCCGATGAGGTCGATGTTGATATGCTCGAACCTGGTGTCCGGCGGGGTGTATCGTTGGAGCGGTGACTTGACGTGACGTCCGACCTTGTTGCGCTGGCAGGCCATGCAGCCTCGCACGAAGTCATTGATCTCCTGATTCATGGCCGGCCAGAAAAAGCGGTCGGTGATGAGTCGTCTAGTCGCTCTTATGCCTGGGTGTGCTAGGCCATGCATCGTCTGCATGATTGTTTGCCTAAGCTGCTGCGGTACGTAGGGTCGAACCTTGTTTTCGGTGACTAAGCAGTGCAGTGGCGTGTCGGAAGTAGCAAGCTCCTGCTTCTTCCACTCGAGTTTGTCTGTCTGGTCCTCCAACAAAGCCTGGAGCTCTGGATCGGTTTGTTGAGCTGAAGCGAGAGAAAGGATGTCGGTCTTTGAAATTGTACTCACCCGAGACAAGTAATCCGCGATGGAGTTATTCCGGCCCGGAATGTGGCGGATGTCAACCGTGAATTGGGAGATAAAATCCAGCTGACGTTGTTGCCTCGGTGATGCTTTCTCCGCTCGTTTCTGGAACGCAAACTGTAATGGCTTGTGGTCGGAGAAGACTGTAAAGACTCTGCCCTCCAACATGTACCGGAAGTGCTTGATGGCTTCGTGAATCGCTAGCAACTCTCGGTCGTAGGTGCTGTAGCGTCGCTGGGTGTCGTTCAGCTTGCGTGAGAAAAATCCCAGAGGCTCTGTTCCAGTGCTCGTTGTCTGGTGCAGGACAGCTCCGAGCCCATCATCCGATGCGTCCACAGTTAGGGACCATGTAGTTGTTGGATCAGGATGCGCAAGTGACGGAACCTTGGTTAGTTCCGACTTGCACCTCTCGAATGCTGCCGATGCCTCGTCGGTCCACTGAAGCTCCGTTTTATTGCGCTTTTTGTTTCCCTCTACCAGCTGTTGGAGCGGGCGTTGGGTCTGAGCGGCATGCGGTAGGAACCTTCAGTAGAAGTTAATCATTCCTAAGAATGACTTTAGCTGCAGTGCTGCCCTGGGCTTCGAAATCGCAGATATGCCTTGCATCTTCTCAGGCAAAGGTTTCAATCCGTCAGATGAAATCGTGTGCCCCAAAAATCGAACCTCGCCCAGTCCAAATTGGCACTTCTCTTTGTTGATTGCAAGTCCGTATTGGCGTAGACGGCTCAGCACCTCCGACACATGCTGTTGGTGTATCTGCGGGTCCAGTGAAAACACCAATATGTCGTCTATGTAGACGAATACATTACTGAGTCCCCTTAGCACCTCGTGCATGAAGCGTTGGAAGGTCTGGCCCACGTTGCATAGGCCAAAGGTCATGTAGATGAACTCAAACAATCCAAATGGCGTGAAAATCGCCGTCTTCGGGACATCACTCAGCTCGACTGGAATCTGATGAAACGCCTTTTGTAGATCGATTACAGTAAAGACCTTCATCCCGTGTAAAGCAGCAGTGCAGTCTTGCAGGAATCCGATTGGATATCGATTCGGAACGGTGCACGCGTTGAGGGCTCGGTAGTCTCCGCATGGACGCCAGTCTCCGTTGGCTTTACGTACCATATGAAGAGGACTGCTCCATGCACTCTTGAATGGTCGACAGATTCCCAGTTGTATCATGTTGTCGAACTCGGCTTTCGCAGCGGCGAGTTTGTCGGGAGGAAGTCGGCGTGCCTTCGCGTTGACAGGAGGGCCTTTTGTCACAATGTGATGCGTCGTCGTACACTTAACGTTGCGACGAGGTGCTGTTGATGTGATTTCGGGATACTCTACCAGAATTGCAGCGTATTCACTAGCGATTGTTGCGGATGTCGATGATTGTACCAGTGGTTGGTTCTTTGAGGCCTTCACCTCAGCTGCGGTCGCAATTTGTCGCTCGATGAGTTTTCGTCCTCTGATGTCCACGAGTAGTCCGTGATGCTCGAGCAGATCAGCTCTGATGATTGGGCAGCTGACGTCCGCTATGATAAAAGTCCAAGTAACAGGCCTCGGAAGGCCAAGATTTAAAGTCAACTTCCTCTTCCCGTAGTTGCGAATAACAGAGCCGTTAGCAGCTAACAAGCGGGTGCCAGATTCTGGGTTACTTCGATCTCGGATGGTAGGTGGGATCACGGAAACGTCTGCGCCGGTGTCGATCAAAAGCGCGCCAGTGCCATTGTTGTCGCGAATGTATAAGCGATGCACTGATCGCGCGCCAGCCAGTTTTTGCGGAGAGGACGGCTTTAGTTTTTTTGCTGTTTGCCGAACTTGCATGGCGGTCGGCATTTCGTGGCGTCTGATCCATAATGGGTGTGGTACCAGCAAGCTTCGGTTGGAGGTTTGGGCGACTGTGGGCGTGATTGCGATGGTAATCGTGGTTTCCCTGAATTACCGGCACATGGGCACGTGCACTCGGTCCTTTGTGCTATGCTCCTGTGGTCTTCGTCGATTCGGCGTGCCAGCCTCACAACCTCTGCCGTCAGTTTGGAGAGCTCTGACAGGATTCTCGTTGTTGGCAGAGTGGCTTCCGCAGAGTCGTGATGCGAGACTGATCCGATGGTGTAAGGTTTGGACCCTTTCGTCACCTCATGGACCCTATCGGCAATCGTTGCCAGATTCCGCAGTGAGGCGTCGTTTGCTGACAGAATGCTGCGTAACGTGATGTCCAGTCTGTTAAGCTACATCTGTTTTAGCGTCTCCTCCGAAATGCTGTCAGCGGCGAGTATTCGCATTTGGTTCAGCAGCTGTGACGGTCGCTGATCGCCCAATTCGACCTCCGACAACAGTTTCTGGATACGCTGCTGGGCGGACTCCGCAAAGGCTCTAATGATTTCTCGCTTGAGGTTGTCATATTTTCCTTCCGCTGGTGACTTGGACACGGCACTACGCACTTGCTTCACGACTTTAATGTCTAGGCTGGCGACGATCGGCTGGAAACGCGTTGTGTCTCCTGTTATGCGGCTCGCCCCAAAGTAAGCCTCGATTTGCTCGAACCACAGTTCGACGTCCTTCTCCCAGAATGGCGGAATCCGGAAGGTGGCATTTTTCACACCGCTTATCTCTCCGGCTTCGGGGTCCGCCCTATCGTGCGTGGCTGCCGGGAAGTTGTTTTTGTCTTTGTCTGACATTTTAATTGTTACGGTCGAGCTTGGGGGGTATTCGCTTGCGCGCGCCGCTTTACGCCGCGGACGTGGTCCCTGTACAATATGTACACTAGGGACGCGATATTTACGATGAGCACGCACAAAAGTATCACCTCAAGACGGTCACTTTGCACCGCGAGCGCCAAATTTATCACTAAGGTGTTTGTTACCTCACCCATCACCTCTTTCACCGGCTTATTTCCCATTCACGCTGACGTGGGAAAACGAGGGCAAAAGGCAATATGCATGCAATAAATTAATCTATGCGTACCCATAACGCATCATGCAATATTTCCCTCGCAATCAATTGCACATAAGCTGACGTAATTATTCACATCAGTATGTGCATGAATAATTACCAATGTCATGCTTTCACTCATAAAACATCGTATTTCATATAAACAAAAATATCCATTTGGACTGCATGTAGCGTAACTCGATAATTCAAGTGCACGACCTTCATGTGTGTTACGTTGCACATGCAATTGCTTTGGTACGAGCCGAAAGGTCTCAAGTATCATAGCGGCCAAGCCAAAGGGATACAATTGCATTGTTTTCATGAATGAATGAAACAATGCAATAATGACTAACATATGAGAATATGATCGTTGAGTGTTCTAGTTTTATTTGTTTGGATATTGGTTTTGATGTTTTTGTTCCGTTTGTTTTGGGAATAGCGTCACACTTTAAGTGACCTATTGATGTATAGAATAAGAGCATGAGAAAAGGGTCATCTTCGTGTGTGACCAATATTTAGAATGTAAAATGTAGTATAAATAGTCGTAAGGAAAATTGTAAGAATACAGTTTTTGATTAAACGATCTTGCGGGTGCACTTCATATAGAGCACCGTAAGTATTGAACAGAATTGTGCCTTTAAATTAATTACGGCTCAGCCATTAGGCGAAGCCATTGCGTCGGCGTGAAAACGCTGGTATTAGGTACCATTATTTTCTAAACCCTTCTTTCTTTTCTAATCCTACGATATGGCGATCCAGACCAGTCCTGAACCATGGAAGAATTTGACAAGCTGTTCGAAAAGGCGATAGAGTTGGCCAAACAGGAATTCCGCAGGAAGTACCTTGATCAAGAAGAATACACACCAAGCGGACCAGCTACAACGGTAAAATATATTCCAACGCCATTAGCGGAGCTAAAGAAAATCGGGCCGAAACCATTGACGATTGAGGAGTACCGGAGACGAACAAGGAAGCAGCAACCGTTAACCCCAGTGCAGCCAATTATTAAGAAGAAGCGACGTGGAGGACGCAAAGCAAAACTGCGACGTGAAATTAAAGATATCCACCGGTTAATTTCAATAACAGAAGGCAGGCAACAACAGGAATTGTTCAAAAAATTAAAATCGATCAAAAATGGGCAACAGTTGAGACTTTTGTCGAGAAGTACTCACAAGGACTATCAACAGGTACTTTTTTTATAATAGTTTTAGCTTTAATTTATATCTATAATAAGCACCACACAAAGTATGTGAAAAAACAACTTAGTAGGAATATTTCGGTTTAAATAATAAAATCTGTTCAATTTGAAAATTTCTTATTTTAGTAAATGAAAAAGGCACGGGATTCGGTGGAAGAAATTGAGAAAAATTTGATAAATTTGAAGAAAAAGGGCAAAAAGTTGTATACGAAAGAATCGTTGCATACTAAATTAAATAGACTTAATGAAGTTAGAGAAGAATTGAGGCGAATCTTTCTGTTTGCGGACGATGCAGAAATTTTTGAGTTAAAAGTTAAATTCAAACATTTAGCTGAACAAATTGAAGCCCAAATTAAATTGCAGTTCAAACTGTTATCAATAAACATGGCCGAACTCAATTTAGAGATTGCTATGAAAAACATTCCACTATTTGACGGAGATTATAAAAATTTAAATTCATTTTTGAAAGTAGTACAAATAATTGAAAGAAGTTTAAAACCCGAAGCCAAAACAGCACTGATAGATTTTGTATATTATTGTAAACTATCAGCCAATGTACAAACTGTAATAACTAGTTCAGGAATTCCTACAACTCTTGCACAATTAGAAACTAAGCTAAAGCAAAGGTATAAGAATATCAACACTATCCCTCAACTGCATACAACTCTGAGCAATGTTGCACAAAAAAAATTGAGTATTCGTGCTTACAAAGAAAAAATTTTAACGTTAGTAAATGAGTTAAACGAACTCCAAATCGCAGATTTAGGTTCAAATGCGGCGCAAGGTCAACGGGAAGTAGTCACAAAGTTAAACGACACGTACGCTTTGACAGTTTTCAAAAATGGTTTAAATGACCAATTTAGAGGAACCATATTTGCAGCCAGGCCAAATACCCTTGCTGACGCTATTGATTTGGGTCTCGAGCTTCAGAAAAGTGAAGCTGCCCAACCAGTAAATGTCTTTCATTATAGAGACAAAAAGAACTATAGGGATGGTAGAAACCAAAATGGTAATAGGAAATTTAGAAAACATAGAAATAACGATAGCAATTATAATAAAAATAATGATAGAAATGATAGCAATTATAATAATAGAAATAATGATAGGAATGATAACGGTTATAACAATGGTAACAATAGTAATAGAGGTCAAAATGTATCATATAACAACAACGGTAATCAAAACAATTATCGGGGAAAAAATAGACGACGGCGGGATAACCGCGATAGAAACGTCAACATTGTCCAGGATCAGGGAAACGCAGAGGCGTCCGGGTCGGAATAAGTGATCCCCCCGGAACGAAAATTTACAAAATATCGGATAACTGCGTA
Organism: Odontomyia ornata; assembly: GCA_963969285.1. Taxonomy (NCBI): domain Eukaryota; kingdom Metazoa; phylum Arthropoda; class Insecta; order Diptera; family Stratiomyidae; genus Odontomyia; species Odontomyia ornata. The sequence continues at coordinate 207,042,412 of OZ017739.1, forward strand.
AACTATGTCGTTTTTTTTGGGGTTTTGTAAAATAATTTTACAAAACCCTTCTAAAATCACGTCCTGTCTGTCCGTCTGTCTGTCTGTCCGTCCGTCCGTCCGTCCGTGTGTCACAGCAGTTTTTCTCGGAAACTACTTAAGCTAGAAGCATCAAATTTTGTATGTAGGTGTAAAGTGGTGATCTCTTCAAAGTCCAACTACTAAAAAATTTTATAAGGTATTTAAGGGGGGTCTCCCCATGTAGGGGAGTGACCCCCCGAAAAAAAAATTTCATTGAAGGTAGCCGATATGGGTATCAAATGAAAGGTCTTGATGAGAACTTTTCAAAACAGGTTTTAGTTTGGCAAAGTTTGCTTCGAGGGGTGCCAGGGAGGGGAAATACACGAAAAATTTGTGTACCCCCCCCCCCTCGCGATTGGACACCTTCCATTCGAAAAATCTGAAAAAAATCAAGAATGTAGGCCTTGATGAGTACAACAACAACAAATACGTGAGAAGTCGCAATTCACTCAACTTTGTTAGTAATAGTATGATTTATCGATTTTATGTTTTCTTGAATAAAATCTTAACAGTACCCTTAAATTCAATGAAATTCAGTACACAGGTGTCTATTTATAAGATTGATTAACCCTGCAAGTTTCATGAAGATTGCATCATATTTAGCGAAGTTATAGCGGTTTGAATTTTCCTGTATTACTATGGAACAATATGCGCTGCATGTATTACTATGGCAACATATGGCTATGGAACAACATGCGCTTTTTACCGACTCAGACACTACAGTTTTGCTAGGATTTGCATGCAAATTTCAGGAATGATAGGTGTCATGCATAACTTTGAGAATCAGTTCAGCTAGTGGTATCAGTAATCGTAAAACAAAATAGTGGCTGTTTTAAATGCGAAGATTGAATAATTTTGAGTTATTTTTTCCCAACTTCAACGTTTAAGGTGCATGCTTTGAACACTTGATTCAATTTAATGAATGACTGAAGATGAGTACCCACAATTAATACTCATAAGTGAAACAAGTCAAGGAGGTGGGAGGGAGCTTCTAACAAAAGGGTTTTGTAACAACTCTAGGATTCGAAAAAATTGGCTATCAATCGATGATAACAGTACAGGAGAGTGGCCTCTGAAAAAAAATTCATCAAACGTAGCCGATATGAGTATGAAATGAAAGTTTTCATGGGAGCTTTTCAAAACAGTTCTTAAGCTGTCAGTTTTTGATTCAGTGGGGGCACAGGGGGGAAATACATGAAAAGTGTGTTTCCTCCCTCGCGAATGGACATCTGAAATAATTATCAAGGGAGATATTTATGAGTATAACAATAACAAAAACCTCAGAAGTCTAAATTCTTTCAACTTTGTTAATAATAGTATGATCTTCGAATTTCATAGTTTCTCCAATAAAATCGTCATTGACATGCTTCTTGACTTTATTCAATCTGGTGACTGCATTTTGAAAATTGAATACAAAACCCTTCTGACATGAGCGTAGGTCTGTTTACCCAACTTGTTTGCGGTAACGCAGGACATAACCTAAAATTTTTAGTCGATACGGGAGCTGATGTCTCTCTCTGTAAAAAAGGCAAAATTGAAGAAGATATATCTTTCCCCATTAGGGATAAATGCAATTTAGCGGGTATAACTAATGAGGTTATCTCATCACATGGTTCAATCAAACTCAGGTTGAAGATAGGAACATGTGATATCATCCATAAATTCTTCATGGTGGATGACAAATTTCCAATCTGTACTGATGGTATTATTGGAAGGGATATTTTAGAACGATTTATGTGTAAAATCGATTATGAAACCTATACGGTGGCATTTTATATAGACCAAGATGAAGCCATTATCCCTATGGGATTTAGAAATAGCGATGTGAAGCAAATCAAAATACCTGCTCGGTCGGAAGCGATAATACCAGTTAATATAAAAGTTGACCAAGACCATGTTGTCTTAAGCAAACAAATACAGAAGGACGTATTTGTTAGTAACTCGATTATACCAGCAAAAGGCTTAAAGCATATCCGAATTCTGAATGCTTCTGATTCAGATGTTACGATTGACAACGTGCAAAATCTTCTTGAAATTTCGCCGTTGGACAAATATGACATTAAACGTTTCAAACAGAGTCATCAGAATAAGGATTTAAGATTAAAGAAGATCCTTGAAGAAATTAACATTTCATCAAATGACTCATTAGCAAAGGACACTCTTTTGGATATTCTACAAGAATATCAGGATATTTTTCATTTAGATGAAGAAAAACTTACATCCAACAACTTTTATAGGCAACATTTGGAAGTCACAGATAGCACACCCGTCTATATTAAGAACTACAGACTACCGCATTCACAAAACGAGGAAATTCAAAAGCAGGTTCAGAAATTGCTGAATGATAAAATCATTGAACAGTCCTATAGCCCATATAATTCACCCTTGCTTATCGTACCTAAGAAAAGTGATGGTAAGGATAAGAAGTGGCGTTTAGTAGTTGATTTTCGAAAACTAAATACCAAAATTGTCAATGACAAGTTCCCTCTAACAAGATTAGAGGATGTCATAGATAAACTGGGCAGGGCAAAGTATTTTTCAACTCTTGATATGACAAGTTCATTTCATCAGATTGAATTAGATAAAGAATCTAGGCCACTAACAGCATTTTCTGATAACCATGGCCATTACCAATTTACTAGGCTACCTTTTGGGTTGAAAGTATCCTCTAATAGTTTCCAAAGATTGCTAACGATTGCTTTATGTGGACTTGATTTCGAAGCTTTCCTTTATGTCGACGGCATAATCATTTTTGGTTGTAGTATAAAACACCACAATCAAAACATGAGAAAAGTTTTCGAAATGCTAAGACAGTACAACTTGAAATTGAATCCCAAGAAATGTCAGTTTCTCAAAACCGAAGTTGTATATTTAGGCCACCTAATAACTAAAGATGGTATTAAGACTGACCCAGCAAAGTACAAAACTGTTAAAGATTATCCCATTCCGAAGAATGCGGATGAAGTGCGCAGATTCGTTGCATTTTGTAACTATTATCGGCGTTTCATCCCAAACTTCGCAGACATCGCAAAAAGTTTAAATGCATTATTGAAGAAAAATGCACCATTGTTATGGGATTCCTCATGCCAAGAAGCTTTCGATACTCTGAAAAACAAATTCATGAAACCACCAATTTTACAGTATCCAAATTTCGACAAACCTTTTATACTGACAACTGACGCATCGAGTTACGCGTTAGGAGCAGTTTTATCCCAAGGGGACATGGGCACTGATTTACCGATTTCCTATGCGAGTAAATCGTTAAACAAGCATGAGTTGAATAAACCAATAATCGAGAAAGAATTATTAGCGATCCATTGGGGAATAAATTTCTTCAGACCATACCTATATGGAAGGAAATTCATAGTGGTAACTGACCACAGACCATTGGTATCGTTGTTCACCCATATAAATCCTTCTTCAAAGCTGACAAGGATACGCCTAGACCTGTCAGACTATGATTTTGAAATTATATACAAGAAAGGCAAAATAAATACCAATGCGGATGCATTGTCCCGCATAGAACTTACCTCTGACATTTTAAAAGAGATGATCCCGAAAGAAAGGGACGAACAGGTTAAGAAAACCTTGGCGATAACTAGGGGCATGGCGCAGAATAGCAAAAATAATGACGTCAATATTAACAATCGTGATAACAACCATGATATCGATCTTCCAAAGAAGCCTGATCAACTTCATATTTGGGATTGCACATCATTGGCTGATATCAGATCTGTTAAGACTTTAAAATTTGATATACCGAGGAATGTAGAAGAAAAACTCATGAGTCAAACTAGCAAAAACAAAAGAAATCTATATATTGAAATCGTACGTACGAAGAAAGAAGTGTTAATTAGTTGTTCTAGCGATAAGTCTCCCAGAGAATCCGTTCCTGATGGAGAAAAGCCAACAACGTTGACACGTAAGAGTCTTGGTGATAGAGCTTTCAGCGAATCCGTTCCTGATAAAGACAAACTACTGACCTTACATTACCAGTGTCGTGGTGATAGCCCTGATGGAATTTTCGAATGTATTATGGAAAAGCTACTTGACGCTACCCATTATTGGAATATAAATGAGCTAGCATTAGCCAATAATGATGGAATATTTAAGTGTATACACATAGCAGATTTCAAAGAAGTGTTTAACAAGTTGCAACTAAATAAAAAACTACAAATATTATTATAAAACTACAAATATTATTATATACCCCGCCAAAAAGAATAGAAGACAAAATAACTCAAAATAAACTAATCACTGAGTATCATAATTCACCACATGGAGGACATTTAGGTGTTAGAAAAACAGTTTTAAAACTCAAACAAAGACATTGCTGGAAAAATATGAGCAGTATGGTAAAAAAATTTATAGGCAATTGCGAAGTTTGTGCTAGAGGTAAACAAGTTAGACATACAAAAGAAAGACAAATACATACTGACACACCTTCAACAACTTTTGAAGTGATACAAATAGATACGGTAGGACCTTTAAGACTTTCAAATCACTATCGCTTTATATTAACAATGCAGTGTGAACTTTCGAAATTTGTCGTTGCGTCACGAATTGAATCTAGAGATGCTAAAACAATAGCACATACTTTGGTGAATAGTTTTATATTGAAATATGGACAATTTAAAGTATTGAAATCAGATAGAGGTACTGAATTCACTAATGAATTAATGCAAGAAGTTTGTAAGCTACTAAAAATTGACCAAATATTTTCCACCCCTTACCATCATCAAACACTTGGTATAGTTGAAAGAAATCATAGGGTACTTAACGAGTTTATGTTAGCTTTTGCTGAAGATCTCGAATGGGATACATGGTTACCTTATTATACCTTCGCTTACAATACTTCACCGAATGTAGATACACAATATTCACCTTACGAATTAGTATTTGGAAAATTACCATACATGCCTAATAACGAAATTAATGTAAATAATGACAAAATATACAATGCAGATAATTTTGCAAATGAACTTAAACTAAGATTGAAAAGAACAATTGAAAAAACTAGAGATATAATTAACAAAGTAAAATTCAAAAGGTTAAGTAAAGTACAAGACATTGATATAAACCCATTAAAATAATGTATCGGTGATAAAGTGTTAGTAAAATTAAATAATAGAAAGAAAAATCAAAAACCTTATCAAGGTCCATACACTGTAATTGAATGTAATGGAGTAAACTCCACAATAGATGCTAATGGAAAACATAAAAAGTATCATAATAACCAATTGAAAGAATGGAATTGTACAGAAAAACACTAGAAATAATTTATCTATATATATTACCATGTCAACACAGGTGAACTTTTTTTTTCATATCTCGATTTTGTTGCACAAAGTCTCAACACTAAAACGGTGAGGGTGCAGTACATACCAATATGCATGCAATAAATTAATCTATGCGTACCCATAACGCATCATGCAATATTTCCTTCGCAATCAATTGCACATAAGCTGACGTAATTATTCACACCAGTATGTGCATAAATAATTACCGATGTCATGCTTTCACTCATAAAACATCGTATTTCATATAAACAAAAATATCCATTTGGACTGCATGTAGCGTAACTCGATAATTCAAGTGCACGACCTTTATGTGTGTTACGTTGCACATGCAATTGCTTTGGCACGAGCCGAAAGATCTCAAGTATCATAGCGGCCAAGCCAAAGGGATACAATTGCATTGTTTTCATGAATGAATGAAACAATGCAATAATGACTAACATATGAGAATATGATCGTTGAGTGTTCTAGTTTTATTCGTTTGGATATTGGTTTTGATGTTTTTGTTCCGTTTGTTTTGGGAATAGCGTCACACTTTAAGTGACCTATTGATGTATAGAATAAGAGCATGAGAAAAGGGTTATCATCGTGTGTGACCAATATTTAGAATGTAAAATGTAGTATAAATAGTCGTAAGGAAAATTGTAAGAATACAGTTTTTGATTAAACGATCTTGCGGGTGCACTTCATATAGAGCACCGTAAGTATTGAACAGAATTGTGCCTTTAAATTAATTACGGCTCAGCCATTAGGCGAAGCCATTGAGTCGGCGTGAAAACGCTGGTATTAGGTACCATTATTTTCTAAACCCTTCTTTCTTTTCTAATCCTACGATGTAACGACGGGCGCTATGTTCCGCTCGCGGGAGGCAGGATCACCAGTTATAGTCCGTGGAAATTCGAAACGCGAGAGAACAATATGGAAAACTATTTATTGTCTACTGATCTTACAAAATTGCTACTGACTATATCAACACTCGCTAAGATAAACTGATTTAAATCTATCTGTTGCTTAGATGTTGACTCTTCTATCGTTCGAGGTGAAGTGGTTAGCGTCTCGTCGACGCGATAACGAAATTTCCAACTGAGTGCTTGCATTCATATCATATTCGCTGAGCATGCACACGCGCAACTCGTCGACGCGATACTATCTCCAACAGAGCGTTCCCAATCACAGCATAACCGCTGACCATGCACACGCGCAACCAGCAGACATGCTGAGTGGAGCTCTGGTCATGTAAACTGATATCGCACGATTATCGCGGTGGCTGAAACATCAGGAGAATGTTGCGCCGCATACAAGGTTGCATGCCAGTGTGAAGCTTTGGGCAATGTTGCGATGCATGCGTTGTGTTGTCGCCACATATATATATATATATATATATATATATATATATATATATATATATATACATATATATATATATATATATATATATATATATATATATATATATATATATATATGGGATGTAACGAAATTTGTGGCTACGCTGGAGGTTGCAATTTTGATCGGATTTTCACAAAATTTTCAGGAAAGGTGTATTGGGTAAAGATCTCAGTTAGGTTCGTGAACCAAAATGGCAGCCATTTTAGATAAAAAATCGTGATTTCTGTTCTGACCAAAGTATAGCTCCAATTTGGATGAAAGTTTGTACACAGGTTCACTGATGTATGTGATGAATTTCACAATAAAAAATCCAAAGTCGGTACGGCAAAAACAAAATTTAGGCCGCTCAAAGCTTTCGACAAATGTTCATGAAATTCGGGAGTGTGACATAAATTATAAGTATCTAAAGAATTACCTAAAAAAAACTGGAGGTCAGGTCACAGAAAACAAAATGGCGGCCAGTTGAAGCTCAAAACTTGAAAGTCTTCTGAAAGTCGCTGTTTTGATACGACATATATTAAACTTGGTTTCAAGATAGACATTACTTAGGTCTACAGTCTTTGATATTTTGGTGATCATGCATGTGCAAATTTCAAAATGGAGGCGTTTCAGATATGCGTTTTTTCAGGTTTTTGTGGCCCTTTAGAGGTCACATTATTCAGCGGATTTTGATGAAACTTGAGACTATGAATCTTTGTACTTTATTCTTGCATGTAAATTATTAAAATTGAATGAAAAATAAAAAAGTCGAAAATTTAGAACCTAATAATTTTAGCTGCCATTTTCACTAAAAATTTAATTATTTTGCCCTGTCTAGAGTGAAACTCTGATTTGAACGAGATTTGGCACATTGATTGTTGAGGTCCTAGCTCACAAAGATTTAAAATAATCCAAAATCAAATGCATGCATTCAAAATGGCGGCCCCCAAAGGTCAAAAGGCAAGTGCAATTCGCTATTTTAGTAGCAACTGAAATAATGAATTCTTTTTCATGGAAACTTTTTAAATGACTTAACTTAAAAGTATTTATAAATCAAACTAAAATACTTTTAACAATACCCTAAAAAATTATAAAATCGCGACTTGTCTGGCTGTCCGTCCGTCCGTTTGTTCGTGCGTCAAAAAAAGTTTTCTCGCAAACCACATGATCTAGAATGAGGGAACGTAGGTCAAAAGCGCTGCCTCTTGGAATTTGCAGTGTAAGGAAATATTTTAAAGCGTTTAAGGGGGTCTCCTCATACAGGGGGGGGGGGGGGGGGGGGTGACATGAACATTTTTTTTATTTCTGTAGCCCTCTAGCAGCCAAGTTTCTCAACAGATTCCGATGAAGCTTGAAATTATAAGTTATTAAAGCAAGTTAATTTAATTTTATTATTCAAACCGGATGACAAATAAAAAATTCGAAAATTTACAGCTTCAAAACGACGCCCCCTGATGGTTCAGAAAAGAATCGATAATGTATATATTCATGGCTGATTAAACTTTTATGGGAATCTTTTGAAATTAACTATTTGAGCTATTTAAGCCGAAAAGATATCACCTTTGTGTGGTAACCACGGTGAAATGTGTAAACAGCAAATGTGAGAGGGACGAAACCAGTATTTAAATGTTTATAACAATTAATTACCCGCCGAATTTCAATATGTGATCCATACGTGTGCAACTCAATTTAATTAGAAAAATATTTCCGCCTCTATGAATTTATATGTTTATAACAATTTATTACCCGCCGATTTTCAATATGTGATCCATACGTGTGCAACTCAATTTAATTAGCAAAGTATTACGCCTCTATGAAGGGTCTCCAAATGCGAACGGTGACAGATTCTTTTGATGTTAACAAATACCCATGTGGTGCTAGAAAAATTGCAGTAAGAAGTCCAGTAGTAGGCAAGCCAAATTCTTTTGCGGACACTTACGCTACGTACGAGAAATTTACCTTTCCGGCTGGTGCTGCCAACGGGAATTTTTTTTTCAATTTCTAGCATGGGAAAATTTAGAACTGTTCATACACACATAGGGCGTGACTCAGAACTCCGGGAAAATGGCGTCAACAAATAAATTCTCGTAGTTGCTGTACACGATCATTACCTTCTTCTTCTTTGTAGCATTACAGCCCCTCTCGGGCCTTCGCTTAGAGATAGTTAAAGTATCTCATTTTCATGACCGTATTGATTTTTTCGGAAGTTGGTTTGGTCAGTACCATGCTCCCGTGTGCCTGCTCAGCTATGATATGATCTGATTAAATTAATACATATCATCACTGAGTGAACATTCATAACCTGTCCGAAAAATCCCCTGAACTAAATCATGTTGCTCCCAACGAGATTTGAACCTGAGACCTTCGGCTTATGCGTTCATGCTCTAACCACTAGACCACACAGATCATGTACACGATCATTACCAGTGAGAATTAATTGACCTTACAACACAGCTCGGACATTCTTTCGAAACCAAGCATCAACATAGTGCGGGTGAAAATCAGATCTTCCATTAGTAAAACCGGCTTGCATGTTCTTATGTAGTACGCGTACTCTTCCTTGTCCTCTCCTTGCTTGTGGACGCTTTGGCTGTCATTTTCATTCAATTGAGTTGTCAAAAAGAAATATACAGGTGGTGCTAGACTCATTAGCGTCAAATCACAGTTACGAGTCGTTATAGAATGTTTGGCGTCAACTTTTACGAATTTTCGTGTCGTCAGAGAAGATATCATTCCGATAAATTTTTATCACTTAAGCCAAATTGTTAGATGCACGTTAGTTGCGCTTTTGAACGTTACGATGATCGAAAATATATTTGTTGGAGATCCCCTCCCCGGAATCTCTTTAGTAAAAATACTTTGGGTTTCACTTTAACTTCTTTCATTTATTTTACACTTTTAATTATTACAGTAACAACACTCCCTAAGTTTAACTTAATACTGTTACTTCATATTAAACTCAGCTTGATAATACTCAACTTCAACTCGATAATACTCAACTTCAACTTTATAATACTCAACTTCAACTGATTAACTAACTCTCAAAGGGCTACTTTTACAGTGATAAGAATGCTGATAAAGCATTCTTTTTTTCTTTGATTCAAGCTAAGAATGCAGCTTTAATATGCTAATGTCAGCAATGCCAGTATCCAGAATTGTATATTGGAATAATAGGATGTATATATTGTGTATATATATGAGATACATCAAGCTAATTAATGATGGGATATGACTAATGGATGATTAATACATGAGTCATGGATGATCAAAGGTTAGTGAATTCTGTGGTAATATGCTGATGTAGGGATTTTGGATTCTGTGCAATTCACGCTTTTCATGCAACTGAGCGAACCTCGAATTTCTGCACGAATTTCACTGTCAGTGCGATTTAACATGCTTCAGATCTTTTTAAAAGCAAGTTTACAGCTATAGTTGAGGTGAACTCGAATTGAAGCTGATTTTTGCTGGATAAACACGGTCACGAGCCAAATGGAATTTTTCGGGGACGCAATCATCCGAAATTCTCAGCTTTTTCGACTTCTTCAAATCTTTTCTTCACATTCTTTCACACAAGTTTAACTAAGATCGTAAAATTTTACGTCTATCCTCCACGACTCTTTCCGATCAACTTCATATCTGACGCTAGTTACACATAGCCCCAAGTCCTTACATCAGCATATTACCACACAATTCACCAACCCTTTATCATAATCATCCATGACTCATATTGATTATCCATGATTCATATCCCGTCATCCAGAAACTTGATCTATCTAATATAAACATGCTATTATTCGAATACCCAATTCCGCTTACTGGCATTGCTGACTTCAGCATATCAAAGTCCGATTCTTAGCTTGAATCAAAAAACAAAGAGAATACTTCATTAGCATTGTTATCATTATAAAAGCAGCGCTTTGAGAATTAGTTAGTCAATTATAAAAGCATGATAAAAGCAGCGCTTTGAGAATTAGTTAGTCAATTGAAGTTGAGCATTATAAACATAAAATAGACTACTCAATTAAGTTAAGTTGAAGTAACAGTATTGAGTACTATCAAGTTGAGTTGAATATAAGGTAACAGTATTAAGTTAAAGTTAAGAAGTGTTGTTATCGTAATAGTTAAAAGTGTTAAAGGAATAAAATAAGTTAGGGCGCAGTCCCCAGTAAAATTGCCAATTTGGGTAAAATTTACAGCCGTCCGTCTCAAAAACCTTACCAATAATTGCAAAATTTTTTAAAGCAAAAATTAGAATGATCCTTTGGCTACTGAATCAGTTCATTGCATTTTCCAAAAAATTTGGTGCGAAACTACAAAATTCAAATAAAATAGAATGTTTTCGTTAAAAAATGTAGTAAATCTCGGAAACTAATTAAGGTACCGGGTTAATTTGAGCGATGTTTGTCAGATTTTAATTATTTATATTGAATTAACTCATCAAAAATTTAAAAATCAATTTTGAAAAAAAATTCCTAAAACAAAATATGTAATTTGTACACAGTGGACAAACATACACATTGATTCGTATCAAATTTCCAAATTTTGTTCTAGGAAATTTTTGCAAAAAACTTTTTTAAATTTTCGATGAGTTAATTTAACGCAAATAATTTAGATCTAACAAACGGAGACTAAATCAGCTCGGAACGTTAAGTATTCTCCAAGATTTACTACATTTTAAAAGGAAAACATGCTATTTTGTTTGAATTTAATAACATTTGCAACAAAATTTTTGCAAAATGTAATGAGTTAATTCAATAGCCAAAGGTTTACTCTTAATTGCATTGAAAAAATTGTTGCAAATATTCGTGATGTTTCTGAAGTGAACGGTTGTAAAGTTTACCCGAATTTGCAGTTTTACTGGGCGCTGTGCCTTAAAGTGAAACCCAAAGTGTTTTCATTAAGGAGATTCCGGGGAAGGAATATTCAACATATATTTTTTTGATCATTGTAACGCTCAATAACGTTACTCGCTCAAACCACACACTCGACCAACTCTAGGTCTTTCTCATTCTAGATTTCAATCAAAACTCCTCAAATCTTCAGTGCAATATGTATGAACGCATCCCTTGAAATCGAACCAAAACCAGTGGTGCGTTTCTTCCTTTCTTTTCCTCTCTGCGAATATTGTTTCCCATCCCTTGAATAAGGTAACACCCATAGGCCGGGCAATACTAAATTTTTAATAGCTCATCCTCTAGCTTTCGAAACTATAAATTACTGTACAACTACAAACACTGCTAATGTCAAATGTATTTACGAAAAATAGATATAACAAGTTGAAGTAGCAGAAGAGTGCTCCTGCCAGAAGGGCATTGTAAAACAATTAGTAAATCAAACATTATATTCTGCATATCAAAACTTGACTAATATACAGCTTCCATAAATTGAGTTCGAAGAATTATTATGGTTTTTAGATTTTTATATTCGCCGCCATTTTGTTTCAAGTGTTTTGACCCCGTTGCTTAATTTGTCATGATAATCTATAAATGTTACAAACCTTATCTAAAATTTTTATCAAATTTCTAATATTGATAGTTCTAGGTCCATTACAAACGTGTATCTCCCACGTATCACGTGTTAATATTGTTGTAATTATTAAATATTCAATCGGCTATAACTTAGCTGTTTATTGTTCGATCATTGTGAAATTTTCAGAACACATACAATTACTTTCAGAAAACTTAAATGGGATTTTTGGGAAATTTAAGGGCTCCATTTTGATTTTATAGGCAAAAATTTAAAATTTATAGAATGTACTATTATTAACAAAGTTGATCGAATTTTGACATCTAAGGTATTTGTTGCCCTTGTACTTTTAAAGTTTCACCTCTGTAATTTTTTTTCAGATTTTTCGGGTCAAAGGTGTCCAATCGCGAGCGGAGGGACCCAACATTATCGTACATTTCCCTTCCCCTGCACCCCTCAAAGCAAAACTCGTCATTTTAAGATCCGTTTTGAAAAGTTTGCATCAAGACCTTTAATTTGATACCCATGTTGCCTACATGCGATGAAACTTTTTTTTCGAGGGCCACTCCAATAATCGTAAACGGCAAGCCTTCAATATAAGCTCGTAATTACTTTACGTTCTAAACTGCTGCTAAATATTCCAACGCTATAACAGCGTAGTTTGTTTGAGCTGCCGTTAATTTAACTGACATAAATGCTTTTGAATGGTCATGTGTATCCTCATCTTTTTGAAATGGTACACTTTACTTCACTATGTAAAAATGTTTACTAAAGTTTGGATTCACCATTACCGGTGCAACGTTTTTAGCAGTGTCGTTCCATTTAAATCTTGCTTTACCTTTCAATAAGTCAGTCAGGGGACCAGTGATGATGGCAAATCGTTGGATAAATCTACGATACTGGCCTGCCATACCCATCAAAATTTCTTGGCTAGACCTTGGTCTTGGATACTGTAAAATACTGCTAATCTTATATGTATCAGTTTTCAATGTTCCGTCACTAACTAGATCACCTAAATATATTGTTTCCTTCTGCATGAACTTACTTTTCTCAATATTAATTGTGAGACCAGCTTTCGTTGATAAGTCAGCAACTGTGGCTGATAATTCTAAATGTTCCTGAAAGGTGGGACTGGAGACCAGAAGGTCACGCAAATAGATGAAGATTTTGTCCTATAATTCATGTGGAATCACCTTGTGCATAAGCCTACACATCGTTTGAAGGAAGTTACATAACCCGAAAGTCATAACGTTGAAGTGATATAGTGGTCTACCTGGTACCGTAAACGCAGTCTTCTCTTGCCAAAAAGCAAGGATCGGAAATGGGCCAAAATGCCCTCAATTAACGACAATGGGTATGCATCCTTTATTGTTACCTTATTTACTTGTCAAGCATCCAATCACATGCGAACCTTGCCCAGCTTTCGAACTAGTGTGATCGGAGAGCTCCATGAGCTATGGTTTCATTGATGACTCCTAGCTCGATCATACGGTCCAATTCTCGGTATAACATTTCCTGAATTAGGGTTGAAATGGAATATTGTTGCTGTTTTATTGATCTTGATGTAGTGCTTATATTGTGAAGTGCTAATGTGAGATTATATAACCAAGAAGGGGCTACTAATACCGCGTTAATACACCGATATGAAATGGTTTCGCTGTGATGCTTAGCCGTTGTTTCTATTTGTAAAACAGTACCTGCGTAATACTTACGGTGCTCTTTGGTAGTACACTCGCAGCTCTATATTTTTCAATTGTGGCTTTACAAAGATTCTTAAGACTATTTATACAGAAATGGTGTTATAAATTTAATGTGGACAAACACGAAGATGACCCTTCCTCATGTTCCGAATGACTAAATTTAATAAATCGATGAGTCATCCAGAGTGTGAAGCTATTTCATATACAAACCATAAGAGATCTGAGATTCAACATTCCAAACAATATAACTCAAAGATCCCAAACATCTCAGCCACAATTGCATTGACACATTCATAAAAAATACAATGAAGTCAAAGACAATGCAATTGTATCGCTTAAACCTCTTGGCTCGTGCTGGCAAACCAGCGAAGATTCACATAATAATAAATACATGGGTGCGTAATTCACATGTGGGTCGTGTAGTTGAACCAAGAAGTATTGAGTAACACTAAATGCGGGAATGTCGTACGAATGGAAACTTGATATGCATGAATGTACGAATGATTGAAATGTATGATAATTGGTTGTACTACTCCAGCATCGTTTAAGTGTTGAGAGTTTGTGCAACAAAGTTGAAACATGAAAAAGCTTACGTGTGTTAAATGATAATATGCACTATATAAGGATAAATTGTTACTGGTGTCTTTATGTACAGCTATATTTCTTTAGCCGATTCCTGTGGTATTCGTTGTGTCTTTCATCAACATCTAATGTGAAATTTACTCCATTACATGCAATTATATTATATGGACCTTGATGAGGTTTTTGATTTTTCTTTCTACTATTTACTTCAAATAACACCTTATCACCGATATTTGATTTTATTGGACTTATATTATGTATTTTACCTAGCCTATTTGATTTTACTTCATTAATTATTTCTGTAGTCTTATCAATAGTTCTCTTTAGTTTTAATTTGAGTTCACTGGCAAAATGATCTAAATCCTATAATTTATTTTTATTTACATTTATTTCATCATTCGCTACCTATGGTAATTTTCCAAAAACTAGTTCCAACGGTGAATATTGTGCATCTATATTTGGTGCGGAGTTGTAAGCAAAGGTTATATTAATCGAGCAGTTGTACAAGCAAACTGCTCGAAAACTTTCCTTTCCTAAACTTGCGGTTTTATGTGGCAGATTTTAAAAAATAATTAATTATTTACATTCATAATCGTCACTTATACAATAGTTTTCTTTCTTATTATTATAAAATGTAATTCTATATCAATTTTCCTTTATATGAATTAAAAGTGAAATTTTTCTTGATCAATTCACCGTTACATTAAATGTGATTTTATATCAATTTGCCTTTATATTAAATTCATACAAGAAAAACGGCTGCTCGTGGATAGTCTTTCCTCAACTGGTGACAACGAATTGTGCGTGTTTTCATTTATTATTATTCTTTTGTGCTTTCTGTGAACGTACTCCTGTTTGAAAGGCTTTCGGCTGCGTGGGACACGAGACGCAAAATTTAGTCAAGCGCTAAGGTCAAATCAAATTTACGCAAAGCCTAAGGGAACGGCATTTGTGAAAAGTTCTCTAGTTAATTCGTTCGGTCAGGTTGTATATACAGCTGGTGGTGCATCGTTCGGAAACCCGGGATACGGATACGTGGCTCAAAAAATCGCAAAGCCGTCGTCAGGACACTGAAAGGTAGCACATGGTGAAATTTTTCATCGTGGTGAAAAGGAGGTCGTACACTCAATAGTGCTTTCCCAGCCAGGAGCCAAATTCATCGGTGCTGGTGCCACCACAGTAGGAGTCGCTGATTCTGGTGCTGGTATCGGAACAATATTCGGTTCTCTGATCTTCGGCTATGCAAGGAATCCATCCATGTCTTGGGTTTCGCCTTGTCTGAAGCTATGGGACTGTTCTGTCGTATGATGGCCTTCTTGCTGCTCTTCGCTTTCTAAAAGGTGTTCGTAGCCTTTTAATGTAGCATCGGATTACTACTAATTACCATCTTTAGGTGCAAAAAAACCAGAAACCCAACAACAGCAACAACCGATATTGTTACTACTGATGTTCCAATCGGACGTAATTCAACCCATATGATATGCCCTACTTGCAACGCAGAAATTGAAACATCCACACGTACAGAACCAGGACTTATCGCTTATATGTCTGAATTTGTTATAGCTTCATTTGGATGCTGGCTGGGTTGCTGTTTGATTCCTTGTTGCAAAGCGTATCTAGGCCGTTGTTGACGATAAAGCGGCACCAGCGACGATGACGAAATCTAAATAAAAAGTGTAATCGACTCATAAGGTTTGCAAAATACAGTGAGTAAAGTCAATAACCTATAAGAAACTCATTTCGTAAAAAAAGCGCTTTTGAAAAATATTACTAATGGAGTATAATTCACATCTGCATTAAATTTGGTAGAATGTAGGTTTAATTCGCTCACAAGCGATTCTCCTGAACAGAAAATCCCTACCTTTTTATTTCATGCGAAAAGAACACTCACATATGGTGCACTTGCAGCAAAAGTTTTAAAATTGGCGTAAATCCTTTTCCCCAGTTCATAATTACTCCTTATAAGTGTATTTGTTTTAATCCTATTAAATCTTATTTTTCCGTATTGCGTAGCAACTTTTTAAACCAATCTTGGTATTAATTGCATATCTATTGCACTTTATTTACAAGTTTAACTAGCTTGAGAGTCAATTTAAGCTAAATGCTATGGGTATTGGCCATCAATTGAATGAAATTCTAATTGAATTCACTGGAACTAAATGAAGTTGATTGCATGTTTGATTTAAATTGTAAGAAAAAACATTTTAAAGTATAAACAATTAACAATTAAGAATAATGGAGACATTGAATACGTGAAATGGCATCTTGTTGGAGGCATGAAAATAGATTGATTCATAATAAACCTAAGCACACAATTTTTTTTCCTTATCTAGCCCTGAAAGTTTCAAAAGCAGATTTTTTTTCATCTTCAAATGAAAGCATCCTTTCACATGTGTGAATACCCAGGGCTATACCCATTTCGTGTACGCATTCAACTGCAGCTGCATGATTTTCATATTCACATTAAATTAAACGATAATATCAAAGGATATAGAACTAGAAGAAGTAAAATTGCGAACGAAATTTCTACTCACAAATTTTTATACGACGGATTCTGATGTTAAAACCCACCAAGCTTTAGCTTAAATGTTAGCTCTTTGAGAGAGAGAGCTTTTATTCAAAAGCTTATGATGCATATTTGGCGGCATGCTATAGGAATGCATCGCAACATTCCTAACTTGATCGATTGACTTTTTGTAAACAATATACTTATATTCTTTGGTGATTGTGATTGTGGAAATTGTTAAAATGCAGAAAAATAAAATAAAATCTGGTCTGCAGTGCAGTTTGGAGCACTGTAAGAAGTCTCGAAGGGAACCGAACGTTCGATTATTGTTGTTGGGAATATTATGGCGAGAAAGTTGTAATTTCGAATCGGTAGCAGTTGGTAAGAAATGACGAATCTACAATCGTCATTTTGTTGAAGAATTTCTGCGAAAACGGAAACTGAAGGTAAGTGCAGTTCCAACATTATTTTTATCTCCGGAAACTGGAGATGAACAAACTGATTTGAATCTTTTACATTCTCCAACACAAAAAAAACGAAGATTATCAACAAATTCCGCAATTGATTTTTGTGCGAATTGCGAAAAACATATTCTGAATGAACATTATTACTCGAAAAAGTATAATAAATTGAAGGCCGAGTGTGTCAAATTAAAAAGCGAATTATTAAAATATAAAAAACAGAAAAGGAATTTTCAGCGCAGATACAATTAAAGTAAAAAGAATTAAAAAACACGGCTAAAATGTCAATTGAATCTTTTATAGATTCACAACATATTAGTAATGAAAGTAAAACTTTCTGTAAAATGATAATTAATGACAAAAAAAGAAAATACAACAACGACGAAAAGAATTTGGTTCAAAATATTTTTTATATATCTCAATCAACATGCAAATTTTTGAAAAACAATTTAAACATTAATTTACTGCATTCATCTACAGTTTACAATCAGGCACCTGTTTAGCAATTGCAGCCAGGTTTAAGCAACAATGCATTTACATTTATTAAAAACAAATGTCAACTTTTGAGTGAAACAGAAAAATATGTTGTGCTAATTTTTTATGAAATCGCAGTCAGAAAAGAATTAAGATATGTTTCACATGATTTAATAGATGGACTAGAAGATACAGGTTTTAGCAGAAAAAACAATATTGGCAAGCAAGTCTGTGTTTTCATGATGAGAGGGCAGCAACTGGAAATGTGTCCTGAATTATTTTGTTACACAAAATGAAATTAAAGTTGACTGCTTGAAAGAAATTCTTAAAGAAAACGTAAGTGCTCTTTCAAGTTGGGGTCTTAAAATTAGGGTTATAACATGTGACCAGGGTTCAAATAACAGAAAATGTTATACTGATTTAGGAGTTTCACCTGAAAAACCATTTTGGCCGGTAGATGGAAACATCATTGTATGTCTGTTTGATTTCATCCATTTGATTAAATCTTTGAGAAATTTTCTTTTGAACACCATCGTTTGTACACCAGATGGTCGTGTAAGCTGGGATGTTATAAAAGAACAATGGGAGCTTGAGCAAAAGAAAGTACCAAAAATGTGTAAAAACTTAACATTTCAACACATTCACCCGAACTCTTTTGTAAAAATTACGGTAAACTTAGCTACGCAGGTGTTCAGTAGAACTGTAGGTTTTGCCATTCACACGGCTGTTGAAACTAAACAGTTCAAAAGAAACTCAAATGAAAAAGCGTTATCAACTGCTTTTTTTGTGGAACGAATTGATAAAATCATTGACTGCTTAAATAGTGGATCGTTGAAAAATGTCAATATTTTTAAGCGTGGTTTAACATTGGATAATGAAGTCTACACATATATTGATACCTTTATTTCTTATTTTTCATGTGGTAGAGGCAAAAATATGTCAAAAACGGTTTATTTTCTTAACGGTATGAAGCAAACATTAACTGGGCTTTTGATGTTAGCGGACAACCTAATGAAAGAAAATGCTGAGATTTTCTTCATACTTACAAAACGAGGATCACAAGATCCTCTTGAAAATCTTTTTGCAGTTATACGCCAAAAGGTGATAATAATAGAAACCCTTCAGTTTTAGAATTGAATATAATATTATCTAAAATAATGTCCTATAACTTAATTAAATTTAGCAATAAAAGCAACTGTGGAGATGATAGTGATATTATGCTGTCAATAAATTTAAATGAATGTGAAAAAGGTGAAATTGCTGATTTTACTGAAAATGAAGACAATCAATTTTTGATCCAGCATAATGATGTATCTCAGACTACATATTTAGTTTTTATTGCTGAAGATACGTTTGAAGATTCTGAGATCCAGATAGAGCTTCCATCAACGAGATATTTCCTCGGCTATGTGGCTTTCAAAGTTCTGATGAAACTGAACTGTGCAGCTTGTGAGAAAACCACAAGGAAAAAAGACGAAATTTTGTCGTGCCCGCCAGAAATTTTCATATTTGCAAAAAATTACAACGCAGCTTCATCCGATTTCAGGAATTTATTTGCTCCATCTGATGAGTTCTTTAGTGTTTGCAAGCACCACGTAATATGTTTTGCAGAAATTTTCCAAAAAATACCACAAATTAGAAACATTAAAGAAACAATTGTCGCAAAATGTAAGCTTGCTACTCCAAACTGGTTCAATGAAGTGGGTTCGTGCTTGACCACAAAATTAAATTATTGGAATTGTAACTGGACTGTGATGAGAAACGAAAAAAAAATCCAACAAAAAACTTCAAATCATTACCGATTAAACACGAAAAGTATAGGCAACAAAACATATGAAAAGCTATCATGAATTAAGACCAATTTTAAATTTGAAATTTTTCTGAAGTTTCGTAGTAAATTTCAAAACCCTAGTGAAATCACTTCCTATTTATGCATCTGTTAGCCAGTCTGTTTCTCCGTCCGTCTGCCATAGCAATCTAATCTGGTATTATAATGACTACACACACTAAAATTCGTAGGTTTGATGCTTTTAGTTCAAAACAGAAGTTTAATCTCAATGTTGTTTGGCATGACTGTTACCGTAATTATATTCTTGATAATTTCATTCTTGCTGATTGTATTCTTACCCTCTTAATCTCTGCTTTTTTGTTGGCGTATTTTTTAATCAGAAATCACCCTCTAACTAGTTGTGTTACCCTGTATCCCAATTATATGTTTATTTAAATTTTCATTATATACATGCTATTAAAAACAATCATAAAAAATAAAATGTTTGTATTGTGAGTGTGGTTATGGGATCCCATCCATTATCCTTTGTCCTATCGGGGTATGATGATTGAGGATATGATAAAAGACGAAATGAATTAGTGATTAAATAATTCTTTTTGAAATAGCTGATCCCATTGTCCAATGTCATTCGGTTTTCGACTTTTTCGAAAAAGCCCTTAGACCGGGGAACCAAACGCGTCCCCATGTTGCGGATAGGGGAAGACCTTCTTGTGGAGATTACTGTGAATAACAAATAAGCAGTCGCGGACAATGGTCGGCAGAGAAGAGATAGACTCAGAGTGAATTTTGTCACTATAAATACCTGAGTTCTAAAGATCTTCACTGTGACATGATGAAAAATGGCGTCATCAAAAAACAATTTTACTTCTAATGCCAACTTTTTTTACAAATTCTCATGAAAATAAAGCAAACGCCTTTTTTAAACCTAACGTCATCTGAACATAAAAACTATGTTATCATCAGATCTTAACAGCATCTACCTCCTAAGCCTAATCCCCACACCAGTACCTCAGAATCAATGCAAGAAAAAAAAGAGAAACTAGAGCCTAAATTAGCTTTAAAGAACTACATGTATAGTGTTTATAGGAGTTATTTCATCCATAAAAGACATTAGTAGTGGAATGCTGCTTCTGCGAGCGTGAATTAATTTGAAGTGGGACCTTGAGCTTGCGGAACCAACCGGCCCCACAAAACCGCAGACTGCTAGCTGCTAGCACGCGTATGCGTCACCAGGCAAGGCTAATCCAGCTGTAGGTTGTTAATACCTCACTGAGGCAACATGTAATACCCGCGCAGTTTGCCCATATAAGCCGCGCCCCGCACACAAAATAATCCGCCACAACAATTATTCCAACGAAAAGCACCTCAAAGTCAAAATGGCGGAGAAAATGGTGGTTATAACAATTCTGAAAGCTAATACTATGAGCCACAGAATCAATATCAATCGAACCAATTTATTCGTCGCGCTCCAGAGTACGACGATTTTCGAGGGGGAAATGTTGGCAGTGTCCGAGAGCACAACTTGCTTCAACCCCGGCGATTCGTTTTGTTTGCTGAAAGTAGCAAAATCTAGTGGTATGAGTACACTTAATGCCCTTCATAGATAACAAAGGGATAATACAGGCTCGTCGATAGATCAAAGCATCAACTCTTAGCTACAACAGCAAACATCATGTGCTGCTACAATATGCACCTTCGTTTACCAATATGATCAAGAATGATCCACATAGAGAAAAAATGCACGCATTTCCTCAAACATTATTGCCAATCGCAAGACAAATATTTTGGCCAATAATGTGAAAACATGTTTCTCGTGCTGTATTCATGCAATAGTCCAGATAGACCTAGGTGTTGAGATTTGTAGAAAAATCTCATTTCATGACCGTAACGGTATTCCCGGAGGCAGGGCAAGGAGATCTGGCAAATCAAAGATGTGCAGTATCTATCGCCGGGCTGTAACATTGATTTCAGTGAACTCGATAGGAATTAGTGTTCCCGCGGCGAGTGCTGTAACAACTACAACACTCTCAGAAGAGGACCATTATCATCAGCGCAAGATCTTGATGCCAGGTCACCACCTTATGACAGCAACACCGAGACCACAGGCTCTAAAGATCGCACGAGAATAAAATTTATTTAATGCCAATTTTAACGATTGAATGAAGCTCATTCGACCACGCTTCATAATCTGAAATTAGCTACATTTTTCCTAATTCATCTTGTTCAACCTTTAAACCAAGATCTGTGAAATCAACGTTTGTTTATCTAAAATCAAACTCATATAATCAGAAAGATTTTCAATTCTTTCAAAACAATATCAGCTTTCTAAATTCAAATAAGCAAAGAATTCGATATTAAAGCAATAAGCAATCCTCATGAATTTTCACAAGTCCTTGCACTTCATGCATATTGCGTCTGCCAACTCGTCGCCAGAGCAAAGGCATCATATTTTTTGCATTGAACGACTTATGAATTTAAATAATTGTAATGTGTTTCCACGATAGAACGTTAGTTATTATTTTGTACACTAAAATATTATTAGTGAATAAATATAATCTCTCAGTGTGAAAATTTATTCGTGGATTATACATCATCTAATTTTAATCCACCCAAATTATAGTGTATTGTTCTTAGCCCTTTTCACATTTCTCTAACACAATCTTGGTGATACACCAAAATTAATCCCATCTTAATTCAAATTAAATTGTTAGTGGAAATTCAAACAAACGAGTTTGAATCAAACAAAAGAGTTTGAATCAAACAAAGGAGTTTGAATCAAACAAGCATATTGTTAATTAATAATCTGAAAAAATATATTGGAATTTTTGCATCCATATTCAATGTTTCATTAAATTTTCAATAAGGTCTACAGCATCGATAAATTATGAACGTAACAACCTAATACCTGATGTTATATGAGATATAATTTCCCATCTGCATATCTGAAAAAAAAGCTCTCGAAAAGCTTTGCACAAACATGAACATGAGCTACATAAGATCATCGGGCTTTTTCAGACGCAGCGTTAAAAGTGAGCGTTAAACAGGTTGTATGGGCAAGAAGAGTGAGAGGCATTGAGGGGATCTGATGGTAAAAACAAGCCAACATGTTTTAGGGTGAACGAGTGTAACGCACATACACAAACGGATTTTGTTGATCATTTGGTGGGGGAAATTTTATACAAACGCCGGTAATCATTCCGAATTGAACATTCGGTGAAGAAGGTAGTCGTCACGAAACGATTGCCTTTCTTTGATTTGCGTGCAAAAATGGATGCGTGGACGCGAGAAGCTACGCGTTATTTAATAAATTTATAAAAGCGGAGGCCACGTTCAATTTCAGGAAACAACACGACCAATATCACGATTTCAATAAAGTTAAATTGCCTATTGTGAATCCATAGAAAATTAACAGTACGCATAATCTTCATAGAATCACATTATAATAAGCAAGTTTACAACACAACAAGAAAAATATGTGACTAAAATAGATATTCACATTTGGAATATATTTTTCAGAAAGCGGAAAAACACGAAGGATTCAAATAAATCCGATGGAAATTTGAATCGACAAACTTTAACAATCAAAAATACATTTTTCATTCCAGTTTTTATTACCTCGTGCACAATTCAAGGCTAAAACATCAATTCTCAATCGCTTATCTCTCTGTCTTCGCTTTCATGTTGTCCGCACGACTTCTAACGATCAAATGATCATTTAGACACATACACTCGCAAGACGTGTATCGTATACAAAAATAGGTTGGCTGAACTATGCAACGTGCAAACATAAGGGCGTAAGCGCGAAACCTGTTTGGATATGGGTTTTTACCATTCCCGTGTGAAAAAGCCCATTGGGATGTGCATTCTTGTTGATGAAAATTGGAAAAGCGAAAGCTCGTTTTCCGTCTGATTGGGCAACAGCCCTTACGTTGCCCCCACATGCCCAGCACATATGAAATTTGCGGGAGGAAAAAGAGTTCGAGCATTCGACTTCTTTATGTTCAATATTCTTTGATAATATGTATTTGAGCTTAATACAATTTATTTAGAATTTAAATGATTTCAAGAAACAAGATTTTCTACTTTCACAGAATGGTGACGACCATTCAGGTAAAGAAAAATAAAACAAGCAAACAAGCAATATATATTTCAATTTAACAATTCATTACATATATACTTCACATAGAGAAAGGGAACATAAATTTAATGAAAAGAATTAAAGTAAGGTGAATAAAATCAGCAGCACGCGTACAAAATGAATTCGCAATGGAAAATACTACATTCATATTTTTTTAAGGATTTTGCATTAAAATATAAAACCATATTGCAATCACGACCTGTGTCCGTCCGTCCGTCTGTATGTCACAGCAGTTTTTCTCCGAAACTATAGAAGCTACAGCGATAAAACTTTGAGGACAGGTCAGAAGTGGTGACTTCTTGAAAGTTCAAGGGTGGAAAAATTTTTCAAAGGGGTCTAAGAGGGTCTCCCCTTATAGGGAGGTGCACCTTAAAAAAAATTTGTTCACTATTGGTAGTCGAGTAGGGTGTCATTGGAAAGGTCTTGATGAGATCTTTTCAAAACAAGACTGAAAATTGCGTTATCTGCAACGCAGGGGGGCAGGGGAAGGGGAAACGTACGAACTTTTCGCGTACCCCCCCCCCCCCCCTCGGATTGGACACCTTTCATCCGAAAAATCTGAAAAAAACATGAATGAACAGATACGTGAGAAGTCGAAAATCACTCAACTTTGTTACTAATACTATGATTTATTGATTTTATGTTATCTTGAATAAAATCTTAACGGTATTCTGCATATGGATGACTATTTATAAGATAGATCTTTTCTGAACTTTTCATAAAGATCGAATTATATTTAACGAAGTTATAGCGATTTGCGCTTTTTACCGACTTAGACACTACAGCTTTGCTAGGATTTGCATGAAAATTTCAGGAATAATAAGTATCATGAATATTTTTGAGAATCGGTTCAGTCAGTGGTATCAGCGATCGTAAAACAAAATAGTGGCTGTTTAAATGCGAAGATTGAATAATGTTGAGTTATTTTTCCCCAACTTCAACGTTTAAGGTGCATGCTCTGAAAGACTTGATTCAATTTAATGAATGACTGAAGATGAGTACCTACAGTTAATACTCATACGTGAAACAAGTCGAGGAGGCAGGAGAGAGCTCCTAGCAAAAGGGCTTTGTAACCATTCTAGGATTCGAAAAAATTGGCCATGAATCGATGATTACAGTACAGGGGAGTGGCCCCTGAAAAAAATTTCATCAAAGGTAGCCGATATGAGTATCAAATGAAAGGTCTTTATGGCAGCATTTCAAAACAGTTCTTAAACTGACAGTTTTTCTTCAATGGGGACACAGGGGGAATACATGAAAAATGTGTTTCCTCCCTTGCGAATGGACACCTGTGATCTAAAAAATCTGAAAAAATTATCAAGGGAGATATTTATAGGTAGAACAATAACAAATACCTCTGAAGTCAAAATTCGTTCAACTTTGTTAATAATAGTATGATCCTCGAATTTCACATTTGCTCCGATAAAATCGTCGTTGACATGTTTCTTGATTTTATTCGTTGCTGGTTACTGCACTTTGTAAGTTGAGTACAAAACCCTTTTGACATGAGCATAGGTCTGTCTACCCAACTTGTTTAAATAAGCAATATGCATACAATTAAAAAAATATAGAGTATTCACAAAAGTAGTTTAGCACGAAATTCGCATTTGCTTAAAAAACTTATGCTACTGAAGCAAAAGAGTACATTTAGAAACCAAGAGTATGTATATAAAATAAAAGCAGATCGAAATCTTATTCATTACACGAGTTATTAACAATTGAATTTTGTAAATGAACGTAGCATTACACACGCAACCAAGCAGCTGGTAAAAATAAAGAGTTGTAGAAATAAAATGGAGTATTAAAGCGGAACCGTCGGTCTTTTCATTCGCTCTACCTGAACGGGTATAGGTCCCGCATCGATGGCAGGCTCTTTTGCTGATATGGGCCAGCCATCGGTTGCGCTCCACAGTTTTGTCGCTTAACAGGGGCTCTTGCCGGGTGGAGTGGCCTTCCGCTCGCGTGCCCTTTTATGATATAGGGTTATGTGATTTCATTGCTTGACTCTATAGCATGAATTGGTTACGTTTGCGCTTCTCATTTGAGTGAAAGAGGCATACAAAGTGCTTTTGTGTGAGTTTTCTTCTCAAATGGGAAGTACATGGGCACTTCTACGTTTGGATCTTGATCCGGTTGGGAGGGTGCGAGGGGCACCACATCTATCTGGATGCCCCACTTTTATTTGTGGGCCATAAGAATCGTCGGTTGACGACGAAGTTCCCTTTAGTCCGTCTATCTTCCCCAGTTCCAGTTTGTCTTTTTCGTCTCCAATCTCCAACCCTAAGTTGGTTACCTCCTTTTTTTTGACTTCGGTCGACTTTTTTGTGATCAAGGAATTCGTGAATCCGAAATTCTTTTGCAGTGGAACCTTGTGCTGGGGAAAAGTACCCGCCCCATGACATCGCAAAGCTAACCTGCCAGCGCACTCACGCGTCCCCAGACAAGGTGAATCGCAGCGGATCTTACCATCCTCTTTCACCGAGGGAGCAGACCATCGCTGCAGTCCTTTACGTCCTTCACTGTAAGGTATAATACTCGAGATCTTCAGCGAAAGCTAACATAAACTCGTTAAGTACCCTATGATTCCTCTCAACTATAAGTTACCGAGTGTTTCATGATGATATGGAATGGAGAAAATTCTTTCAATTTTTAATAGCTTACAAACTTTTTGCGTTAATTTATTAGCATATTCTGTACCTCTATCGGATTTCAATACTTTAAACTGTCCATATCTCAATATAAAACTATTTGCCAGAGTATGAGCTATAGTTTTAGCATCTTTTGATTCAATTGATGATGCAACGAGAAATTTTGAGAGTTTGCATTACATCGTTAATATGTAACAATAGTGATTTGAAAGTCTTAAAGGTCCTACCTAAGACTGCGGAAACTGCAATGGGCTGGCCACGTGAATCGTATGGATGAACAACGTATACCCAAAAAGGTATTCGTTAGGAGAACTGAAGGCCGGAGACCAGTGTGGAAATTGAGGAAACGTTGGTCTGACTTGGTCGATGAAGACAGTTCATCGCTGCTCGGATTTCAAAATTCGAGGACGTGGTCAATGGACCGATACTGTTGGAGGTGCTATTTGCAGATAGTGAAGGCCCGAGAGGGGCTGTAGTGCCAAGAAGAAAGTTCCTGCCGTATCTATTCGTATTACTTCAAAAGGCGTTGAAGGTGTGTCAGTGTGGATTTGTCTTTCTTTGATATACCTAACAAGTTTCACAATTACTTATAAATTGTTTTACCATATTAATCATATTTTTTCAGCAATACACTTATTTAAGTTTTAATACTGCCTTCTTAACACCTAAATGGCTTCCATGTGGTGAATTGTGATACTCAGTAATACGCTTATTTTGAGTTATCTTGTTTTCTATTTTTATTTGTGGGGTGTATAATAATATTTTTTTATTTAGGGCGCTTATTATATTGTTCCTTTTACTATAACTTGTTAAAATATGTCTTTGAAATCTGCAATGTGTATTCACTCAAATAATTTATCATTATTGGCTAATGCCACATCATTGATTCCAATAATGGGTAGCGTCAAGTAGCTTTTCTACAATGAAATCGAAATTGGCATTAAGATTATCACTATGACACTGGTAATGTAAGGTCAATAGCTTGTCTTTATCAGAAACGGATCCACAGAAAGATCTATCACCAAGACTCTTACGTGTCAATGTTGATGGCTAATCCCCATCAGGAACGGATTCCCTGGAGATTTATCGCTAGAACAACTGATTAACACTTCATTCTTCGTAAAATAATTTTACAAAATCCTACTAAAACAGCGTCCTGTCTGTCCGTCTGTCCGTTCGCGCGTCTCTCCGTATGTCACAGCAGTTTTTCTCGCAAACTACCTAAGTTAGAAACATCAAATTATGTACGCAGGTATAAAGTGGTGCTCTCTTCAAAGCTCAACTTAATAAAAATAAGGTATTTAAGGGGGTCTCCCCATATAGGGGAGTAGCACCCGAAAAAAATTTTTCAAAAAAGGTAGCCGATATGGGTATGAAATGAAAGGTCTTGATGAGAACTTTTCAAGACAGGTATTAATTTGACACTTTTTGCTTGGAAGGGCGCATAGGGAGAGGAAATACACGAAAACTTTGTGCCCCCCCTCGCGATTAGACATCTGTGATCCAAAAAAACTGAAAAAAAACTATGGAGGGAGGTGTTTATGAGTATAACAACAACAAATTCCTTAGAAGTCAAAATTTGCTCAATTTCGTTAATAAAATCGTATGGGTACCCTAAAACCAAACGAAATTCGATATTTAAGTAGTTCTACAAAAGACACTTAAGCTTTGTAACTTTGATGAAATGATATACACGGAAGTTATAGCCATTTGAAAATTTTCCAATTACAACAATAATAACACATGATTTGATATTTTATGGACTTTCCATCGAATTAAATGAATTCACAAAATTCAAGTTCAATTCGCCACAAAGCGATACTCTAAGTTTTGAATGCCACATTTTTATTGTAATCAATCGAGTAACCCATTTTTCATTCATTTTTTAAAACTTTGAAACAAAAGTTAATTCATTGTTCAATTGTTGGTTGGTCTGTATCATAGCTGCTGAACGTTATTAAAAGAATTTTAACGAACTTTTGAGCTTTTTGCTGAACGCATTAAATAAAAATAATAAAATCAAAGTCCGGGACAAAAGAGTCCCAGCGCAAACATTTGGAGGCCCCGACGAGATACACTTGGTATTCGCCGTACATAACTGAATAATTGTTTTTTCCCCGGTGAACAGGTCGTGAAGTGTTGTGTGGTGTTTTGTGTAGTATCGTCGTGTATCCACGCTTTCCGTTTCCGGGCGTTTTCCAAATTTCTACTCGATGGCGAATGTGGATCACCTGATCGAGGCCCTAAAAGTATTGGCTCGAATCACCGAAGGCGTCATTTCAAACTACATGAAGGATTCACCCTCAAGGAAGCAGAAAGCCGGGTATCTTGCGGAGCGACTGATATGGGCCAGCCATCGGTTGCGCTCCACAGTTTTGTCGCTTAACAGGGGCTCTTGCTGGGTGGAGTGGCCTTCCGCTCGCGTACCCTTTTATGATATAGGGTTATGTGATTTCATTGCTTGACTCTATAGCATAAATTGGTTACGTTTGCGCTTCTCATTTGAGTGAAAGAGGCATACAAAGTGCTTTTGTGTGAGTTTTCTTCTCAAATGGGAAGTACATGGGCACTTCTACGTTTGGATCTTGATCCGGTTGGGAGGGTGCGAGGGCACCACATCTATCTGGATGCCCCACTTTTATTTGTGGGCCATAAGAATCGTCGGTTGACGACGAAGTTCCCTTTAGTCCGTCTATCTTCCCCAGTTCCAGTTTGTCTTTTTCGTCTCCAATCTCCAACCCTAAGTTGGTTACCTCCTTTTTTTTGACTTCGGTCGACTTTTTTGTGATCAAGGAATTCGTGAATCCGAAATTCTTTTGCAGTGGAACCTTGTGCTGGGGAAAAGTACCCGCCCCATGACATCGCAAAGCTAACCTGCCAGCGCACTCACGCGTCCCCAGACAAGGTGAATCGCAGCGGATCTTACCATCCTCTTTCACCGAGGGAGCAGACCATCGCTGCAGTCCTTTACGTCCTTCACTGTAAGGTATAATACTCGAGATCTTCAGCGAAAGCTAACATAAACTCGTTAAGTACCCTATGATTCCTCTCAACTATAAGTTACCGAGTGTTTCATGATGATATGGAATGGAGAAAATTCTTTCAATTTTTAATAGCTTACAAACTTTTTGCGTTAATTTATTAGCATATTCTGTACCTCTATCGGATTTCAATACTTTAAACTGTCCATATCTTAATATAAAACTATTTGCCAGAGTATGAGCTATAGTTTTAGCATCTTTTGATTCAATTGATGATGCAACGAGAAATTTTGAGAGTTTGCATTACATCGTTAATATGTAACAATAGTGATTTGAAAGTCTTAAAGGTCCTACCTAAGACTGCGGAAACTGCAATGGGCTGGCCACGTGAATCGTATGGATGAACAACGTATACCCAAAAAGGTATTCGTTAGGAGAACTGAAGGCCGGAGACCAGTGTGGAAATTGAGGAAACGTTGGTCTGACTTGGTCGATGAAGACAGTTCATCGCTGCTCGGATTTCAAAATTCGAGGACGTGGTCAATGGACCGATACTGTTGGAGGTGCTATTTGCAGATAGTGAAGGCCCGAGAGGGGCTGTAGTGCCAAGAAGAAAGTTCCTGCCGTATCTATTCGTATTACTTCAAAAGGCGTTGAAGGTGTGTCAGTGTGGATTTGTCTTTCTTTGATATACCTAACAAGTTTCACAATTACTTATAAATTGTTTTACCATATTAATCATATTTTTTCAGCAATACACTTATTTAAGTTTTAATACTGCCTTCTTAACACCTAAATGGCTTCCATGTGGTGAATTGTGATACTCAGTAATACGCTTATTTTGAGTTATCTTGTTTTCTATTTTTATTTGTGGGGTGTATAATAATATCTTTTTATTTAGGGCGCTTATTATATTGTTCCTTTTACTATAACTTGTTAAAATATGTCTTTGAAATCTGCAATGTGTATTCACTCAAATAATTTATCATTATTGGCTAATGCCACATCATTGATTCCAATAATGGGTAGCGTCAAGTAGCTTTTCTACAATGAAATCGAAATTGGCATTAAGATTATCACTATGACACTGGTAATGTAAGGTCAATAGCTTGTCTTTATCAGAAACGGATCCACAGAAAGATCTATCACCAAGACTCTTACGTGTCAATGTTGATGGCTAATCCCCATCAGGAACGGATTCCCTGGAGATTTATCGCTAGAACAACTGATTAACACTTCATTCTTCGTAAAATAATTTTACAAAATCCTACTAAAACAGCGTCCTGTCTGTCCGTCTGTCCGTTCGCGCGTCTCTCCGTATGTCACAGCAGTTTTTCTCGCAAACTACCTAAGTTAGAAACATCAAATTATGTACGCAGGTATAAAGTGGTGCTCTCTTCAAAGCTCAACTTAATAAAAATAAGGTATTTAAGGGGGTCTCCCCATATAGGGGAGTTGCACCCGAAAAAATTTTTTCAAAAAAGGTAGCCGATATGGGTATGAAATGAAAGGTCTTGATGAGAACTTTTCAAGACAGGTATTAATTTGACACTTTTTGCTTGGAAGGGCGCATAGGGAGAGGAAATACACGAAAACTTTGTGCCCCCCCTCGCGATTAGACATCTGTGATCCAAAAAAACTGAAAAAAAACTATGGAGGGAGGTGTTTATGAGTATAACAACAACAAATTCCTTAGAAGTCAAAATTTGCTCAATTTCGTTAATAAAATCGTATGGGTACCCTAAAACCAAACGAAATTCGATATTTAAGTAGTTCTACAAAAGACACTTAAGCTTTGTAACTTTGATGAAATGATATACACGGAAGTTATAGCCATTTGAAATTTTTCCAATTACAACAATAATAACACATGATTTGATATTTTATGGACTTTCCATCGAATTAAATGAATTCACAAAATTCAAGTTCAATTCGCCACAAAGCGATACTCTAAGTTTTGAATGCCACATTTTTATTGTAATCAATCGAGTAACCCATTTTTCATTCATTTTTTAAAACTTTGAAACAAAAGTTAATTCATTGTTCAATTGTTGGTTGGTCTGTATCATAGCTGCTGAACGTTATTAAAAGAATTTTAACGAATTTTTGAGCTTTTTGCTGAACGCATTAAATAAAAATAATAAAATCAAAGTCCGGGACAAAAGAGTCCCAGCGCAAACATTTGGAGGCCCCGACGAGATACACTTGGTATTCGCCGTACATAACTGAATAATTGTTTTTTCCCCGGTGAACAGGTCGTGAAGTGTTGTGTGGTGTTTTGTGTAGTATCGTCGTGTATCCACGCTTTCCGTTTCCGGGCGTTTTCCAAATTTCTACTCGATGGGGAATGTGGATCACCTGATCGAGGCCCTAAAAGTATTGGCTCGAATCACCGAAGGCGTCATTTCAAACTACATGAAGGATTCACCCTCAAGGAAGCAGAAAGCCGGGTATCTTGCGGAGCGACTGCGGCAACTAGAGGCCGCGTGGGAAGATATCGAATTAGGCGAAAGTCAAATCCGATCCCTACCGGAGGTCGCTCCGTCGCACGAGTATTTTACTCAATATGGAGATATAGTACACTACCAAAGGCAACTTCCTCCGTTACCAGCAGCAATTCCGTGCTTAAATGCATGCCAAAACACATGTGAATACACCTACCGGGGAACAGTCGCCAAAAAGGCTCAAAATTTAGGATAGTGAGGACAAGGAATACACTACAGAAGCCTCAGCACCAAGAGATACCAGTGTGGTCAGGATGCTGCGTCGCTACAAAGTCATGGCAGGCTCGTTGATGAGGATTATTGACCATTTGGACTGAAAGGAGATCACTCGGACCTAGCGCAGGCGTAAACTTATGACCCTCCAACGAGGTTGGTAATAGCTAGATGAATATCACCTGCAGATCGTCGAGTTCCATGACGATCCTGAAGCGTATGGTTTTAACGTGCAACAGCACACTCATTTGGAAGAGCTTACCCAAGATTGGGTCATACGCCTGGAATCAAAAATGGATGAGCTCAGCGTCACGCCTGCCTCAGTGACTCTGTCTGTGACTCCTCTTACCATACCTCTGCCGAAAATAAAACTCCCCACCTTCGATGGGAACTATTTACATTGGCAACAATTCCAAGACTTGTTCATGCAAACGGTGCATAGCCAACTGATGTCCAAGTACCAAAAGCTATAACACCTCAAGGACAGTTGCATCAAAGAAGCGGAGCTTTTGATTCAAAATTTTACATTGTCAGATGACAACTACGAGGCGGCTTGGATAACCTTGAAGGAAAGGTACGACTACTGGCAACTATTGGTAGCGACGCTCATCAACAAATTGATGAGTCAGCCATCTCATGCTATTGAAAGGCCACCAGTGGCAACAATAAAGACTCTACATGAGGCACCACACAAGAATATCTCAGAGGCCTAGAGAGCCTGCAAGTGTTTACAAAGGACTGGGATCAATTGCTGCTACATGTGCCAAAAATCCAATAATTGGATCCAGTGACTCACGAATCATACGAACAATCGTTATCCAACCCGCTGCAAAGAGACTAAGTTTCTTGTGCGCTAAGAAGTTGTCCGTGAATTGCCTTCGAGAAGGAGATCAGGGTTCCAGCTACGTGGCCAGAAGTTGAAAGCAGTGTTTCAAGAATTATAACACCCTGCTACATCTGCCTGGAGACAACAAACCCAAAGAAACCAAGACGATATCCTCGAGCACGACAATGCCCAATCAAGACTCGAGACCGCAAGCAAATGCAGAACCACCATCGCTCGCTTTGACGGCTCTGATGGAGCCCCGACCCCAAGGACATGTACTTCTGGGCACAGTCGTCATCAAGCAATGGGAAGACGATGGAATGTCAAGCTGTGCTGGATCTGGGCTCACAAACAAACCGAGCCCCCAAAAGAATCATCAAAAATTGGGCTTATCATCGATACCACACCTTGCCCTCATTGAAAGGGTAGGCAGTAGTACTGAGAAGGCATACCATAAGGTGAACCTCGGCCTAAGATCCAAATTATGTAGTAATCGAGCAGTCACACTAGCAAACTGCTCGAAAACCTTCCTATATCCTATTCAAAATTTCAATGGTAGATTTAGAAAATCATTACTTATTTCCCTTTATAATCGTAATTTACAAAATAGTTTTCTTTCTTATTATTATTATTATCATTAAATATAACTTTATATCTATTTTCCCCTAAAGTAAATTTAAATGCTTTCCTTTAATTATATTTTTCTTGAAATTTAATTTTTATTACTATTTAAAATTTTTCTACTTCAGTTAAATTTTGGTTTTAAAAACTTTAAATCTGCCCATTGAAATTTAGGATGTGGCAACACTGATTTAGTGCAGGCCAACGGTTTATTACATGACGGAATGCATTCGAGTTCAGCTGATTGAATTTTTACGGTATGATTGTCTGCCATCGAGCAGTTCAGTATATGTGGTGAGTGTCGAAGCTGATAAAAGTAGTGGGAAATACGTGAATTGCCATATTCTATAGAATTAATGTGCATTCAACTCCAATTTGTGTGGAAAATAATACGAAACGAAGATTGATAACAATCAGTTCAAGATTGCAGATAACGACGCTGCGAGTTTAGTCTTTTTTCTTGTTAATGGACAGCTTGAAAACGGAGAATCAGGTTTTGGGAATGTTGAACAGTGAGTCGCTGTTGTAATATATAGATAGTTACATGTATTTCGGAATGATTTTGGAAAATAATTTATCACCAAGTGAGGAAGACGGAAATGATTGGTGATTAACTTAACGATTATATAAAAACGGCAGACGAAAGTGTATTTTGGAAAGTGATAATTATCGCCATTTCGTTCGTTCGCAACTGATTGAAGTGTATGTTCGAGGCCCGTTAAAGTGCTAACGCAAGTTTGAAAGGAAATAAAGAAACGTTTACATAAAAATAAAACGGGATAATGTCAAGATAAATATTATTTAACTGATATGGAATGTTAAAGTGCTAAAGCAAGTTTGAAAGAAAATAAAGAAACGTTTAAATAAAAAAAGAACGGGATAATTTCGAGATAAATATTATTTAACTGATATGGAATGTTAAAGTGCAGGCGCAAGTTTGAAAGGAAATAAAGAAACGCTTACATAAAAGTAAAACGGGATAAATTCAAGATATATATTATTTTATTTGGTTCCATATGTTAAAGTTTTAAGATATTGTGATTTTTTTAAACAAATTATGAGTGCCTCCTGCATTGAAGAAATTTAAACATACAAAAATCGATAATTTTTTGCATCATTCCAAGAGTTACAGATGTGCCCACCCCATCTTCGAGCGCTTGTCGAGGAGGATGTGGGTAAGTACCCTTTTGTTGTCTCTTATTTATTATACGATTATTTTTTGGCTTCTTAGATGATTATTAATTTTTTAAATTTCCGTAAATTTTTTTTTGTACTTTTAAATGGTTGTTAATTTCCTTAAATTTTGTTTTTTTTTGGAAAAAACGGAAACAAAATTCATTAGTTATTATTGGGGTCAAATGAGATAGTTACTTGGAAATAAATGCATGTTATATCTGTATGATTCTTTCCTGTATAGTAGATTTTAATTTGTAGCCCGTTGTAAAAAAAGCGCCTCCGTACTTAAACCAAAATTGTCATTCATTTAAATGGGTAATGCAATTAATCTTTTTCACAAGCGGCTAAAGGGTCAATGCTGATTTAAAAATTTTCCCATGGCTATGTTAGTAATATGATATTTTAGTGTTGACCCAAAACTGAATGTAGTCAGGATTCTAGTGCATTTAGAAAGACGTTGAATAAGGCAGGCAACAAAATATTATTATCACATTGTTTAGTTTTATCCTACGTTTTTTGAATAAATATAGTTTTTTTATAAAATACCTGAAATAAAAATGGAAAGCTAAATTATAAACTCGTTCTTAACATTCCTACATGGCTGACCAGGTATAGGACCCGCCACGATGGTAGGCTGTTCGAGAAAAATGGCTAGCCATCGGGCGTGCTCCATCAATTTGTAGTTTTCAGAGGCTCTTGCCGGGTTGAGTGGCCTTCCGCTCGCGTGCCCTTTTATGGCATAGGGTTATATAATCCGATCACATAATTCTATAACATAAATCGGTCACGTCCATATTTCTCTTTTGATGGGAAAGCTCATGCAAAGTATGTTTGTATGAGTTTTCCACTCAAAAAGGAAATATATGGCCACTTCAACATTTAGACCTTGATCCGGTTGGGCGGGTGTGAGGGGGCACCACATCCGTCCAGATGCTCCACTCTTATTTGTGGGCCATAAGAATCTCCGGGTAACGACGAAATCTCCGCAAGTCCGTTTGTTTCCACTCGTTTCAACTTGTTCTCTGAACAAGCAATTTCCACCCTCAGTTAGTTAACCCCATTTTTCGACTTCGGTCGACCTTTTCTGAGACCCAAGAATTCTTGAATGCGTAATTTCTTGTAGTGAGTCCTTGTGCAAGGGGGAATGAACCCACTCCATGACACCGCAACGCTAGCCTGCCATCGCATTCACGCGTCCCCAGACAAGGCCAATCTCGGCAGATGTTACCATCCCCTTTCGCCAAGGCAGCAGACCATCGCTGCAGTCCTTTACGGACATCTGTATACCTACATTACTCTATAAAATGGCGTTCAACGTGGGGCACAAAAAGCCCGGCTGTATCAACAGTCGTGAGCACGAGACAGTCCATCGTCTCTAGGTGTCCCTACAAGGTGTCCAGATTCATGGCGGGAGGTAGCTACTTAGGGATATTGCACAAATCGTGCCCCAGCATTCTAGTAACTTCCGGATGTGTGTTGTTCTCGGACATCAATATCGTTTGGACCTGCTTTTGACTCATACTTTGGTGGCTTACCCCCATCGTATGACTAGTAAGGCTAAATTATATTAGAGTCCTTATGTGTATTCGGAAGTTACTATCCCAACATCCTATCCACAGAGGATTCTGATCTGCGTCCCAAACCAAGTGGTGCCTAAGTGTATTTCACTACATGGATCTTGATTTCATATGATTGGCTGTTTAGCTAGTCCATGACTATCCGTGACAAGACACGCGCTGCCTGTGGGTCATTCAACCTGGGCTGACAAGTTGTCACTTGTGAAAACTTGCGGAGAAAGGAGCACTTCCGGACCCTGATCCTTATGGTGCCGCAAGAGAGTGGTCAATGTGACGCAACAGGAGGAGTGTGCCATTGGTGTCCTACCTTGGAAAGCAACAGAGGGAATGGAAAGACCGAATTCTCATGGTAATGTTTCTCTTTAGCACACAATCATTTATAGCTCACCACTTTCGGCCACTCCCTTATATATATATATATATATATATATATATATTTTTTTTTTTTTTTGATTTGCTCTTTTCATTACTATAAACATTCCTTAACCTTAATATCTTTCAATTTTAGGTTTTCTATATAATCCTGATTGGTTACAGAAATGCTGACCAAAAGAACGCAAGAGAGGAGGAAGTTGAGGTCAGATGCCGGACCAGCGCTCTTGTGCTCCATATGCCATGAGGTCATGGACGAATTGACCAGCCAGAGTTTGCCGTGTGGACACAGACTTCACCAACTGTGTTTCGTCCAACTGCAGCGAACCGCATTAACGAACCCGCTCTGTCGCCAGCCTCTAGAATCTACAGGGCCAGCAACAGAACGACCTCAGTCCTTCATCGCTAGTGGAGCAATGCCCAAAGGTGGACTTCCTCCACCAGCTACAATGGGTGCACACGGTGATGACAGTGGAGCCAGAGCCTTACCGACCAGCCGACCCGGTATCGAACCCTCATCCTCAGCGTCACCTGAGATGTCGCAGCTACTGGCGGTCATACAAGCTATGGCCACCAGTATGGACAGATAAGGCTACAATTACAGTGTCTGTCTGTTCTACAGCTAACTACGCAACCTTCCACCTCAACAGCCAGAGCGGACTATATAGGGCCACTAGTCACTGTAGTGGGTGATTCAGCACCTCCCTGGCTCAGCGGAGCCATGAACCCCATGGCGCCAGAGTACAGGCCCAGGTGAGAGGTCCTGACTTCGCGGCCGCCTCAGCAGAGTCATATGATTGCCTGGAGCCCTGAGCGAGAAATTTTCGAACAGGCAGCTCAGGACCGCGGCTCAATGCTCTGGTATAACTGGGACCTACCATCTTCAGCCCAGCCAAGAGCTCGCGGGATGGGCAGACCTGCTCTTCGCGAAGAGGCCGTACCGGGACAGTCTAGCTACCAACGTAATCGTTCGCCTTGTGCTATCCCACCATCTAAGATAGCGCATATAGTGGCAAGCTGGAAGCTTGTGTTTACGGGCCAGGCTGACCCTACGATCATCGGGTCCTTCTTGAGAAGGTTCGAGAACATGACCTCACTGAACTTAGGAGGGAACATGAGAGCCGTTATCCGCTATGCGTAGATGCTCTTTAACGGGAGAGCTCTTCGGTGGTTTTGGCGTTTTGTCGACACGTTTCCCACTTTTGGTTGGAAAACCTTGAAACATGCAGTATTGCGGGAGTTTACGCCAGTCGAGGGAGACGACACGCTGAAGAAGAGAATACAAAATAGACGCCAACAGGCACAGGAGATCGCAGATGAGTATTACGAAGTCCTGTGCTGCCTGTTGGAGCGTCTAATAGTCCCCATGCCAGAGTCTGAGTTCCTCAGCCTCTTCTGGGAGGGGATCAGGCCGGAGCTGCGATAGCGACTGGTGTTCACCCCGCGCCAAAACGTGCATACGCTTCGCGCGTCAGCGAAGGAACGGGAAGTGGTGCAATATTCGCAGCGTTCCGCGTCTCAGAGTAAACATTTTGGCTGACGAGAGCAGCTAGAACGACGCGCGATCGCTGAGCCCGAGCACCGCGTGCCAGCTTTAACCGTATCAGCTGGTCTCATTTCATCCACCGTCGTCAGCACGCCGGAGACTTTTCCTCCATTATCCACTGATTTAGACCCAAAACATGAATTTGAAATACATGAACTGGCTCCCAGGATACGGACAGGACACCGCTTCACCGCATGCCAAGCGGAGGCTAACATTTTTTGCTTCCATTGTGGGAAGCCAGATACTTTCGCGCCAAACTGCACCAATTACAAGAAGCCAAAAACTTGCTAGCGAGTGCGCACGACAGCCAGCAGCACTCGCGACAGATTCAGTAACAGAACGGCACGCCATCCCGTCTACTGACAGTTCCACCACGACCAGTTCCTTGCCAGTAAACCCACTAGAGTCAAACACTACGATATCATTGTTAGTATACGATGCAACAGATGCCACGTCTTCTCCGAAGACTTCTTCAAAGACAGTGCTGAAGCGATCACATCAAGTACTGCTCGAAGAATCCCAGCAGCCACAGATTCGTGTATTTAAACCGTACCATAATAGGTTGCAGAAGTATATTGCTGCACGAGAGAGGATTTTGGCCGCAGAAGACGTCACCCCACGCCTGCACAAAACTAAGTGGTCAACTCGTCGTTGGAGGAACCTTGCTCCGCAAACGATGACCCAGCTGATGGACAAAGTAATTGCACCTCGTCTGACACAGCAAGTATTCGTGTACCTGGATTATCTTCTACTCATCACGGAAACGATCGACCAACATCAGAACATCGTGCTTGATACTCTCTCGCAAATGTTTTCACCCGAGGGAGCCAAATCGACAGTGAATGACGAGGAAAAAGGTGACAAGCTACAGTGCGAAAATTATAGAGGCATATCACTACTTTGCACGGCGTGCAAAATATTTTCTAAAATAAATAAAATCGGATCATACGCCAACAGTATTATTGGGGAGTATCAAGGTGGTTTTAGGTTTAGGAAGTCCGCCCCCACGTACCCGAGGAAATTCCCGCAGGGAGAAAGCCGGTCGACAAGAACATTCTTGGAGGCTAACATTCTTTGGGGAGTGCCGCCCCCACGGACCCGAGGATATGGGGGGTGCCATGAGGTTCCCTCCTGGGATAACAGGTAACGACTCTGATTGTATCTGGACTACGCTTTGGACAACGAACTGGAATTGACGCTTTGGGCTGGCGGATATGATGGTTTGGACCTAGTTGCTTTGCACAGTAGCGCCGAGGTGAAACTCGTGTGTGAACGGCTCCAACTCAACTATCATACCGTCTCCGTCCCGGTAAAACCTTGACAGGCCTCGGAGTACGGTCGAAGTTCGCACCATTGGGTTGGTGGTGTAGGTTCGGTTGAGACGGACTCCCGATTAGCGCTGGTCTGGCTCTGAGCACTTGTCCCCATAAGGGCTTGTGCCAACCCTCGCATGGCCTCCCTGCTCTGCAAAGATAACCATGGGACCAAAAAGGTGACTACACTACGAACGGAGACAGCGGCTCCGAGGGGGGACCTAACAAAACTGGAGCAATCAATAGACCAAAAAAAATCCAAAAAAAGAAAGAAAAAATAATAGCAACGACGACGTAACCAGCGGTTGCAGCCACGATGTCAACAGTATATCGAGAGCTGTACTAACCACGAAAACAACAAAGACTAACACGACGACAGTGACGGTAGACGAAAAACGGAGAACAGCAGACAGTCTGGTGCAGACTGAGATTCCTGCGGCGTTTGGGCGCAGCAAAAAAACTATGCGAACACCCGAGCGTCCTATTAAGGAGTAGTGGGAGACTCGGCAGGATGCTTCAGGTGTTCGAGCAGTGGAAGATAACATGAAGAGCACCGAAAATTCGATTGTCACCGCTGCGATCGTTACTAAGACAAGCGATGCATGGGTCACAAATCCCGACATTGCAACGAAAAATCCAGAAGCAAACGAGGAGATTACGGCACTAAAAGCAAAGAGTGACCAGACACCGCGTAATAGTACCGCCAACGTTGAAAATGTGGCGGAAGTATTGCACTCGGAAACGGAACGCGAAAACCTCTCCCAAGGATGGTTGCAAGGTACAATTGCGGCCCAGCGATACGAAGAAGAAGGACTACTTCGAAAAGCGAGAGATGTTCTGAAAAGAATACAAGCTGCATGCGACTCCCCAAAAATTAGCAAAGTAGGCTCCTTGAACTAGAGGAGCTCCTAGATTGCATAGAGCACTATCCGAGAAGCTGGTTAAGGGCCGAAGATGAACAGAAGGCTAAAGAGGCGCTTGGGGCAAAATCTAAAGGCGGCATGCAGATAGCTCCATCATTAAAAGTCAATAAAAGAATGGCTTCTAGCCCAATCGAAAGAGATCCGGATAAAAGAAGGAAGGAAGAGGCACTTGACGGGCGTGGAGCACCAGATCAGGGGTTCCAGATAGTGCTTACAAAAGGAGCGGAGAAAGCCGCAAAGAAACTCCTTCAAAAAAGCCAGAAAATAAAGTTCGCACGAACGCCCAATTAGAAAAAGGACCTGATGCAAAACAAGAGAGGCAGAAGCCCCGACGAAGACCCCGGCAGCAGGCACTGCTTGTAAAGCCCCAAGATGTTGACTTGACCGAAAACGACGCCGAACAATCCCTGAACAAGGGCAAAGTACGAATTGGGTGGGTTGTCTGTAGGATACGGCGAAGAGCAACGCCTCTTCAATGTTTCAAATGCCTTGGTTTTGGTCACACCACACAAGTATGCAAAGGACCCGATAGGAGTTCCCTATGTTACAAATGCGGTGAAACGGGTCATAAAAGAAAAGAGTGTACGAAGGAGGCACACTGTATCCTTTGGAAGGATGCTGGTCCAAAACTTGATTTTGAACACGTCTTGGGATCAGGAAAATGCCGGGTGTTCCAGGAAGCCCTAGCCAAGGCAAAATAAGAGCTTCGATGACCCGCATCCTGCAGCTAAACCTACACCGCAGTTCAACCGCCCAAAATCTGCTTGAGCAGTTTGCGAGGGACAGGAAAGCCGACTTCTTGCTGCTGAGTGAGCAACACCATAATAAAAGTCTTGCATTATGGTACTCTGATGACACTAGTACTGCCGCTATCTGGGTTCGGAACAGTGACTTTCAGGCGGAGAGTTGTGGACGGGGGGATGGTTTCGAAAGGGTTCGGTGCTCAGGGATCATCTTCTTTAGCGTGTACCTAACGCGTAACGAATCGATATCATCTTTCCAAGCCATGCTTAATGCTCTGGAGGGCGCTGTCTCGAGCGCAGAGGGTAAAGTGCTCGTTGGGGGCGACTTCAATGCTAAAGCAATCGAATGGGGCATGCCTCAGACGGATCCGCGGGGAAAACGAATCCTGGAAATGGCGGCCAGGACGGCCCTCGTCGTACTAAACTCCGGAAATACGCCGACTTCCCGCCGTATTGGCTGTGGGGGAAGCATACCGGACGTGACATTCGCCTCGGAGTCCTTAGTATGGAGGATATACAACTGGAAAGTATTGGAGGACTACTCAGCCAGTGATCACCAGTGCATTCTGCTTGAGATAAGTGATGCTATCTCCCGACGTCCGCGCTCTCGGCCTTCTACAACTGGATGGAACATTGGAAGAATGGACGTCGAGAGGTTCGTCAAGGCTCTCACAGCGGGTGAGCCGCTGCAGGGAGCTCCGGAGGGGACGGAAGAACTGCCAGCTCAAGACGTGGTGAACTCTACTATGAGCATAATCACGACTGCTTGCTGCGCTTCTGTACCCCGTCGAAGACCCCGGCACGGCAAGCCCCCAAGGCACTGGTGGTCTACTAAAATCGCTGAAAAGCGGAGGGAGTGTCACAAGCTTCGGCGTGAGGCTCAACGGGCGCGGAACCGTGACGAGGCATGCAACCAGGTGGCAGCATATAAGTCGGCCAGGAAATGCCTTCGCAAACTGATCAACAGTAGCAAGGCTCGCTGCTGGCAAGACCTAGTGGACAATGTGAACAAGGATCCGTGGGGCCTTGGCTACAAGCTGGTCATGGAGAAACTTGGTGCCCTACGGAAGCCTTGTATACATGACGCGGAAAAGATGGACGCGATAGTGCGGGGACTCTTCCCCGCCCATCCCGTCCGTGTTGACGCTGTCCATGGTGAAACAGCAGTAGAGTGCCCACTCTTCACACAGCTGGAACTGGAGGAGGCAGTCCTCTCCCTGAAAGCGAGGAAGGCTCCAGGTCCAGATGGTGTTTCAGCTGAGGTTTTGCAGCTCGTCTATCACCATTGTCCTGACTTGCTGCTCAGTACATTCAACGCTTGCCTACGGGACGGGGTTTTCCCGGTACGATAGAAGGTGGCGAGGCTCGTGCTGGTCAGCAAGGGGAAGGGAAATCCCGAATCGCCGTCTGCATACCGCCCGTTATGCATGCTAGACACGGCTGGGAAAGTGCTAGAGAAACTCATCAAGGGAAGACTCACTGACGCGATTCGTTCTGCTGGGGACCTATCTCCTCGGCAGTACGGCTTTAGAGCAGGACGTTCTACCATTGATGCGATTGCAGAGGTGGTGAACGCGGTCCAAAAAGCAGAGGCACATAGTCGCACCAAGCGACGGATCGTCCTGTTGGTGACACTCGACGTCAGGAATGCGCTTGGTCGGCTATGCGGATGATGTTGCGGCTCGGGTCGCTGGCGCAACTTAGGCTTGGTATGTTAATGCGCCGAGTGAGGGACTGGCTGACTACTCGCAGGCTCAGTTTAGCACTGGAGAAAACCGAAGTGGTCATCTTGATAAAAAAGAGAATCCCTAGAGTAAGGATGATCTGTATTGGAGATATACAAATCGAATCGAAGCCAGCGGTGAAGTACCTAGGGCTACTGATCGACTCGAAGATGAGTTTCTCTGAGCAAATCAGGGCAACGGCTGAGAAGGCTGCTTCGGGAATATCGGCCCTGAGTCGACTTATGGCCAACGTAGGGGGACCCAGCCCATCAAGAAGACGCCTCTTGATGAGTGCTGTAGGGTCAGTGCTACTGTATGGAGCAGAGGTATGGGGCGACACTCTCAGCAAGGAGGTATACCGAAAACGTTTGGCACAGGTACAGAGAAGAGGAGCACTGAGAATTGCATCTTCGTATCCAACAGTCTCCGACTCGGCGGAAAGAGTGATTGCAGGCGTGATACCTGTCGCCTTCCTTGCTAGAGAGCGCCACGCTATTTACCTGCACCGAAACGAGGATGTGAGGGAGATGGTTGTCCGCGAGGAGAAACAACGCTCGCTCAACGATTGGCAGCAGTCTTGGGGGAATTGCACGAAGGGAAGGTGGACTGCGCGCCTCATCCTGGATGTGAGACCGTGGCTTAATCGAAGGCATTGTGAGACTGACTTCTATCTGACCCAGCTTTTGAGCGGGCACGGGTGTTTTCAGTCTAACCTGCATAAGATCGGTAAGTCACGGTCTCCCGATTGTCGGTTTTGCCCAGGAGAGGAGGATAATGCCTGTCACACATTTTTTGCGCGTACAAAATGGGTCAGGCTGCGAAGGGAACTCTACAGGGAGACGGGAGAGCCACCCCGGATAATATAGTTGCGGTGATGCTCGAATCGGTTGACAAATGGAACCAGGTGGCACATTATGCTCGGGCAGTCCTAAAATATAAAAGGGACTCACAGCAGCCGGAGGCGCTGGGGCTGGGGGATCGCTCTTCTGGCATTTCCTCTTCCCTCTCCCC
The DNA here is from genome assembly GCA_963969285.1 of Odontomyia ornata. Classification (NCBI taxonomy): domain Eukaryota; kingdom Metazoa; phylum Arthropoda; class Insecta; order Diptera; family Stratiomyidae; genus Odontomyia; species Odontomyia ornata. The sequence goes on from OZ017739.1 coordinate 207,086,431, forward strand.
TCCCGCTAGGAAAGGGACTCCCCAGCTTGAAGGCGCCCCACGGCGTAACAAACCGAGACCTTGTCCGAAGTAATGTGTCAAACGGTTCCAGGCTAGGTTTTCAGATTGACAGGGGAGGTGTTTAGTGGGTAGTTCAAGGGTATCCTCCATGGGAGTCCCACACTGCCGGACTCGGCGGGTGTAAATGCCTTCACCTCCCTACCAAAAAAAAAGTTGTTTTAGGGCAGGTAGCTCAACAACAGACCAATTGTTTACAGTCAAGCAGGTACTTGAAAAGTGCTGGGAGTTCAACATAGACGTACACCAAATTTTCGTTGACTTCAAGCAAGCATAGGACGGTATTGATCATAACGTACTGTACCAAATAATGCTTGCTTTTGGCATCCCAGCCAAATTAGCCCGTCTTACCTAAATGACAATGACGTCGACAACCTCCCAAGTCTGCATCAATAAGCAACTCACCGATGCCTTTGACACAAATATCGGACTAAAACAGGGAGATGGGCTGCCCCCATTGCTACTCAATTTGGCTGTGGAGTACGTAATATGGAAGCTACCTGTCGATACACAAGGTACATTACTATACAAGTCAAGTCAGCTAGTGGCCTATGCGGATGACATCAACACGTTGTCACGGTCATTAACAACTGCCAAAGAACTCCTCCTGAAACTCGACAGCAAAGCAAAACTAGTAGGGCTACAAATCAACGAAAATAAAACAAAGCTCATGACGCAGTCGAGGGAAAATACCTCAAACACCCAAAATATCACACTTGGCGAATACAGTATCGAAAATGTTAGCGAATTTGTGTATTTAGGCGCCAAAATAACGAAAACGGGCAATGAAGGAGACAAAATACGCCGAAGAATACAGCTCGCAAGTAAAATATTTTATTCAGTATTGACGATCTTGAAGACCAGCAGCATACACAGGAAAACAAAGCTCCAAATATACAAATCTGTGATAAGACCTGTGTTATGCTATGAGTGTGAAACATGGACCCTAACCCAAGCATATGCAAATATATTGAACGCCTTTGAACGATGGGTCCTGGGGCGAATCATTGGAGCGAAGCTAGACGGGGACCAATGCAGAATTCGATACAACCATGAGCTGCATGAAATTTTGACGAACCGGAGGTTTCAAGGATTGTAAGACTGCGGAAGCTGCAATGGGCTGGACACATGAATCGTATGGACGAACAACGGATACCCAAAAAGGTATTTGTTTGAAGAACTGAAGGCCGGTGGCCAGTGGGGAAACTGAGGAGATGCTGGTCTGCCTCGGCCGACGAAGACAGCTCATCGCTGCCTGGATTTCTGAATTGGATGACGCGGTCAACGGACCGAGACCGTTGGAGGCGCTGTTTGCAGGAAGCGAAGACCCGAGAGGGGCTGTAGTGCTAAGAAGAAGAAGAAGACGAGGACCCCATTGTGATAGATTTAGGCAGCCCACATTTTGAATCAGACAGCTACAAAAAGTTGAGACAAACCATCGTAACCCAACAAACACAGTTGCCTGATTTGAAGTTAATGGACGGCTACGTGTATAGACGAAATGAATACGCTCCTGGTGATCCATGGCAGGAAGAAGAGTCCTGGAAATTCTGGGTACTGGAGGAATCGACACACCATCTGATCTTCCGCACACACGACCATCCTTGAAGTGCCCACGGAGGTTACGGTTGGACACTTCGGTGACTTCTTCTGGCCTCAAATGGCATCCCAAGTCAAAGACTACGTGATCGCCTGTGAGACCTGTAAAGGCACTAAAGCACCCAACCAGCCTCTTCGACCTCCTTTGGGTCAACTCAACGATCCAGATCTACTCGGTCCATGTCCTCAAACGGGAAATATATGGCCACGTAAACGTTCGGATCTTGATTTGGTTGGGTGGGTGCGAGGGGGCACCACATCCGTCCGGATGCCCCACTCTTCTTTGTGGGCCATAAGAATCCTCGGGTAACGACGAAGTCGCCGCAAGTCCGTTTGTTTTTTCTCGTTTCAACTTGTTCTCTGAACAATCCCCAACCATTCATCTTGTTCTCCGAACAATTCCCGAAAACATAAAACTGGCAGATCCGGACTTCCACCAAACGAAATGCATCGATATGTTGCTGAGTGCCAAACACTTTTACGAGGTTCAAGCGATTTGACAAATAAACTTAGGCTCATAGCTCCAAGTGCTCCAGAACACGCTCTTAGGGTGAATTATAGCTGGAAGAGTGATCACACTTCAAGTGTTTTCCGTGACATGTGGCATCCTGGCAGAAGATAACCAGCTTAATCAGCTCATCAAGCGATTTTGGGAGGTCAAGGAAGTACAGGATTCGCAGCACAAGCTTACGTTAACTGAAAAGGCTTGCGAAGCACATTTCTATCAGACAATGGCAAGATTTTCGATTGCAGTTTCTTGGGCAAACTCTCATTCAGCAAGGATCCTGAGACGTTATGTGATCCCCAAGTGGTGGCCCTTCGCAGATTCATTGCCTTGGAGCGTCAACTGGAGAGCAACGCTGATCTAAATCTTCCACACGAGTACTTCATGGAGGAGTATATTCGGCTTGAGCGTATGGAGGGGGTGACGTCACAGTAGCGGGAGGCATTACGATAGTCCCTTCCACATCGTTGTGTTCTGAAGCCTGACAGCAGTACAACCAAGCTGCAGGTTGTCTTTGATGCATCCAGTAAGACGACCACAAAGGCCCAGGGATCTATCCTTGGTCCGGACCTGTGGAACGTGTCTTACGACGGGCTACTTAGACTTGAGATGCCAGATGAGTCGCGCTTGGTCGGCTATGCGGATGATGTTGCGGCTCTGGTCGCCGGACGCACCGTTGAACAAGCGCAACTTAGGCTAGGTATGCTAATGCGCCGAGTGAGGGACTGGATGACTGCTTGTGGGCTCAGTTTAGCACTGGAGAAAACCGAAGTGGTCATCTTGACAAAAAAGAGAATCCCTAGAGTAAGGATGATCAGTATTGGAGATATACAAATCGAATCGGAGCCAGCGGTGAAGTACCTGGGGCTACTGATGGACTCGAAGATGAGTTTCTCTGAGCAAATCAGGGCAACGGCTGAGAAGGCTGCTTCGGGAATATCGGCCCTGAGTCGACTTATGGCCAACGTAGGGGGACCCAGCCCATCAAGAAGATGCCTCTTGATGAGTGCTGTAGGGTCAGTGCTACTGTACGGAGCAGAGGTATGGGGCGACGCTCTCAGCAAGGAGGTATACCGAAAACGATTGGCACAGGTACAGAGAAGAGGAGCACTGAGAATTGCATCTTCGTATCCAACAGTCTCCAACTCGGCGGTGAGGGTGATTGCAGGCATGATACCTGTCACCCTCCTTGCTAGAGAGCACCGTGCCATTTACCTGCGCCGAAACGAGGATGCGAAAGAAATGGTTGTCCGCCAGGAGAGACAACGCTCGCTCAACGATTGGCAGCAGTCTTGGAGGAATCGCACGAAGGGAAGGTGGACTGCGTGCCTCAGCCAGGGTGTATGACCGTGGCTTAATCGAAGGCATGGTGAGACTGACTTCTATCTGACCCAGCTTTTGAGCGGGCACGGGTGTTTTCAGTCTTACTTGCACAAGATCGGTAAGTCACAGTCTCCCGATTGTCGGTTTTGCCCAGGAGAGGAGGACAATGCCTGTCACACATTTTCGTGTACCAAATGGGCCAGGCTGCGAAAGGAACTCTACAGGGAGACGGGAGAGCTCACCCCGGATAATACAGTTGCGGTGATGCTCGAATCAGTTGACAAATGGAACCAGGTGGCACATTATGCTCGGGCAGTCCTAAAATATAAAAGGGACTCACAGCAGCCGGGGGCGCTGGGGCTGGGGGATCGCTCTTCTGGCATTTCCTCTTTCCCTCTCCCCTCCCGCTAGGAAGGGGACTCCCCAGCTTGAAGGCGCCCCACGGCGTAACAAAACGAGACCTGGCCCGAAATAATGTGTCAAACGGTTCCAGGCTAGGTTCTCAGATTGACAGGGGAGGTGTTTAGTGGGTAGTCCAAGGGTATCCTCCATGGGAGTCCCACACTGCCAGACTTGGCGGGCGTAAATGCCTTCACATCCCTACCACACAAAAAAAAAAAAGACGACCACAAACGTTTCGTTGAATGATGTCCTTCATGCAGAGCCTACTGTCTACGATGACCCTTTTTCGATACTCCTGCGTTTCAGAATGCCTTGTTTCGTATTCACCGCCGACATTGAGAAGATGTATCGGCACATAATGCTTCATCCTGAAGACCGACAATACCATGGCTTAATTTGGAGAAATTGTTCAATGCAACCAGTGCGATACTATCGGTTGAAAACAGTAAATTACGGCACAACCGTATCTAGTTGCAAAACGTCAGCAAGTTCTAGCACAAGAGAACCAGCAGAAAGATCCCCTGGGCAGCAGTGCGTTGGAGAAGGATTGCTATATCGACGACGTCATGACCGGGGCAGACAGCTTTGAGGAGGCGCTTCGCAAACAGGTCCAGCTATACACCTTTACATTTGCGCAAATGGTATGCCAAACATCCTCTATTGTTGAAGCAGATTAAACCTGAGGACCAACAGGTTTTCACGAGCACTATATTAAGACGTTTAGAGTCATCTGGCGTCCGAAGACTGACATGTTCCAGAGCCAAATCAACCTGGATCCACCTGATGTGAAGTTCTTCAAGAGGACAATGGCATCTGAATTAGCCAGAATGTTTGATCCAGTGGGCATTCTGGCTCCTGTGATAGTATCAGCCAAGCTATTCCTGCAGGAATTATGGTGATTGGAATTGGACTGGGATGTAGCATTATTAGTGGGGATCCATACCCAGTGATTCAATTCCCGCAGTGGTCTACCATCATTGTAGCAGGCCCAATTTTCTCGTCCTATCAGTACAGGCAAAAAACCCGTGCAAGTACAGTTGCACACATTTTTTGATTCCTTCGAGAAGGCAGCGGTCAATCTGGAGGAGATTTTTCAGGTATTCTGGACCAATGCTGAGATTGTCTTAGCGTAGATCAACTCTACTGCGTAATCGTATAATACCTTTGTGACGGACAGGGTCTCAACCATACAAACCCTCGCAAGGCCGGACCGATGGTGATACGTAGCGTCTGAAGACAACCCAGCTGACATCCTGTCACGTGGGATGGTGTCGGCTGAATTAAGTCGCTGTAGTATGTGGTTGCGAGGACCACCAATTTTATCCAGGGCAGGATCAGCTTGGTCTTCCGAGGATCAGAGTGGAGGCCCTTGCGACTTGGAGACGAAATGGACCAAGACCGCTGTGGTAGCGGCAGAGGCTCTTGAAACACTCTTCATTCAGCAGATCCAACACGGCAAACCCTTCAAAAGGCTGCAGCGCATAGTGGCCTACATGATGCGGTTTATCTGTGGTCTCAAGTTGGCAGTCAAGCAATCTCAACTAACAAACCAAGCGCTCACGAGTGATAAATTATCCACAGCCTTGGAGATCATCGTGAGGCATGTACAACCACAAACTTTTAACTGCGAACTTTTGGACATCAGGTCGGGGAGGCAAGTCTCCAAGCACAGTCCGTTGGTGGAACTGGAATGCATAATCCGTGTTGGTGGGAGGCTGGAGGCTGGAGGCTGCCAAGATCACGTTCAACGCCAAACATCCCATTTTATTACCGTTCAAACGTCCGTTCACCAGACTGCTGATGATGGACATCCATCGTGATCACTGCGCGAGCACTGCTAGCTCCCACTAGACAGTGGTTCTGACCAATTCAAGGAAAATAACTCGCGAGATCGATCATTAAACGGTACGTGTGGTGCACCCGAGTCAACCCTAAGCTATTTCCACAAGTCATGGGAAACCTACCGAGTGCACGTATTCAGCCAGTTTGTCCATTCATTAACCCCTGCGTGGATTTCTGTGGGCCTATTAAGATCCAAGGTAGAGGTACCCGACCGCAAAAAGGGTACCTAGCCATATTTTGCTGTTTCGCTACAAAGGCCGTCCATCTGGAGCTAGTCAGCAATCCAAGCACAGAGACATTCCTTTGTGCTTTCAAACGTTTCCTTGGATGCCGTGGACACTGCCGAAACCTATTTTGCGACAACGCCACCACTTTGTGGGAGCTCACAACCAGCTTTCAGAGTTGTCGACTTCATTATATTCCAACGAATCGCATCAAGAGGTAACAACGGCGTTTTCCAGCCGCGAAAACAGTTTCCACATCAGCCCTCCACTCGCGCCTCATTTTGACAGCTCGTGGGAGGCGGCAGTCAAATTATCCAAAAATTTGATCCGTCGAGGCGTTTCGTTGGTGGCTCTCACCTACGAGGAGCTGCATATCGTGGTGGTTGAGGCTATTCTCAATTCTAGAACACTGACTCCAATGTCAAACGATCCCAATGATTGGGCAGCCTTAACTCCAGCAGGCTTTCTCATCGGAGAACCCCTCACAGCCATGGGGGATGGTCACGCAGAGTCAGTCACTGGAGGTCTCCATGCCCGGTGGAAGCTAATCAATCATCTCATACTCAAATTTTGGAGACAATGGTCGCACGAGTACTTGGCGTAGTTGCAGCATCGTGTCAAGTGGAGACAGTCACACCCCAATGTGATCCCGGGAACAGTGGTCATCATAAGCGAAGATAATGCCCTATCGATGAAGTGGCCACTGGGCTGAATTATCAAAACGTACGAAGGTGCCGATGGTTTCGTATGAGTCGCTGATGTCAAAACTGCCTCCGGAACTTTGAAAAGGCCTATACACAAACTGGCCTCATTACCAGTACTCGACGACGCACAGTCTAACCAAGTTGCCCCCACTTGACGAAAGAAGGGTCCCAGATCAGCGGCGACAACATCTCTACGGCAAGGTGGCAATCGATGAGATCCGGCTAGTCAATTGTGTCGCTCGTTTTGATGTGCCTGCTAGCTCCCATAGCGCAGGGCTTTCCAACACAAGGCTCAACAACCAGTCCCCATACGGGTCTATATTTTCAACCCTTGGGTCGAGTCTACTTATTTTCCAGCGAGTGGAAGTTACTCATTTATTACGATTTGGGACCGTATTGGCGGGAATTGGCTGTTCTACAGAACGAGACGAACCTTGTGGACTGTTTCAACGACTCCACTCATTTCGCTGAGTCTGCATCTGAAATCGAGGAACTGCGACGATAACTACAAGCGCAAGATGTTTCATGGACCGATCAAGTGACCGACCATGACATCCACCAGTACACCATCAGCTACCTGTGCATTCTCGGATAAGTCATACTGGTGATCTACCTCCACTGGCGTTCCTGCAAACAACAATCCAACCTTCATGCCCAACCACCAGTGCCGTTACCTAGACACTACGGCCTACCACACACCTTGGAGGATGTTCAACGGGGGGGGGGGGGGGGGTGGATGTTGAGTCCCTGACACCCCTGAGCGCCCATCATGGCCTGATCCGGCAACATCAACACTTCAATCAGCTTACATAGTTATTTAAAGTTAATTGGAACTGTAATAATTAGCCCGTTCGTAATTAATTCAATTTATATGATTGATTTCTCAATTGATCGATCTTTTCAATTCAATTCACCAAATTCAAGTTCAATTCGCCACAAACTGAAAATAGTTTAAGTTTCGAATACCACATTTTTATTTTAATCAATCGAGTAACCCATTTTTCATTCATTTTTCAATTTGTCAAAACTTTGAAACAAAAGTTTATTCATTGTTCAATTGTTAGTTGGTCTATTTCATAGCTGCTGAACATTAATTAAAAGATTTTTAACAAGTGTTTGAGCCCTTTGCTGAATGTATTAAATAAAACTAATAAAATCAAAGTTCGGGACAAAAGAAAATAAATATTTTTAGTAATTCAAGATTTGAGTGATTTTTGTTGGTTTCCAACAAAATGGCGACCGCTGAAAGTAGAAAAACAATGGATTTTCTTTTAAACATGCACATCTCGTTGACATCTGTCTTAACTTTATTCGTTGCTGGTTACTGCATTTCTGATACGTTGAGTACAAAACCCTTCTGCCATGAACGTATGTCTGTCTACCCACCTTGTTTAGTCTTAAATTCTTATTCTGATGACTCTGCTTAAAACGCTTGTTTCATAATTGTCCAACGGTTGAATCTTATGAAGATTTTGCACGTTGTCAGTCAAAACGTTTGAATTAGAAGCAATTAGAATTCTTTTGCTGGTATACTAGAATTACTGACAAATACGTTCTTCTGTATTTGTTTGCTTCAGATAACATGGTCTCTATCAACTTTTATATTAACTGGTATTAACGCTTACGACCTAGCAGATAGTTTGATTTTTTTGACATCGCTATTTCTGAATTCTATAGCGTTAATGGCTTCATCTTGATTTATATAGCATGCCACCGTGTAGGTCACATAGTCGATTTCGCACATAAATCGTTTCAAAGTATCCCTTGCAATAATACCATCTGTGTAGATTGGAACCTTGTCATCCACCATAAAAAATTTGTGAATGATATCACATGTTTCTATCATTAATCTGAGTTTGATTGAACCATGTGATGAGATAACTTCGTTAGTTATGCCAGTTGAATTACACTTATTCCTAATGGAGAATAATCCATCTTCGTGAATTTTGCCTTTTTTACAAGGAGAGACATTAGTTCCCGTGTCTATTAAAAATTACAGTTTTTTCATTGCATTATCGCAGAAACGAATGACGTAATTTACGCAGTTATCCGAGATTTTGTATATTATAGTTCCGGGAGGATCATTTATTCCAACCCAGAGGGCTCTGCGTTTTCCTGATCCTGTACTAGTTTAACATTTTTGATGCGGTTATTCCGCTGCCGCCTATTATTCTATTATTTGTTATTACTATCAGCATTCTTGCTGGTGTTGTTATTACTCCTATTATTGTAGCCACTACAATTGGTATATTTTCTACAAGTACTCTGGTTCCTATTGTCTCTAGAATTCTGTTATTTAACTGTCTCGGCAGTGAAACACATTTGCCGGTTGGGCTGCTTGACTTTTCTCGAGCTCAAGACCCCAATCAGTTGCATTAGCAAGGGTATTTTGTCTAGCTGCAAATATGACTATTTTCGAAAACTATCAGTGCGTATGTGTCGTTTGGTTTCGTAATGACCTCTCGTTGAATTTGCGTCGCACTGGAACCTTAATCCTCAATTTTCAATTCGTTCAGCTCATTCATTAAAGTTAGGACCTTATCTTTGTAAGCAGCAATATTCAACTTCTTTTGAGAAAGGTTGCTTAAAGTTGTATGTAATTGAGGGATCGTGTTTACGTTTTTAATATCTCTGCTTTAACTTACTTTCTAATTGCGCAAGATTTGTGGGGATACCAGTACTAGCTATAACGGTTCGTATATAAGCTGACAATTTACAATAGGATACATAATCGATAAGTGGTGTTTTGGCATTGAGACTGAGGCTTCTTTCAATGATTTGCACTAACTTCAAAAATGAATTTAAGTTCTTATAATCGCTGTTAAAAAGTGGAATATTTTTCATGGCAATCTCAAGGCTCAAATTAGCCATATTTGTGGATAGAAAGCTTTATCTGTACTTTAATTTGGGATTCAGTTCATTCTGCTAAATGTTACTTTTCAACTCAAAAGCTTCCGCGTCATATACAAAGAGGAAAATTTGATAAGTCACATAATAATAAATGCATGTGTTTGAAAATCTTGCTCCTGAATATCATGCATTTTATTTCCACCTGACATCATTGTCCTGTCTGGTTTGCCTGAATTCCACACAGTTCAGTAGAAATGCAACACTTTACAAGTGCTTGAGTATTGTCGAAATATTTTTCTGCTAGATGATCGCGTAACTCACGTATTCATATTTCGTATGTTCTGTAAATCCGAGTCTAGCATCTTTTGTTGCAATTGTAATGACACGGACCCCATAACCTCGAAAAACTCTTTAAACGTTGCTTGTGGATCTTGCAATCTGTTGTCCATTGTACGGAGTACATTGTGACAACGAAGTACTCGGAAATTATAATTTAAATTCCCCGGGTAAATGATATTTCAAAAAAATATATTTTGTTACGTTGGTAGGATTGTTCTTAGCTACTGTGTCTTACATGAGCACAATCTGTCAACCAGTTTGTTTACAGCAGCTTAAGTCGGTACACCTCAGTACTGCGTTGTGATTTTTGTGATTTTATGATTTTTTTTTTGATTGGGAACAAATCAAATGCAATAAATACCGTCGATCAATCAGCGTGTTCATCAGATTTGGCTCCATGTGATTTTGATGAATAATTAAATATTTTGTTTCTATGTAAATATATTCCGTTGTACCACCCAGACAATGTTGAATACATCGGTATAAGGGGGCATACAATACAATATAATGTGAACTAGTCCTTTTCATGAACATCTAGTTCAAAAATCATGATCAGCTCCAAGAGATAAAAAAAAATTCAATATTATACGACCCATTCAAAAAAAACTCTGAGTAACTGTCCCTAAGATACTGGGCTCATAAGAGCAGAATTACAGGTCCACGCTTCAATCAGTGCTCATTAAATGCTCCCTTAATCTTTTCTTAAATGCAAAAAGTGCGTTTACTTTCTTAACCATTTCTGGTAGATTGTTATATATACGCAGAACATCATTCATTGCATCGTTCTTTAGACGATCCGTTCTGGCAAAAGGTATTACGAATTGATTATTGATTTTGCGTGCTATTAGCAATTTCCGGGTACTTTCTTGTCACAATATAAAACAAAACTCGCTGATAGAGCTGAACGCCATCCCAAAAAGTGCTTATGAAAAGTGTTTCGTGGACTGGAAAAATCGTTGGCGTAAGTGTAGTGCATCTGATGAGGATAACTTTGAAGGCAACAAAAGAAATATTGATGAATAATTAAATATTTTGCGTATTTCCGAGTACTTTTTTCACAATGTATGTCGAAGTCTGTCCTCCCTGATACAAACCGGATTTCCAGGGTCTAAGCCGAAATATCCCAGCTGAGAGGAGGCAGGTGAGTCGTATGAAAATCCCAATACTACTCCAGGGCTATTCCACTTAAAAATATATGGAACTGCTGAACCATATTGCTCATCGATAAGCGACGAGTATCTGTTGAATCTTTAAGGCGATACAGAAAAGAGTCCACACAAAGTATGGAGTCAGTAGCATCAAAATAAATTCCCCATTTGGTTAGAAGTATATTCAATAATTGGGGTTTTACTAATGTAGGATATCTTTGTATGGAACTTGTTTCAGGGATTAAATGAATGCTTTCATAGTAATGTGTTACATGCATTTTTTTTTATCAAACTTGCTCGAATGGATTTTGTTGTTTAGCACTTTGTGGAAGCTCAACCTTACATACTGTTTGTTCTAAATTTTCCAATTCGTGTAATAAAGGGTGATTCACAACAAGTGTACACATGTGAATGGGCCTTAACTCTTATTAATCACCAACTTCAGGTCCATATATTGACAGATTCTAACAGTTTGGTCTTTTACAATTCTAACCATGGAATCATACACATTAGCCAAACGTTTTATTATTGTTAAAACTTTTTACAAAAATAATGAATCGCCAGTGCAAACATTTCGCGCTCTACATGAATTTTTTGGTCCACCCATAAATTGGTCGGCGAGATCGTGTGATTTGACTCCTCATGACGTGTCCGTCCGTCCAATTGTATGTCACAGCAGTTTTTCTCCGAGATTAGAGAAGTTACAGCCAGGAAACTTTGTGGAATGGTTGGAAATTGAAACTTTTAGAAAGGTTTGGGGTGAAAAAAATATTCAAAGAGTTTTAAGGGACCCCCCTCCATATAGAAGAGTGACCCTCAAACAAAATTGTTTATCAAAGATGGTCAAGTGGGGTATCATATGAAAGGCCTTAATTAGATGTTTTTAAAACAGGTCTTAAAATTACTTTATCTCTATCTAGGGAGGCAAAAAGGGGAAATGCATGAGACTTATGTATTCCCCCTACCTCGCGACTGGGAGCCGTTAATCCGTAAAATGTGAAAATCGTCAGTGTAGACCTTTATGAGGACTGCAACAATAAATACGTCAGAAGTCGAAATTCACTCAACTTTGTTAGTAATAGTATGATTTATCAATTTTGGGCTTTTGTATTAATTGAGCAGTCACGTGAGCAGACTGCTCGAAAACCATCATAATGCTGATCCAAATGTCAATTGTAAATTAAAAAAAAAATGATAATTATTTAAACTTGCAATTGATATCTGGACATGGCAACCCCCTTTACAACAGAGCTAATCTATGAATTGCACTTTCGCAATGCATGGAAAGTGGATGGAAGGGCTTGTAAACTGCCGTTGTTAGGGGTCCCACAAGGTATCACAGGGGAGTCTTTTTGTTATCGCGAGACGAAGCGGACGTCGCAAATTGTCTGTGCGGGACTACATTTTTGATTTGCACACGGAAGTGTTGGAGATGTGTTGTAAACACGAAGACAGAAGTTGCTGATCCCTGTGGTCACGCAAGCAAAAAGTGCATTGCAACTCATCCTAGCACAAGCATATCAACGAATCGCGACCGAAATCGTATGAATGCAATTGAATCTGGCTGTGCAATCTTCTCCCTTTATGGAAAATTTTGCATGTGGTACAAGATGCAAGTGAAACGTTCGAAACAACCATAAATCGCTGAATAAAGCCAAAAGGAAGAGTTTTCTAGGAGTAGTTCGAGTTGTAGCAAACTGAAAAAGCAAAATCCGAGATTGCTGATCCAGAGTTCTCTTTGCGCGTTCGTCGTGCTGTTTCTACGAAGTGTTGGTGATTGCGAAAACTTAGCGGTGCGTTGCTGCTGAAGTGTGCACCAGAAAAGCAGGAAGAAGTGGGGATTTGTATAAAATTGGTGGAAAGGTGTGAAAAATTTTCCGGTGTGTCACCGAGCGTGAGTGTATAGCCGAGTGGCTCAGTGGAGTACAAATAAAACCCGCCCGAGTGCTATCACCAGCGATAACGTCAGTGGAAGGCTGTGTACGTGTAACTTGGATCACTTTGGCGCCCGAGAAACAATCGGATGGGTGGGATTGAGAAGTTCATATACCATCTGATCTTTATTTTATGTATCAATGGTGGATACGGTCGGTTTGCAAGAGATAAATGGCTAAAGAGAAACGAGATGATGTTTCAAAATCGTAAAATTTTGTTCACAACTGCAATTCAAGATCGTCAGGATAAGGAGAAGAAAAGCTAATTGGCGGAGCGATGTTCTTCGTGTTTTTATATGGATGCTTGTCTCAACATCTTATCGTATCAAAGAAATTGAATCGTATTCAGTGAAAAAGTGCATTTGGAATTTTCTTTTATAGTATAGTATTATGGGATTCCATCGCATAATACTATAACATAAATTCGCCACGTTCATATTCCTCATTTGATGGGAAATTTCATGTAAATTATGTTTGTATGAGGCTTTCACTCAAAGGAGAAATAAATGGATACGTCTACGTTTGGATCTTGATCCAGTTGGGTGGGTGCGAGGGGGCACCGCTTCCATCTGGATGCAACACTCTTATTTGTGGGCCATAAGTATCGTTGGTAACGACGAAGTCCATCAATGTAGTCCTTTATGGACATTCATATATACCTAATGCACTACGCTTTGTTGAAGAGAATCGTAAGGGTTCCTTCAAATTCAATACAATATAGGTATATGCATATGTAGGTAAATGTCAATTTGCAAATTTAATCGTCACTGGAAATTTCAGAATGTTCGAATTGTATTTAAGAGAGCTATGGGGGTTTAAATTTTCCTGTGTAACAACAGCTATGGAACAATCTGCACTTCCAACCAACTCTGACACTACGGGTTTGCTAGGATTTGCATGAACGTTTCAAGACTTAGATTAATGATGAATATTTTTGAGAACTTCTTCAATGGGTGATATCCGTGATCGCAAAATTAAATGGCGGCCATTTTATATGAGAATGTTACATAAGATTGCGTTATTTTTCACGAATTTCAAAATTTAAGTTACATTTTATCCAATAACAAATAACTGAATGTTTGAAATTCTTCCAACTTTACTAATAATAGCAGGAGCCAAGTAATAGCCTATGCGGACGACATAAACATTTTGTCATGGTCATGAACAACTGCCAAAGAAGTTTTTCTGAAAGTCGACAGCAAAGCAAAACTAGTAGAGCCACAAATCAATGAAAATAAAACAAAACTCATGACGCAGTTAAGGTGAAATACCTCAAATACACAATATATCGCACTTGTCGAATACTGTATCGAAAATGTTGTCGAATTTGTGTATTTCGGTGCCAAAATAGCAAATACGGGTAATGAAAGAGACGAAATATGCCGAAGAATATAGCTCGCAAACAAAATATTTTATTAAGTTTTGAAGATCTTGAAGACCAGCTGCATACACAGGACCTGATAAGACCTGTATTATGCTTTGGGTGTGAAACATGCACCAAATCTATCGTCGTGGACGTGGAAGAGGAAGATAATTTCAAGGTCGCAGGTTCACCCCCAAGTGGGGCAATAAAATTAGTCTCATTACTTAATTGTCACACCTCGTATGCAATGGGTGTGAAACATGGACCCTAGCCCAAGCTTCCGCAAATATATTGAACGCCTTTGAGTGACGGGTCCTGAGGCGAATAATCGGAGCGAAGCTAGACGGGGACCAATAGCGGATTCGAGACAACCATGAGCTGTATGAAATTTTTGACGAACCGGAGGTCTCAACGATTATAAGACTGCGGAAGCTGCAATGGGCTGGACACATGAATCGTATAGACGAACATCGGATACTCAAAAAGGTATTCTTTGGAAGAACTGAAGGCCGGAGACCAGTGGAGAAACCAAGGAAACGCTGGTGTGACTCGGTCGACGAAACTAGTTCATCGCTGCTTGGATTTCGAAATTGGAGGACGCGGTCAATGGACCGAGACAGTTGGAGGCGCTATTTGTAGGAAGCGAGGGCTCGAGAGGGGCTGTAGAGCTAAGTAGAAGAAGAAGAAACAGGATCTACAAAGTAAATATTTTCGTCAGTAAAACTGTATTAATATGATCAAATTGGATGAAAGTAAATATTTAAGTTTCTTTTGAAGGGCCTGTATATTCTTTGAGTTTCAATAGAATGTACAGAAGTTACTACCGTTTGAATTTCCTCCGATAACAACAATCAAACACGGTTTTTCTACTACATCGGCTTTGCATCAAACCAGTCATTACACTTTTTATTGTATTGTCTCCAAATATATAATATAAAAGAAAGACATTTAAGTTTCGGCTTAGTCAATAATTTTAGCAATAGTGCAACAAAATGTCGGCCAGTTAAAATGGAGTAACACTGGTTTTACTTTTATAGCAAAGGTATATTTTTTGTGCATGTCATTATTGTTTTTCTTGATTAAATCATTTGATTCTTGTATGTCTGCATATCGTATGTTAAATACAAAACCCTTTTGACACGAGCGTAGTTCTGTCTAATTAACTTGTTTTATCTCTTCCGTGTATGGCCACTTTACGAAAAAAAATTATGTCAGCTTGACCTTATTTTCATCAATTGGTAGATTTGTTTGTACGTTAAGGTATTGTGACGAATTAAAAAAAAAACAGTATACGAGTATATATACAAACGTGCAGCACATGACTAATCAACGAGAAATTAACAGAAATTTTTAACAATAAAAATAATCTTGGAAGAAACAGACTGCATTATTAAACCACTTTGGAAGTTTCGAGTGACTCATGCACTAGGATGGTCTAACTTAGATCCAACTGTTCGTTTTGGTTGGTTTTAACATATCCGGGATTCATCACGTCCCTCAGTTATTATAAATTTGTAACTTTAGTTCACTTAATAAATAGTAGGTTGTATATGTGTATTAAAGTTATTCAATTTCACCTTTTCTCGTCTTTAGTTTAATCACTAATATTGTGTTTTAATATTTCCGCAATTTATTAATTCTCTATATCGTTTCAATCTGTCACTGCCGATATAATGATTCCACTAATGGTTCGATTGAATTTGATTCTTTTCTTCAATAAAAGTTTAGCTAAATATCAAAACTTCATAACGCACTGCTCGTGTCCATAAATGTTTAAAAAAAAACCCCTTCAATGAAAATGTCACAAGGACACGTGATCAAGTCTTGAGAAATATCCATTTGTATGGTTTTTCTCACACCACGCGGATGATGATCAAAAACAAAATAAAACTACACACATGGAAACAATTTGTAACGGGATCATTGCTTCATCCATTCCACCAAGTTTTATTGAAATCGATGCAAGCATGATTACCGCGTGATGGTTCCACGCAATCACACAACACCAATGTAATCTCGACCACAATTTTCCAACAGAATTAGGTACAAAGTAGTTTTTCGTGTTCTGGCATGGAAAAATTTAGAACTGTTCATACACACATGGAGGTGCGACTCAAAACTCCAGGGAAATGGTGCGAACAAATAAATTCTCGTAGTTGCTGCACACGATCACTATCAGCGAGGATTGATTGATGTTACAACACAGCTCGGAAAATCTTTCGAAAGCGAGCAACAACATAATGCGTGTGGAAAGTCAGATCTTCCATTAGTAAAGCCGGCTTGCATGTTCTTATGTACTACGCGTACTCTTCCTCGTCCTCTCCCTCCTTGCGGATGATTTTGCTGTCATTTTCATTCAATTGAGTTGTCGTCAAGAAATCTATTATACAGCAGTAAGCCGCGGCGCGTCGTTAAAGAATGTTTGGCGTCAACTTTTACGAATTTTCGTGTTATCAGATGTGGTAACATTCCGATAAATTTTCATTACGAATGCCAAATTGTTGCATGCACGTACTTTCAATGCAACCAAGTGAACCTTGGATTTCTGTATGAATTTTACTGTTCTGTTTTGGGCGGATTAACACGCTTGGGATCTGCCTTAAAGCAAGCTCACAGCTATAGCTCCAGGTGAACTCAAATTGAGACTGATTTTCGCTGAATAAACGTGGTCACGAGCCAAATGGAATTTTGTGGGGACGCAATCGCCTGCTACCAAATTTCTCAGCTTCTTTGACTTCTTCAAATCTTTTCTTCACTTTCTTTCACACAAGTTTAAACAAGAACATAATATTCCACGCCTATCCACCACGACTCTTTCCGATCAACTTCAATTCGCTCACATGGGTAACTCGAGGTCTCTCCCATTCCAGATTTTAATCAAAACTCTTTAAACCTCCGATCATAGATATAGAGAGTACTGGATTCGCAACCGATCGTGAGAGCCGATGCAATTAGCAACCTTCGCTAAAGTTGTGTGGAGTTGAGGTTTGAAGTGATATCATAGATATAGAGAGTACTGGATCCGCAACCGGTCTTGAGAGCCGAAGTGATATGCTTTTGTTTAAACACTCTATTCACGCCGAAACACGTTCACATTTAAAAAAAATTTTAATTTTGAAGATCGCGCGTACGAAATCGGAACTTTAATTCACTGTTTTAATTAAAAATTTACGAAATTTCCATCCGCTTTGACACATGAGTTTTCTCGCCGTTTATGCGACTTTTCCTTTTGCGTTGACGTTCGAGTTTTTCGTGAGAGTCATTTGTTGTTTGTACTCAAACTGTTTTCTGAATGATAACGAAGGCAAGATCGTGTGCACGTGAAATGAAATTTCGTTGGCGTGCGCGCCTGTCAGTGCGGGAAGCGATTTTTCTGAAGAGAGAAAGGAAAAACCTGTCTGGAAACAAAGGGGAAGGAGAAGCAGAGGGAATCATATAGCTTCGAGAGCGTAAGTTATTTATAACTTATTTATGTGGCAAATTTGCTTCTCACATGGACAAGTACACAGATTCTCGTTGCTCGTCCATTTGTTTATATGCATTTGCCTCCGATGAAATATGTACGCGTCCCATGAAATCGAACCGAAACTCGCGGTGCGTTTCTTTTCAGGGTTTTGTACTAAAATACAAAACCCTATTGCATGGACACGACCTGTGTCCGTCTGTATGTCACAGCACTTTTTCTCCGAAACTATAAAAGCTACAGCAATGGAACTTTGTGGAAAGGTCAGAAGTGGTGACTTCTTGAAAGTTCAAGGGTAGAAAAATTTTTCAAAGGGGTTTAAGGGGGGTCTCTCCATATAGGGATGTGACCCTTTAAAAAAATTTGTTCACCATTGGTAGTCGAGTAGGGTGTCATTGGAAAAGTCTCAATGAGATCTTTTCAAAACAAGACTGAAAAGTGCCTTATCTGTACCGAGGGGGGAAGGGGAAACGTACGAACTTTTCTCGTACCCCCCCCCCCCCCTTTCAACCGAAAAATCTGAAAAAATTATGAATGTAGGCCTCAATGGGTACAACAACAACAAATACATAAAATGTCGAGATTCATTCAACTTTTTTAGTAATAGTATGATTTATTGATTTTATGTTTTCTGGAATAAAATCATAAGTGTACCCTTAAATTCAATAAAATTCAGATGAACATTTATAGAATTGATCTGTCCTGAAAGTTTCATAAAGATCGAATGGTATTTAACGAAGTTATAGCGATTTGAATTTTCCTGTATTACTATGGAACAATATGCGCTGTATTACTATGGAAGCATATGGCTATGGAACAATCTGCGCTTTTTACCGACTCAGACACTACAGCTTTGCTAGGATTTGCATGAACATTTCAGGAATGATAGGTATCATGAATATCTTTGATAGTCGTTTCATCTAGTTGTATTAGTAATCGCGAAAGAAAATGGTGGCTATTTTAAATGCGAAGATTGAATAATTTTGAGGTATTTTTCCCCAACTTCAACGTTTAAGGTGCATGCTCTAAAGACTTGATTCAATATAATGAATGACTGAAAATGAGTACCTACAATTAATACTCATACGTGAAACAAGTCGATGAAGTAGGAGACAACTCCTAGCAAAAGGTGCTTTGTAATCATTCTAGGATTCGAAAAAATTGGCCATGAATCGATGATTACAGTACAGGGGAGTATCAAATGAAAGTTCTTTATGGAAGCTTTTCAAAACAATTCTGAAACTAACAGTTTTTGCTTCAGCGGGGGCATAGGGGAGGAAATGCATGAAAAATATGTTTCCTCCCTCGTGAATGGACACCTGTGATCTAAAAAATCTGAAAAAATTATCAAGGGAGATATTTATGAGTATAACAGTAACAAATACCTCAGAAGTTAAAATTCGTTCAACTTTGTTAATAATAGTATGATCTTCGAATTACATATTTTCCCTAATAAAATCGTCTTTTACATGTTTCTTGATTTTATTTGTTGCTGGTGACTGCATGTTGTAGGTTAAGTACAAAACCCTTCTGACATGAGCGAAGGTCTGTCTACCGAACTTGTTTTCTTCTTTAACTCTTAGGGGCACGATAAGGCTGCCGAACATTTTAATCCTTGGGTTCGTTTTTAGGGTTTTGCACTAAAATACAAAACCCTATGGCAATCACGACCTGTGTCCGTCCGTGCATCCGTCCGTCTGTATGTCACAGCACTTTTTCTTCAAAACGGTAGAAGCTACAGCCATGAAACTTTATGGAAAGGTCAGAAGTGGTGACTTCTTGAGATTTCAAGGGTGGTAAATGTTTCAAAGGGGCTTAAGGGGGGTCTCCCCATATAGGGAGGTGAACCCTCCAAAAAAAAATTTCACCATTGGTAGTCGAGTAGGATGTCATTGGAAAGGTCTCAATGAGGTCTTTACAAAACAAGTCTTAAAATTGCCTTGTGAGTACCGAGGGGGGCAGGGGAAGGGGAAATGTACGAACTTGTCGCGTACCCCCCCCCCCCCGCGATTGGACACCTTCCATCCGAAAAATTTGAAAAAAATCATGAATGTAGGCCTGAATGAGTACAACAACAACAAATACATGAAAAGTCGAAATTCACGCAACTTTGTTAGGAATAGTATGATTTATCGATTTTATGTTTTCTTGAATTAAATCTAAACCGTACCTTTAAATTCAATAAAATTTAGCAAGCAGATGACTATTTATAAGATTGATCTTTTCTGAAAGTTTCATCAAGATCGAATAGTATTTGAATTTTCCTGTATTGCTATGGAACAATATGCCCTGTATTACTATGGAAACATATGGCTATGGAGCCATATGCGCTTTTTACCGACTTCGACACTACAGCTTTACTAGGATTTGCATGAACATTTCAGGAAAGATAGGTATCATGAAGATGAGTACATACAATTGAAACAAGTCGAAGAGGCAGAAGAGAGCTCCTAGCAAAAGGACATTGTAACCATTCTAGGATTCAAAAAAATAGTCAATATGAGTGTCAACTGAAAGTTCTCTATGAGAGCTTTTCGAAACATTTCTTAAACTGACATTTTTTGCTTCAGTGGGGGAGAAATACATGAAAAATGTGTTTCCTCCCTCGCGAAGATCTAAAAAAAAAATTATCAAGGGAGATATTTATGGGTATAACTATAACAAATACCTCAGAAGTCAAAATTCTTTCAACTTTGTTAATAATAGTATGATCCTCGGACATGACGTGTTTCTTGATTACTTTCGTTGCTGGTTACTGCACAAAACCCTTCTGACATGAGCATACGTCTGTCTACCCAACTTGTTTTCTGTTGTATGTAGTAGAGAATTATTATTTTTACCGTAAAATTTTATTTTTTTTTTTCAGGTTTATGAATACAATAGAGTTGACTATTTTAAATAACTAGCGTTAAATTTAATATGCAACATAGGTTAGGAATATTGTAATATTTTGTTGTTGGGATGATTTTCTTTGAGATTATTTACCAGAATCAGTTTGATACATACCAGTTCTAAGCTCTTTGGTTGTATTTATTCTTTAGTTTTATGTAATTTTAATAAAATTGGCAAATTTACCATTATATGCCATTATAAATGATCAATTGATCTGAAACAGAATTTAAAATTTTTATGGAGCCAATTGAATAATTGTAAGCGCTACCAAGGACAAAAGTTGCTTCCGCCGTCGGCGTGGAGGAGCTCAACGGCTTCCCATCATGAGAGGAGAAACGTTAAATAGTAAGCTGATTGAAAAAGAAGGTGAAGGTAATTTTGATAAAATAATTAAATTTTGTTCATAGGTGATGCACGAGCTACATGAAAATAATTCTATATGAAGATGGGAAAAACTTTTATTAATTTATGGTTTTTGGAAGAAATGCACGAAAAATTATGTTGAAATTTTATCATCAAAGTCAATTATAAGATACTAACTCTGACTTCGATGGATCGATCAGATCTAATGTTCATAACATTTCAATTTTTATTTATGTCAATTGCATTCAATTTTTGCAGTGCTAGTTAATCCATCGAAGTCAGAGTTAGCATCTGATGAGTGACTTCGATGATCAAATCGCAATATAATTTTACTAGTTTTGCTTCGCTATCAAGTTTTAAGAAAAGTTCGTTGGCAGTCGTTAACGAACGTAACAAAATATTGATGTCATCCGCATAGGCTACCACTTAGCTTGACTTGCATAATATAATAACGTATGTCTTGTATCGACAGATAGCTTTTTTTATGACGCACTCCAGAGCCAAAGTGAATAGCAATGGGGCCAGCCCATCTCTCTGTTTTAGTCCGATATTTTTGTCAAAGATGTCGGTGAATTGGTTATTGATGCGGATTTGGGAGATTATCGACGTCTTTGTCATTTTTGTAAGACGAACTAATATCACTGGGGTGCCAAAGCAATGCATTATTTGGTACAGTATGTTATGATCAATAACGTCGTATGCTTGCTTAAAGCCATCGAAAATTTAGTGTGCGTATATGTTAGACTCCCAGCATTTTTTAAGAACTTGTATGACTGTGAACAATTAGTCTATTATCTGAATGACATTAAAAATATTTCAGTATTGCGTTTCATTGATAAATCATGGTATGAAAATGCATGTTTTATCATTTATGTATTATATGTGAGCTCGCCTAGCTTTTCTATATTGCCAAAGGTCTAAATTTTTACACATACAGGTATATACATATTTCCAATTCAAGATTTGGTTGGCTGGACATAAATTGTAATATATTTTGTGAACAGTTTGTTTTTTGAACATAATTGCCTTTAGATTAAGATATACATATGTAACTGAAATTCCTTGATTATTCATTGCAGTATGGAATTGTTTGCTGTGAAGTTACTTAAATGTGATAGAAATCGTAGCTTTTTAGTAGTACGATTTGAAATAAGTTTTGTTTAGATTTCGGCACGACTTTTCCACTAATTGAAAATAGTAGATTGAGACAAATTTCTGCCCATGGTTCACCAGCTTCTATTGCCAATATAATTTCCATTTGTGTCTTGCAGTAAAGAATTTTCCTGATGATACTTTCCCTTTCCTTCGCTTAAACTTTTTAGGGTTTTGTACTAAAATACAAAATCCTATTACAATCATGACCTGTGTCCGTCCATCTGTCTGTCTGTCACAGCACTTTTTCCCCGAAACCATAGAAGCTATAGCTATAAAACTGTCGAAAGGTCAGAAGTGGTGACTTCTTGAAAGTTCATGGGTGGAAAATTTTTTCAAAGGGGTTTAAGGGAGGTGAACCTTTAAAGTTTTTTTTTTCACCATTGATCTTTTCAAACAAGTCTTAAAATTGCCTTATCAGTACAGTGGGGGGCAAGGGAAGGGGAAATGTGCGAACTTTTCTCGTACCCCCCCCCCTCCCCTAGCGATTGGACACCCTTCTTCCGAAAAATCTGAAAAAAGTCATGAATGTAGGCATTTATGAGTGCAACAACAACAAATACGTGAAAAGTCGAAATTCCTTCAAATTTGTTAGTAATAGTATTATTTATCGATTTTGATTTTCTTGAATAAAATTAAATTTAATAAAATTCAGCACACAAATGGCTACTTATAAAATTACTAGGATTTGCATGAAAATTTCAGGAATAATAGGTATCATGAATATCTTTGAGAACGGGTTCAGCTAGTGGTATCAGTAATCGTGAAACAAAATAGGGAAGATTGAATAATTTTGAGTTATTTTTCCCAGACTTCAAAGTTTAAGGAGCATGCTTTTAACACTTGATTCAATTTAATGAATGACTGAGGATAAGTACCTACAATTAATAATCATATGTGAAATAAGTCGAGGAGGCAGGAGAGAGCTCCTAGTGAAAGGGATTTGTAACCATCCTAGGACTCAAAAAATAGGCCATAAATCGATGATTGCACTGGGGAGTGGCCCCTGAAAAAAAAATTCATCAAACGTGGCCGATATGAGTATCAAATGAAAGTTCTTTATGATAGCTTTTCAAAACAGTTCTTAAACTGACAGTTTTTGCTTCAGTGGCGGCACAGGCGGAGAAATACCCAAAAAATGTATTTCCCCTCGTGGTTTGAAACCTGTTATCTAAATAATCTGAAAAAATTATCATGGGAGATATCTATGAGTATAACAATAACAAATACCACATATGTCAAAATTCGTTCAACTTTGTTAAAAATAGTGTGATCTTCGAATTTCACATTTTCTCCAATGAAATCGTATGTATGCCTTTAAACCCAACAAAGCTCGATATTTAAGTAGCAAGATTCTAATACTCTGTTTTGATGAAATTTGTAGCATATTCACGGAAGTTATAGCCATTTGATATTCCTCCAATTACAACAATAGTAATATACTATTTTGGTATTTCATTGACTTTCCATTGAATCAGATACTGGAGGTTTGATTTGATCTTCTTAAAATTTTCAGCTAAGATCGATGCCATAAATACTTTTGGGACTTCATGATTTGAGTGATTTTTAGGGTTTTGTACTAAAATACAAAACCCTATTGCAATCACGACCTGTGTCCGTTTGTCCGTCCGTCCGTCCATCCGTCCGTCTGTATGTCACAGCACTTTTTCTCCGAAACTATAAAAGCTACAGCCATGAAACTTTGTGGAAAGGTCAGAAGTGGTGACTTCTTGAAAGTTCAATGGTGGAAAATTTTTTCAAAGGGGTTTAAGGGGGGTCTCCCGATATAGGGAGGTGACCCCTCAAAAAAAAAATTTTCACCATTGGTAGTCGAATAGGGTGTCATTGGAAAGGTCTCAACGAGATCTTTTCAAAACAAGTCTTGAAATTGCCTTATGAGTACCGAGGGGGCAGGGGAAGGGGAAATGTACGAACTTTTCGCGTACCCCCCCCCCCTCGCGATTGGACACCTTCCATCCGAAAAATCTGAAAAAAATCATGGATGTAGGCCTTTGTTAGTACAACAACAACAAATACATTAGAAGTCGAAATTCTTTCAACTTTGTTAGTAATAGTATGATTTATCGATTTTACGTTTTCTTGAATAAAATCTAGATGGTACTCTTAAATTCAATAAAATTTAGCACACAGATGATTATTTTCCTGCATTACTATGGAACAATATGCCCTGTATTACTATGGAAACATATGGCTTTTACCCGACTTCGACACTACAGCTTTGCTAGGATTTGCATGAAAATTTCAGGAATGATAGGTATCATGAAGATGAGTACATACAATTGAAATAAGTCGATAAGGCAGGAGACAGCTCCTAGCAAAAGGGCTTTGTAACCATTCTAAGATTCGAAAAAACAGGCCATGAATCGATGATTACAGTACAGAAGAGTGGCCCCTGAAAAAAAATTTCATGAAAGGTAGCCGATATGAGTATCAACTAAAGGTTCTCTATGAGAGCTTTTCAGAACAGTTCTTAAACTGACAGTTTTTGCTTCAGTGGGGGTACAGGAGGGGGGAATACATGAAAAATGTGTTTCCTCCCTTGCGAATGGACACCCGTGATCTTAAAAAATCTGAAATAATTATCAAGAGAGATATTTGTGGGTATAACTATAACAAATACCTCAGAAGTCAAAATTCTTTCAACTTTGCTAATAATAGTATGATCCTCGAACATGACATGTTTCTTGATTTTATTCGTTACTGGTTACTGCATTTTGTATGTTGAGTACAAAACCCTTCTGACATGAGCATAGGTCTGTCTACCCAACTTGTTATTCGTTGAAAATGGAGAAACAACGGATTTTCTTTTAAACGATCAATTCTCTTTGACATATTTCTTGATTTTATTCGTTGCTGGTGACTGCGTTTTGTAAGTTGAGTACAAAACCCTTCTGACATGAGCGTATGTCTATCTACCCAACTTATTTGGTTTTTGTATTTGTACTTAACTGTTTTTAGTTTTTTAATTGACTACTGTTACTGTTTTATTTTCACTGAGAAATAATTATCCAAGTTAGTATGGTTATAATGAACTTTTTACATGAATTGTGGTTCATTTGATCGAATATTGCGTTGCATTAAAATCACAAAAGTAAATTTCGGTTTACTGAAGTTGTAAACTGGTCATTGAAAGTAGAGTAGGAAAAATTAATGATGACATCAAAACCATGTGAAAGACAGTAAGGGATCCGGTAGCAGAAGCTGCCAAATAGGTCTTTGGGCACCAGCCAAAGTAAAGTACGAACAACTGGTACAACGGAAAATGCAAGAAGTTGATTAAATAAGTTGGGTAAACAGACCTTTGCTCATGTCAGAAGGGTTTTGTACCCAAAAAATGCAGTCATAAGCAACGAATAAAGTCAAGAAATATGTCAGAGGGATGTGCACGTTTAATATAAAATCCACTGTTTTTCTATTTTCAACGGTCGCCATTTCAAAGTGGTCAGCCTACAGTAGACTAAATATTCTCAGTAAAGCAAGTGCTAGGAATAGAACATTAATTTACACCAACTTTTAGTAGACTTCAAGCAACCATACAACAGTATCAACAGAAATGCGCTGTACAAAATAATTCTTGACTTTGGCATCCCAACAAAACTAGTCCGTATCCAAAACACAGAGTCCAAGGTCCCCAGGAACAAACGGGCCGATTCGTAATGAAATCAGGTTTAAGACAAGGGGATAAACTCACCTCAACGCTCCTCAACATTACCCTGGAATACGCTATCAGGAAGACATCAGCTGAAACCTCAGGTGCTCTTATGTTCAAGTCCACACAATTGGGAGCATATGCTGATGATGTCCAAAGTGGCGTTGCTGAGCCTAAAATTTATGCAAACCGAATTGGCCTGCGAGCTGATAAAATTAAAATTAAATTCATTACTCAAACGAGAAAAAAAGCTCCAGTTCGACTAAACATGACTGTATGTTACTATAAACTGGAAAGTAATATTACATAACTTTTTTTTGTGGTTGGCAAGTGAATGTCAATCACGCACTTTGTGTTGGACTCCCATGCTCACAAGAAGCCGACTGAACTACGCACTGAACTACCAACTGAATACCTCCCCTGTCAACCCTAGGACCCAGCCTGGGACCGTTTGACTCATTACGTTATGAGGCTTCAAGCTAGGGGATCCCTCTTCTAGCGGGAGGGAAGCGGAGAATAGGAAGTGCCAGACAAGCAATCCCCCAGCTGTAATGCCCTCGGCTGCTGTGAGCCCCTTTTATCTGTTAGGACTGCCCGAACATAATGTGCCACCTGATTTTATATGCCTTGGAGCAGACCTGAATGAAAGAAAGCACCAATAGATACGGGATTGGATACCTCATAAACGCCGTAAAAAAAGCAAATTGCTCCATACTTTCCATTCTAAGTAAGTAACCCGTGCTGACGAACGAAACCGAAAAGGCAGCAGATATCTTTGCACGCAAAGCGCTCCAGAAAATGCATGGCCCAGTATAGCAAGAAACAGAGTGGAGACTGCATTACAACGAAGAGTTGTATGAACAATTTGAGGATCCACCTGTTTCCTCTTCCGTAAAATTACGTAAACTGCAATGGTTGTGTGGAGTATCGTTCTGTCCCGCTCTATCCCATAGATTATACATACACATTATTCGTAATGTAACACATAGTGTTAAGAAAGAAGTCAGTCAATAAACTGAACTCATTAAGATCGGTCGTCTTTTAATTAACGCGCGAACACTACATGGTGGCAGCGGTGTCGGAAAGTAGAGAAAAGAAAAATTAGGTCGTTTGCTGAATATTTGAATCAATAAAATGGCAAACGATTCGGAACAACCGCCTGCGGCGGCAGGTTTATCGGGTAATAACTTTACTGATCAAGCGCCGGAACATTTTACATTTAACCCTTCGGATTGGCCACGTTGGAAGCGGCGGTTTGATCGTTTAAGAATTGCTTCCGGGCTAAACAAAAGAAATGAAGAGGAGCAGATTAACACCTTAGTCTACCTAATGGGTGATCAGGCAGATGATATATTTCTGTCATTCAATCTTTCTCCTCCCGACCAAAAGAAATACAATTGCGTCATATGCAAATTCGAAAATTTTTTCGTGTTGAAACACAACGTGATTTGCGAGCCCGAACTGAAAATTAATAAATCGAATAAAAAATTATGTGGCCCTTCTGCTGAACGTATCGACGTTACGGGAATAATGAACTGCGTGCTTAAATATAGAAACATATTCTGTAAATCTGAACTTTACATTGTGAACAATTTAAAATCACCACTTTTGAGTTTACAATCTTGCCAAAATTTGAAAATTATACAACGAATTAACACCTTTGATAATCCGAGTGACGAAACAATTCAAAAATCTTTGGTAAATATCGTGACGGAATATCCAAAATTATTTAACAAACTTGGTTGTCTTAAGGAGGATTACGAAATCAAATTGCAACCAAACGCAAAACCTTATGCAATTGCAACAGCTCGACAAGTCCATATTCCATTAAAAGAAAAGCTCAAGGCAAAACTTGATTAAATGCTTCAGTTGGGTGTAATCAGACGTGTAGATGAGCCAACAGATTGGTGCGCTCCGATGGTAATCGTTAACAAACCCGACGCTGATATTCGTTCTTGCGTTGACCTCGCGAAACTCAACTTAGCCATTCAACGAGGTTTACACCCGATGCCAGTTGCTGACCATTCACTGGCGCGATTGGAAGGTGCAAAGTACTTCACCAAGTTAGACGCGAAGTATGGATTTTGGCAGATAAAGCTATCTCCAAAATTGCAGCTTTTTACAACTTTCCTAACTCCATTTAGAAGATTCTGCTTCCAAAGGCTGCCTTTTGGTATTTGCACGGCCCCAGAGTTGTTCCAAAAACAAATGCAGTTAATTTTCGAAGGCCTTAATGGAGTCATCTGCCAAATGAATGACATATTGGTGAAAGGGAAGGACATACAAGAGCATGATATAAATTTGCGTGCTGTACTTAAAAAGCTAGAAGAGAATGGAGTAACCTTAAATAAATCTAAGTGTCAGATACGTATCAAATCCATTACATTTTCGGGACACAAAATTGACGAGGAGGGTATACACCCTTGCCCATCAAAAATCAAGGCTATTGATGAATTTCCCCCTCCGCAAAATGTAAGGGGACTGCGCCAGTTTCTGGGTTAGTAAATTACCTGGATAAGTTCGTTCCATATGTCTCTTCAGTGAGCTATCCCCTTAATGAGCTTTTAAAATCCCAGGCTGATTTTCTATGGACGCCAGTTCAGGAGGAGGCTTTCTTAAAACTGAAACGAGCACAAACAACGGCTCCGGTATTGAAGACATACGATCCTACACATAGAACCTTTGTGTCGTTTGATGCATCTTCTTTCGGATTGGGAGCGGTACTCCTTCAGACAGATGTGGACGGTATCCGGAAGCCCATAGCATACGCTTCGCGAACGTTGTCTGACAGCGAAAAAAAGTATGCGCAGATAGAAAAGGAAGCTTTAGGCATCAAATGGGCACGTGAAAAATTCCGGGACTACATCGTTGGCATCCATTTTACAATTGAGACGGATCACAAGCCGTTGATTCCAATTTTTACTACAAAATACCTCGATGACTTGACGTTAAGGAGATTCCGTATGAAAATGATGGGTCTTACTTTTAGCATAATCTATACTCCTGGAAAAGATCTTATAGCAGCTGATACGCTATCTCGCCATCCTATCCAAGGAACAGGACCGGACGATGACGATGAAATCGAAACATTCATCAACAGCATGTTCGAAGAGCTACCAGCATCAACCGACAAACTAAACACTATTCGGCCAGCAAGATGATGAGACAACAACAAACAAATAACTACGATAGACGCCATGGTGTATGCAGTGGAAGAAATTTTAAAATCAGTGACGTTGTCTGGATTAGAGACATACATCAGTGGGGTCGCATTGCAGCCAAAGCCGATACCCCCCGTTCTTTCTATATGAAAACCAATCCTGGGGTTTACCGAAGAAATGTGTTTCATCTTAACAACGCTCACAGGAAGAACGTGCCATATATTTCCGAAGAAGTAACTGAAGGAGAGCTCGGAGCTTCAAGCTCAAAACCTTCGAAGGGGGAGATGAAGGTGAATATTCGAAGTGAATCAAAAATGATCCCAACAACATGTCAACATTTAACATCTATAGGCCACTACACGACAAGGTCAGGAAGAATATCAAAACAACCCGACCGTTTGACTTACTAACCAAAAATTACTTATCAATTAATATGTAGCTATGTAATTGTTTCAAATCAAAATATAACATTATTTTCAACTTTTTATATACATACCATGAATACATTATAACTCTATATTGATCTTTATATTATGAGGAAAGAAAATAAATGAATTAAAGTTATGTTAACATTAATAATTTACGGGGGAAATGTGAAGTATCGTTCTGTTCTACTCTATCCCATAGTATATACATACACATTATTCGTAATGTAACACATGGTGTTAAGAAAGAAGTCAGTCAATAAACTGAACTCATTAAGATCGGTCGTCTTTTAATTAACGTGCGAACACTACAGGTTGGGCGAATGTGACAAAACCAGCTACCCAAAAGAACATTAATGGGTAGAGCATGAGGTGGACGTTCAAGGGGAAGTACGAGGATTCAATTAAGTCACGACAGAAGCTGACAGGAAATCCTTGCCCGCCCATTCGTGTATCACAGCAAGTTTTCTCGCAGACCTCATGAGCAAAAGTGACGAAATTTTCTACGTAGGTCGAAGGTGGTGCCCTCTCAGAAAACTAAGCGCGAAAAAATATTTTAATGTGTTTATCAGGGGTCTCCGAATACAGGGGAGTAACTCTTAAAAAATTTCTTTTCCCAAAGGTAGCCAATATGGATGTCAAATATAAGGTTTTGGTGCGAGCTTCTCAAAACAGATACTAAGCAAGAGGCATTTACAAGGATGGGTACTGGCAGAGAGGAAGTGTACAAAAAAATTAAGTTTGATTGGACATCTTAAGTAGTTCTTTATGAGTACAAGGCTAACAAATATCTCAGAAGTTAAAATTTGATCAACTTTGTTAATAATAGTACATTGCATGAATTTTACATTTTCATCCATAAAATTGAAAGATGACCCTTAAATTTGCCAAAAAATTTTAACTCAATTTTCCGATGTAAAACGCTTTGTGAAAGTTTGATAAAAATCAAGCCGTAAACTTTTAAGTATAATTTAATCAACTTTGTCAATCACGGTACATTTTCTGAATTTCACTTTTCATCTATAAAATTAAAAGATGACCCTTAAATTTGCCAAAAAATTTTATCTCAATTTTCTGATGTAAAACGCTTTATGAAAGATTGATAAAAATCAAGCCGTAAACTTTTAAGTATAACTTAATCAACTTTGTCAATCACGGTACGTTTTCTGAATTTCACTTTTCATCTATAAAATTGAAATATGACTCTTAAATTTGTCAAAAAATTGTAACTAGATTTTCTGATCTTAAACGCATACTTTTTGAATGATTTGTAAATAGCTAAATTATAGACGATTGAAATTTACCAATGACAACAATTATGTTACACGTGATACTGTGTAAATACACATTCGCAAAGGACCCAAACACTACAGACGTATAAGGGTTGATGAAAATTTTAGTAATATTTTAAAATATTCATATATTATCATGACTACTGTTGCGAATTCTGACATACCGGCAGTCTCCCATTCGCAACTTTAAATTAACTCCGTAACATCTTAAACTACTTTTGAACACATATACCTTTTTCTCGGTATATTTATTTATTTTTTATTACCATTCAACCATTTCCTTTTTATTATATTTCTCCATCGTATCAATTCTACCCTCTTACTCTATTTTTCATACCAAAAAAAAGGAAAAAATAACAATAATCTTATCTTCCCCACTAGCAACATTTCATTCATTACTTACCATTATTAAAATTTCATTCGAGACCTTTTCATTAACAAAACCTTATTCCTTCCTTCATACTAACTAACTTTATTCGCTATCGCAAACTTAAGTTGATAAATAAATGCATGGGAGATCAACAAGAAGTGGCTCTGGTGGTAGCGTCATAGTTTCTCGACCGTAGGGTCCGCTGGGACCCTGGGTTTAAGTTCTCCCGAACGCAGGAAAACACTTTTTTTGGGATATCGGAAAAATCAATTATTTCCGTATATATGACGATTTGCATGTATGGCAGTGCAAATCGCCATCTATGCAAAATGGAAATAATTGCGTTTGTCGATATAGAAAATATATGTGCGTAACGGAATGGAAGTGCATTGAACTTTAATAACGTTATACGGCTATGGCAGCGGGAATCGGGGAACGTAAAAGATTGCGTGATTGGTTTTTTGGGCGGGTATTCGGTATTTGGTCTTGGAAAGAAGAGGGAGTTTTGCTTTTTGTCGAGATAATTTGCGGAATTAATAAGGCGGTGTTTGATTTTGAAAGGAAGAGAAAGTATTTGTCGTGTCGTGATTAAGAATTCAAAACAAAGAGTTTTAATTGGGAATTAGGAGAGGAAAAAGAAGTTTTGTTTTGGATTGGATGATTACAAGATTTTAAGAAAAAGAAAGTAGTTCAAAAACTAAGATAATTAAATAAAGTTTTGCTTGTAGCATTAATAAATAAAAGTTTAGGACGAGTGCTAAACTCAAAAGAAGCAAGTTTGGCATATTAGAGAATGGAATGAATTTCAGTTTGTGGCAATATTGAACAAAAGTGAAGCATGAGTGTTAAAGTCGGAAGAAATTGAGTGTCGTGTATTCTTATCTACTCGAGTGAAGAAAAAAAAAACAAGACGTATGCCATTATTACCGATGATAATATTTTGGGTTCAATTATACAGTTTCGACGATCTTTGTGGCTCCATCCTGCGAAATATTCTAGTTCTTGACCTCAAGTGTTAAGACGTGACGAATTTCGATGATGGTTCTGAAGTAAAAAGTTGAGCACTCGCTAGCACTGCGCCAAAAATTTGTCCAGGACAGTGTCTTCATTGAATAATTAAGGTTGTTTGGTCCGAAATATATTGATACAGTAAGTAAGAAGAGCAGGACCCCTGAACTTGAAATATTGAAACCATGGACCAAACTAGTGGCCGATAAGACTCGAGAATTGCATGTCATTTTGATTTATATTAATGGTTACCACAGAATTTATTTATAGTTACTTTTCAGTGCCTCCTCCAGCTGCCGCGCACTTAGTCGCATCAACAGGGGTGAGTAATTTGTCTTTATTTTTATCTTTTGTTTTATTCTTTTTTACATCATATTCCGAATTTATATTGTTTTTGCTTTGCCATATGGTAGTTCTGTTTTAAAGTATTACATTTCTTTGCTATACAGTAGTTGTTTGATAACAAATTTCATTTTACTATTGTAAGAAAATTTCTTTTGAATTAATTTATTATATTATTATTTATTTTCCTTATTTGCATAAGTAAATCGGCCATGAAGTATTGAGAAAACCGTAGTTTTTGTTTCTTAAAATGACTTCCCCCTTTCTCGTCCTTATCTCTTAGTGTTAGTTTTTATGTGTAGGGTGGCTCAGCACAAGCAGAGGGTGTCCGGAAAAATCAACAACATGACTGAGCGCTAGCCGGCCTAAGAATGCCACCCCGGGCTATGCACCCGTCTGCTATAACTTAATGTCTGTAACTGCGGTGAATTTTGTGGTTTATACATTCCTGAAACATTTAGCTCAACAGACGTGAAATAAAATAGTGGCAAAACAAAATACATAATTAGTATTTGTTATTTTTTTGAGCTCAATTCATGGAATAAACGTGTGAACCAAGTTTTGACACTCAGACGTTGTTTAATTTACTTGTTATTTGACAACACCTCTCTAGTAAGAGGACACTCCTGCTTCTTTTACTTGCCCTTAAACAATGATTAAGATTCAAAGTGGAGGCCAATAAGAGAAATGGCATAACAATATGCTGAAACTAAGCGTAACTGATCGTTTTTATCCGCGTAAATGTCCACAAAAACACTTACGTTACTTAGAATTTAATTTCAAAGATTTTGTTGTGGGTTTCATTCATAAATATTTATTTTTCGTCATAAATGGCTGCAAACAGAAGATCTTAGCTCAAAATTTTTGAAACAAGCATAAAACATATAAGTTTAGTGTCAAGAATCGCGGAATAAATAAAAATATGTGGTGGAATACCATAGAGCCAACGTTCTCGTATCTCAAACAGCGAAGATAACCTGCCTGCATTTCTTTTCGGATGCTTTCATCACAACCATCGAAAATTGGCACAAAAGTCCGAACTGCTTAGAAATTTTCAAAGAGAAGTTCTCGCCCATGATTTGTCCATTTGGGATCATATAATGCTGAAGGAATCGTACCTGCGATTTATTGCACTAAGTTTTACATAATAAGAGGCCACAGCCATTTGAAAATATTACAGTTGCAACAAAACGTATTTCAAGGCTACAGTTTCCCTTAAGCTTTAGTCAATTATTTTGTTTATTTGATATCCGCAGTCCAGATCTCTTTTTTCTTTCAAGGCCGTCGGGCCTAGCTTTGTTGTGTGAGCAGACGCGTTTCGACTCCTTTGAGTCATCTTTAGTGTCTAAAGGATGTGTGGAAAGGCATGCATTTATATAGTCGTAGAATGAATTAAGCAAGTAAGTACTAAATTAGGTTAAATAGCGGGATATTCGGTTTTTGTTTGTTGAATTGATGAATGTCCGTGTGTTCTATTTCATCCCTTTTCCGTTTTTGTAGGAGAGCATGGTCTATTATTGAGAAAATTGCATTAAAAATTGTAATATGTTGTTTGTTGAGAATGTTACCGTATGTTTTTCCGTGTTTATATATTTCAAGCCTTTCTGAGATATCAAGTCTCGGCCCTTTGCTTTGTTATTTAACAATGTCATAGAGTTTATCATTGTGTTAGACTCGTGTGATTGGTTCCGTAGGTGCATCGCATAATTGGAGTGTGCCTTGTTGTATAAGAAAGATCATATGTACACTTTGCATCTTGTCATTAGTTTCCGTGCTCGCCTTCCTATGTATACCATGTCACAGTCCTCGCATGTCTGTTGGTATATGACGCTGTTCTCGTATATTGATGTGTCACTCAGTTTTGGTTTCAGTTTGTTTCAAATTTTGCTGTCTGTATTGAATTCAGTTTGCAATTTGTATTTCTTAAGGAAGTTTGATAGTTTGTATATCTCTTTGCCTACGTATGTTAACGAAATCCACTATTTGTCATTCTTATGTGTTTCAGTGCTTTTGTTTGTACTTTGTAATAAATTTTTCAATGTCACGTGGCTTATATCTGCGATTACTATCTACTCTGTAAATGCTGTTTAGCTTGTTGGAGTAGTTATTGGGAATCATGGAGATGGAGTGGAGTCTCTGCACCATTGATCAGCACGCTGCAACTTAATGTTGCGCCGGGTGGTTAGATGTTACGTGTATGGTATGATCACTTGTGGTTGGTTTTCTGCATGTTTTGTAGTCTAATTGTGTTTATTTGCGTGTTGCGGAAACGAATCAACAAACAAAGAGCCTACTAAAAACTTCCAAGTTGACTTATGTACTGTAATTAAACAATCTGTACAAATCCTTCCTCTTAATACTAAGCACCGCTACATAAACCCAAATCTATCCACACCACCCCTAAATGCAAAACCCAAGCGCCACGAACCCAATATCCCTATCCAGCTTGTCATCAATCACCACCCATTTCCTGCATACCAATTAGCACGGTACTTGGCAACGATAATGGCTGATGTGATATTTTGATGACAAATACACATTAAAGAACCACCTCTTTAACATTGACTAACACTTGTCGACTTTTATCACGAGACATCATGAACCTCTGTACGTTTATACCCGTCGATGAAACACTGACCATGCTAAACGAAAAATTTTCATTAAATAACAGTCGGCTATTTAAAGATCTACTACTCAACCTGATAAAGACCACAATCAAGCAGATCTATTTCAGGTTGAATTGCCCAAAACGGTCTGGGTATGTGATATCCAATGTCCGCAAAAATGTCCGAAATACTCTTATCATCTTTGAAGGAAGTCTATATCCCCAAAATTGTCGAAAAATTCAATGTAATATTTTACAG
This sequence comes from Odontomyia ornata, assembly GCA_963969285.1. Classification (NCBI taxonomy): domain Eukaryota; kingdom Metazoa; phylum Arthropoda; class Insecta; order Diptera; family Stratiomyidae; genus Odontomyia; species Odontomyia ornata. Next base: position 207,121,723 of record OZ017739.1, read on the forward strand.
ATGATATGTGGATGACTGTTTCATCGTCAATGACTCATAAGAAAATAAACATTACAAACTATTTACCTATACGAATGAAAAACATCCGAATATAAATTACACACAAAAAAGAACTACTATTAATGTGGTTATCAAATGTGTCAAAAAGTCTCAATTACTTGTCATGAACGTATTTTTCATCGGTCTCAATTCTTAAATCCTTGTATATGTCAGTGTTTCTAATATACCATAGAATTATCGAGATCTTTTTAAAACTTTTATTTTTGGACGACTGGAGTACTTGTTTGTCAGTCTTTGTCATCTGGTAGAAAGCAGAACTAACATATAGCACCGTCGGTCATATAATTTGTTTGTATATGAGCAATCGATTGCTGCATGACAGTTTCAGAAGAATGTCAAACATTTTTGCGATTGTGGCACATACCTTACCTCGTACGAGAACGCTGTGTCCCCACGATGCACAAAAGGTGGCAAACAGATTTAATGTTGTAAATGCTTGTCGCAGATTTTGGAAGGAGAACATTAACTACCCTAGAAAGACCTTCCCTCATTTTAATTTAATACATCTCAATTGGGTTGAAGCCCTGAGAGTGTAAGGCTTCTTTCATTTCTTCAACTGAAAGGCCATAAAGGCCCCTAGTGACAACATTCAACTGTCCCTCTTCCGGAAGTATCTAAGCGTGGTATTGTATTTCATTGTCAGCTGATGCTTTTGCTGTAGGTGTTGTTAGTATAATTTGTATGCCAAGATAGGCTCTTCCCGTGGGTGAGTATGACATGTTTTTTTACTTCATAATAAAAAGTGTTTGGGACCATTTTGAAGGCTCTCTAAGAATGATTGGTACTGTTTTTGGTTCTTGTGTTTGTGGTGCAGCTTGCGTTTTTGTGGTGTTCGGCAGTGTTGATTTCGGTTTTGGCATAATGGCCATGTCTACAAATCTCGTAGCTGGTTTTGGTGGTGGAAGGGCAAGGGGAAATCTCATCCTTTTTATCTTTACTGCTAATCATGCAGTAAGCTTTCATCTCGCTTTCCGAATTTTCAGAAGAGGATCAAGACCATTTGAGATGAAGACGTCCTCACCTTTCGTTTTATCATCAAAAGGTTATCTTTCTGAGATTTGCCATTGGTTTTAGCCTTATTTTTCAATAGAAATTTAGTTAGTTCGGCACTTCTAGCAGCTAAAAATTCATTTTTTTCGCTTGTTGGCGAGCTTGGCGTTCATTTTTGCAAGTGTTTCTTGTATTTGTAATAGCATTATGAACACTTGGTCTAACTTTAACATTTTAAACTCCTGCTAGGCAACCAGCGAAGCAATTAGCTCATGCTTGTCTGTCACGTCACGTCTAGTAACCAAGCCGGCGTCCGTCGACATGTTGTCCATCAAAAGGAGCTTTTCGTTATCCGCCAAATAACTTCCAATTCAATATTAATTCAAGATATAGAAAAAAATAGCTGAAACTGACCCATTAGCTAAAGAAAAGCTAAAGAATAGTAAATTATTCACCCAGAAGTCCCATATACTCTTCTTTTTTTGTCTTCTGTCTCTTTCTAAAAGCTTTTTCTATTTTCCATCTGTTTTTTCCTATCTCTTTCTATCTCATTCTATTTTCTACCTCTTTCTATCTTCTATATCCTTCTATTCTTTATCGCCTTCTATTTTCTACTTCTATCACTTCTTATTCTCTATCCCTTTCTTCTCCACCAAATCTCTTCACTTTTCTAGGCCCTATCAACTTCCAATTCACTTGCAACTTAAACAATTCAAACATTTAACATTAAACCAACAGGAGATATTGATGACGCAACGTCTTCTATACAACTTTTACATACAAACTATCAAACTTCCATAGGAAATATAAGCTGTAAACTGCATTCAAAACTAACAACAATATTGGAAGCAAACTGAAACCAAAACTGAATGACACACCAATGTATGAGAACAGCGACATATACAAGCTGATATGCAAGGACTGCAACATGGTAAACATAGGAGGGACAACACGGAAACTAACGATGAGACACAAGGAGCATGTATGTTCTTCCATGCACAACAAGGCAGATTTCAATTATGCAACACACCTTCGAAACCATGTACGTAAGCCTGATGTAATGATAAACTTTATGACATTGTTGCACAAACAAAGCATAGGGCCAAGAATTAACATCCTAGAAAGGCCTGAAATGTATAAACATAGAAAACAGACGAACAACATACTCGTATTGCAAATTTCGGCGCAATTTCCTCAGTACTATCCCATACTCTCCGACGAAAACGGCAACGAGATGAAACAGATCAAACGGACATCCAAGAATCCAAAAAATCTAATATCCCGCTACATAGCCTAATTTAACGCTTACCTGCTTCATCCTACGACTATATACACGCATTTTCTTACACACAGCTATTAGACACTGGAGATGACTCAAAGGAGCCAAAACACGACTGTTCACACAACAAAGCAAGGCCCGACGGCTTCTAAAGGAAAAAAACCTTAAGCTTTGCTTAATATTTGCATATATGTATGTATAACGGCTGGCGCAGGTGTGGAGACAAGTTGTGCAAATCACGTAATTGTTAGTAATAAGGAACGATCAGGAAGGAAGGTCAAAATGAAGGAGTACATGGCAACTAATTTAACCAATCTATTGCCACTGAATTTCAAGCATCGTTTCCATAACGAGTATTGGCCTAAATTAAGCGCTAAGGAAGCAGAATCTTTTAGAGAATGATTCCGGAATACACCTTTTTATTAGGGTTTTGTAAAATAATTTTACAAAACCCTACTAGTTTCGCGACCAGTCTGTCCGTCTGTCCGTCCGTCCGTCCGTCCGTCCGTCCGTGCGTCACAGCAGTTTTTCTCGGAAACTACTTAAGCTAGAAACATCAAATTTTGTGCGTAGGTGTAAAGTGATGATCTCTTCAAAGTTCAACTAAAAAAAAAAATTTTCTAAGGTATTTAAGGGGGTCTCCCCATACAGGAGAGTGACCAAAAATTTCATTGAAGGTAGCCGATATGGGGATCATATGAAAGGCCTTGATGAGAACTTTTCAAAACAGGTTTTAGTTTGGCAAAATTTGCTTCGAGGGGCGCACAGGGAGGGGAAATACACGAAAAATTTATGTCCCCCCCCTCGCGATTGGACACCTGTGATCCGAAAAATCTGAAAAAATCAGGAATGTAGGCCTTGGTGTGTACAACAACAACAAATACGTTAGAAGTCGCAATTCACTCAACTTTGTTAGTAATAGTATGATTTATCGATTTTATGTTTTCTTGAATAAAATCTTAACGGTACCCTTAAGTTTCATAAAGATTGAATCATATTTAGCGAAGCTATAGCGGTTTGAATTTTCCTGTATTACTATGGAACAATATGCGCTGCATTTATTACTATGGCAACATATGGCTATGGAACAACATGCGCTTTTTACCGACTCAGGCACTACAGTTTTGCTAGGATTTGCATGAAAATTTCAGGAATGATAGGTGTCATGTATAACTTTGAGAATCGGTTCAGCTAGTGGTATCAGTAATTGTAACACAAAATAGTGGCTGTTTTAAATGCGAAGATTGAAAAATGTGAGTTATTTTTTCCCAACTTCAACGTTTAAGGTGCATGCTTTGAACACTTGATTCAATTGAATGAATGACTGAAGATGAGTACCTACAATTAATGCTCATAAGTGAAACAAGTCAAGGAGGTGGGAGAGAGCTCCTAGCAAAAGGGTTTTGTAACCATTCTAGGATTCGAAAAAATTGGCCATGAATCGATGATTTCAGTACAGGAGAGTGGCCCCTGAAAAAAAATTCATCAAACGTAGCCGATATGAGTATGAAATGAAAGTTTTCATGGGAGCTTTTCAAAACAGTTGTTAAACTGTCAATTTTTGCTTCAGTGGGGGCACAGGGAGGGAAAAACATGAAAAATGTGTTTCCTCCGTCGCGGATGGACATCTGAAATAATTATCAAGGGAGATATTTATGACCAAAAACCTCAGAAGTCGAAATTCGTTCAACTTTGTTAAAAATAGTATGATCTTCGTATTTCATATTTTCTCCAATAAAATCGTCTTTGACATGTTTCTTGATTTGCATTTTGTAAATTGAATACAAAACCCTTCTGACATGAGCGTAGGTCTGTTTACCCAACTTGTTTATTTATGATTTGGACACTTGTTTTAAAAAAAGCCGTATTATTACTTGCTACAAATTACACTTCCCAAATCCCGGGATTCCATCTCTGCAAACCGGCGTCGTCAAAGACGATATACGGAAGCAATCATGTCATAGCAAGGAAGAGTTCAGGTTTTTCTATTGTTGTGGTGAAAGTGATTAATTCCAAATTGACGAGTCCCTCAAATTTTTGATAATCCAGCATGGAATATTTAAGAAGCTTCAAAACCTTTAATGTGCCGAAGATTCCAGTGAATTGGTTGATAGCAATGGAGACGCAAATGACGAAGAAGAGTATAAATACTCGTACAACAATCCAAATTTATACGGGAATTACATTGGCTACTATAAAAAAAAATACTGGGAAATTTACATCAAAATGCACAAAAGTCTAACAATAAAGTTGTATCCTATCAGTCAGGACATAAACTCTACAAAAAACATGCAAACCGGATATCTCTGCTTGCTAAGACCAAAATGTAATAAAGCAACTAAAATATTGCCAACAATATCAATATCTCCACCGGAAATCAAGTAACTACTTCCCAAAATTCTGGTTTTAAAATAAAATTGGGAACAAATAACTATATGAAAACAAGAGACTTCACTATTTAGGATCAGAACTAATGACATTTGCAATCAAAACAAAGTTGATATTGTTTTCAGAGATAATGCAGATAATCTGCGTCAAATAAAGAAGGCCACGCAAGACATGATTTGAGTATTGGAAAACGCTGTGAGATGGAGTACCCGTGGTGAATGCTGTGGCCTTAAGCCATGGTTCTTCACTTCAAGTGATAAAAGAGCCAACGACGGTTGGAGTGGTCTCTTTTATGGATTCTTTCTGGTCAAGGCAAATGGAACTTGAAGAAATTAAAACTAAGAAGCATTTAACTTAAACAGTGTTCATCAAATTGAAAAAGCGTTGTAGCTGAATAGTGAATTGGAGTTGCTGAACAGGAACAACTTTGCTGTAGCGGATAGTTGGCTGAGCAGGAATATTCAGCGGCTATTGTTTAAGCGGTTGGAAGGTACATAGCAATTTCAATGCCGTTTGGCAGAGTTAATATAGAAGTGTACCCTACCGTAAGTTTCTTAAAGTAATTTAAAATTTTAAATTTGTGTAGTGAATAAAAATATTATATTGGTAAGTCTTAAAAAGTACTTTTTTGTCGTTTTTCGATTGAATGTTTCTTTTAATTAAAATGGATTTTGTTTAAGTACATATTGTCCATTATTATTTAAGACTTTTCGCCATTTTTTTGGGTAGAGCCATTATTCGATCTGTGTAGGTCTTGATGAGAACTCTTAAAAACAGGTCTTAAGTTGACATTTTTTGCTTCGAAGGGCGCACAAGGAGAGAAAATATACGAATTCGTTGCGTTTTCTAGCATTTCGCAGGTGAAAATTCGGTCGATCAAAATTTTTTGTGTTAATTCATGCGGCACCCGAACGTCGATCTTCTTTGTGTATCAAGCCTTACGCAAATGGTTCAAAATTGTTTAGTGATGGATATTCAGTTGCTTAGTAATGTCATGGCTGCTTATGTGTCGGTATTTTTCAATTATTTTTTGTAAGATTTAATCGACTTTTTCAGTGATTTGTTGACCTGGGCAAGGTGCATCTTTGATATCAAAATTTCCAGAATGAATGCGAGCGAACCTTCTCTTTTGATAAAGTATCTTGACCGTAGACACCACAAATTTTTTCACGAGCCTGCGATGTATTCTCGCCTTCGTCGTAGTGATATTTTAAAATATAACGAATTATTTTCAGAACTTTCACTAATTTTTAAATGAATACAACTTTTGACACAAATGACGAAATGCAAAACTTTGCATATGAAAATTGTAGACTGAAATGTCACCTTTCAAACGCATGTCAGTTTGACTCAATCTGATCAGTATTGCCCAATATATGACAACGAACACCATTTAGTGACGAAAATGGCTCAATACTTTTTAGGCTATCCAATATTTTATATCAATATCAATAATCCAAATAACCGTTCATTAATTTGGTTTTAGCCAGCGTTGTAATTACTCGTGGAATAGTTATCGGTAGGATACTTAATTTTCAGCTCACATAGTGGAAGAGGAACCATTCTAGACCTGGTACTCAATTTCCAGTGCACAAAGTGAAAAATGAATCCTTCTAGACGTGGTTTGTGTTGGAGGACTCTCACAATAATCTGGGGAGAGGCAAATTAAAATGTCGTTCTAGTTTCTTAGTGAAAGAGAACGAAGCCCAATAAAGTTGATATCAGTGTGTTATACAGTTGTTCCGTGGGGCCTCAAACTCACTGACTGGTTCCTCTGGGCATTTTAACGGTGAGCGAGTAGCACGAATCTATCCCGTTTCCACAGATTAGCCAGAACCCAAAGGTTTCCAGTTAGAATTGCCTGTAGAAACGTAGATATGAAAGCACCACAGTGGCTGCTACTTACGAGGAAATATAGTGCCCACTAAGCAATTGGCAATAATCATATGTGAACAAAACGAAAGGAAGATATACCGCATACTTCATTAACGACCTGAGACCCTAACTGAATCGAAGACAAGGTGCGACTGAGTTCTACCTTACCGAGTTTTTGAATGGCCATGAGTATTTTTAGTTTTACATGTAAACGAGTGACAAGTCACGGTCCTCTGACTGTATATTTTCTACAGAAGAGGTTGGCAATATCTGCCACTTATTTTCCAACATGCAAGTGGTGAAATAGTCAGCGTGAGGATCTAAGCCGGGAAAAATGAGCTATTTTAAGATAAGCTCTTTGACGAGTTGCTTCGGTCTGTTGATAAATGGAGCCACGTTGCACATTATGCTTTGGCAGTCCTTACAGTGAACAAAAGGTATATTTGAAAGCCTGCATATGTCAAAGGTGGAGGAATCTCTTTTCCAGCAATCTCCTTCCCTGCTTCCACTCCGCTAGAAAGAAGATTCATGAAACTTGTTGGCACCTTAAAGGATAGAAAAAACGAGGGCAATCCTAAACTTATGCCTCAAATTGTTCCAAACTAGGTGCTCAGATTGGCAGGAGAGTTGCTTCGTGGGTAATTCAAAGGCATAGCACTGATAGGATTCCCACATTGTGAGGGTAAATTTTTTCAGCTCGCTACCACAAAAAAAAAATATTTTCATAAACATTTTCTGATTTCATTAAGCTCTAAATATTATATTAATTATATCAGTTAACAAGATCAGAAAAGCTTAAACAAATTTACTCACCTAGCCCAGTGGCTTTCAAGTACCCAAAATTGCTATGATCAATTATACACCATAAAATTCTTATCCACACACCGCAAGTGAAACCTTGGCCATCTGAGTAACTGATGAAAACTACCAATACTGTTGGTTAAATTGTACCGTAAAATTTGAGTCCAATGAAACTTGCTCTCCACATATTTCAATTCTATGGCCTGCTTTTGCAAAAAGTATATATCTCTTTCCTGGACTAATTCAAGTATTTCAGCCTTAAAAACTCCTTACTGTTTTGTTTGAGATGATGCAATATTTCAGTAAAACGATTTTTAAACATTTTTTTAAGCGGAACGTTCCAAAGCATTCTAAAACGAAGATGCAGCTCGTTCCTTTGGAACGATACCAATCAAAGTTACCGAAAGTATGCTTTCATTACAGCGTGGTACTGATCTTATCACTTTCTCAAGTGATCAAGATTAAAAGACACAACAACTTTCTCTAAGCAAAGGACCGAGAAGGGCTGTGAAGCTAAAGCAAAACAAAAATACTTTGATCGCGTCGCAATTACGTTTTCGTTATTAATCGACTTCCAAAGGAAAGAAGGTTATCAATTCATAAAGCATATTTTTTTGCTTTTTTTTTTATATGTTCACGCATAACTTTTAAACGGAGATAAATAGAAGGCTCCTGTTTTTGGCAAATGATACGTCTTACTTCCAGTTAGGTCCCGTTCAAGGGATAAGAAATTCAAGTGACGGTAAAGGACTTTTACTGTTGACTAAAAACTTCCCGACTTTCACCCGGATTTTTCAGCATAACTGGCCGACGGGTGTAAGGATTTTGATTGCAGAGGTTTCAAATGAAGGACAACATATTGACCTAAAATGAATCGGAACAGAATTGTAACCCTTCCAACGACTCTGTTGATATTAACAGTTCAATATGATACATTGATGTCGATAAATTGAATTTAAAGTCCTTTGGTGACGGGTGATACAGGTGATCAGTATCCTTAATTTTCTGCATAAACAGTACATTTCAGTGAATCATTTCTAACGGAAATAACCGAAAAATTACTTCTAAATGTGGCATAAATACAATTCAACAATAGTTAGAGGGAACATTTCAGGATGCTTTTCTCTTCTGAATTCATCCTATGCTTACCGATGAGCTTATCAAAGGATCCTTCTTACATCCTTAGATGTAAACGTTACACATAGGATTTATAAAATTCCCCGAAGAAGTAATAAGGACAGACTGATTGCAAATTATAGAGTTGATTCTTTACTTTCCAGTGAATATTATACATTATAACATACCCGTATGCCCAGAAATCTAAAATTAGAAACTTCCATACTAAAGACCGGCGTGAAGCGATCCAAAAAAGAGATACTTTTCCTTCTATAACTGATCATAAATTTACAGATGAAGATGAAAATGCATAGCCGAGTTTTCATTGAACTATAGGGTATAATTATCTTGAAACTTTCATGAAAATTAGGTGCCATAGTTGACTGAAAACGAAGGTGATGTGTATCGAATAAAAGTGAACGAGTGATACGGTTAAGAACGATCCTTTTAAGTAAATTTCTTGAGATTGATTCCGGAGCAAACTTAATGTTTACATATATATATATATATATATATATATATATATATATATATATATATATATATATATATATATATATATATATATATACATATATATATATAAATATACATATATATATATATATATATATATATATATATATATATATATATATATAGATGTATATATATATATATATATATATGTATATATATATATATATATATATATATATATATATATATATATATGTATATATATATTTTATGTATATATATATATATATATATATATATATATATATATATATATATGTATATATATATATATATATATATTTATGTAATCTAATGTATATAGTACATATATATATATATATATATATATATATATATATATATATATATATATATATATATATATATATACATATATATATATATGTATATGTAAATAATACATATAATATATATATATATACATATATATATATATATATATATATATATATATATATATATATATATATATATATATATATGTATATATGTGTGTGTGTGTGTGGTTGGTTGTATTTAGATGGGATATAAAGAAATTTATGCCGGGAGGTCTCAACTTTGCTTCGATTTTCGCTAAATTTTCAGGAATATTTCTGTTCTGACCATAGTATAGCTCCGGATTGTACCAAAACTGGTACAAGAATTTATTCAATTGTGTGATAAAGCTCACAATAAAAAATCCAAAGTGGAACAATTTGAAACAAAATGGCCGAAAAAAGTTGAACGATAAAAAAGCACTTCAGAGTCAGGTCAGAATTTAAAAATGGCGGCTAGGCAAAGTTCGTAGTTCGAAACTTTCTCAAAGCTACAATCCATATTGAATTTTTATGAAATCTAAAATCAAGGTGGACGTTGATAAGATCATGTATTAAATGTACCACAATTAAATTCGATTCCTATAAACGCTGCAGATTTTAGCCGTAGTGGTTTTTGCATTGCAATAAAAAAAATATATTTTATTATACGAGTACATAATACAATTTATTCAAGAAACTGTGCTTTGAAAGGTTTGGAATGAAAAAATTTGCCACTAAAAAGGGTGAAATATAAAACTTTTAGAAAAAAAAGAAAACCGACTTCGAAATGCTTAGGGCATTAGGGATGAAATAAATTTTTTGAAAGCGGTGCCAAATCATAATGCATATGCAACGATGCATAAACCGTTCCAAAGTAATGTTATTTTGGAGCGATTTAGAATTCAGAACTGACTGCGTAGATGAAACAAGTTGAAGTAGCTCTTGCCAGAAGGGTATTGTAAAACAATTAGTAAGTCAAACAATATATTCTGCATATCAAAACTTGACTAATATACAGATTCCATAAATTGAGTTCGAACAATTATTATGGTTATTTTGATTTTAAACTCGCCACCATTTTGTTTCAAGTGTTTTGACCCCATCGCTTGATTAGTCATGATAACACATCAATATTACAAACCATTTCTAAAAGTTTTATCAAAATTCCTATATATTTCTAGTGTCTAGATCAGTTGCAAACGTGTATCTCGCTAGTAGCACGTGCTAATGTTGTTGTAATTGTTAAATATTCAATCGGCTGTAACTTAGCTGTTTATTGTTCGATAATTGTTAAATTTTCAGAACACATATAATTACTTTAAAAAAACTAAAATTGCAGGTTTCGGGAAATTTAAGGATCCCATCTTGATTTTATAGGCAAAAATGCAAAATTTATAAAATGTACTATTATTAACAAAGTTGGTCGAATTTTAACTTCTGAGGTATTTGTTGCCCTTTTACTTCTAAAGCCACACCTCTGTGATTTTCTTCAGATTTTTCGGGTCAAAGCGGAGGGACACAAAATTTTCGTACATTTTCCTTTCCCCTGCACCCCTCAAAGCAAAACTTGTTGTATTAAGACCTGTTTTGAAAAGTTCTTATTAAGGCTTTTCATTTGATATTGCCTACATGTGATGAGAATTTTTTTTTTGGGGCAACTCCCCTATATGGGGAGCCCCTTGAAGACCTTATAAATTTCTTTTCGTGGTGGAACTTTAAAGAGGGCATCATTTCGCACCTACTTACAAAATCTTATGTTTCTAGCTTATGTCGTTTGCGAGAAAAAGTGGTGTGACACACGGACGGACAGACAGCATGCGATTTCAGTAGGGTATTGTAAAATGATTTTACAATACACTAAAAAGGTATTACTTAAATATAAATGGAATGATAGGAATAAAGGTAAGTTTTTAAACAAGACATTAAAATTTTTGGAAAACGTCAGATAGGTAGATATTAAAGTAAATATATTATATTTAAAAAAAATAAAATAACAGTTTATAAATGTAGCAGGCGATCCTTTGCATAATTTTTAATTTAATTTTAAGATTATATATGTTTTTTGAGATACTATATAATCACATGCCAAAACAATGTTATTTTTTGTTATAAAAAAATATAATGCTCTATTTACCTGCAAACTCCTCTACTGGTTTGTCTATCGTATCATGATCTATCCACGTGAGACCCATTTCAACTTTCTCAGCCAAATCTACCCAATGTTGTCGATTTTCTAGAGTTCCCTCGTATAATGGACTTACCCAAGGGAAGGTTTCCGAAAGCACTCTATATAATGGAAGACAGATAACATCTATAAATCCCACTTGCATTTTCGGAAGTTCATCTTTTCTTTCCCTGTAAGAATATGTAATACTTTTACTTTTGCCTTATTCTGCTTGTATGTGGTTAAAATACAATTTTACCTGTCCATCATTGCAATTGGTTGAGTATTCAATTGAAGTTTTTCTAAGTCACCCTGGTCAAAAAATTCATCTGCCACTAGTTTAGCAATACGATGCTGCACCTCCCAAGGTTTTGATATTGCGCTAACGTCGCAAGCTGTCATTATCATACCTATTAGCACTGATGATAAAATAAATAAATAAAAAGCTCCAGATGCGCATGGGAAAACCCTTACATTCTTTTTTTTCTTCACTTTGCCAGTCAAATTCGCCATTTTCTACCAACTCCAGAAAGCCATTCCTTTTCTTGAAATACATAGCTAAATCTGTGGATAAAATAGCCATCTCAACAGTTTTCATTACTCGGCGATAATCATCCGGAGATAATGCCTTAAAGTAAGCAAAATTTGAATAGGTTTTATCAGACCAACGTGATTTATACGAAAAGATGAAATTTAAAATCAATATTGAATGCTAAGCGATAAGCTTTTACATATTCTAATATGTACATATATCTAACGGTAAATCAACAGAATAAAATTGAATATAATTTTTTTTTCTTGAATACTAATAGTTAGAATTATCACTCAAATGAAAATTCACGTGTAATTGTTGTTGCAATTGAGAAATTTTGAATTATCTATAACTTAACTGTTTATAAATTAGTTTTGTGAAACTCTCAGAAAACATAGAGCTTACACCAAAAACTTTAGATACGAATGTTTAACAAATCTAAGGGTCTCCTTAAGATTTTATAGATGGAAATGTAAAATTCGTAAAATGTACCTCTCCTACTAAAATCGCGTCCTGTCTGTCCGTCTGTCCATCCGTTTGTCACAGCACTTTTTCACGCACACTACCTAAGCTAGAAACATCAAATTTCCTAAGCAGGTATAAAGTGGTGCTTCTTCAAATTTCAACAACAACAAAATTTTATAAGGCTTTAAAGGGGAGTCTCCTCATTTAGAGGAGTGGCCCCTGAAAAAAACTTCATTAAAGGTAGCCGATATGTGTATCAAATGAAAGGTCTTGATGACAACTTTTCAAAACACGTTGTGAACTGACACTTTTTGCTTCAAGGGATGCACAGGGGGGGGGGGGGGAATATACTGAAAAATTGTGTCCTCCCTCCTCGCGATTGGACACTTGTGATCCGAAAAAATCATGAAGATATAAGTACAACAACAACAAATATCTTAGAAGCCAAAATTCAATCAACTTTGTTAATAATAGTCAGATATTCGAAATTCACATTTTCCCCAATCAATTCGCATATGTAACCTTAAACTGGGCGAAATTCAATATATAAGTAGTACCACATAGGGTGCTTAAACTTTTTAAGTTTGATGAAAAGCGAATGATATACACGGAAGTTATAGCCATTTGAAATTTCTCCAATTACAACAACAATAGCAGATTATTTGTATATTTTATGGACTTTCTATCGAATCAGTCACTGCAGTTTTGATTTGATCTTCTTGAAATTTTCAAATAAATTCAATAACATTAATATTTTTGAAAATTCATGATTTGAGTGATTTTTGTTGGTTTGCAACAAAATGGCGAGCGTTGAAAATATAAAAACAATCGATTCCCTATTAAACTGTATTTCTAAAAAGATGAGTACAAAACCCTTTCAACATGAGCGCAGGTCTATCTACCCAGCTTGTTCTTTGTAGCGTTACAGCCCTTCTCGGTCCTTTGCCTCCGAAAACAAGCGCCTCCAACTATCTCCGTTTATTGACCGCGTCCTGAATTTTTGAAATCTGAGCAGCGATGAACTGTCTTCGTCGACCGAGTCAGACTAGCATTTCCTCGGTTTCCCCACTAGTCTCCGGCCTTCAGTTCGCCTAAAGAATAAGTTTTTGGGTATCCGTTGTTCGTCCATACAATGCATTTGAGCAGCTCATTGTAGCCTTCGCAGACTTACAATCGCTGAGATTTCCGGCTCGTCAGAAATTTCATATAGCTCAAGTTTGTTTCAATTTAACCATTGGTCCCCGAATGCTTCGTTCCTATTCTGTACAAAATTTACCCGTCGCTCGAAGCCGCTCAATATGTTAGTGGATGCTTGGGTTAGGGTCCTTCCAACCGCATAGTATAGCATAGTTTTTATCATAGATTCGTATACTTGCAGCTTTGTCTTCCTTGCTAGTCTTCAAGGTCGTCAAAGCAGAATAAAAAATCCCCGTTGACAGCACCAGCCGGAAAGGTAAGTTTCTCGTATGTAGCATAAGGTTTCGAAAAAGAATTTGGCTTGCCTACTACTAGACTTCTTACTGCAATTTTTGTAGCACTACATGGGTATTTATTAACATAAAAAGAATCCGCCGACGTTCGTATTTCGAGACACTTTATAGAGGCGCAAATATTTTGCTAATTAAATTGATTTGAACACGTATGGATTACATATTGCAAATCGGCGGATAATAAATTGTTGTAAACATATAAATACAGGTTTCGTACTTGTCACATTTTGTGTTTACACATTTCACAGTGGTTGCCACGCAAAGGCTTAAATAGCTCAAATAGTTAATTTCAAAAGATTTCCATAAAAGTTTAATCAAGACTTGCGTTGCCATTAATATATACATTTTCAATGCTTTTCTGAACCATCAGGGGTCGTCATTTTGATTTTTACTGAAAACGGCTGCTAAAAATATTAAGCTGTAAATTTTCGACTTTTTTATTTGTCATTCGATTTGGATAATTGATTAAATTACCTTGCCTTAATAACTTATAATTTTAAGTTTCACCGGAATTTGTTGAGAATCTTCGCTGCTAGAGGGCTACAGAAATAAAAAAAATGTTAATTCATCCCCTGTATGGGGAGACCCCTCTTAAATACTTTAAAATATTTTCTTGCGCTGCAAATTTCAAGAGGCACCACTTTTGACCTACGTAGAAAATTTCCTGATTCTAGCTCATGTGGTTTATGAGAAAACTTGTTATGACGCAGGAACAACCGGATGGACGGACAGACAGATAACTCGCGATTTTATAATTTTTTAAGGGTATTGTTAAAAGTATGGTCTGGTTTATAAATACTTCCAAGTTAAGTCATTTAAAACGTTCCCATGAAAAAAATTAATTATTTCAATTGCTACTAAAATAGCGAATTGCGCTTGTCTTCATACCTTTGGGGACCACCATTTTGAATGCATGTATTTGATTTTGGATTATTTTAAATCTTTGTGTGCTAGGACCTCATCAATTAATGTGCCAGATTTCGTTCTAATAGAGGTTTCACTCTAGATAGGGCAAAAGTATATTCAATTTTTGGTGAAAAGGCAGTTAAAAATATTATGTTTTAAACTTTTGACCTTTTTATCTCTCATTCGACTGTAATAATTTTTTGCACAAATAAAGACCTTGGAAAAATGTGAACGCTAGAGGGCCACAAAAATCTGAAAAACGCGTAATGAAACGGCCGCAATTTTGAAATTTGCACATGCATGATCACCAAAATATCAAAAACTCTAGATCTTAACAATTTCTATCCTAGGACCAAGTTTCACATACATCGAATCGAAATTGCGACTTTCAGAAGACTTTGAAGTTTTGAGCTTCAACTGGCCGCCATTGTGTTTTTTGTGGCCTGACCTCCAGTTTTTGACATAACTCTTTAGATACTTATAGTTTCTATCAAACTAAAGAATTTCATTAACATTTGTTGAAAGCTTTGGTCGAAACTACAACAACAAAATTTTGTACGTTTTTCAACCTTTGAGCGGCCGCCATTTTGTTTTTGTCGTACCGACTTTGGATTTTTTATTGTGAGGTTCATTACATACATCAGTGAACCTTATTACCAAATTTCATCCAAATCGGAGTTAGACTTTGGTCAGAACAGAAATCACAATTGTTCGTCTAAAATGGCCGACATTTTGTTTTCGCCTGGCCGATATAGCTGGTTCACGAACCAAGACATTTACTCAATAAACCTTTTCTGAAAATTTGGTTAAAATCTGAGTAAAACCAATTCGTTATATCCCATATATATATATATATATATATATATATATATATATATATATATATATATATATATATATATATATATATATATATATATATATAATAACGTAGCTTTCTTATGGCATATTTCAGAGTCGAATTGAATAGCGATGGGGCCACCCCATCTCCCTATTTGAGTTCGATATTTGTGTCAAAGGCGTCCAAAGGCGTCAATGAGATGGTTATTGATGCGGACTTGGGAGGTCGTCGACGTCATTGTCATTTTGGTAAGACGGACCAATTTGACTGGGATACCAAAGCAAAGCATTATTGTGTACAGTACGTTACGATCAATAACATACTGTCGTATACTTCCTTAAAATCTGGTGTATGTCTGTATTGAACTCCCAATATTAAAAATGTACTTTTATTCAGAAGATTAACGGAATTTTTATTATTGAGGTATTTGCTGCCCTTGCACTCATAAGGACCTACTTTCATGATTATTTTTTTTCATATTTTTTTTATATAAATGTGTCCAATCGCGAGGTGAGACACATAATTTCCGTACATTTCCCCGCCTCCTGCTCCCTGAAGTGGAAGTGTCAATTAAAGTTCGGTTTTGAAAAGTTATCGTCAAGAACTTTGATTTAATAGCCATCTCGACTACTTTTGCTGAGAAAAATGTTTTTAAGGGTCATCTCCCATATGGCGGAGCTCCATTTTTGGCCAACCCACCAAATTTTATGTTTCTAGTGCATATGAGTTGCCAGAAAACTTGCTGTGATACACTGACGGACAGACAGGTCGTGATTTTAGTAGGATATTGTAAAAATTATTTAACAGTGCCCAAAAAACTGTAATGAAAGTGAAATGCTACGGAGTACTATAGATTGAAGAGGGGTTGGTGATGTATAATTAGTTGACTCAAAGATGATTAAAGGAGGATTTTCGAAAATTTTAAATGAAAATTTCAAATAATTAATGAAAAAAGACAATGATCGTAACATAAACCGTGCATGGAGCTGTTTGCCATATAATTGTCCAGTTATTTTGAAAATAGCACCACAAACGCCAGATTGGAACCCAACTGTACATATATGAGGTTTGTTGGAACGAAATTTTGGAAAAATGCGTAATTCAAAAAGTTGTTTGAATTTGAAAAGTGACTGAGAAGTAGAATGCAGAAATGTACGAACTTTTCGCGTACACCCCCCCCCCATCGCAATTGGACACTTTTCATCCGAAAAATCTGAAAAAAATCATGAATGTAAGCTTTTATGAGTACAACAACAACAAATACGCGAGAAGTTGAAAATCGCTCAACTTTGTTAGTAATAGTATGATTTGCCGATTTTATGTTTTCTTGAATAACATAATGGTACCCTTAAATTCAATAATATAAATAATATAACATAATTTATAAGATTGATCTTTTCTGAAATTTTCATAAAGATCGAAGCGTATTTAACGAAGTTATAGCGATTTGAATTTTCTGCATTACTATGGAACAATATGCGCTGTATTGCTATAGAAACATATGGCTATGGAACAATATGCGCTTTTTACGACTTAGACACTACAGCTTTGCTAGGATTTGCATGAAAATTTCAGGAATAATAAGTATCATGAATATCTTTGAAAATCGGTTTAGTTAGTGGTATCAGCGATCGTGAAATAAAATAGTGGCTGTTTTAATTACGAAGATTGAATAGTTTTGAGCTATTTTTCCCCAACTTCAACGTTTAAGGTGCATGCTTTGAAGACTTGATTCAATTTAATGAATGACTGAAGATGAGTACCTTCAATTAATACTCATACGTGAAACAAGTCGAAGAGGCGGGAGTGAGCTCCTAGTAAAAGGGCTTTGTAACCATTCTAGGATTCGAAAAAATTGGCTATGAATCGATGATTACACTACAGGGGAGTGGCCCCTGAAAAAAAATTTCATCAAAGGTAGCCGATATGAGTATCAAATGAAAGGTCTTTATGGGAGCATTTCAAAACTGTTCTTAAACTGACAGCTTTTCTTCAATGGGGGCACAGGGGGAATACATGAAAAATGTGTTTCCTCCCTTGCGAATGACACCTGTGATCTAAAAAATCTGAAAAAATTATCAAGGGAGATATTTATAGGTAGAACAATAACAAATACCTCAGAAGTCAAAATTCATTCAACTTTGTCAATAATAGTATGATCCTCGAATCTCACATTTTCTCCAATAAAATCGTCTTTGACATGTTTCTTGATTTTATTCGTTGCTGGTTACTGCATTTTGTTAGTTGAGTATAAAACCCTTCTGACATGAGCGTAGGTCTGTCTACTCAACTTGTTGAGTTTAATGTTGACGTTTCTTACTGTTTACTTTGAAAATAAGCTAATGAAAATTTCTTTTACTCAATGCTCCTTTTATGCAAAATGTAAATTTTTCAAAACATTTTCTCAGCAGTTTAGATGCAATAAAGTAAATGGTCTAGAATTCATACCATGCTGATATGTGTAGTATTCTCTCCTACTTATCATTTATAAACTGACGTTTTAAAGGCATGTGCACCGTTAAAAGGGTTTACAGCAAACAGTATGTACTTTTGCAGGATAGGACATGTTTACATTTTAATGATATCTGAAAGATATCCAATGGATGTATTTCAAACGCACCAGGTGATTGTTAATATGCAAGAAATGGAGTAATCTTTTCCCCGCTAGGCAAACATTTTTTATGGATATTTTTAAAATATCAACTTTAGTTTTGGTGAGATTTTTGATGAACTCGTCTGAATAAAGTCATCATTTAATCATAGTTTCAAAAGCTTTGAGAACTGGAAGGGTAGGATCACCTTAAAAACTCCATATGAAATATTAAAAGGTAGGTTCAAAGGCCCCTTTTCCAGTTTCCTTCAGTTTTCTATAAATATCTCGAAAATTGTGCATCTTTTTAAATTCTGTGTAAGATTTAGTTTTCTTTTTCTTCTTTCAAGGATATGAGCCTGCAAAAGTGTGAAATTTAGGAGAGTCAAATGTCTATCCTTCAGTTTTTGCTACAAACATCGAAAATACTATTGTTTTAAACAAAATTTCTTGCAAAGCTGTGTATACAGATTTATACTTTTATATTATCGCGGTAAAACGATATGTTGCACAAATACTTCTTAATTATCAAAAATAGTATAGAAAATTTATCGTAGTATAGTGTTTTCTGTAGTAATCGAGCAGTCATACATGCAAACTGCTCGAAACCCTTCTTATCTCCTACCCAAAATTGTAGTGGCAGTAGCACAGAGCAATTATCGATTGTTGTGAGTGCTTTAGTTCACTGAGTTAATTTTCACGGGATATTGCTTGAAATTCTTCAATTTTAACCGAAAGTACAACTGTTGAAGATGTGATTTTTGAATACAGAAATCAGCAAAATAAGTACTAAGCTAGCCATGTGAAAATCAGAACCAGATAATACAAATCGAAAAGGTGATTCGTTGCTCTCTGAGGTTGATGATCAAAGACAACAAATGAAAAAGATGTTAATGGCGCAAAAGAAACACTACTTACATATGAAGAAATGCCACAACGAAAGCAAGCAAGAGATAAAGAGATTGAAACAAGAAAATGATGCCATGGCAAAAGAAATGCACGTATGCGCAACAATTATCCTCAGTGCTGACAAGCGTTACAAAGAGAAAATGAATTTATTCCACAACTGCTCAAACAGAATGAGGTAGTAGAGAAGAAATTAATATGGACTCAAGAAAAGTTGGTTGCATTATGATTGGTTAAAGGTATCAACTGGCTGGACTCGATGTTAGCATTTTGTAAAAATGAGACGATGGGACTCAAGGAACAAATTTGCAGTTGCTTTATTCAAAAAGGAATAATCGAAGAGCATCTTGATCTGGCTAAATGGAGGTTTGAAGCTTTGAAATCAAGAATGTCGACAGAGAAACACTCTTGGAAGAGAACAGCATTGAATTGAAGCCAATATTCTTCAATCCCTGTGAAAGTAATGTGCGTAAAGCTGAACCAGAAATATTCACGGAAAAACATACAAAGGTCAATCAATCGTTGCAGATAATTGGAACAAATCAAATGACTGTATCCCCACCCAACCATTCTATGGAGGAAATTGCTACAATTTCTAAAGAAAATAATAACAGAAATCAATCTCCATTAATCAAGGCAGAGAGAAAAATTTCTTCCGTTAACTCATCAGAATTACACATAACACCTACAAGCTCTCCTAAGAATTGTTCAAATGATTCAATTTATAAAGAAAATTTCTCATATTCTAATGTGAAAGCTAACAGCAACAGTTCATATATTGTAAATATGAATTCCGATGAGCTTACACTAAATCGCGAAAACTATTTATTTGTTAAGTTTTCGGAAGAATCAAAACTTTCGCAGCACCATACATTGCAGCAGCAACATGCATTGCAGCAGCAACATCGATTGCAGCAGCAACATGCATCCATTGCAGCAGCAACATCCATTGCAGCAGCAACTTGCATCCATTGCAGCAGCAACATCCATTGCAGCAGCAACATGCATTGCAGCAGCAACATCCATTTCAGCAGCAACATCCATTGCGGCAACAATATCCATTGCAGCAGCACCATGAATTGCAGCAGCAACATCCATTGCAGCAGCAACATGAAATGAACAGCAACAAATAATGCAACAAGAATGACCGGTGGAGAATGAGGGTGAACGGATGGGTACTTGGTCCCGCACTGCGGAGCCGGATAGCCAACTTTTGGTTAGCAAGAGAAAAGAAAAATCGAGTTGAAAAAGTGATGAAGAAAGGAATTTTTCCCGCAGATAGGAGTGATTGCCGAAAATTAGGTACTGGGGTGTAAGTGCGAAAATCAAAGTTGTGTCTGGTATTATTCAAGAGAAATGTGGTTGTAATCGAAAAATGTAGATTTGAATACGTTTCCCATCGCAAAATCATACAAAGAATTTTCTTGAATGAGCCGCGTGTGCGAAGTAAGTGATGGCAATTTGCTTTAAGTGCAAGTGAATCAGAAGTGAAAGAATCGAATGTGAGATTAATTATGTTTTCCACATGGAAAGCGTTATGAAACGCTCAAAAATATAAATGCACTGTGCATTATCCGGGCCGTGGATTATGGTTTCTGCAAGGATAAAAGTGGGTAGTGATATGGAAAACTATAGGCTAGAAGATACGCTAATTAGGTGCTTACTCATCTCGCGTGTTTTCCTGTCATAAGATTCTGAGTTGTGTGTGCGCTTGATATGGAAAACTAAAACGTGGAAGATAAGCTAATTAGAAGCTTACACATCTCGAGTGTTTCCCTGTCATAAGATTCTGAGTTGTAGGTTCACTTGATATGAAAAATTAAACGGTGGAAGATACGTTAATTAGAAGCTTAATCATCTCCAGTGTTTCCCTGTCATATGATTCTGAGTTGTGTGCGCGCTTGGTAATAACCAGTTAACTTTGCAACTATTGAAAGTGGTTTAGAAAATACATTCTGGTTTAACGTAAAATCTTGGTTTAAAAATTACATTCTGGTTTAACGAAGATCTTGGTTTAAAAATTAAATTCTTGTTTAACGTAAAATCTTGGTTTAAAAAAAATTAAATTCTGGTTTAACGTAAAATCTTGGTTTAAAAAATTAAATTCTGGCTTAAAAATTAAATCCTGAAAGATGGGCCAGCAGCCAGAATCAGCAAAAATTGTTTGACTTATCCTGATTTGTTGACTAACCTAAATTTCCTCCAAGGCAACTCACCTGCATCATTATCGAGCGCTCGCGTGGATGTAGGTAAGTACCTCTTTTTTGTTTTTTTTATCTCAATCGTCGAAATGAAATATAGATATAGAAGGAGAATAAGTGAAGGGGGTTAGTGTACCAACTTTTTTTAGAATTTTATATTTTTTTGATTATACACAATTTTTTTCGAAAGGAAAAAGTTTTTGTACACGTACACGAATTTGAAGACATCTATCCATCCTAACGCTTAATAAATCTTGTATTTGGATACCATTTATGGTAAGAGCTAAAACAACTTTTGAGAGGTTTGACTGGCACCATTTTTTTGGTTTTTGAGAACGATTTGTAAATTTTTGAGAGAAACTTTGAATTCATGTGCAGAGTAAATAAATCTTATACAAGAGAACGCCGCAATTATTAAACTACGATAAATGCTGAACACTGAAATTAGTAAAGTAAAGTTGAATTGTAATGAAAAGTTGGTTCATCGGGAGTTGTGTTTGTAAAATTTTTGATTATTTAACAATAATTATGTCTGAGTGAATTCCAATTTTGATCTTTCCATTCCTTCCAGGCTGACCGGGTATAGGACTCGCCACGATGGAAGGCTTTCTGACTAACATGGGCTAGCCATCGGGCGCGCTCCACTGTTTTTGACGCTTAACAGGGCTCTTGCCGGGTAGATTGGCGTTCCGCTCGCGTGTACTTTTATGGTATAGGGTTATGTGATTCGATCACATAATTCTATAAAATAAATTGGTCGCGTCTATATTTCTCTTTTGATGTGAAAGTTCAAGTAAATTATGTTTGCATGAGTTTTCCACTCAAAAGTGAAATATATGGCCACGTCTTCGTTTGGACCTCTATCCGGTTGGGTGGGTGAGAGGTGCACCACATCCATCCGGATGCTCCGCTCTTATTTGTGGGCCATAAGAATCGTCGGGTAACGACGAAGTCTCCGCAAGTCGTTTCAACTTGTTCTCTGAAAAAGCAATTTCCACCTTCAGTTGGTTAACTCCATTTTTCGACTTCAGTCAACATTTTCTGAGACCCAAGAATTCGTGAATGCGAAATTCTTTTGTAGTGGGTCCTTGTGCTGGGGGAATGAGCCCGCCCCACGACACCGCAATGCTAGCCTGCCAGCGCATTCACGCATCCCCAGACAAGGCCAATCTTGGCGAATCCTCCCATCCACTTTCACTGAGGCAGTAAACCATCGCTTCAGTCCTGTACGGACATTTATACCTTCTTATCACTACAAAATGGCGCCCAACGTGGGGCCCAAAAATCCCGGCTGTATCAACAGTCATGAGCACGAGACAGTCAATCGTCTCTTGGTGTCCAGATTTATGGCGGGTAAGTAGCTACTTAAAAACATTGCACAAATCGTACCTCAGCTATCCAGTAACTTGCGGATGTGTGTTGTCCTCGGACATCAATATCGTTTGGATCTGCTTTTGACTCATACTTTGGTGGTTTACAACCATTGTATGACTAATAAGGCCAAATGATATTAGAATCTTTATGTGTATTCGGAAGTTATTATCCCAACACCTTATTTGTGGAAGATTTTGATCTGCGCCCCAAACTAAGCGGTGCCTGAGTGTCTTTCATCACATGGATCTTGATTTCACGTGATTGGCTGCTTAGCTAATCCATGACTATCCATGACAAGACAAGCCCTGCTTGTGGGCCAAAATTCAACCTGGGCTGACAAGTTGTAACTTGTGAAAAATTGCGGACAAAGGAGCACTTCCGAACGCTGATCCTTATGGTGCCGGAAGAGAGTAGTCCCTGTGACGCAACAGGAGGAGTGTGCCATTGGTGCCCTTACCTGGGAAGGAACCAACAGCATGGAAAAACCGAGTTAACTATTGATATTGCGAATCTTGTTTCTTAAATTTCTATTAAAAATTTACGATCTCCCTTTTAAAATCCACAATAGTTATTCAAATCTATTTATTAACTTTTATATTTTTTGTTTGTGAGGTTCATTTATATTTCGCCACTAATGGCCACTTTGTTTTTACATTTAATTTAGTTTTTTTGAGATCAAAATCACACCAAAATATCCCAATTGCTAGACATCATGCAGGGATTGGCTGCCAGCATGGAGATAATGAGGCAGCCAATACAGAAATTGTCTGGTCCACCACCTCTGGATCCATCACCTCCTGATCCACCGCCTCTGAACCCACCATCTTGACCCATGCCTGACGACACCTTGGATCATCCACCACTCACCCAGCCAGGAGGCCGTCCACCATCTAAGGTAGCCAAGATAGTAGCTGGCTGGAAGTTGGTGTTTACGGGCCGGTGTGACCCTATGGCAATAGGTGCCTTTCTTTGACGGGTCGAGAATATGGCGTGGTTGAATTTGGGGGGAAATGTGATAGCAGTCACACGCTGCACTCAAATGCTGTTTAGTGGGAGCACGTTCCGTTAGTTTTGGCGGTTTGTGGACCTTTCTCCAACGTCGACTAGGAGACGTTGAGGCTTGCAGCGCTGTGGGAATTTGCACCAGCCGAAGGAGATGACACCTTCAAGCGGTGGATAAGAGACAGACACCAACAGGTGCATGAGACGGTAGATGATTATTACGAAACCCTGTGCTGCCTGTTGGAGCGCCCGATGCATCCCATGCCGGAGCCCTTTTTGGGAGGTAATCCAGCCCGAATTGTGAGAGCGACTGGTGTTCGCCCTACGCCACAAGGTGCGTGCGCTTCGCGCGTCCGCAAAAGCACTACAAGCTGTACAACAGTCCCAGCGGTCCACATCCCAAGGCAATTTCTCCAGCCGACGAGAGCAGTCAGAACACTCTTTTTCCCTCTTTCACAGAACTAGCCCGAAAACATCAAGCGAAACTGCATGAACTGACTCCTAGGTGTTGGAACTGTCGGTAGACAGGACATCACTTTACCGTAAGCTAAGCAGAGGCTAACATCTTCTGTCTCCATTGTGGGAAACCAGATATACACACGCCAGATTGTACGAATTGCAAGAAGTCCAAAAACTTGCTAGCAAGTGCTCACAGCCAGCAGCATTCGTGACAAATCAATTAACGGAACAGCACTCCATCCCGTCTACTGACAGTTTCACCACGACCAGTTCCTCGCAAGTAAACCCACTAGAGCCAACCACCACGATATCATTGCTGGTACATGATGCAACAGATGCCACATCTTCCCCGGAGGCTTCTCTAAAGACAGTGCTGAAGCGACCACCTCAAGTACTGCTCGAAGAATCCCAGCATCCACAGACTGGTATATTTTAACCATACCACATTAGGTTGCAGGAGTATCTTGCTGCACGAGATAGGGTTTTTGCCACAGAAGACGTCACCCCACGCCAGCACAAATCTAAGTGGTCAACTCGTCATTGGAGGAACTTTCGCAGAAGAGTGCAAACCTGTCACCAAGGTTTAAACTTATGTAACATCTCAGAGGTTTCTGAGAATGATACTCGACCTTACGCACCGATCAAAGTGTTGGGCGAAATCGCTATTGCACTGATCGACACGAGCGCAAGTATTAGCTGCCTTGCCTCGAGCCTTGGCTCAAAGGTAATACAACAAAACTCTACGATAGGAAAACCCTGGCGCATTGGAATCAGTACATCTGATGGCACCAAACATCCTATCCAAGGTAGACTGACAACACCCGTGACATTCAGAGGTCAAACGAAGGATATTACTTTCTACGTTATCCCGTCACTGACTCAGAACGTGTACCTTGGCGTCGATTACATCCTTCAAGTTGGATTGGCCTCAGGTTTATTCACAGGTTCGTCTTTAAATACTAGATATGTCAACGAACTCGCTTCTATACCCGATAGGCACGAATTAACGCCCAACCAACGACAACAACTGGAAGCATCCATTGCTGCTTTTCCTGGTCCTCACCGGTAACCTTGGTGGTGAAGCCAGGTAAAGTCCGTCTTTGTCTAGATGCCCGGAAGGTAAACGCAGTGACCATCAAAGACGCCTACCCCCTTCCGCTTATCGATGGGATATTAGGGAGATTGTCGAAAGCAAATTACATTACCAGTCTCGACCTAAAAGATGCATTCTGGCAAATTCCACTCGATGAGGAGTCGAGGGATAAGATCGCCTTCAAAGTGCCCGGACGTCCATTATACCAGTTTCTCACAATGCCTTTTGTAATGTGTAATGCTCCGCAAACGATGACCGGGCTGATGGACAAAGTAATTGAACCTCATCTGAAACACCAAGTATTCATGTACCTGGATGATCTTCTGCTTTAAGAAGCCCTTCTCCATTCATTGTGACGCAAGTCAACATGGAGTTGAAGTCGTGCTTGTGCAATTGACCGAAGAGAGAGAGGAAGCTGTCATCGCCTGCATGTCTAATAAGCTGAACTCGGCCCAAAGGAACTACACCGCGTCCCAGTAGGAATGTTTGGCAGCGGTGATGGCTGTGAAGAAATTTCGAGCCTATATCGAAGGCCACCAGTTTAAAGTCATCACAGACCACGCTTCGCTATAGTGGTTGATGAACCAAGCCGACTTAAATGGACACCTGGCCCGATGGGCTCTTAAACTGCAAGAGTTCAATTTTCGCATCAAACACCGGAAAGGGACGCAGAACATCGTGCCCGATATTCTCTCGCGAATGTTTTCACCCGAGGGAGTCGAACTGACAGTGACTGGCGAGGACCCCATTGAGATAGATTTGGACAGCCCACATTTCAAATCAAACAGCTACAAAGAGTCGAGGCAAACCATCGTGACCCAACAAACATGGCATCCCAGGTCAAAGGCTACGTGAGTGCCTGTGAGACCTGTAAAGGCAAAAAAGCGCCAAACCAGCTTCTTCGACCTCCTATGGGTCAACTCAACGTCCCAGAGTACGTATTTTAACGTCTGTGCATAGATCTACTCGGTCCATATCCTCGTTCTTCCATGGGACACATCGGAGCTATCATTGTGTTAGACTAGCTCTCAAAATTCCCACTGGTGGAACCTATTCGCGAATTTACAACTGCACCTATCGTGAAATTTTTAGAGAGTCGGGTATTCCACGTATTCGGGAAACCAGAAAGTGTGTACTTAGACAACGGAGTACAGTTCATATCTCGGCAGTTTAAGGGCCTACTCGAACAGTATGGCGTTGGAAATCAACTGACACCCATCTTCTCTCCTCAGTCTAACACATCTGAACGTTTGAATTGCACACTGTCAGCCGCGATCCGTTCTTATGTTCATCCATCCATCACCGGCGTCTTACCTTACTTTGCCGCCTTCGGACAGCACATGTTTCGCCATGGTAAATCCTAAAGGCTTTTACGGCAATTGAACTGTTTGGGAGATCTCGTAGTTGCGTTGAAGCCCCAAAAGCATTTAAGAGACCTCCGTCAACAAATTGGACGGAAGATAAAGGCCGCAGAACGTGCGAATGAGGCGCAGTACAACCTCAGCTCACAGCTTTCCAATTTTAAAGAAGGAGATGAGGTTTTTCGGCGTAATTTTCGCCAAAGTAACGCCCCTGGGCACTTTTCAGGAAACGCCGGTCAAGCTGGACCGGCGTTTCCTGAAAAGCCGCGTACAGAAGGTAGTAGGACCCAATCGTTACCTGTTAACTGACCTATTGGGGAAAGAAGTCAGGGTATACCAAGCAAAGAACCTGCGCTGATAGTTGTGTATATACGTCTGTTCTGTCCGTCTGTATTCAGTTTCAATCACGCGCAAAGTTTACCTCCTTACAGCAAAACGTAAATAAACCTGTCAGTTTGTCCGTCCGTTAACTGTTTTCTTCATTCGTGTTACTCCACGTTCCGACTCCAAAGCCAATCGATCCTCCATCCGAAGATCCTTCAGCTCCTTCTTCTCAATCCTCGTCGCCTTGGGATCGTGAGAAAATTAGCTGCCCTGTACTAATCGAGTCATACACGCAAACTGCTCGAAACCCTTCCTATCTCCTACCCAAAATTGTAGTGGCAGTAGCACAGAGCAATTATCGATTGTTGTGAGTGCTTTAGTTCACTGAGTTAATTTTCACGGGATATTGCTTGAAATTCTTCAATTTTAACCGAAAGTACAACTGTTGAAGATGTGATTTTTGAATACAGAAATCAGCAAAATAAGTACTAAGCTAGCCATGTGAAAATCAGAACCAGATAATACAAATCGAAAAGGTGATTCGTTGCTCTCTGAGGTTGATGATCAAAGACAACAAATGAAAAAGATGTTAATGGCGCAAAAGAAACACTACTTACATATGAAGAAATGCCACAACGAAAGCAAGCAAGAGATAAAGAGATTGAAACAAGAAAATGATGCCATGGCAAAAGAAATGCACGTATGCGCAACAATTTTCCTCAGTGCTGACAAGCGTTACAAAGAGAAAATGAATTTATTCCACAACTGCTCATACAGAATGAGGTAGTAGAGAAGAAATTAATATGGACTCAAGAAAAGTTGGTTGCATTATGATTGGTTAAAGGTATCAACTGGCTGGACTCGATGTTAGCATTTTGTAAAAATGAGACGATGGGACTCAAGGAACAAATTTGCAGTTGCTTTATTCAAAAAGGAATAATCGAAGAGCACCTTGTAAAGTGGCTAAATGGATGTTTGAAGCTTTGAAATCAAGAATGTCGACAGAGAAACTCTCTTGGAAGAGAACAGCATTGAATTGAAGCCAATATTCTTCAATCCCTGTGAAAGTAATGTGCGTAAAGCTGAACCAGAAATATTCACGAAAAACATACAAAGGTCAATCAATCGTTGCAGATAATTGGAACAAATCAAATGACTGTATCCCCACCCAACCATTCTATGGAGGAAATTGCTACAATTTCTAAAGAAAATAATAACAGAAATCAATCTCCATTAATCAAGGCAGAGAGATAAATTTCTTCCGTTAACTCATCAGTATTGCACATAACGCCTACAAGCTCTCGTAAATATTGTTTAAATGATTCAATTTATATAGAAAATTTCTCATATTCTAATGTGAAAGCTAGCAGCAACAGTTCATTTATTGTAAATATGAATCCCGATGAGCTTACACTAAATCGCGAAAACGATTTGATTGTTAAGTTTTCAGAAGAATCAAAACCTTCGCACCACCATGCATTGCAGCAGCAACATCCATTACAGCAGCAACATGCATTGCAGCAGCAACATCAATTGCAGCAGCAACATCCATTGCAGCAACAACATGCATTGCAGCAGCAACATCCATTGTAGCAACAACATCCATTGCAGCAGCAACATGAAATGAATAGCAACAGAGAATGCAACAAGAATAACCGGTGGAAAATGAGGGTGAACGGACGGGTACTTGGTCCTGTACCGCGGAGCCGGGTAGTCAACTTTTGTTTAGCAAGAGGAAAGAAAAATTGAGTTGAAAAAGTGATGAAGAAAGGAACTTTTCCGCGGATAGGAGTGATTGCCGAAAATTAGATACTGGGGCGTAACGAGAAGTGCGAAAATAAATGTCGTGTCTGGTATTATTCGAGAGAAATGTGGTTGTAATCGGAAAATGTAGAGTTTTCTCGAACGAGCCGCGTGTGCGGAGTAAAGTGAAGGCAATTTGCTTTAAGTGCAAGTGAATCAGAAGTGAAAGAATGGAATGTGAGATTAGTTATGTTTTCCATGTGGAAAGCGTTATGAAACGGTCAAAAATATAAATGCACTGTACATCAACCGGGGCGTGGATTACGGTTTCTGCAAGGATAACACTGGGTAGTGAATTTGCGCTTGATATGGGAAACTAAAGGGTGGAAGATACGCTAATTAGGTGCTTACTCATCTCGAGTGTTTCACTGTCATAAGATTCTGAGTTGTGTGTGCGCTTGATATGGAAAACTAAAGCGTGGAAGATACGTTAATTAGAAGCTTAATCATCTCCAGTGTTTCCCTGTCATGTGATTCTGAGTTGTGTGCGCGCTTGGTAGTAACCAGTTAACTTTGCAACTATTGAAAGTGGTTTAGAAAATACATTCTGGTTTAACGTAAAATCTTGGTTTAAAAATTACATTCTGGTTTAACGAAGATCTTGGTTTAAAAATTAAATTCTGGTTTAACGTAAAATCTTGGTTTAAAAAAAATTAAATCCTGGTTTAACGTAAAATCTTGGTTTAAAAAGTTAAACTCTGGTTTAAAAATTAAATTCTGAAAGATGGGCCAGCAGCCAGAATCAGCAAAAATTGTTTGCCTTATCCTGATTTGTTGACTAACCTAAATTTCCTCCAAAGCAACTCACCTGCATCATTATCGAGCGCTCGCGCGGATGTAGGTAAGTACCTCTTTTTTATTTGGAGGTAAATTTCTCGAGAGAAATTTCTCGAGAGAAATTTACCTATTGCGGAGAGTATCATATATATATATATATATATATATATATATATATATATATATATATATATATATATATATATATATATATATATATATATATATATATATATGGGATATAACGAAATTTGTGACCACGCTAGAGGCTGCAATTTTGCCCCGATTTTCACCAAATTTTCAGGAAAGGTGTTTGGGTTAATATCTCAGTTTTGTTCGTGAACCAGCTATATCGGCAGGGCAAAAACAAAATGGCGGCCATTTTAGACGAAAAATCGTGATTTCTGTTCTGAACAAAGGTTCACTGATGTATGTGATGAATCTCACAATAAAAAATCCAAACTAGAGACGGCAGAAACAAAATGGCGTCCGCGCAAAGGTCGAAAAACGTGTTGTTGTAATGTGGTCAAAGCTTTCAACAGATTATCATGAAATTTGGCAGTAAGATAGAAATTATAAATATCTACAGAATGACGTGAAAAAATATCTAAAGAATGACGTGAAGAATGACGAGGAAAAAACAAAATGGCGGCCAGTTGAAACTCAAAACATCAAAGGCTTCTAAAGGTTGCAATTTTGATCTGACATATACGAGACTTGGTTTCAAGATAAACATTACTTAGATCTACAGACTTTGATATTTTGGTGATCATGCATGGGCAAATTTCAAAATGGCGGTGGTTTAAATACGCGTTTTTTCAGGTTTTTCTGGCGCTCTAGCGGTCACATTCTCCAGCGGATTTTGATGAAACTTGAGGTTGCGGATCTCTGTTCTATATTCTCGTGTTACGCAGAAAATAATTAAAATTGAACGAAAAATAAAAAAGGTCGAAAATTTAGAACCCAATATTTTTAGCTGCCATTTTCACTAAAAATTGAACTATTTTGCCCTGTCTAGAGTGAAACTCCGATTTGAACGAGATTGGGCACATTGATTGATGAGGTCCTAGCCCACAAATATTTAAAATAGTCCAAAATCAAATGCATGCATTCAAAATGGCGGCCCCCAAAGGTCAGGAGAAAGCGCAATTCGCTATTTTAGTAGCAACTGAAATAATGATTTTTTTTTATGGAAACGTTTTAAATGACTTATCTTGAACTTGTTTAAAAATCAGAATATGTTTTAAATATTGTAAAATATTTTTAAAAATACCCTAAAAAGTTATAAAATCGTAACTTGTCTGTTTGTCCATCCGTCCGTTTGTTCGTGTTTTCTCGCAAACCACATGAGCTAGAATGAGGAAATTTTCTACGTAGGTCAAAAGTGGTGCCTCTTGAAATTTACAGTGTAAGAAAATATTTTAAAGTGTTTAAGGGGGTCTCTCCATCCAGGGGGGTGATATAAACATTATTTCTGTAGTCCTCTAGCAGCCAAGTTTCTCAACAGATTCCGATTAAGCTTGAAATTATAAGCTATTAAGGCAAGCTAATTTTATTTAATTACGCAAATCGGATGAAAAATAAAAAACTCGAACATTTACAGCTTAATATTTTTAGCAGCCGTTTTCAATAAAAGTTCAAAACGACGGCCCCTGGTGGTTCAGAAAAGCATTGAAAATGTATATATTAATGGCAATGCAAGTGCTGATTAAACTTTTATGGAAATCTTTTGAAATTATCTATTTAAGCTATTTAAGCCGACAAGTTATCACCTTTGTGTGGTAACCACTGTGAAATGTATAAACAGCAAATGTGACAAGGGCGAAACGAGTATAAATATGTTTATAACAATTTATTACCCGCCGATTTTCAATATGTGATCCATACGTGTGCAACTCAATTTAACGAACGGCGGCAGATCCATTCTGTTAATAAATACCCATGTAGTGCTACAAAAATTACAGTAAGAAGTCCAGTAGTAGGCAAGCCAAATTCTTTTTCGAAACCTTACGCTAGATACGAGAAATTTACCTTTCCTGGTGATGCTGCCAACGGCGATGTTTTTATCTCAATTGCCCAAATGAAAAATATATACCTGTCTTATTTATAATGGTGAAAAGATGAATGAGAAGGAAAATAAGTGAAGGGGGTTAGTGTACCAGCTTTTTTTAGAATTTTATATTTTCTTCGATTATACACAATTTTTTTCGAAAGGAAAAAATTTTTTGTACACGTACACGGATTTGAAGACATCTATCCATCCTAACGCTTAATAAATCTTGTGTTTGGATACCATTTATGGTAAGAGCTAAAACAACTTTTAAGAGGTTTGACTGGCACCATTTTTTTGGTTTTTGAGAATGATTTGTAAATTTTTGAGAGAAACTTTGAATTCATGTGCAGAGTAAATAAATCTTATACAAGAGAACGCCGCAATTATTAAACTACGATAAATGCTGAACACTGAAATTAGTAAAGTAAAGTTGAATTGTAATGAAAAGTTGGTTCATCGCGAGTTGTGTTTGTAAAATTTTTGATTATTTAACAATAATTATGTCTGAGTGAATTCCAATTTTGATCTTTCCATTCCTTCCAGGCTGACCGGGTATAGGACTCGCCACGATGGAAGGCTTTCTGACTAACATGGGCTAGCCATCGGGCGCGCTCCACTGTTTTTGACGCTTAACAGGGCTCTTGCCGGGTAGATTGGCGTTCCGCTCGCGTGTACTTTTATGGTATAGGGTTATGTGATTCGATCACATAATTCTATAAAATAAATTGGTCGCGTCTATATTTCTCTTTTGATGTGAAAGTTCAAGTAAATTATGTTTGCATGAGTTTTCCACTCAAAAGTGAAATATATGGCCACGTCTTCGTTTGGACCTCTATCCGGTTGGGTGGGTGAGAGGTGCACCACATCCATCCGGATGCTCCGCTCTTATTTGTGGGCCATAAGAATCGTCGGGTAACGACGAAGTCTCCGCAAGTCGTTTCAACTTGTTCTCTGAAAAAGCAATTTCCACCCTCAGTTGGTTACCTCCATTTTTCGACTTCAGTCAACATTTTCTGAGACCCAAGAATTCGTGAATGCGAAATTATTTTGTAGTGGGTCCTTGTGCTGGGGAAATGACCCCGCCCCACGACACCGCAACGTTAGCCTGCCAGCGCATTCACGCATCCCCAGACAAGGCCAATCTCGATGAATACTACCATCCCCTTTCGCCGAGGCAGCAGACCATCGCTGCAGTCCTGTACAGACATTTATACCTACTTATAACTACATTCCTTCTTGGTAAGGATCTGCGAAGACTTAAGTTGGGAATAAATATGATCAAAGCTTGTGAGACTTTATGGGTTCTATTATCATACTTGGCCTTATATTTTGAAAATGGTACATCACAAGGAATCCTTGTCAATTTGTTGCAAAATCAATTTCAGTTTTTACCCTACATGCTCCTCAAGCATCCTTAAACTTCTCGTACGAAGCAGCAAGAGCTCATGGTGTTGAGCCAGAGATTGCGATCAGCATCTGGCTCATTCAAAGACTGTTTGCAATAACAAATGGCGGACAATGTGTTGTAGCCAAGATGGAGAAGAGATGCTCTCAAGGCCGTGTTCTTTCACTACTGCTGTGGAGCATATTTGTGAACAATTTCTACTTGGACTGGAAGAGCATGAAATCACTTCACAGACATATGCTGATAACATTGTTCTGCTTTCCATAGGCAAGCATCTCAGAGCTCTACGCAGGAGTATGCAGAGTACTCTAGATATGGTGCAGCAATGGTATCAAGAAAATGAGTTCTCAGTTTATCCTCACAAAATCATCTTAGTTCTCTTAACAAGGAAACGAAAGATTGTTGGTCTAATTCTACTCCAACTTGATGGTTTCACCAGCGACTTGCGATCGAAAGTCGAATATCTTCGGGGCATCTTAGATAGCAAACTACTTTGCAAGGAGCATATTCCTACAAAGTCCAAGTGTGTTGACTTATTTGGCCAGGCTGAAGAAAATGGTGTGTCTGGGAACTGCCGGGTCATTAAACATAACACCTGGTCCATCTTGTTCCTAAAATAAGGTACCTAGAAATCGATACTACTAGGGATGCTTACCTCTGTGTTAAAGCAAAAGTATTTGCTACACTAAACATGGTGTCATGGATCAAGGACAATAAATAAAAAAATAGGCAAATTAACATTTGCCGTGATAGCGAGGTGGGACAGCTTGCCCTCTCGAGATTGAAAGTAACATCAAAAAATTATCCATGAATGCCTGAGCAAATTAAACATTGTTTGAAGACATCATTTGCTCAGGCTTTTCTGGATTCCAGGGCATAGAGGGTACGAGGACAATAGAAAAACCTGACACTTTAGCAAAAGAGGGCTCTGCGCCGTTTTCTTACAGCCTGCTATTCCATATAGAAGTGCCCAGCTTTCACATAATTCACAAAGGAAACTACTGGCTGAAGACTCAGTCCGTGGAGTCTTAGCGGATATGTGAAGGCTGTAAACTTAGTAATTCCCGAATAAAAAAGCCAAATCAGAGGTTAATATAGAATTCTGATTTGATTAATTTTAGAGCAGAATTTCCTTCATGCTCATTTGCAAAGAATAGGCATTGTTGAAGACTCGATTTGCCAATAGTGCTTAGAAGACTACAGACACCATGTATTTTAATATTTGGCCTCTGCCTATGCTAGGCTGAAGATCGGGTTGTCTAGTAAAAGGACCAACGTCTGAGCGCTCAAGAAAGGCTGAGTTAGCGTTATTGCCCTACCGTGAAACAAACAAATATGGTGCTGCTTCTGAGGGATAAGCACTTAAAACAGTATTAACGAATTCAAAAATTTTAAATGTCTTTGTATGATCCTTATTTTTCAAAAACTGGTGCTGTATTTGCAAGGTAATTATAACGTTACTCAGAGCTTGACATACATAATATGCATTAAGTCCAAGCAGTTGAGCAGATCCATGGCATATTTCAGTGGCTGTTACCGATGGAAAAAGCTGGTCAGCCCGTTAAAACTGGTCATTTTGTTGTTATACTTTGGTCAACTACATCAAAAATCAGCTATAAAATCCAACAGTTACTGCGGCAGAAACAAGTTCAACAGGAAACAAAGGTAAAGTTAAATGTAAAATAAACGGTTCCATAGGAAATTCTAAGTTTTGGTGGCACGAATGAATTTCGAAACTATTCTGCGGTGCTAGAAGGAATAGCGAAAGAAATGAAAATCGAAGAAGATGTTGAAGGTAATCCTAATAAAGATAGTATTGAAAATTTTAATTCAATATTTAAAAAATAAAAACATGGAGAAAAACTAAGTCGCAATCCTGCTGGTTGCTCAGAAACAGCCAGTAGCAAGGCAGAGAAAGTGCAGCCCGTACATGTATTCGGAAAAAGCGGAAGAGATATGGTTCAGCTATTAGTAGCTTAAAAATAAATTAAGCTATTCTGAAATCAAAAGAGTAAACACAGAAATTAGCTATTAAAATGAAACCACTGGTTGATTTCAGGTCATCCAAAGATGCTCTAATTTTCAGGAAGGTTTCACACTTCATATAAACCCAAAAAAAAAAAAATAAAAAACAACTGACAATTATGTTGAAGGATATGGACTGTGGAGAGCAAAAGATCGATTTCTTTCTAGCGCTCGTGAAAACGATACCTTAAAATTGAAGTCTTTTTAGTCAAATCCTTTGCAACAAGGAAATCAGCCATTGAAAAGCAAAATTTACCGCTTTATATAGCACAAATATCTAATAGAAGTAGTCTATGTGCCACTCCACAAATAGGGTACTTGAATTTCAGAGTAGTGAGATGGAGACGACTCCAGAAAAGAGAAATAAACCAATGTAACCGGTGTCACCAGTTTCATTATTCGATATTTAACTGCGCCATACAATACCGGTGCACTAAATGCATAGAAATTAATGCCCCTGGTGGATGCGAATCGGCACAGACGGAGCCTGAAGAAAAGTTGTACTGCGTCAACTTTAGCGCATTTGATCATTCAACATCAAATCGAGGGTGCTCCAGATATCAACTGCAAAAGCTTAATTTATTCCCAAAGAACGCCAAAAACATTACATTGTGATACCTATCAGCTTCGTCAAGCCCGGGGTATAATTTGCACTCACGGCTAGACAACCAGTGAACAATACTGTAAATAATGTAAGTAGCAACAATGAGCTGCTTTTTGAAATCTACCGACAACTTAATTCTTTACCGGAAAGAACCAGCAAATGAAATTCAAAAATCAACTTTGTTGTTCAACATTTATATCCTTCAAATGTCTCAAAAGAACTTTCTGTTCAGCCACATTTACGCGGTTCTTCTCATCTCGACCGACGTCAACCCCATTGTTACTCTACATTGACGTGACTATCACCTTGAATTCATTGTTAAGCAAAAGCCTGATATAATGCTTCTCTTTGAAACCCACCTCAATTCACAGCACTCAATGACGTTCAAGGATTTTCATAAGAAACGATAGAGTCCACGGTGATGCCAGAGTAGGTACGAGCATTCTCGTATGAGTAAGAAGACCCTATTGTTTGTAACAAATTGATAAATTTGAATAGAAAAACTTTGAATTTTTATTCACTGCCACGTGGAAATGATTCTTCGTTGTCTTAGCCAATGCAAAGGCAAGAAACGTTCTCAAATTCAAGGAGCAGCTCGATGCGTTGTATAAAGATCTCGGATTGAATAGGCTGCTAAACTATTAAATTTTTGCCAGCAATCATAATGTTCGGTATATAGTACATTATGGATATACATCCACAATAATCCAAGAGATGTATTCCTGAAATTGTGGATAAAAGAGAATCAAATTGAATTCAGGTGTAACCTATATGGGTCGGAACTCTCAAGATACCCTATAACAAATTCATATTTGATTCTGTGCATTGGTCATACAAGGCTTGAATTCAGATTTAACAATCCTCAATGGAGATTGTGGGTGCTTCTTTATGGTGGCGGCCATTTTGCCATTATAATTGAAGTAAATCATCGAATTTTTGACGTACCGGAGGCCTCAACGTATCAATCGTATGGACAAACAACGGATACCCAAAAAGGTGTTCGTTGGGAAAACTGAAGGCCGGAGACCAGTGGCAAAATCGAGGAAACACTGGTCTGACTCGGTCGACGAAGACAGTTCATCGCTGCTCGGATTTCGAAATTGAAGGACGCGGTCAATGGACCGAGACCGTTGGAGAGAGGAGCTGTAGTCCGTTCAGACTCAGGAATGAAGTAAGCAACTTATGGGTTAAGAATTTAAGAAGTACTGGCTTACAGGACCCAGATAGACTGTTTACAAAACTGAATAGTATATTTTGTATAAATTCTCGAGTGAATGAGTTGAATTTTAATGTTACCAGTAGTTGGATCAATCTTCTTCAAAATTAATAATATGACGCCGGAAACAGATGGTAATAGGAATATATGTGACTATTTCTAGAAGCTTCTTCTGATAGAAAATCATTTAAAACTTTCCTCTCTACCAACCCCTGAGAGATTGCGCTAAATACTTTCAGGAATCGTTGAAGCAAAAGTTTCCAATTCCATTCTTCATTTCAATGAAACATTGACCATCGACCTCATACCAAGCGGAAATATCCTTGAAAATTTTGTCAGCTATGAAGACTTGTGTTTCATCTTTGGCAGAATAAACAACAAAAACTCATGTAGTATTTACGGCATTCCCAATAAAGTACTATGATATTTGCCTGAAGTGGCTATTAGAAATTATTGCATATTGTTCAAGAACATGTTGTTGAGACATTCCACTTCCGAAATCAGTGAAAACAAGTTGAGTAAGCAGGAGAGTGCTTCTACCAGAAGGTCTTTGTAAAAATCCTAGGGCTAGAAACAAGTTTTCTAATAGCGTGAATCGATGACTTGAATCATTCGTCCAATACTTGGATATGAAATCGTTCAAATTTATGCTAAAAATGCACTGTTTCTTTCATAAGCACAGTGTAGCTGCCATTTTATCTAGCTTAAATGATTGTTCTGAATGTTCGGCCAACATCATTCCTTAAATTTTCATGAAAATTGAAAGAAAATAAAAGTGCCTAGGTCAATTTGAAATATGTATTAACCATATACATGTGTTATTGTTGTTGTAATTCCATAAAATTGAAATCGCTATAACTCGCTTGGTTATGATTCGATCCCTATTAAATTTTGTGGACAAAAATATTTTATATCAGTAATTGCAAAATTTCAAAAAGTTTAAAGGTACCGTTTTGATTTTATGGGCGATAATGTGAAATCTACAAATCATACTATTATTAACAAATTTGAGTGAATTTTGATTTCTGAGGCATTTGTTGCTCTTGTACTCGTAAAGGTCCACATCCATGACAATTCTCAGATTTTTCAGCTCAAAGGTGTCCAATCGCGAGGGGGGGACACAGAATTTGCGTACATTTTGCCTTCCCCTGGACCCCCTAATTCATAAAAAGGTTTTTTTTATTTCAGATTCTGAAAGATCTAATCAAGAACTTTTATTTGATATCCCACTCGCCTACCTTTGGTTAAAAAATTTTTTTAAGGGTTCATTCGTTATTAGGGGGGACCCCCATTAACAATTTTTTAAGTTTTTATTAACACCTTACCTTTTGAGAGACCATCACTTCTGACCTCTTCACAAAGTTTGAGTATTCTAACTTCTACAGTTTCTGAGGAAACTAGCTGTGACGCACGGACAGACAGACAGACGGACAGACAGGTCACGACACTGATAGGTCTTTGTAAAAAAAATTTTTACAAAGCCCTAAAAAGGCTAAAGCATTTCCGAGCCTGAAGAAAGGAAAGAAATCTTTGAGCCCTACAACCTATGGCCCAATTAGCTTGCAAAGTGTTTGAGGTGATACTGAAGCAAGCATTAAATGCCCAGATTGATAAATAACATATGAGTTAACGCCGAGTTGCCAGTTTATTTTCCGCGTCAGGCATTCGACCATACATACAATAGTGAAAATAACTTTGGACATATGTTAGAAACTAAATAATGGAAAATATGCTGAAGCGTGTCTTATTGATATAGAGAAAGCCTTTGATACGGCTTGGTTGGACCGGCCAATTTTTAAGCTCCTTCAGTACAAGTTCCCAAGACACCTTGTAGCCATGATATACAATATGTTCGTATTATATGAAAAATTATTTCTTAAAACTGATAGAAAACTGACGAGGATGCGCGATTTTAAGGTCTTGAATTTACAGTAAGGAATAGTTACTGCACTTCTGCCCTTTTCCATATTCATTCGCAACATATTGAACGGTTTTGATTTTAACCTCTCACCAGTGTGATCATAAGTGGCGTTTGCTCATGACAAGATAATTTGTAGGGTGAACCAAAGGCATCATTCATTTGGAGGAACCTTCGGTAAATGTTCAATGATGTAAAGCACAAAAATGCGAAACAACTTGGTTTGGGACAACATTACGGTTGGCCATTCAAGATTTGAAACGTAATTGGAAAAATTATGGCTGATGAAGATGTGTCAGAAAGGGTTCCGAAAAAAATTTGCGTTTGATACCTCAGTGTTTAATTCGGTCGGTATCTCTATTTTAACCCTTAACAACCCACAAGTGTCTCACGGATACATTTAATTTTGTTTTAGCTATAAAAGCTAAAGTATATACTTTTATGTAAAATCGGTTTATTTATTCTATCTCCATTATTTTACGAATCGAAACGTTTGATAGTAATTACTTTTACATGAATTGTTAAAAATGCACTGATTATAAACTGAAAAACTGACTCATAAACCCATAAGTGTCCAAGAGACATAGTAAAAAGTTGTTTGATCCTAGTATGAAAACGGCTAGTTTATTTATAATGGAAGTACCAACAACCTAGGTATCTAAGCAGATGATAGCGAAGCACATGAGATAGAATGGGACCACCTAGCGTAGTTATAGGTTCCAAAAGATTGCAAGATATGCAATTAGCATAAAATTTTCTGGATATCGAAAGTGCCGAATGTGAATGAGCAACCGATCAACCAACTGAGTGAATGAGTACCAACCTCGATAATAGATACAACAACCTTATGCCTCATTAGGAACCAACCTCGATAATAGATACAACAACCTTATGCCTCATTAGGAAGTAATTAGAAATTACTTTAGGCAAAAGTACAAAATCATATTTGGTTTTTTTTTTTCTGAAAGCATTTAAATTTTATTATGTTTAGAAACTATTCGTTTTAGGGAAAATAAGTTATTGTGCATATAAGCTGGTATGAAACAAAAGATTCCTCAGAGCATAGAAACGAAAAAGCCATACAAATTGTATCTGTAATTTTTGGTTTTTATAGAGAAAATTTTCATGGTGGATAAGTTGCTTTCAGTGACACAGTAACATTCTAGCGGGTAAGCTGAATCAATTTATAGTACTATCGTTTGAGAGTTTTGTTCTCAAAAATGGCTAAGAATAAAATGACACCTCAGGGAATTCAGCACATTCTTGAAGAAAGTGAGGACGAGAATGATTCGGTCTGTGAGTTCACTAGCGACGATGAGAATTTAGCGGTTGACTGCTGTTCGGAAAGTGAGATTGTAAAGATGCAGTCTGCAACTGAAAGTGACGATGAGAAATTTTGGAGCGAGAGTGATGAACAATTGTTACAATAATACGCATCGCTTTGTTCTTATAAAGCCAGATATGGAACAACATGGAAGTCTGAACCTGAGAAACAAAGTCGTAATTCACGGCGCAACATAACACGCGGCCGCATTTACAAGGTGGTTCTTCCCTCGAGCAAAATATATTAGATCAGAAAGACACTTTCAATCTCTTCGTCAATCAACATGTATTGGAAATCATAGTGAAGCATACCAACTCCGGAGTACAAAAGGTACAGCCAAATCAATGAAAACCGACAAAGACTATCAAGATCCAAGCATTTTTAAGGCCTTTTGGTAACTATAGGCACCAATAAGCAGTAAGCTGTAGGCTTTTGAAAACACCGGAACCCGATATTTGGAAATCCGATATCCCGAGCTACAATGGGAAAGAACAGATTTGCGTGCATACTGCGTTTTCTAAAATATGACGACAAAAATACTAGGTCAACTAGAAAAACGAAAAATCAACTTGCACCCATTCGAAAGCTTTAGGAGTAGGTAAATCTGACCCTTAAAAAATTGTTTATACCTGGAGACAATCTCTCGATTGATGAGCAGCTCGTACCTCACCGATGACGTGTATCGTTCAAGCAGTATCTGCCCAGCGAGCCAGTTAAATATGGCATGAATATTTGATGGATTTGTGATAGCGATAGATTTCTATATGGTATACCATATCTTGGAAAAGAGGGTGCAAAATTTGGCATGCAATATTGTCAACTAGTTATGTGAACAATACTTTTGAAGCAATGGAAACGTAACTTTTGATAGTTACTTTAGAAGCCTTGATAATGTGAAGTCCCCAGTTGAAAATGGACAGACAAAAGTTGGAAAAATCTGGAGAAATAAGGCTTGCATGCCACCAAATTTTCAGCCCAACAAGTTTCGTGAAGTCGAATGTAATGCCGTTGGCTTCTGAAAAAATATGATATTATCATATTTTCATATGTACGAAAAA
This sequence comes from Odontomyia ornata, assembly GCA_963969285.1. Taxonomy (NCBI): domain Eukaryota; kingdom Metazoa; phylum Arthropoda; class Insecta; order Diptera; family Stratiomyidae; genus Odontomyia; species Odontomyia ornata. The sequence goes on from OZ017739.1 coordinate 207,162,941, forward strand.
AAGCCATTCTGTTATTTTGTATCTCCAGCGCATCACAGCAAAGAAATGGATCTTAGTAACAAGAACAAATCGGAAATAAATTTTTATTACAACTCCACCAAAGGAGGCGTTGATACTCTCGATCAAATGGTTCATGAATACACAAAACGACGTAAAATGAACAGGTGGCTGGTTGCATTTTTTCAGAATATTCTAGATATTGCTGGGATTGCGTTGTTTATTGTTGGGAAAAATTTAAATCTCGCTAGGAACTAGCTTCAAAAGAATACGTAAAGAAAAATTTTTAGGTAAATTTCTCGAGAGAAATTTACCTATTGCGGAGAGAATCATATATATATATATATATATATATATATATATATATATATATATATATATATATACATATATATATATATATATATATATATATATATATATATATATATATATATATATATACATGGGATATAACGAAATTTGGGACCACGCTAGAGGTCGCAATTTTGCTTCGATTTTCACCAAATTTTCAGAAAAGGTGTGTTGGGTAATTATTTCGGGTAAGTTTGTGAACCAGCTATATCGGCCGGGCAAAAACAAAATGGCGGCCATTTTAGACGAAAAATCGTGATTTCTGTTCTGACCAAAGTATAGCTCTGATTTGGATGAAATTTGGTACAAAGGTTCATTGATGTATGTGATGAATCTCACAATAAAAAATCAAAAGTCGGTACGGCAGAAACAAAATGGTGGCCGCTCAAAGGTCGAACAACGTGCAAAATTTTGTTGTTGTAATAGTGGTCAAACCTTTCAACAGATTTTCATGAAATTCGGTAATTTGATAGAAATTACATGTATCTAAAGAATTACGTAAAAAACTGGAGGTCAGGTTGCAAAAAACAAAATGGCGGCCAGTTGAAGGTCGAAATTTCAAAGGCTTTTAAAAGGCGCAATTTTGATCCGACATATATGAAACTTGGTTCCACGATTGATATTACTTAGACCTACCGTTTTCGATATTTTGGTGATCATGCATTTGCAAATTTCAAAATGGCGGCCGTATAAATATGCGTTTTTTTCATGTTTTTGTGGCCCTCTATCGGTCACATTTTCCAACGGATTTTGATGAAACTTGAGATTATCAATCTCTGTACTATGTTCTTGTATGTTGCAAGAAATTATTAAAATTGAATGAAAAATAAAAAAGTCGAAAATTTAAAGCCTAATATTTTTAGCTGCCATTTTCACTAAAAATTGAATTATTTTGCCCTGTCTAGAGAGAAACTCCTATTTGAACGAGATAGTACATTAATTGATGAGGTCCTAGCATACAAAGATTTAAAATAATTCAAAATCAAACGCATGCATTCAAAATGGCGGCCTCCAAAGGTCTGAAGGCAAGCGCAATCCGCTATTTTAGTGCCAACTGAAATAATGAATATTTTTCATGGAAACGTTTTAAATGACTTTACTTGAAAGAATTTATAAACCAGATCATTTTTAAGATATTGTAAAATATTTTTAACAATACCCCAAAAAATTATAAAATCGCGACTTGTCTGTCTGTCTAACAAGTTTTCTCGCAAACCACATGAGCTAGAATGAGGAAATTTTCTACGTAGGTCAAAAGTGGTGCCTCTTGAAATTTGCAGTGCAAGAAAATATTTTAAGGTATTTAAGGGGGGTCTCCCCATACAGGCGTGTCTCCCCATACAGGGGGGTGGCATACAATTTTTTTTATTTCTGTAGCCCTCTAGCAGCCAAGATTCTCAACAGATTCCGTTGAAACTTGAAATTATGTTATTAAGGCAAGTTAATTTAATTTAATTATGCAAATCGAATGACAAATAAAAAAGTCGAAAATTTACAGCTTAATATTTTTAGCAGCCGATTTAAATAAAAATCGAAATGACGGCCCTCATAGTTCAGAAAAACGCAAGTCTTGATTAAACTTTTATGGAAATCTGTTGAAATTAACTATTCGAGCTATTTAAGCCTTTGTGTGGTTACCACTGTGAACTGTGTAAACAGCAAACGCGAGAAGGGCGAAACCGGTATTTATATGTGTACAACAATTTATGATCCGCCAATTTTCAATATGTAATCCATACGCGTGCAACTCAATTTAATTAGCAAAATATTTGCGCCCCGATAAAAGGTCTCTTAAAAACGAACGTAGCCAGATTTTTTTTATGTTAATAAATACCCATGTAGTACTACGAAATTTGCAGAAAGAAGTTTAGTAGTAGGCAAGCCAAATTCTTTTTCGAAACTTTACGCTACATACGAGAAATTTACCTTTCCGGCTGGTGCTGCCAACGGGGATTTTTTACTTGAAATACCAACTGAATTATTAACAGCTTAGATAAGCAGACGAATCAAGAAATTAATAACAATAACAATTCAAGACATGGTGGGATCAAATCAAGAAGCTGCTTAGTCATCTGAATCTGCCGCAAAAAGAAACAAGTTGGGTGAACAGACCTACGCTCATGGCAGAAAGGTTTTGTACCCAGCTTCTAAGAAATGCAGTCACCAGCAATGAATAATGTCAAGAAATATGTACGTCAAAGAGTTTTTCTACTTTCAACGGTTGGCATTTTGTTGCAAACCAACAAAAATCACTAAAATCATGAATTCTAAAAAATATTAATGTTATTGACCTTATTGGAAAACTGCAGTGACTGATTCCATGGAAAGTCCATAAACTACAAAAATCATGTGTTATTGTTGTTGTGATTAAGTAAGTAATTTCAAACAGCTATATAGTAACTTCCGAATATATCATCCGACTTTCATCGAACTTACAATGTGTAAGGACCTTCTATAGGACTACGTAAATATCGAATTTCGTTCAGTTTAAGGGTACCAATGCGATTTTATTGCGGAAAATGTGAAATATCATATCATACTATTATTAAAAAATTAGAGCGAATTTTGACTTCTAAGGTATTTGTTGTTGTTGTACTATAAACACCTACTTTCATTAATTTTTTCAGATGTTTCAGAGCACAGGTGTTCAATCGCGAAGGGAGGGACACAAATTTTCCGTGTATTTCCTCTCCCTGCACACCCTTGAATCAAAAAGTGTCAAATTAAGATCTGTTTTGAAAATATCTTATCAAGACCTTTCATTGGATATCCATATCGTCGACCTGTGATGAAATTTTTGTTTTCGGGGACAACTCCCTTATATGGGGAGGCCCCCCCTTAAATACTTTATAAATTTTTTTTGTAGCTGGACTTTGAAGAGAGCACCACTTTACACCTACATACAAAATTTGATATTTCTAGCTTTAGTAGTTTGCGAGAAAAAGTGCTTTGACACACGGACGGATGGACTGACAGATGGACAGACAGGTCCCGATTTTATTAGGGTTTTGTAAAATTATTTTACAAAACCCTAAAAAACGTTGCCACATATTGTTGAGAAACGATTGAAAGTATCGATATAGAAACGATTGAAGACACCAACCCTGAAAATGACAAGAAGTGGCAACCACGATCAACCGTAACATGTAATGGAAAAAAATAGCGGCACTCTCGAGTGATTGAAGGCAGTTGGATAACGAGTTGAGAGAGTTCAGTTAGAATTTAGAATTTGTCGAGTTAGAATTTAGAATTTGTTCGAGTTAGAATTTAGAATTTGTCGAGTTAGAATTTAGAATTTGTCGAGTTAGAATTTGGAATTTGTTCGAGTTAGAATTTAGAATTTGTCGAGTTAGAATTTAGAGTTTGTTCGAGTTAGAATTTAGAATTTGTCGAGTTAGAATTTAGAATTTGTTCGAGTTAGAATTTAGAATTTGTTCGAGTTAGAATTTAAAATTTGTTCGAGTTGGAATTTGAATTTGTTCGAGGAAGAATTGAGTGAATTAGAAATTGATGTTAGAATAGAAGATAAGTCGGTTTGATGGAACTATCGTCAGAATTTAAAATAAAGTACAGTGCTAGTCTCAATTGCTATGTGATTTGTTAATTGTCTCGCAACCATTGAAAACTCCTTTCGAATTTTCCATCGAAGACATTTCGAGTTACATAGAAAACATCCAAAGTGAACGAAGCAATTCTCCAAGCAACACTTTTCGCCCCAAACATTGGTCCGTCGAGCCGGATTCGGCATATTTGAAACAGATAAAAAGGGGTGAGTGTGTGTTTTTTTTTAAATAAATCAGGAGTGGTGTGTTATTAGAACAGTAGTGTCAAGATGGATAAGCTAGTCGCGGTACAAATGCAACGCTTAAATCAAATGATCAATTCCGCTGTTAACTATGGGAAAGAAGGAAAAAAGAAAAGATCAGTGTACAGTGTCGAGAGGCGTCTTGAATCCGCTGAAGATACTTACTTAGCGGCCAAAGAATCTCACAAGGAGATACTGAAGTTGTGGGCAGGGGACGAAATACCCTATTTCGAAAAAAAATATATTTGTTGAACTGGAAGAGAAATATTTCTCGTTAGCCAACGAAATAAATGAATTTTTACAGACCGAGCTGGTGGCAGATTCTCAGTGTCCCGTTAATAGTGGCATGAAACTGCCAAAAATTGAGCTACCGCAGTTTCACGAGGCATATGAAGACTGGGTGTCGTTCAGGGATTTATTTAGTTCGCTGATAAAGGAGCAAAATTTACCAGATGTGCAAAAAATGCACTATTTGAAAGCTTGTGTATTTGGTGAAGCGGCGACACTTTTAAAACCATACCAGATTACTGCTACCAATTTTACTGTTTCCTGGCAAGTTTTAGTTGATCGTTTCGAAAATAAACGAGTTTTGCTTGACACGCAACTCCGGAAGCTGTTAGATCCAAGCACTGTGGGTGAGTCTGCGGTTGGGATTCGCAAATTGCTAGACACGACATTTGAAGCCATCAAGGCAATAGAAAATCTTGCTGTAGATGATATATGGGATGCATTGCTTGTCCATGTTAACACACAACGACTGCCTCTGCAGACACGCCAGTTATGGGAACAGCAAACTACTGTCAATAAAAAACTGCCGTCGTTCGAACAAATGAAATTATTTTTAGACAACCGCTTTCGGGCATTAGAAGCGATTGCACCTACAACAAGAGCAAAACAGTTTACTTCGAAATTGCAATCGCATTTGGTGCAACAGGAAGTCTGCGCGTTTTGCAAAGCAAAGGATCACAACATAAGACATTGTTCAAGTTTCGTAAAGTTAAATTTTGATGATCGATTAAAGACGATCAAGCAGAATGGGCTTTGTCTTAATTGTTTAGCCAAAGGGCATATTGTAGTGTATGATACCACACATGATGTGAAACCCTTAAACCTACAAAAATATTAAAAACATTATTTATCACTTCATCCAGAAATCATAAATAACCATATTTATTGCCTCACACAAGAAGCAATAAACAACTAAATTTATTACATCATTAAAGAAGGAAATTTATTATCGCATACGAAATAAAAACATGCACATCGCATACGAAATAAAAAACATGCACATGATTTATTTCCGTACGCAAGACGTCATGACATTGGCCTTAGTACGTACGAGCATATTTACTATGGCTCATATTACTTGCTACAACTAAGCGCCATACGTACATCGTACGATGAACATGAATGAATATGGGCACACGTCTTTGTAAGGGGTCGTGTTGCACTTACTGCAATTCAATGCATGAATACCATATGGTACCTAGTAATTTGTTTGCGGTTTGTTTTTGTTTTAGAAATTTGAACGCGATATGGATTTCTGGTGTGAAGAAAATTGTAAGTTGATAAATAAGTATTGATAAATGTTGATGACACATTGACCACTCGAGAAGGGTCAGCAATATTCATATATTAGTCATTAAGTATGTCTTTAAGGAAATTAGGTCGTATGATTAATCCTTAGAAATAGTTTTTAAGGCGCTGTAAATTGTATGAAATACACATTCGATTTTTAGAAGTCAAACTGCCTTCTTCGGCGTTTTTCATTCTGATTAGAAATATCGGCTCTTCGGATGCCATCAGAATAGCGCTTGCGCTGTATTAGTCATGTGCAACATGCGGCAGACGACATCACGGGTTGTTGCACAGAGAAGCGTCCGGAGAAGCAACCATCCCCTACAGATCAAAATTACCGACGAAAGCCAACGAGTCAACTACTCGAAGTTTCAATGGACATGCCTACACACCATCTACAGAAATTCAAAGCAAGGACATAGTATTGGCTACAGCTCTCGTAAATGTGAAGTCATTGGAAGGGAATTCAATAGTTTTACGGGCGCTAATTGATCAGGGATCCCAAGCGAGTTTTATCTCCGAAAATGCGGCTACTCAGTTAGAATTGAAGAGGAAAGCTGCAAACATTGGTATTTCCGGAATTGGTCAAATTACCGGTGTACAGTTGCGAGGAAAGGTATTGTGTCAAATCAATATTTCATCTACTGAATGTATATCTATGGAAATGTTAGTGCTCAGGAAAATCACGAGCCCACTGCCTGTAAACGAGTTCAAGGTCTCAGCGTTTGAACATTTACAAAACCTTCGGCTAGCGGATCCTCATTACAATAAAACTGCTAAGGTAGATATGCTATTGGGAGCTGACGTGGTCTCGAAGATCTTACGGCCTGGGATAGTCCGGGGCCTAGAGGGGCCGATAGCACAAAACACATCGTTGGGCTGGATCATTTTGGGAGAAGTGAATAATTCAAATACAACGACAATTCGAAGCTTTGCGATTACAAAGAATCTTGAAGATGGAATCACCAAACAACTTCGGAAGTTTTGGGAAGTAGAAGAAGTTTCAACACAGAGAGCCTTTACCATGGAAGAAGAAAGTTGTGAAATTTTCTATCAGCAAATACATCTCGGGGCGCAGACGGACGTTTTACAACAAGATTGCCTTTTAAGAATAATTACAAATGTCAGCTGGGTGCATCACGACAAATTGCGTTAAATAGTTTGATAGCTACAGAAAAGAGATTAGCGAGGGATGCTGAGTTAGGGGCTGAGTACAGAGGCTGCATTAATGAATATTTGAGGTTGGGACACATGTTTCCTGCGAAAGATACACAAGACGTAATCGAGACTAGTGACGGGAGAAAAATCTGCACCGCGAATTATTTGCCACACCATGCGATAATTAAAGATAGTTCCACAACAAAGGTCTGAGTAGTATTTGATGCGGCGAGGAAAACAAAGTCAGGATGGGCGTTGAACGATGTTCTAATGACTGGTCCCTGTATTCTAAACAAATTATCGGATGTTTTGTTGAGATGGAGACTTTGTGTAAAAGCCTTCGCCGCCGATATTGAAAAAATGTATCGGCAAATAAGAATTCATGAAGAGGATGCAAACTATCAGCGCATTTTATGGAGGGATACGGATGGATCGATTAAGGACTACTGCTTAGCAACTGTCACCTTTGGAACAGCTTGTGCTCCATATTTGGCGATTCGAAGTCTACATCAAGCTGCTGAGCCTGTTAAGGAAACGTATCCTTCGATTTATACATCGATAATGCCAGATTTCTATATGGATGACTATTTGTCGGGAGCAGATACTTTAGAAGAAGCCATGGAGAAGCAAACAACAGTGAGAAATTTACTTAATACCGCGGGCTTCAAACTGAGGAAATGGATAGCAAACGATAATTCAATTTTGCAGAATATAGAACTGAACTATCAAGCTGAGCATACAATATTGAATTTAGATTGGGACAATGGTTTCAAAACGCTAGGCGTTGTTTGGTATCCGTCATGTGACATTTTTAGCTACAAAATTAAATTAACATCGAATGGTCCGGTATGTAGTAAAAGGACATTATTGTCGGAAATAGCGCGACTGTTCGATCCGATGGGATGGCTAGCTCCGATCATTATTCGAGGAAAAATATTGATGCAAGTTCTGTGGTTGAGTGGTACGGATTGGGATAGTATCTTACCTAAGGAAATCAGCGACGAATGGGACCATATAAAAAAGGATTTGATACATATCGAAAACTTGCGAGTGCCGCGTCTAATCAAGGTTGAAAAAAGTAAAGAAGTTCAATTGCACGGTTTCTGTGACGCATCAAATCAAGCTTATGCCACAGTAGTATATCTGGTATCGACATCGCAAACACAAGCACAATCATCGTTGATCATGACTAAAACCAAAATCGCCCCAATAAGACCCATTACAATACCCAGACTAAAATTATGTGGAGCGGTTTTAATAGCTAAACTAATAAAGGAAATTAAACTGTCATTGAATCTCGGAGCAGTTAAACTATACCTTCGGACTGATTCAACGGTAGTCCTATCGTGGATTAAAGGTCATCCAAGTAAATGGTCCGTATACGTCGCTAATCGAACCGCAGAAATACACACCGAAGCGAAAGATGCTATTTGGCAATATGTTCCAACTGCCGAGAACCCCGCTGATATTGCTACTAGAGGCGTAGATCCAACGAGTTTGCTCAAGCATTCACTGTGGTGGAATGGGCCAGGGTGGTTGACTCAATGGAAAACCCGTGGCCCGAAGCAAATGGAAATTCCTACAATAGAACTTGAAGCTCGAAAACTTGCCGTCGTGTTCAATACTTCACATTTCACAGATTGCGAGTACTTGTTAAACAAATTCTCTACTTTGAATAGACTCATTCGAGTGACGGCATATTGTTACAGATTTGCCGCTTTTGCGAAAAGGATCAAGCCTGATACACCACATTTGTCCACTTATGAATTAAGAAAGTCACTTTTATTTTGGGTAAAGTACACTCAAAGAACAACATTTGCCTTTGAAATGTCAGCTTTGGAAAGAATGAACCCCATCGAGAAAAATAGTAAGATTTTAAACCTCAACCCATTCGTACATGATGGTATATTAAGAGTCGGAGGTCGATTGGAAAATGCGCATATAGGTTTTGATAAAAAACATCCCATTATTCTACCAAAACACGACTGTGTTTTGGTAGAATAACAGCACTGATAATAGAACAATATCACTTATCGACGTCGATTGGAAAATGCGCATATAGGTTTTGATAAAAAACATCCCATTATTCTACCAAAACACGACTGTGTTTTGGTAGAATAACAGCACTGATAATAGAACAATATCACTTATCGACGTTGCATGGGGGAGCGCAATTGACGCTAAATTTGATACGAACGAAATATTGGATTGTTAATGGAAAACAAGTCGTGAGTCAACATATTCATCGCTGTGTTACTTGTTTTCGTCATAGGGCTACAGTACAATCGCAATTAATGGGAAACTTGCCGAGTGCCCGAGTGAATATATCTAGACCCTTCGCTCATACCGGAGTCGATTATTGTGGACCTATTTTTATTAAAAATGGAAAGGGCAGAGGAACTACGTAGATTAAAGGCTATGTCGCTATATTTATTTGCTTAGCGATAAAGGATATTCATATCGAATTGGTGGGAGATTTAACTACAGAATCCTTTTTAGCCGCACTCAAAAGATTTGTAAGTAGACGAGGATTTTGCAAGCATCTATACAGTGACGGAGGCTCCAACTTCGTAGGCGCTAACTCTGAGTTAAAGAATGTCATCGAAAGGAATAGAAATGTAGCAGAAGACCTAGTCACCAACGACATAACGTGGCATTTCAATCCTCCCGCAGCACCTCATTTCGGGGGTCTGTGGGAAGCAGGAGTCAAGTCTATAAAATACCACCTTAAGAGGATAGTCGGCGAAACAACTATGACATATGAAGAATTAAACACAGTGCTGATGCAGATTGAGGCTTGTCTAAATTCTAGACCACTATGTCCACTATCAGAAGATCCTAATGATCTATTAGCTTTAACACCAGGACATTTTTTGATTGGTGATGCTCCTCTGGCTGTACCGGAAGACAATTTATTCGACTTGAAAATTCATCATTTAAATCGTTGGCAACTCACTCAACGGACTATGCAACATTTTTGGAAACAATGGAGCTCAGAGCACATCTCACGCTTACAGCAGCGACCTAAATGGCTCCAAACAACACCCAATTTACGTGAAGGGGATCCGGTGCTAGTGAAGGAGGATAGATGCCCCTCTTACAAATGGCTACTGGTAAGGATCATAAGAACCACACCTGGTGTCGATGGTAGAGTCAGAGTCGTGACTGTAAAAACGCAAAATTCGTCATTTCAAATGCCAATTACAAAAATTGCACCGCTACCCATTAATGACCATCACGATCAAGAGGAAATATTAGCAATGACTGAGAAACCCCTAGAAGCCCACTTAGAATCACACGCCAAACCCCTAGAAACCCACTTCGAATCACGAACTAAAACTCATAAGAGAACTAACAGAACACACAGAGAGATGAGAAACACGCAGAAGAACATTTAGAAAACATAAAGAACACACACAAGAAGAAATCACTCTAAACCCCGCAAGAATCATTTGAAACAAAAAAATAACAACCCGAGCGAGTAGGACGCGCTATAACGTCCTCCGTTCCTGCGCCTCAAGGTTCTCAGCACGGTGGAAATACCGCTGAGTACCGATTGGTACCCAGATCCTCGAGATCCAGAGTCGGAACGGGAACAACGCCATAAACTATAATATATTCTAACACTTATTACATGCAAACTAATAATCATATTTCCAGATCAGAAAGCAGGAATTTACCTGAAAATACTTTCCAGCGGGGGGAGGATGTTGAGAAACGATTGAAAGTATCGATATAGAAACGATTGAAGACGCCAACCCTGAAAATGACAAGAAGTGGCAACCACGATCAACCGTAACATGTAATGGAAAAAAATAGCGGCACTCTCGAGTGATTGAAGGCAGTTGGATAACGAGTTGAGAGAGTTCAGTTAGAATTTAGAATTTGTCGAGTTAGAGTTTAGAATTTGTTCGAGTTAGAATTTAGAATTTGTCGAGTTAGAATTTAGAATTTGTCGAGTTAGAATTTAGAATTTGTTCGAGTTAGAATTTAGAATTTGTCGAGTTAGAATTTAGAATTTGTTCGAGTTAGAATTTAGAATTTGTCGAGTTAGAATTTAGAATTTGTTCGAGTTAGAATTTAGAATTTATTCGAGTTAGAATTTAGAATTTGTTCGAGTTAGAATTTAGAATTTGTTCGAGTTGGAATTTGAATTTGTTCGAGGAAGAATTGAGTGAATTAGAAATTGATGTTAGAATAGAAGATAAGTCGGTTTGATGGAACTATCGTCAGAATTTAAAATAAAGTACAGTGCTAGTCTCAATTGCTATGTGATTTGTTAATTGTCTCGCAACCATTGAAAACTCCTTTCGAATTTTCCATCGAAGACATTCCGAGTTACATAGAAAACATCCAAAGTGAACGAAGCAATTCTCCAAGCAACACTTTTCGCCCCAAACACATATGTCTTTCAAAAATATCTAGGGCATTTAAGCAATGTTGTAGTGAATGCAACCGCTATGTTTGCTCTGAACACTCTATAAAAAATATTGTTTGTAATGTCTGCAGAAATAAAAAGTTAAAAAAAGCTGAATTATATAGTCTTTTAATTTATTTTGCCTTTGTTACCTTTCAATTGTCATAAATTTTACGCGGTGTCTAATGGACACTACTTGTCATTTACATTAAAAAGTGTACTTGGATGTTAAGGGTTAATGGACATGTCAAAACCATGCTCAGTAAAGCACTTCAAGTGTTCATGTCCCTTCGAAAAATCTTTCATTCCAGATGATTTTATCGAAAGGTCAAAGTTATCTGTGACAAGACTCTGGTTAGACCAGTTTTGACATATGGATGTCCGATATGGTAGAACCAGAGTGCTATTACCATAGAAATCTTACAAATTTTCCAAAAATAATGTCTTCGCGCATGTACTCGTCTATAAAAGGTGGAAAAAGTGAAGGCTGAATTAAACAAAAAGCACATCGAATGAATTGTTTTTAGAATAGTGAGTCAAATATAAACGGTTATTTTTGTAATACATTTATTGAATAATACTACACACAAACCATATCATCAACACTTCTCCATATAGTCTCTTGCGTTACCTTTATACTTTTGCCGCCGATTTAGAGGCTTGAATATTGCTTTTTTATAAAAAGTTTTAAGACATGTTGTCACCTAATCGTGTGGTAGCTCCTCGACTTTTTCGTTTTTCGTTGCCATCCAAGTGATTCTTTCAGGGTCGCGAAAAAAAAGGAGTCACTGAGAGAAAAGTCTGAACTGCAAGTGCTTAAGGGTTTTCCAGTCTGTTTCTTTCAGTTTATACTTTGTCAATGCCACGGCGCGTGGCCTAACGTTATGATGGAGAAGGATAACCTCTCCAATGGGCATGCCTCGTTATTAGTTTCGGTACGAGATTTTCGCTGACTGTAACAACTGGCAATAGTAGGTCACATTCACTGTTTGTTGATCGTGAAGAAAATAAATGAGTAAAACTCCCTTTAAACCTTTGTTTAACACTAGAAGGGTCACGTAGCTTGACATACCTTCAAAGACCACGACCGTCAAATTGACGGCATACGATAATCGGATAGATAATATGGCTGTTTCTGAATCAAACGAATTTAATAATTTTAATTACAATGATTTATTATTTTGAGTGCTTACATAGAACTACATTTATAACAAATATTTTTTTGTAGACTTGTTTTACGTATTTTCCACAAACAGCTTTTCAGCAAACAGTGCAAAGTACACAGGTTCGAGTTTTATTACAATGCACATTAATTTGACATTGACGTCTTTTGTTTGTTGTGGACATAGAAGACTGCTCTTAAGTAGTGGTTATATTATCTAAGCGTTAGGTGACATCTGAACTATATCTTTTTTCACGTACTCTGCTCGAAGTTCACTCACGAGTTGAAGAATGTAATTATGGCACGAAATGTTTTCACCTGTAATTTTTCGGTATAAGACGCATGAATTTATTGCAGCCAAGTCTAAAATATTGTAGAAGACATGGACTGGCCATCTTCGAGTTCCAGCTCTTACGGTGTATTTTCTTGACATTTGATCAATTATGTCCACGCCTTCTTTAGTTTCGTTATAAAACTTGACAGTCTCGGGAAGCTTTTTTGAGTCAGTATCAATATAAATATTTTGATGTAGCGTACTCAAGATAATGACATTTTTTCCAGGTTTACCCTGATAAACAGTTAAGGTTGCGTTAGTCTCCGATTTCAAGACAAACGTTTCATATCTTTGTGTGCGGATATTTCTACAAATTGGCGGTACTTCTCGCCTTCCTCGTCGCATCGTTCCAACTATGCTCGTATTCTCAGATCCTAGCTTTTCCGCCAGTTTCAATGATGTGAAAAAATTATCCGTTGTAATGTTTCGACCTTTCTTGAAGTAAGGTTGCATCAATTTCATAACTACACATTCTGGTAATGGAACATTACTTAGGCGCTCGCCATCTTTTCCTAAATAAGGGAAGCATCCACGTAAATATTTGGTCTCCACGTCCACTAACAACCAAAACTTTATTCCAAATTTATCGGGTTTATTTGCAATGTATTGCAAAAAGGGACAACGTGTTTTGGATGGAAACAACTGTTCGTCAACAGTCAAATTTTCTCCAGGGATAAAACACATTTGGAAATTTTCTATAAATTTATTCCAAATATCAGAAATCATTGCAAATTTGTCAGTAGATAAACGTGTATGACGTGTGCTTCTCAAATCAAACCGTAAGTATTTCATTATTTCCTTGAATCTATGTTTACTTATTGTATTTTTGAAAACTGGAGGACCCCACTCTTGTGACCACAAAATGTCTAAGTCTAAGTGGCTCATGTTGTAAGCCCCACGTGCGTAAATCAAGGCAATGAAGGCATCTAACTCTTCCAAAGAAATTTCCCAAGAATCATTTTGACATTTGTCACGAGCTTCCGTTTCAGTGCATAGTTTTATGCGTCGTAGTATGTATTCGTGGAAAAAAAGACGCCACGAGGAAACAATTTGCCCGTTTTCTACATACCGTTTAGCATATGGAGTAGGTCCTGCAGCTTCTCTCAAAACATTTTGCCGGCGTCGACGGCCCGCTACACCAGCACTCGAAATACACGTCCACCCAGTTCCGTCGCTAGCTACTTGCCTCATATCCAGTTCTGGCAATGATGATGTTCTAACCAGCCTTCCACCACGAGATAAACGTCCTGGTCGTTCTGATCTTCTGCCATGCCCAGGTCTGGTGGGATGAATTCTTCGTACACTATGCTCAAGATCGGAAACACTTGGAGTTAGAATATCCATTTCAGAACCCTCCGATGTTGAGCTTTCTGGCTCTAGGTGTGGCTGAAAGTCCGGGTCTTCAGTTTCACTAGGCTCATCGCTGTCATCACCTGAGGCATCTTCTTCTATTGAACAAAGTTGCAATAACTCTTGCTCTATTTCTGAACTTGTCAGCCATCGGTTCGAATTCATTGTGAGATTATTCTCAGTTGAAACTGCAAGAAATATCAAGTATCACAAAATATCACTTTTTATTTGTAATTGCTCCAGTGTGAGGACGAATATTATCTCTTCTGGGCACTTTACTTTCACGGAATTGCAAACACTCACCTGGTCGTAAATCTTTGTTTTGGGATTCTTGTAAAGAACAATTTGGTGGAGAAAAAACTTCTAAGCGGTTAGAACGGCACTGCACTTCCAAACAATTTTTTTTTTGTAGCCACAACTGTATCAACCACTAGCTTGAATTCAAATGACCAATCACAGTGGACTTCTAAAACTTAGTTGAAATTTCACGTAATGTCAAGTGGTATTTTTGAAACAAAACCCTTATTAATGTCTATGAGCATATTATAACGCAGTCTCAAGTAGTGTTATTGGAACAAAACCGTAGTTTATGTTTACGAGTACTTTTGTATTGTATACATTGAAATATCTATGTCTGTGCGTATAACTCAAATCTGTTTCATATGCCGTCAAATTGACGGCGTCGGTCTTAATAGGTATGAATGAGCAATTCTTGCATACTGAATCAATATTTTTTTATTTTTATCAACTTAAAATACATATCAGGAAATATGAAAATAAACTGATAGTTAAGTAAAAAACTATTAACGATCAAATTCGCGTTGCCGTCAAATTGACGGCTTTGACGCTTCTAGTGTTAAAAAAAGGCTTATATTTCAAATAAATTGGTTGGTGAGGTTTAAAAATGAAACAACTTATCACAAAGACCTATGTGTAAGAAACTCCCACAAAAAAGACTTCAGAAATTAAATAATGCCAAATTTAATTGTTCAACTATTTCAGAAAATCATTATAAAGATAATGTTTAATGTAAAGATAATCAAATATGAATAAAACATTCTTAATTTATTCTTAGCCTGGCATGAGCTGAACGGAATTTGTTTCAGTTACGAATATTATATATATATATATATATATATATATATATATATATATATATATATATATATATATATATATATACGTATATGATGTATCTATGTATATATAAATGTATATGTATATATAAATGTATGTGTCCAAGATATAAGCGAAGATTTTTTTTCTTGAAAATAAAATCGCAATCCCTCTATTTTTTTTTAAATGGTCTTATCCGCTTAAATAATAAATATTATTGCGATTGGATCATGACAACCCGTGCCGACTTGATACCAAACATAAAATATAAATTTTTGTTCCGGGTTAGTATAGAAGATTTCTGGAAGTTCGAGTTTGTTTAGTAAATAAAACACTTATATACCCAAAACATATTACTATTTAATATTTAACATAAAAAAACATTATTTTACAAATTTCCTTTTTAAGGTTTGTTTTTCACAGTTTGGATAAATTTTCCGGTGTTCTTGTACGCAGCGTAATAAAAATTGCTTTTGTTCTTCTTCAACTGTAATTAAACCATGAAATTCTTGCATCATCTTGACCGATCTTTCAGCTGTATCGTTTGCTGCCCTTAGCACTGAAACCTTCGTGGCATCTTGAAACGAAGCATTATTTGGCCATAAAGACGGTTCTTCGTTCAGAAAACTGTCATCAATTTGAAGCCGGGTGAACAACGCTTTACTTTTGAATGATACAAAGTCGTAGATGTTTTTGTGTAAAATAAAAAATGAAAAGAATTTGTAATTTAAAAAAAATGGAATATAAAAGAAACAATACTATATTTACTAATGAAACTTACCATACAATGAACCACAAAGTTCTTCTTTGGATGGGATGTAGCGTTTATCATGGGTTGATGGATTCTCTTTGGTTTAATTTTCAACCATTCATATTTTAACTTCTTGGTCCACATCGTCGTCAAATAATGATAAGGCAGCTATTTCATCGGTTAAATACCATAGATGCTGGCTTCATTTCTGTAAAGCTGCTTTCGAGACGTTTGGATCGATTTTTTCGTAAGCCTTCATCGCCTTCAAAAAGCACAAATCCTGATAAGGTGCTTTTACAGCCAAAATACATTGGAGCCACGGCTTAATGTAGGATGTCACGATGAACAAGCAAACATCAAACAGTGCCGCCTTATCTTTGTTCGTCATTTTCAGTTGAGCGCTAAAAAGTGCTATTTTCAGTGCATAAATCGCACTCGCCATCCAACTGGCTTGGTGCATGGCACCTGGAGGTCGGATTTGAAATTTTCGATCTTTATCTCCGCCTAAAAATATCACTGGGAGCTCAATTAGTTCTCGATAGTCATCTCGGGCTATATCTTTGGTCAATTCAGATTGGTAAAATTTGGTCATGTTTTCTAATTCGGAAACAGTCAGATGCAAATCTAGCTTATCTTTATAACACTGTATTTTATTCGGGTCGACTCTCTTCCAGTTATCTCGAAAATTTTTGAAAAGCGCAATATCCGGGCTTGTTGTCACTTGACTGATTCTTGCTTCGAATACGCTTTTTAATATTAACTCATACATATGATGGCGGCAGGCAAAAATTAGCAATTCTCTATCAAGTTTTTGTTCAAGAAGTACACAAGCGCCATTAATGCGGCCTGTGTTTGACGCTGTAGTATCACAACAAGATTTGTACTTTATCTTTTAGATTCCAGTCTACAAGCGCTTTCCAAACCGCCTCTGCCTGTTCTCTTCCTGATGAGTTTTCTAATTTTGGCACAGCAATCAATTGTTCCTTATTTCCATATGAAATAACTACCGGAAGACGCTCTTCTTTTGATTTCCGAGCATTTAAACCAGGCAATAATTTTCCATCAAAGCGAACTGTCACAACCTCTGGCATCTCGTTTTGAAAATCAATTTTTATGGATTCCGCGCGCTCTTTGCGTTTTTCGGTGCGAATTCTTTGTAGAGGACTTACTTATCAGAAATTCATCAGTATTGTATCCAAGTGCTTCAATAGTAGCTTAAAGAATATACACGGAATCTCCCATTCTTAACTGGCACCTGTCTAGCGCCGCTACTAATTTTGGAGTGATAAAATCTTTCCGCATAGATACTTTCATTTTTTGAGTTGCGCACTCTCGATCTGAGGAATTATGTCTTCGTCCGAATCAGATGAGTCTATTTGTATAGGATCAAATGATGATGTCAATGGAGTTGACTCTGCGAAATATTTAGATCGCCGTTTCTCTTCCCCAATAATTCTCAGGCGCGCCCTTTCCTCTTTATCGGTCCCTTTTTTGTCTACTCCACCTAAATGACCTGGTCGACCTGGTTCCCGTTGTCGTTGTAAAAAAGACCTTCATTTGTATTTATTCAATTTGTTGTTGTTCATTTGTTTTTATTAAATGAAGCGCATCGGCGTGGGCAATATCAAACAAATTGTTCAAGTTCCTGACAAACTCTTGTCGACGCTGTTTAAGTACGTCTTGAGTTTTTAGTGCACTTTTTTGCAAATCCCTCCAAACTTGATATAAATTCACAAGTTTCTTTACACAATTAGGAAAAGATTTCGTAAGTATACGCACCTTTTCCTAATATATAATACACTCGCAAAGACTGAGATTTGCACTTTCATTTACAGTTAAATTCACTTGACGAATGTTGCAAAATAACACTGCTAAGACTTGTCTATTAAAAAGAAGTTTTGATCCCGTTATTTGATGTTTTTCGTCACCTATTAAAAATATACCGTTTTTGGAACTGCGTAATTTCACTGACATGTTGACCGAACAAAAACAATGTGTGAAAACAACTGGCCAAAAATCTACGATCACATGTCCTTTTATACTAATTCCTTACTTGCTAACAAACAATTTTAATTTGCATAATAATAGTAACACCATATTGCTCTAAATTCTACTCGTGTCCTTTTACAATAACTTATTTTCTAACAAATAGGTGCTAAATTTATGGCATGTAATGTATTCTAGAAAAAGGTCGTGAACAATGAAATACTTTGTCTTATATTTATTGCTTAAGATACTAATTTACATGTTCCTGTGTCGGCATCGCCATTTATTGCTTAAGCTACTAATTTACATGTTCTTACGTCGGCATCGCCCTTTGTCGATGCCAACACATTGGTTGCACATAGACATGTTATGGCGTAACTGTTTACTGTAAAAGAAAGACAAATTATAACAAGCACATCGATCGTTCGAGCGCGTCGACCGTAGTTAGCATGTATTGACAAGTTCCGATGCAAGTCGGCACGGGATATCATGATCCCACCTAAACCAAATTTAGTTTACAATTGTTTCAAGATCATTCAAACAAATTAAGAGGGTATGCGTTAAGAAAAATAACTTTAATTTTTTTGGAACACCCATATATATATATATATATATATATATATATATATATATATATATATATATATATATATATATATATATATACGAGGTGTGTTAAAAAAATATCGCGAATTTTGTTTTTTTTCAAAAATTATTTATTTATTCATGAATATCTATTTTGTCCCCTTCAAAGTAATCCCCATGAGATATTATACACTTGTGCCAACGGTATTTCCAATCTTCGAAGCACTTCAAAAAATCATTTTTTTAAATCTTGTTCAGCTCCTCCTTCGATGCCGTCTTTATCTTGTCAAGTGTAGCGTAACGTCGTCCTTTCATGGGCCTCTTCAGTTTAGGAAACAAGAAAAAGTCACAGGGGGCCAGATCTGGGGAAAACGGTGGCTGCGGCTTCATTAGTGTGTTGTTTTTGGCCAAAAAGTCGCGCACAAGCAACGATGTGTGAGCAGGGGCGTTATCGTGGTGCAAAAGCCAATTTTTGTTCTCCCACAAATCCGGGCGTTTCTGGCGGATTGCTTCGCGCAAATTGCACATAACTTGCAGGTAATATTCCTTATTGACCGTTCTTCCCTGTGGCAAGAACTCATGATGCACCACGCCCCTGCAATCGAAGAAAACTGTCAGCAAAACTTTCACATTCGACCGAACTTGGCGCGCTTTTTTTTGGTCTTGGTTCATGCGGCAGCTTCCGTTGAGATGATTGAGCTTTGGTTTTCACGTCATAACCATAAACCCACGATTCGTCACCAGTTATGACCCTCTGGAGCAAATTTGGTTCGTCACGGACAGAGTTTAACATCTTATTAGCAATGTTCATGCGTTGCTGTTTTTGGTCGCAATTGAGCAATTTTGGTACGAATTTCGCGGCGACCCGTCTCATGCCCAAATCGTTGATAAAAATCGAATGGCACGAGCCAATCGATATGTTTAGGTCCTCAGCAACTTCTCTAACGGTGATTCGACGATTGGCCAATACCATTTTCTCCACTTCATTAATTTTTTCGTCTGTTGTTGAAGTGCTCGGGCGTCCGGCACGCTCTTCGTCGTTCACATCTTCTCGGCCTTCTAAAAACATTTTGTACCACCGATAAACGTTGCTTCGGTCCAAGGTAGCTTCTCCGTATGCCACAGTCAACATTTGGAATGCATCCGCGCACTTAATTTCGTTTTTCACACAAAATTTGATACACGTTCTTTGATCCATTTTTTTGAATAAGTAAAAATCGAAGACGATTGAAAACACGTGCAAGTAAAGCAGCTATCACCAATTAAGTGAACATTCAAAATGGCCGAGCTTGTCGGCATAAGTGACAGACATGAGTACCAACATAACGCCACAAAAAAATCGAAGTTCGAATATACGTAACCCGCGAAAATTCAAAATTCGCGATATTTTTTGAGCACACCTCGTATATATATATATATATATATATATATATATATATATATATATATATATATATATATATATATATAAATATATATATATGTATATATATATATATATATATATATATATATATATATAAATATATATATAGGTAATATCTTCTAAATTCATTATTTTAATTACCTATGATCACCTATGATTCAATAGTATTTTAGCTTATTCAAAGATATATTTTAAATTTTAAAGCGTTATTTCTACAAAACCTTACTTTTTATAGAAGCCATTCTATTTTCAAAACCCTACACATGTAATAGTGGGCTTGTGAAATTCTCTAATGTGTAAATGAGTATCGTTTTGGAGCAGTTCTTCTGGTATTCCGTGTATTCCAGCAGCTTTATTTTTTCTGAGGCTCAATGCCGCTGATTGTGAGGTCAGGAACTCTTACTCCGCTTCTGAATTTTTCACAGCTTCAACGGATGTTGGGAGCGTGGGACAAGCTTCTAGAAATATTGCAGCTACCTGTTTTTAATTTCTTCTGGGTTGCCAATGATTATTCCAACCATAATGCACGATGTTAAGTGACTCACACCTCAACGTCAAGTTTTTCGCCTGATGTAATTTGACCTTTCTTTGTTTCAGTGTTTGACAAATTCAACCATTGATATGTACATAATTGAACAGTGCGTTAAGGTTGTTGAAGCCTTTTGCGAAAATGAGCGTTCATATCAAAATGCATTTCGTGCACTTCGTGATTTTTTTGGTCAGCATAATCGATCAAATGTATCCACAATAGGGAGAATCGTGCGCGAATTTCAGCAAACCGGGTTTGTAGGAAATGTAAAATCATCTATGCATGCTCGCCCAGTTCGTTCTGCGGAAAACATTGCTGTTGTTCGCGATAGTGTGGCAGAAGAGCCGTCAACCTCAACTCGTCGTCGTGCCCAACATTTGAACATCTCATGAACATCACTGATGCAAATTTTGCATAAAGATTTGAGTTAATACGCCTCCAAGGTTCAATTGTCAGCCTACTGACCATTTGAAGCGTCGGCAATACGCCGAATAGTTGGCTGAACAGACAGAAGGGAATGATGACTTTACAAAAAATCATCATAGGCATACTTTCACCTCAGTGGATTAATTAACAAGCAGAACTGCCACATTTGCGTATATGAGAAGCCACGAGTCATTGTTGAAAAGCCAATGCATCCACAAAGAGTGACTGTTTGGTGTGGTTTATGGGCTGGCGGTGTTATCGGGCGGTATTTCTTCGAAAATGAGGACGCCCAAGCAGTTACCGCGAATGGTGTTCGCTATTGCGGGATGATAACGGACTTCTTGTGATCAGAAATCGAGGTTATGGACCTGGATGATATGTGGTTCAGGATGGTGCCACACAGCCAACGAAATTGTGGCTCTTTCGCGCGAGAAATTCACTGGCCATGTTATCTCACGTTGTGACGATGTTAATTGGCCCCCGAGATCCTGTGATTTGACACGGTTGGACTTCTTTCTCTTACGATATTTAAAAAAAAGTATATGTCAATACGCCAGGAACAATTCCAAAGCTAAAGGATGAGGTTAGTCAGCACAATTAACGACAATGAACCTCAATTATGTCTCAGAGTCATTAAAAATATGGACCATCGGATAGAAGTATGCCGCCGTAGCCATGGCGAGCATTTGGGCTGTTGCAATGAAAAATATTCACAAAATCCTCTTAAAACTTTTTGGTTTATTTACAATTAAAAACTTGTTCGTGGATTGAAGCCTCTCTTAGTTACGTATGAAATGTTTTGCAGGTACATGATTGAGTTGCTTATTTAATAATTTTTTCTGAAAAATTATTAGAGAAGAAAAATGTTAGAAGAAGGTGGTTTCAAAGTGTGCACTAGTTCTCATCGGGTCATCACTTTTATCGGATACATACCGGTGATGGCGACCACCATGCTTGGAGGCGAGTGCGTTATTTCTAATTTTCCTACTTGTGCGAACTCAATACGTTTTTGTAACTACGAATTATGTTCAAGTTAAATTTTCTATGTAAGCACTTGACTTTGCTTAACTTTAAATTGATAATTTCACCCTTTTTACCTTAATTAAATGCAAATCTATACGATAATCTTTTTGCTCTACAGTGAGCTTTTATTGCTTCAGGCTGATGTCTCGTTTTTTGGATGGCTCCGATAGCTTGAAAACTAAATCGATATCCGCACGAAGCAATAAAAGCTCATAGTAGAGCAAAAAGATTATCGTATAGATTTACATTAAATTGATGTGAAAAGGGTGAAATGATCAATTTAAAGTTTAGCAAAGACAAGTACATACAGGGAGAAATTTAACCTGAACATAATTCGTAGCTACAAAAACATATTGAGCTCGCATAAGTAGGAAACTTAAAAATAACGCTTTCACGTCTAAGCATGGTGGTCGCTATCACCGGTGTGTATCCCATAAAAGTGATGGCCCGATGAGAATAAGTACACACGTCAAAGAAACGTTCTTCTAACATTTTTCGCCTCTGAAAATTTTCAGAAAAAATTATTAAATAAGCAACTCAATCATGTACCTACAAAAAAATTTCATAAGTGATTTCAAGTTCCCGGAGCCATCCGAAAAATGAGATCGATATCCCTACGAACGAATAAAACCTCACTGTAGAGTAAAAAATGTTCGTATAGATTTACTTTAAATTGATGTAAAAAGGGTGAAATGATCAATTTAAACTCTCTAAGTTGTTTGATGGAGGCATATGCTGATCTGACTTCATGCAAAGCCATGTTTTCATTTATCTGTGGGACCTTGGTGTTGATGTTCAGTCGTTTCTTTCGTTGGCATATCTTACTTGGAAGACTTTTACATAGTTCTTCTTTGATCATATTTATCTTTGGGTGTATCTTTTGTACACCTGGTTCCTTTTTTAATCGTTTTCTTGTATTCTTTGTCGTACTAGTCGTTCCAACTTTTCCTAGGCGGAATCGCACAGAGCTTTTTGTTAGTGGGCTTGAAGGCGTTTATAATTTGTTTATATGTGCTTTCACCAATAAAAGCCACTTCACACTCATGGCTTTCGCTTTTAAACACGATGTATGTTCACATGTCAAATATGTCTACACCGTGCCATCTAGTTTCTTGCACTACAAGGATGTTGATTTTTATATCTTTGCTTCATTCAGAAGTTGTCGCATTGCACCTGGTCTTTTTAATGATCTAACATTCCATGTGCTGAATATAGTGCGATGGTCATTGCCGTTTATCCAATCCAATCCGAGGCAGGTATCTTGGTTTTAGGGCAAGAAAATACTAAGTAGGGCATTGTTAGCGCTATGACTAACTCGGTTTAGTTTATTTCCCACATCGCTGCCGGCTAGGCGGTTAGGGCACCCTCTATCCGCTCTCTGAAGGCGTGTCCAATGGGGGACCGAAAGCTCCACATGCAAAAACTTTGTCAATGAATTCCACTAATGAACAAAGCAGCTGCCAATATTCATTTCCTTAATCAACAAGACCACTAATGGTAAGTGGCAAAAATGAACAAAATGCCAAATTTCCTTTGCGGACATTATTAAAATATTCTTTTGCAAATATTTCAATTGAATTGACAAATTATCTATATCTTCGATTCCATATAAAAGCGTACTTTTTCCATAGCTAAGGATTAATGGAAAATTCTTTGTTTTCAACAAATTTCAGCAATATTTGACAAAACTCAAAGTTAAGTTTTAAATACCCTCAAAGATATTGTATCATGCATCACACCAATTAAAAAAATTTGAACATCGTGAAATAAAGTTATTGTATTAAATGTGCTCCATTCTCTGATTTCAGTCAGTTTGCAATTATTTACAGCTTAGTCTATTTCATATTGCTCCTGGCTTCTGATCATGCTTCAAACTTATCTGATCGTAGGTCCAATTTAGACTTACTAAAAAAGCGACAATATTTGTTTCTATTGACGACTTAACAGATCCTTGTAAAGTTTCTCCTCGCAAGATACATATACGCTATTAAATCAAGTGCTAGAATGAAGTATTTTATTTTTAACCGACTTCCAAAGGAAAGAAGATTATCAATTTATCACGCATATTTTTTTTGCTTTTTTATTATGTATGTTTACGCATAACTTTTCACGGAGATATATAGAAGAGTCCTGATTTTGACAAATGATACGTAATTATTCCTGTTAGGTCTCGTTTAACGGATAAGAAATTCAAGTAACGGTAAAGTACTTTTACCGTTAAAACTAAAAAATTCCAAATGTCACCCCGATTTTTCAGCATAACTGATCGACGCGTGTAAGGATTTGATTGTAGAGGTTTCAAATGAAGGAAAACATATTGATCTAAAATGTGTCGGTACAGAATTGTAATCCTTAAAAGGACTCTGTAGATATTAACAGTTCAATATGATACACTGATGTCGAGAAATTGAATTTAAATGATTGTTCGTATGAAAAGTACTAATTAGCTGCCACTCTTCAAGGATTTGATGGATATACCGAGTTCTTTGATGACGGATGATGAAGGTGATCAGTATTCTTAATTTTCTGCATAAACGATACATTTTAGTCCATGATTTCTACCGGAAATAACAAATAAAATAATGCCAAATCTGGCATAAATACAATTCAACAATAGTTAGAGGCAACATTCCACGATGCTTTTCTCTTCCGCATTCATTCTTTGCTTACCGATGAGCTTATCAAAGGATCCCTTTTACATCCTTAGACGTAAACGTTACACAAATGATGTGTGAAATTTCCCGAAGTAATAATATAGATTGAGTGATTCCAAATTTATTTACAACCTAACTATGAGTTTTGCCAAATATTGCTGAAATTTGTTGAAAACAAAGAATTTTCCATTAATCCTTAGCTATGGAAAAAGTATGCTTTCATATGGAACCGCAGAGATAGATAATTTGTCAATTCAATTGAAATATTTGCAAAAGAATATTTTAATAACGCCCGCAAAGGAAATTTGGCATTTTGTTTATTTTTGCCACTTACCGTTGGTGGTCTTGTTGATGAAGGAAATGAATTTTTGCATGTGGAGCTTTCGGTCCCCCATTGGACGCGCCTTTAGAAAGCGGATAGAGGGTGCCCTAACCGCCTAGCCGGCAGCGATGTGGGAAATAAAATAAACCGAGCTAGTCATAGTACTGATAATGCCTTTCTTCTTCTTCTTCTTAGCAACTACAGCTCCTCTTGGGCCTCCGCTTCCTGCAAACAGCGCCTCCTACTGCCTCGATCCATTGACCGCGTCATCCAATTCCGAAATCCGGGCAGCAATGAGCTGTCTTCGTCGACCGAGTCAGACCAGCATTTCCTCGGTTTCCCCACTGACCGCCGGCCTGAAGTTCTCGCAACGAATACCTTCTTGGGTATCCGTTGTTCGTCCATACGATTCATGTGTCCAGCCCATTGCTGCTTCCGCAGTCTTACAATCCTTGAGACCTCCGGTTTGTCAAAAATTTCATATGGCTCATGGTTGTATCGAATTCACCATTGGTCCCCGTCTAGGTTCGTTCCGATTATTCGCGTCAGGACCCATCGCTCAACGGCGTTCAATATATTTGCGGATGCTTGGGTTAGGGTCCATGTTTCACATTCATAGCATAACACAGGTCTTATCAAAGATTTGTATACTTAGAGCTTTGTTTTCCTGTTTTTGCAGCTGGTTTTAAAGATTGTCAAAAATGAATAAAATATTTTATTTGCGAGCTGTATTTTTTGGCGTATTTCGTCTCTTTCATTGCCCCTTTTAGTTATTTTGGCGCCTAAATACACAAATTCGCTAACATTTTCGATACTGTATTCGCCAAGTGTGATATTTTGTGTATTTGGGGTATTTTTCCTAGACTGCGTCATGAGCTTTGTTTTATTTTCGTTGATTTGTAGCCCTACTAGTTTTGCTTCGCTGTCGAATTTCAAGAAGAGTTCTTTGGCAGTTATTAGTGACCATGACAAAATGTTGATATCGTGCGCATAGGCTACTACCTGACTCGACTTGTATAGTAATGTGCCTCGCGTATCGACAGGTAGCTTCCGCATTACGTACTCCAGAGCCAAATTGAAGAGCAATGGGGCCAGCCCATCTCCCTGTTTTAGTCCGATTTTTTTTGTCAAAGGCATTGGTGAGTTGCTTATTGATGCGGACTTGGGAGGTCGTCGACGTCATTGTCATTTAGGTAAGACGGGCTAATTTGGCTGGGATGCCAAAAGCAAGCATTATTTGGTACAGTACGTTATGATCAATACCGTCGTATGCTTGCTTGAAGTCAACGAAAATTTGGTGTACGTCTATGTTGAACTCCCAGCACTTTTCAAGTACCTGCTTGACTGTGAACAATTGGTCTGTTGTTGATCTACCTGCCCTTAACCCACTTTGATACTCCCCAAAAATACTGTTAGTGTATGATCCGATCTTATTTTCCAAGATTTTAGAAAATATTTTATACGCCGTACAAAGTAGTGACATGCTTCTATAATTTTCGCACTGTAGCTTGTCACCTTTTTGTGGATAGGGAATATAATTGATTGGCTCCACTCTTTCGGCATATGTTCTTGTTGTCAAGTGTACTGGATGACTTTGTGAATAGCTTGATGAACACTACTGCCACCATATTTAATGAGCTCCACTGGAATCTCATCAATGCCCAGTGCTTTATTATTCTTTTGGGCTTTGATGATGGACAAACTTCATCCAGAGTTGTTGCGGCCAATGGACGCTCTTCGCAGACATCTATAGGCTCCAATGTTCTGGAGCTGTGCGGAGGATTAATGAGGTTCTTGAAATATGATGCCCATCTTTTCTTAATCTGTGGGAAGCAAGTGAAACGTATGACTAGATTTCTGCTACATGCAAAGTCAATCAGGCACTTGCCGTTGTCATTTGTTTCATCGTGGAGGCTATACCCTCCAGTCGATCCCTGATGAGATAGCTCATTGCCAACCTTAGCGTTGAAGTCACCCAGAATAGTTTTTGTGTCGTTTGTGGGCAATGAGTCGACTAGTCTTTCCAGGTGATTGTCAAACGTTTCCTTCACTTCTTCGTCTTTTTCTTCGGAGGAGGCATGAACATTAATCAGCCAGATTTTGAAGAATTCCGCTTTTATACGGATCGCACACAACCGTTCATTGACTGCCTTAAAATCAATAACGTGCGATTTGAACTCCCTATCCACAATGAAGAGCACTCCGAATTCTCGTTTCCCAGTAGGCTTCCCACTTTTAAATATTGTGTGCGATCTCATGTCTTGAATGTCGTTTCCAGTCCAATTCGTTTCCTGGACTGCCAGTATTTTTAATTGATATTGACTGGCCTATTGTAAAAGGTCCTTAACAGCGCCAGGGTAATTGAGTGATCTGACATTCCAGCATCCAATGCCATAGTCATTTTTTCGTTCGCGAGGTCGTTGCCATGATTCCAATCCATTCCGGGGCCCATGTGCAGGTCTCAAAACGATTAAGGTTTCCCAGAGACGGGGAGTTAGCCCGTCAACCAACCTTCATTCCAGTGGCATGGTTATTACGTCGATTCCGTTATCAGGCGTGGAAGATTCGCCTTCACCCTCTTACGTCCTCACAAAGGAGGTGTAAGTAGGATTTAGTAGCTGTAGATTTATTTACACATTATTGGGGAACCAGGAAACCCAATGTGCACCCCGAGAGCATTTACTACCATTTAATTGGAGGGGTTTGGTATGACGAACCATGGAAGCTATGGGTTGGGGAAACAAGGAGTTCCCCCCTCCTTTCTCAAACGGGCTTGGGACCGTCTATTAAACAGAACAAGTGCCCTGCGACAACTTCTGGATGAAACAGAAAAATAAAAATCAACATCCTTGTAGTGCAAGAAACTAGATGGCATGGTGAAGACATATTTGACGTGTGAACATACACCGTGTTTAAAAGCGAAAGCCATGAGTGTGAAGTCGCTTTTATTGGTGAAAGCGCATATAAACAAATTATAAACGCCTACAAGCCCACTAATAAAAAGCTCTGTGCGATTCCGCCTAGGAAAAGTTGGAACGACTAGCACGACAAAGAGTATAAGAAAACGATTAAAAAAGAATATGATCAAAGAAGAACTATGTAACTTCCACGTAAGATATGCCAACGAAAGAAACGACTGAACATCAACACCAAGTTCCCACAGATAAATGAAAACATGGCTTTGCATGAAGTCAGATCGGCATATGCCTCCATCAAACAACTTAGAGAGTTTAAATTGATCATTTCACCCTTTTTACATCAATTTAATGTAAATCTATACGAAAATTTTTTTACTCTACAGTGAGGTTTTATTGTTTCGTGCGGATATCGATCTCGTTTTTCGGATGGCTCCAGGAACTTGAGATTACTTATGAAATTTTTTTGTAGGTACATGATTGAGTTGCTTATTTAATAATTTGGTTGGTGGTTTCGACGTGTGTACTAATTCTCATCGGGTCATCACTTTTAAGGGATACACACCGGTGTAAGCGACAATATATAGCGACTATATATATATATATATATATATATATATATATATATATATACATATATATATATATATATATATAATTATATATATATATATATATATATATATATATATATATATTTATACGAGTATATATGTATATATATATATATATATATATATATATATATATATATATATATATATATATCTATGTGTATATGTACATATAAATATATCTGGATGTATATTTATATATATATATATATATATATATATATATATATATATATATGTATATTTATATATATATATATATATATATATATATATATATATATATATATATATGTATATACATATATGTATACACACACACACACGCACACACACACACAGACACACACACACACACACGCACACACACATATATATATATATATATATATATATATATATATATATATATATATATATATATATATATATATATATATATATATATATATATATCTATATATATATACGAGTATATATATATATATATATATATATATATCTATATATATATACGAGTATATATATATATATACGAGTATATATATATATATATACGAGTATATATATATATACGAGTATATATATATATATATACATATATATATATATATATATATATATATATATATATATATATATATATATATATATATATATATATATATATATATATATATATATATGTGTGTGTGTGTGTGTGTGTGTGTGTGTGTGTGTGTGTGTGTGTGTGTGTGTGTGTGTGTGTGTGTGTGTGTATGTGTGTGTGCGCGTTGCGTGGCTGGTTGTACGTGTGAGTCTAAATAGGATATAACAAAGTTTGTGCCTGGAGGTCGCAATTTTGCTTCGATTTTCGCCAAATTTTCAGAAATATTTCTGTTCAGACCAATTTATAGCTCTGGTTTGTACCAAAACTGGTACAAAGATTTATTCAATTGCTCAGTTGAACGATGAAAAAGCACTTCAGAATCAGGTCAGAATATAAAAATGGCGGCTAGGCATAGTCCGAAATTCAAAAATTGTTAAAAGCTACAATTCATATTGGATTTTTATAAAATTTAAAACCAAGCTAGACGTTGATGAGATTATGTACGAGTATTAAATGTAACAAATTTAAATTCGATTACTATGAACGTTGCAGAGTTTAGCCGTAGTGCTTTTGGCATTCCAGTAAAAAATTATATTATAATATACGAGTACATGATACAATGTATTCAAGAAAGGTAAGAAATGAAAAAATTTGCCACTAAAAAGGGTGAAGTAAAATACATTTAGAAAAAAAAAAGAAAACCAACCTCAAAATGCCCTAAAAAGGATGAAATAAATTTGATGGAAGCGGTGCCAAATCAATTTCCCCATTTCAACATAAATACTTCCAGCATCTATACCATCACAATAGAATCGGGGAAATGGCACCGCTTTCATAAAATTTATTTAATCCTTTTTCGGGCATTTCAAAGTCGGTTTTCATTTTTTTCTAAAAGGTTTTTATTTTTTACCACAGAAATATTGATTTCTATTCTCTCATTTTCCAAAACCTTTATTAGTTCTATCAAAAAATAAAGCAAACAATCAGTACCATTCGCTGAATGTGATTACTTTTAATTAAGCCAGCTGTAGAAATTATGCAAACAAGTTGGCTAGACACAGCTACGCTCGTGTCAGAAGGGTTTTTAGGTAAATATCTCGAGAGAAATTTACCTATTGCAAGGAGTACCTTATATATATATATATATATATATATATATATATATATATATATATATATATATATATATAAATATATATATCGATATATATATATATATATATATATATATATATATATATATATATATATATATATATATATATATATATGTATATATATATATATATATATATATATATATATATATATATATATATATATATATATATATATATATATATATATATATATATATATATATATATATTGCAGGAAAGGTGTATTGAATAAATATCTCGGTTAAGTTCGTGAACCAGCTATATCGGCCAGGCAAAAACAAAATGGCGGCCATTTAGACGATTTGGATGAAAGTTGGTACAAAGGTTTACTGATGTATGTGATGAATCTCACAATAAAAAATCCAAAGTCGGTGCGGCTGAAACGAAATGGCGGCCGCTCAAAAATTGAAAAACGTACAAAATTTTGTTGTTGTAATTGTGGTCAAAACTTTCAACAGGTGTTCATGAAATTCGGCAGCTAGAAACTATAAGTATCTAAAGAGTTATGTAAAAAACTTGAGGTCAGGTCAGTTGAAGCTCAAAACTTCAAGGGTAAGTAAAAGTCGCAATTTTGATCCGATGTATATGAAAGTTGGTTTAAGATAGAAATCAATCAGGTCTAGAAACTTTGATATTTTGGTGATCATGCATGTGCAAATTTAACAAGTAGGGTAAACAGACCTATGCTCATGTCAGAAGGGTTTTGTATTCAATTTACAAAATGCAAATCAAGAAACATGTCAAAGACGATTTTATTGGAGAAAATATGAAATACAAAGATCATACTATTTTTAACAAAGTTGAACGAATTTCGACTTCTGAGGTTTTTGGTCATAAATATCTCCCTTGATAATTATTTCAGATGTCCATCCGCGACGGAGGAAACACATTTTTCATGTTTTTCCCTCCCTGTGCCCCCACTGAAGCAAAAACTGACAGTTTAACAACTGTTTTGAAAAGCTCCCATGAAAACTTTCATTTCATACTCATATCGGCTACGTTTAATGAATTTTTTTTCAGGGGCCACTCTCCTGTACTGAAATCATCGATTCATAGCCAATTTTTTCGAATCCTAGAATGGTTACAAAACCCTTTTGCTAGGAGCTCTCTCCCACCTCCTTGACTTGTTTCACTTATGAGCATTAATTGTAGGTACTCATCTTCAGTCATTCATTCAATTGAATCAAGTGTTCAAAGCATGCACCTTAAACGTTGAAGTTGGGAAAAAATAACTCAAAATTATTCAATCTGCGCATTTAAAACAGCCACAATTTGGTTTTACGATTACTGATACCACTACCTAAACCGACTCTCAAAGATATACATAACACCCATCATTCCTGAAAATTTCATGCAAATCCTAGCAAAACTGTAGTGGCTGACTCGGTCAAAAGCGCATGTTGTTCCATAGCCATACGAGGTGTGTTCAAAAAGTATCGCGAATTTTGAATTTTCGTGGGTTACGTATATTCGAATTTCGGTTTTTTTGTTGCGTTATGTTGGTATTCATGTCTGTCACTTATGCAGACAAGCTCGGCCATTTTGAATGTTCACTTGATTGGTGATAGCTGCTTTACTTGCACGTGTTTTCAATCGTCTTCGATTTTTACTTATTCAAAAAAGTGGATCAAAGAGCGTGTATCAAATTTTGTGTGAAAAACGAAATTAAGTGCGCGGATGCATTCCGAATGTTGACTGTGGCATACGGAGAAGCTACGTTGGACCGAAACAACGTTTATCGGTGGTGCAAAATGTTTTTAGAAGGCCGAGAAGATGTGAACGACGAAGAGCGTGCCGGACGCCCGAGCACTTCAACAACAGACGAAAAAATTAATGAAGTGGAGAAAATGGTATTGGCCAATCGTCGAATCACCGTTAGAGAAGTTGCTGAGGACCTAAACATATCGATTGGCTCGTGCCATTCGATTTTTATCAACGATTTGGGCATGAGACGGTCGCCGCGAAATTCGTACCAAAATTGCTCAATTGCGACCAAAAACAGCAACGCATGAACATTGCTAATGAGATGTTAAACTCTCTCCGCGACGAACCAAATTTGCTCCAGAGGGTCATAACTGGTGACAAATCGTGGGTTTATGGTCATGACGTGGAAACCAAAGCTCAATCATCTCAATGGAAGCTGCCGCATAAACCAAGACCGAAAAAAGCGCGCCAAGTTCGGTCGAATGTGAAAGTTTTGCTGACAGTTTTCTTCGATTGCAGGGGCGTGGTGCATCATGAGTTCTTGCCACAGGGAAGAACGGTCAATAAGGAATATTACCTGCAAGTTATGCACAATTTGCACGAAGCAATCCGCCAGAAACGCCCGGATTTGTGGGAGAACAAAAATTGGCTTTTGCACCACGATAACGCCCCTGCTCACACATCGTTGCTTGTGCGCGACTTTTTGGCCAAAAACAACACACTAATGAAGCCGCAGCCACCGTTTTCCCCAGATCTGGCCCCCTGTGACTTTTTCTTGTTTCCTAAACTGAA
>OZ017739.1:207200687-207230687 GCA_963969285.1 Odontomyia ornata
GTCACAGGGGGCCAGATCTGGCGAATACGGTGGCTGCGGCATCATTAGTGTGTTGTTTTTAGCCAAAAAGTCGCGCACAAGCAACGATGTGTGAGCAGGGGCGTTATCGTGGTGCAAAAGCCAATTTTTGTTCTCCCACAAATCCGGGCGTTTCTGGCGGATTGCTTCGCGCAAATTGCGCATAACTTGCAGGTAATATTCCTTATTGACCGTTCTTCCCTGTGGCAAGAACTCATGATGCACCACGCCCCTGCAATCGAAGAAAACTGTCAGCAAAACTTTCACATTCGACCGAACTTGGCGCGCTTTCTTCGGTCTTGGTTCATGCGGCAGCTTCCATTGAGATGATTGAGCTTTGGTTTCCACGTCATAACCATAAACCCACGATTCGTCACCAGTTATGACCCTCTGGAGCAAATTTGGTTCGTCGCGGACAGAGTTTAATATCTCATTAGCAATGTTCATGCGTTGCTGTTTTTGGTCGCAATTGAGCAATTTTGGTACGAATTTCGCGGCGACCCGTCTCATGCCCAAATCGTTGATAAAAATCGA
This sequence comes from Odontomyia ornata, assembly GCA_963969285.1. Classification (NCBI taxonomy): domain Eukaryota; kingdom Metazoa; phylum Arthropoda; class Insecta; order Diptera; family Stratiomyidae; genus Odontomyia; species Odontomyia ornata. The sequence continues at coordinate 207,201,240 of OZ017739.1, forward strand.
ATGGCACGAGCCAATCGATATGTTTAGGTCCTCAGCAACTTCTCTAACGGTGATTCGACGATTGGCCAATACCATTTTCTCCACTTCAATAATTTTTTCGTCTGTTGTTGAAGTGCTCGGGCGTCCGGCACGCTCTTCGTCGTTCACATCTTCTCGGCCTTCTAAAAACATTTTATACCACCGATAAACGTTGCTTTGGTCCAAGGTAGCTTCTCCGTATGCCACAGTCAACATTCGGAATGCATCCGCGCACTTAATTTCGTTTTTCACACAAAATTTGATACACGTTCTTTGATCCATTTTTTTGAATAAGTAAAAATCGAAGACGATTGAAAACACTTGCAAGTAAAGCAGCTATCACCAATTAAGTGAACATTCAAAATGGCCGAGCTTGTCGGCATAAGTGACAGACATGAGTACCAACATAACGCCACAAAAAAATCGAAATTCGAATATACGTAACCCGCGAAAATTCATACTTTTTGAACACACCTCGTATATCGTTCCTGAAACTTTTATGCAACTCGTAGCAAGCTCGTAGTGTCAGAGTCAGTAGAAGGGCATATTGTGCCATCGCCATGTGGTTCCATAGTAATACAACGTTTATTGTTCCATAGTAATGCTGGAAATTTCGAACTCCAATAACTTCCTTAAATACCGCTTGATCCTTTTGAGGCTATTAGGACGAATCAACCCTATAAAATACCATTTGAGTATCAAATTTTATTGAATTTATGGGCACCGTCACGGTTTCCTTCAAGAAAATGTGAAATTGATAAATCATACTGACAAAGTAGTTCAAATTTCGACTATTTGTAAGTTAATTATTTTGTGTATCTGATATCCGCAGGCGACTTGTCATTTTCGTGAAAAGAAGAATGGCCTTGCTTTGTTATGTGAACAGACGTGATTCGACTCCTTTGTATCATCTTCAGTGCCTAAAGGAGGTGTGGAAGGATATGACTTTATGTTATATAAATACAAGTTGGGTAGACAGACCTACACTCATGTCACAAAGATTTTGTACTCAACTTCTCAGAAATACAGTCACCAGCAACGAATAAAGTCAAGAAATATGTCAAAAAGATGCACACGTTTAAAAGAAAATCCATTGTTTTTCTACTTTCAACGATCGCCATTTTATTACAAGCCAACAAAAATCACTCAAATCATGAATTCCCAAAAATATGTATGTAATTGATGTTGTTTGAAAATTTCAAGGAGATCAAATCACAACTGCAGTGACTGATTCGATGGAAAGTACATAAAATACCAAAATCATGTGTTATTGTAGTTGTAATTGGAGAAATTTCAAAGGGCTATAACTTCCGTGTATATCATCCGATTTTCATCTAGCTAACAAATTTTTAGGACCTTTTGTAGGACTACTTAAATGTTGAATTTCGTTCAGTTTAAGGTTACGTGTGCGATTTAGTTGGGGAAAATGTAAAATTCGAATATCATACTATTGTTAACAAAATTGATTGAATTTTGACTTCAAGGTATTTGTTGTTGTTGTACTCTTAAGCACCTACCTCCACAAATTTTTTCAGATTTTTCGGATCATAGGTGTCCAATCGCAGGGGGGACACAAATTTTTCGTGCATTTCCCCTCCCTGTGCGGCTCTCAATGCAGAAAGTATCAAACTAAGACCTGTTTTGAAAAGTTCTCATCAAGACCTTTCATTTGATACGGCTACATTTAATGAATTTTTTTTTGGGGGACAATCCCCTACATGGGGAGACCCCCCTTAAATAGCATATAAAAACTTTTTGTAGTCGAACTTTGAAGAGAGCACCACTTTACACCTTCGTACGAAATTTTATGTTTCTAGCCTTAGTCGTTTGCGAGAGAAAGTACTGTGACACACGGACGGATGGATGGACAGACAGACGGACAGACAGGATGTGATTTTAGCAAGATTTTGTAAAATTATTTTAGAAAACTCTAATAAGATGGGTTCATCAGGTAAGTACTAACTTAGGGTGGGTAGAGGGATAATGTGTTTTAAGTAAATTTCTCAAAAGAAATGAATTTTGAATGAGAGAATGAGAAATAAAATAGTCGAAAGTTTAAAACGTAATATTTTTAGCTGCCATTTTCGCCAAAAATTGAATACTTCTGCCCTGTCTAGAGTGAAACTCTGATTTGAACGAGATTCGGTCCATTGATTGATGAGATCCTAGCACACGAAGATTTAAAATAATCCAAAATCAAAAACATGCATTCAAAATGGCGGCCCCAAAGGTTAGAAGGCAAGCGCATTTTGCTATTTTAGGAGCAACTGAAATAATGAATATTTTTCATGGAAACATTTTGGACGGCTTAACTTGAAAGTATTTATGAATCAGACCATTTTTAAGGATATTGTAAAATATTTTTAACAATACCCTAAAATATTATAAAATCGCAAGTTTTCTCGCCAACCGCATGAGCTAAAATGAGGAAATTTTCCCATAGGTCAAAAGTGGTGCCTCTCGAAATTTGCAGTGGAAGAAAATATTTTAAGGTGTTTAAGGTGGGGTCTCCGCATACAGAGGCGGGACATAAAATTATTTTTAATTTTTGTAGCCCTCTAGCAGCCAAGTTTTTCAACAGATTCCGATGAAACTTGAAATTATAACCTATTAAGGCAAATTAATTTAACATGGAAAAAATTATGTGAATCGGATGAAAAATTGATAAGTCGAAAATTTACAGCAATATTGATGGCCCCTGATGGTTCAGAAAAGAATACTCTTTAAAAATTAACTATATTAGCTATTTAAGCCGATAAGTTATCACTTTTGTGTGCTAACCACTGTGAAATGTGTGAACAGCAAATGTGAGAAGGACGAAACCTGTATTTTTATGTTCATAACAATTTATTATCCGCCGATTTTCAATATGTGATCCATATGTGTGCAAGTCAATTGAATTAGCAAAATATTTGCGCCTCTAGGAAGGGTCCTTAGATACGACCGTCGGCAGATTCAGTCAATAAATACCCATGTAGTGCTACAAAAATTGCAGTAAGAAGTCTAGTAGTAGGCAAGCCAAATTCTTTTTCGAAACGAGAAATTTACCTTTCCGGCTGGTGTTGCCAACGAGTATTTTGTTTTTGGGGTTGTTGGATGTCCGATTACTTTGTTACATCTTGTTTCCGTTTTTGTCGGAGAGCACAGCCTAGCACTAAAAAAATTGCATCGGAATTTGTAATAAGTTGTTCGTTGATAATGTCACCGTCTGGTTTTTTATTTTTATACATTTCCATAGCCAAAGCGGCCAGTCAGTGTTGGTTTGCTCACTTTCGCTCTAAAAATTTCAATGTATAAGATGCAACACATACTGGTCGTCCAACCACTACTCATGACGACAACATAAAAGTGTTAATCGAAACCAACCGACGTACGAAAACTCGGGAGTAAGCAAAGAAGCTCAAATTATCGAATTCAACTGTTCACGTGCATATTGAATTCAACTGTTTGCTTGGGCTCCTCACGAATTAAAAGAAATTTAACTCACCAAACGCATTAACATTTGCGACTCTTTTTTTGAATCGCAGCCAAGCAACCCATTTCTAAAACGAATTATAACGAGTGATGAAAAATGGATTCATTGCAATAACATACTCCGAAAAGGATCATAAACCAAGCAAAATGAGCCCCCACAGTCAACATACAAACCAAATATTCCCCAAAAGAAGATTATGGTTGCTGTATGGTGGGATTACGAGGGTATAGTCGACTTCCCAGAAACCAAACTATTAATTTGAATGTTCACTGTCGTAAACTATCAAAACTGAGCAAATAAATCAAAGAAAAACACCCTTAAGTGGCCAATCGGAGAGGCGTCACGTTCCATCATGATAACGCCAGACCCCACACAAAAATTAATAAAGCTCAATTGAGAACTGATGCCACATCCACCCTATAGTCCTGACTAACCACCATCCGACAATTATTTGTTTTGCTTCCTTCAAAACCATTTGAAAGGTAAAATTTTTGATTCTGCAGGCTGTTAAAAATGAGTCAGACCAGTTTTCGCTTGTAAAAACCAAAGCTTCTTTGAACGTGAAATTTTTCAACTTGCCGAGAGATGGCAAAAGATCATTCAACAAAATGATCAGTATACCATTGATTAATGTTTGTTGTTTATATGAATAAATTTACTTTGAAAAACATGAAAAACAAGTTGAAGTAGCTGGAGAGTTCTTCTGCCAGAAAGGTTTTGCAAAACATTTAGTTAATCAAACAATATATTCTGCATATCAAAACTTGACTCATATAGAAATTCTATGAATTGAGTTCAAAAAATTATTATGGTTGTTAGATTTTTAAATTCGCCGCCTTTTTGTTTTAAGTTTCAAGTTTCAAAATTGTTTCAAATTTTTGTATTTTTCTCCTTCCCCTGCAACCCTTGAAAGAAAAATTTGTTTTGAAAAGTTTGGATAAATTATTTTGAAAAGTTCTCATCAATACCTTTCATTTGATACCCATATTGCCTACATGCGATGAAATTTTTTTGTCAGGGGCCACTCCCGTATACGGGGAGACCCCCTAAACACCTTTAGGTTTCTTATTTTGGTAAAACTTTGAAGAAGGCGTCATTTTGCATGTACCTACAAAATTTTATGTTTCTAGGCTATGTAGTTTGCGAGAAACAGTGGTGTGACACACGGACAGACAGAGGGATGGACGGACGGATGGGCAAACAAATGGATTTTACAAAACCTTAAAAATGACATTAACTATCGAACAAACCAATAATTCTGCTCTATTTTGGCCTTTATGTGATTCATTACTCATAGATCTGCTACTCAATCTCATAAAGACACAATTAGGCAGAGCTATTTTAAATTCAATAATAACAAATACATCGCCAAGGATCGTTTAGATATGGGACATCCAATGTCCTCAATAATGTCAGAAATTTTCTTACAATCTTTAAAAAAGTCTTCATACCCTAAATCGTCAAAACGTTCTACGTAGTATTTTACAGACGATATGTGGATGACTGTTTTATTGTCAGTGACTCACAAGAAAATAAACAAGACGAACCATTTACATATATGAATGAAATACGCCTGAATATAAATTTCATAATAGAAAAAAAAAACAAATGGAAAACTCAACTATACGGATCTAATTGTGACATGCAAAAAAACACGATCGGACCCAACCAAAACTGATCATACCATGCACGTTACATCAAACCATCCACACAACATAAGCTAGCAATATACGGATCAATGGTGCAGAGACTCCACTCCATCTCCATGACTCCCACTAATTACTCCAACAAACTAAACTACATTTACAGAATAGCTAGTGGTAATGGATACAAACCAGGTGAAATTGATAGACTTATTGAGCAGTAAAAACAAAAACAGGAATACCAACTGACTTAACACATAAGAACGGCCAAAAGTGAATTTTGTTAGCATACGTAGGCAAAGAGACATACAAACCATCAAACTCCCTTAGGAAATACAATTTGCTAACTGCATTCAAACTAACAACAACACTTGAAACAAACTGAAACCAAAACTAAATGACACATAAATATACGAGAATAGCGCCATATACAAACTGACATGCAGGGACTGCGACATGTTATACGTAGGGAGGATAATATAGAAACTAACGTCAAGACATAAAAAGCACTTACGATCTTTCCTACGCAACAAGGAAGACTCCAATTATGTTATGCACCTAGAATACCACGCACATAAGTCTGCCACTATGGCAAACCCAATGACATTGCTACACAAAAAACCAAGACACGACATCCTAAAAAAGCTTGAAATGTATAAACATAAAAAAAGAGACGGTGACATTATCAATGAACAGCTTATTACAAATTCCAAAGCAATTTTTTCAGTGCGACCATACTCTCCGACGAAAATGGAGACGAGATGAAGCAAAGTAATCGGACATCCAACGGCCCCAAAAACAAAAACCTAATATCGCTCTGCCCGACTTAATGTAGTACTTACCTGATTAGCCCATCTTATACCTTTATAAAGTCATATCACTCCACACATCTTTAGGCACTGAAGATGACTCAAACGAGTCAAAACGCGTCTGCTCACATAACTTGTTGTACTCATAAAGGCCTATTTCCATAATTTTTTCCGATTTTTCAGATGAAAGGTGCCTGATTGGAAGGGGTGCCCGAAAATTTCGTATATTGCCCCTTCCACTACTTCTCTTGCTACTGATAAGATAATTTTAATAGGCATTTTGAAAAGATTTCATCGAGACCTTTCATATGACACTCTACTCGATTATCAAAGATGAATTTTTTTTGGAAAGTCACCTCTATATGAGGAGACCCCCTTAAACTCTCAGAATAAATTTAATACAAAGCCCTAAAAAGACAATGATAAGTGTGTCATACCCAAGAAATTACGAAACTAAAAATCTTCTTATTTACGAGTATGTTAAGCTTTTGCATATTTTGAATAGTTGTTTCTAAAATGTCAGGAAGCTCAAAAAATTTCCTGAACAAGAAAATCAAAGACAAAAGGTAGACTTTCATATCAACCTCCGCCATAGTAGGCATAACACTTAACATATATGAGTCTCGGGTGGTTTATTGTTAATAAGAGGAGCCATTGGAGGCAAAAATAAACTTTTTCTTGCACCAAATGTGCATACTTGTATTTAATTTTAATGTTTGTTGATATATCTGCACAAAGATTGAAAATGCTATACAATAACATCCTTCTTTCTAAACTAAAAGCCATTGTGCCGCAAAGTTTCGACAATATTTGAGCATCATTCTGCTATTTCGGTTTGTACGAGTATTAATGTAACATCTTTCCAACTTATATTTTAGTTAGTATAAAATTCAGGAGAAAAATTTAAGGTAATTTCGTTTAGCTTTCCCAAACGTAGCGACAGTAGAAATCAGTTCTGACAACTTGTGTGTTCTTGTAATTGGAATCTTCTTTTGTCATTTTAAACCATTTTTTATCAAAGGATTATCGAATGGAAGAAGAAGATCCACTGGCTTTACAGATAACGTCAGAAGAAATGATTGCTTTGCACCTCCTATGCATACCAATTAAATACTTTCTGAATGACTTACGGTTTCCAAACGTTTGATGACATCCAGGTTGGCCACACATATAAGCATATATAGTATTTATACTGTATTTTTGCTTCAAAATTTCGATAAGATCAGAAGCAAGTTTAAACAAAAGTTTACATCATTTTCAAATCTACTTGATTTTGTGAACAAGCACCTCGTTGAACTTAGTTGTTTTGTCAATAAACTTCAAGAAAACTAAGAGAAGCAAACTTTGTAGTTAATCAATTAACAAAATATAATTGATGCAAGTTTTGCCTTCCTGCAAGAAAATTTTATTTAGAGTTTCCTAAATACGAAACCAAGACATTTGCGGTTAAATTCTTGGTTGGGGCTGCAAAACTTAAAAAAATACATTTGAATAAACCCCACACACCAAAGCAATACTTTGGATACTCTCAATTGAATATTTTAAATATTTAAAATATATATCAATGGAAGTGGTAAACTTGCCAAATTTTAGCTTTTGGCCATCAAAAAACACATAAAGTTCTTGAGTGACATTAGAGAATATTTCACCTTCATCATCATATGACAGCCCAAGCCAAGTCTTGGCCTCTAGGATTAATCTCCTCCAACCATCATGGTTTCGCGACCTTGTCCACCAGTTGTTCACTTCCAACAAGGATCTGCTGCCAGCTTCTATCGTGTCTTCCCATAGAGTCCTCGGTCCTATCTTGTCTTCTGCCCTCTAATGTTCTTTTGAGAAGCTGGTTTTCTTCCATTATTACTATATGGCCATTCCAATTTATGTAATTTTACGGAAAAGGAAGCAGGTGCATCGTCAAAACATTTATGCAATGCATCATTGTAACGCAGTTTGCACTTTGTTCCTTGTTTCACTGGGCCATAAATTTTACCGGAGTACTTTGCATTCAGTTATATCCATTGCTTTGTTGAATGTACTTGTCAGGGTCCATGCCTCACTTTAATATAGTGCCACAGGTTTGACTAGTGTTGTAATTCAGAGTTTATTTTGCCTGTGCACAACGCTGGCCCTTAGAATGGGAAGTACGGAGCAATTGCTTTATTTGTGGCGTTTATGTGGCATCTAATATCCTTCTCTTCCATGCCTCTTCTATTCAGGTTGAGTTCAAGATAAATAAAATCATCCACACTTTCCAGATCATAGTCACCTTCGATCAGGGTTTGTCAAACAAGAGCTTTCAGCTTCATTGGAGTCATTATTTTAATTTCCGTTTCATTAGCTCGTAGACCAATTCGGTTTGCTTCAGATGCTAGGCTAAAATATACTTCTTTGGTGTCTCAAATTGAACGTTTAATAATATTGACGGCATAAGCATATGCTACTTATTGCATAGACTTGAGCATAAGTGTACCCAAGGTTTCAGCTGATATCTTCCTGATGACGTGTTTCAACATAATATTAAAGAGCATTGGGACAAGTCCATTCCCTTGTTTTAAGCTTGGTTCCTTTCCAAGGCTGTCCATTAATTCACCGTTTACCTTGCCCTGGGTCTTTGTATTTAGCATCGTAACATTGTCCATATGGACACAGTCGCATGCTTGTTTGAAGTCTACTAAGAGGTGGTGCACATCGATGTTATATTCCCGGCACTTTTAAAGCACCTGCTATACTGAAAATATTTGGCCTAGTGTAGACCACCCACTTCAAAAGCCTCCCTGACACTCTCATAGTACGGCTTTAATTTGCTTCCTAAGATTTTGGTGAAAACTTTATAAGATGGACACAGCAGTGCGATACCTCTATAATTTTTACTTCTTAATTTTTCCCCCATTTTGTATACAGGCCATATCATACTTTTTCGCCAGGCTTCTGGTAACTGCTAACCTAACCAAATTCTTCATATTAGTTGATGCAGAAAGTTACTTAGTTGGGGACCTACGCCCTGGAGCAGTTCTATTCCAGGAGCTTAATTTTTTCTTAGGTTCCGTATTGCTGTTTGTACTTCATTTCTGGTTGATAGTGAGTCCGGGACCTCTTGCTTTGCTTCTGAAATGTTCACAGCTTCAAATGTTGTTATAGATGTTGTGACTAGCTTTTGAAAATAGTGTAGTCATCTGTTTTTTAGGGTTTTGTAAAATAATTTTACAAAACCCTACTAGTTCCGCGACCAGTCTGTCCGTCTGTCCGTCCGTCCGTCCGTCCGTGTGTCACAGCAGTTTTTCTCGGAAACTACTTAAGCTAGAAACATCAAATTTTGTGCGTAGGTGTGAAGTGGTGATCTCTTCAAAGTTCAACTAAAAAAAAAAATTTGTCTAAGGTATTTAAGGGGGTCTCCCCATACAGGAGAGTGACCCCTCGAAAAAAAAATTTCATTGAAGGTAGCCGATATGGGTATCAAATGAAAGGTCTTGATGAGAACTTTTCAAAACAGGTCTTAGTTTGGCAAAATTTGCTTCAAGGGGCGCACAGGGAGGGGAAATACACGAAAAATTTGTGTCCCCCCCCTCGCGATTGGACACCTGTGATCCGAAAAATCTGAAATAAATCAGGAATGTAGGCCTTGGTGCGTACAACAACAACAAATACGTTAGAAGTCGCAATTCACTAAACCTTCTTAGTAATAGTATGATTTATCGATTTTATGTTTTCTTGAATAAAATCTTAACGGTACCCTTAAATTCAATAGAATTCAGTATGTAGATGTCTATTTATAAGATTGATCGATCCTGTAAGTTTCATAAAGATTGAATCATATTTAACGAAGTTATAGCGGTTTGAATTTTTCTGTATTACTATGGAACAATATGCGCTGCATTTATTACTATGGCAACATATGGCTATGGAACAACATGCGCTTTTTACCGACTCAGCCACTACAGTTTTGCTAGGATTTGCATGAAATTTTCAGGAATGATGGGTGTTATGTATATCTTTGAGAATCGGTTTAGGTAGTGGTATCAGTAATCGTAAAACCAAATTGTGGCTGTTTTAAATGCGCAGATTGAATAATTTTGAGTTATTTTTTCCCAACTTCAACGTTTAAGGTGCATGCTTTGAACACTTGATTCAATTGAATGAATGACTGAAGATGAGTACCTACAATTAATGCTCATAAGTGAAACAAGTCAAGGAGGTGGGAGAGAGCTCCTAGCAAAAGGGTTTTGTAACCATTCTAGGATTCGAAAAAATTGGCCATGAATCGATGATTTCAGTACAGGAGAGTGGCCCCTGAAAAAAAATTCATCAAACGTAGCCGATATGAGTATGAAATGAAAGTTTTCATGGGAGCTTTTCAAAACAGTTGTTAAACTGTCAGTTTTTGCTTCAGTGGGGGCACAGGGAGGGAAAAACATGAAAAATGTGTTTCCTCCGTCGCGGATGGACATCTGAAATAATTATCAAGGGAGATATTTATGACCAAAAACCTCAGAAGTCGAAATTCGTTCAACTTTGTTAAAAATAGTATGATCTTTGTATTTCATATTTTCTCCAATAAAATCGTCTTTGACATGTTTCTTGATTTGCATTTTGTAAATTGAATACAAAACCCTTCTGACATGAGCGTAGGTATGTTTACCCATTTTGTTTTAATTTCGGCTGGGTTGCCTAGTATTACTCCTTGGGTAATTTTAAGGACTTCATTATGGATTGAATTCTTCTCTTAGTTGCTTAATAGGGAGTCTGACTTCATGTAGGATTACGTTTTTGCTTATCTTTTGGGTCTTGTTTGTTAATGGTCAGTCGTTTCTTTCTTCGACACATTCTTTTAGCTTGACGTCGAAGGATTTTATATTGTTCTTCTTTGGCCCGGGTTGGCCACTAGATGATGCATTTTTTGTGGGCCTGGTTCCTTTTCAGGGTACTGTAAAACAATTTTACAGTACCCTACTAAAATTGCGACCTGTCTGTCTATCCGTTTTCTCATAAGCCAGAGAACTTATAGTGATAAAATTTGTACGAACGAAATGTACGATCTTTTTGTGTACCCCCTCTCGATTGGACACCTTTAATTCAAAAAATCTGAAAAAATCATCAATACAGGCCTTCATGAGTACAATAACAGCAAACACGTAGGAAGTCGAAATTCACTCAACTTTATTAGTAATAGTATGATTTATCAATTTTACGGTTTCTTGAATAATTTCTGAACGGTACCCTTAAATTCAATAAAATTCAGTACACAAATGACTATTTATAACGATAACCTGTCCTAAAATTTGTATAAAGATCAAATCGTATTTAACGTAGTTAGACTGGTTTGAATTTTTCTGCATTGCTATGGAATAATGTGCGCTGCATTACTACGGAACAATATGCGCTTTTTACCAAATCAAAATTTACGCGTTTACTAGGATTTGCATGAAAGTTTCAGGGATGATAAGCATCATGTAAATCTTTGAGATTTAATTCAGCCAGTGGTATTAGTAATTGTAAAATAAAATAGTGGCTGTTGTGAATGAGCAGATTGAATAACTTTGAGTTATTGTTCCCCAACTTCAACGTTTAAGGTACATGAAAATGAGTACCTACAATTAATACTCAATGATGAAACAAGTCAAGGTGGTAGGAGAGAGCTCCTAACAGAAGGGCTTTGTAACCATTCTAGGGTTCGAAAAAATTGTCTGATGCCATGAATCGATGATTTGAATTATTCACCCAATACTTGTTTAAAAATCGTTCAAATTCATCCAAATAGCAGCAACGATTTTGTTCGGCTCATTAAAAATATTCAAGTAAACAACTACTCCTTAAATTAACATGAAAATCCAAAGAAAATAAGAGTGGCTTGGTCGATTTGAAATATATATTATTCATAGCTCGTTGATTGCCACCATTTTTAGCGCTTACTAAAAAACCTGTAAGAAGAATAATTAAAAAGAAAACGCTATATTATTTATTTAAATGACAATATATATATATATATATATATATATATATATATATATATATATATATATATATATATATATATATATACATATATATATATATATATATATATATATATATATATATATATATATATATATATATATATATATATATATATATATATATACATTGTCGCGTCTCATGGTTCGCGGCAAATAACTTTAATGTTCCGGGGAAGTGAAAACGCAATGTCTTTTAAATCAAATTAAAAGAGTTTATTTATTTACTAAACATGCACAATCACTCATTTAACTATTTCACAATTTTAATTAGAATCTAACTTTCACTTGCCAATTAAATTTCTCTAACAACTGTCTTCACTTTATAAACGATATTTACCTTTTTTTATTTAAATTTTTGTGTATTATTATCTGATATTACTTTTATTATTCAAAAAAACAATTAAAATTTGAACATGCTAATACGGTTATACCCTAGCTTGTCCACGAATTGCATTGCCGCGACGCAATCAGCAGTGGATGGATGAGGTGCTCGTTACGAACCTTCATTGTGGCGTTTAGAGTGCGATGGCTGTTCGGATGAAGTAAGAAGGTCTGCTTGGGCTGATCGAGGAGTCTGCTTAAAATCCCCACAGCGAGCTTGTCAGATTACCGCGCTTTCTAGCGGAGTCGATAAAATTCCCTTATTAAGTGATGAAAAATCGATCAGATTCACTTTCTCCGACCAAATTCTTCTTGCGCGCTTGAAGAAAAATCCATAAGACTCGCATGGCTATCAATTGTCGTTTTAAAACATTCAGTTATTTTGGGAAATAGCTAATTGCACTTCACGTTTAATTCAATACATTAGCATTGTTATTTAGTGTCATTCACTTTCGAGAAGCGTCATCTTCCCAAGGGAAAGATAAAACTTGTAAAAATCCGGAATCCAAACTACATACCGCTAACCCAATTGGGCACCCGTGATTGCTGCACTGCCTTAGTAAGATTCCATGTGGGACTGTGCTTATCCGGTGCTTAATCATTTTAAATTAACTGTTAGTTAAATTTCGTCTATCTAGAACTGATGATACCAGCGAAATTTGAGAACGGGTTCACTTTGCTAATGAGAACACTTTTCGATGACCAGGTGTGATTTTATTTATAAAACAGGGCACAGATGTTCCAAGAAATTTTGATGACAGTCGCTTCGCGTGTGGAAAAGTAAATCAATGAAGAGATAGACAAATTAGACAATTCGAACATCGACGATATTTAACCTTTAAAGGATGAAAAACTCAGAGCTTCCAGATGAAAAACAAAGTTTAATGAATCTTCAAAAAAATCGGCAAATACAATATTTCGCGCTGGAATTTTAGAAAAAAATATGAATCAATTGAAAAGGACACTTTACCACGTTTGCTGCTTAAATTAATTTCCATTCAGCGTGCATGTCATTATATAAGTTCTAAAGCATTGACCAATTATAGACAGCAATGTTACATCATCCACATAATCAATGGGCGCCCGGCGAGGATGTTGGGTAAGTACCCTTTTGGTTCTTTTTTTGTGTCAATGCCTTTTTCATTGTAGTTTTGAATATTCATATCAAATTTTAATGATCAATCATTATGATAGCGTACCATTTTTGGCAATTTGGAATAGCTAAATTTTTTAGATAAATAGTAATTTTTGGTTTCTTTTATATTTTTCTTCACATTATTAACTTTTCATATAATTTTTTAGGGTTTTTAAAATAATTTTACAAAACCCTACTAGTTCCGCGACCAGTCTGTCCGTCTGTCCGTCTGTCCGTCCGTGTGTCACAGCAGTTTTTCTCGGAAACTACTTAAGCTAGAAACATCAAATTTTGTGCGTAGGTGTAAAGTGGTGATCTCTTCAAAGTTCAACTAAAAAAAAATTTTTCTAAGGTATTTAAGGGGGTCTCCCCATACAGGAGAGTGACCCCTCGAAAAAAAAAATTTCATTGAAGGTAGCCGATATGGGTATCAAATGAAAGGTCTTGATGAGAACTTTTCAAAACAGGTTTTAGTTTGGCAAAATTTGCTTCTGACATGAGGGGCGCACAGGGAGGGGAAATACACGAAAAATTTGTGTCCCCCCCCTCGCGATTGGACACCTGTGATCCGAAAAATCTGAAAAAAATCAGGAATGTAGGCAACAAATACGTTAGAAGTCGCAATTCACTCAACTTTGTTAGTAATAGTATGATTTATCGATTTTATGTTTTCTTGAATAAAATCTTAACGGTACCCTTAAATTCAATAGAATTCAGTATGTAGATGTCTATTTATAAGATTGATCTCTCCTGTAAGTTTCATAAAGATTGAATCATATTTAGCGAAGTTATAGCGGTTTGAATTTTCCTGTATTACTATGGAACAATATGCGCTGCATTTATTACTATGGCAACATATGGCTATGGAACAACATGCGCTTTTTACCGACTCAGCCACTACAGTTTTGCTAGGATTTGCATGAAATTTTCAGGAATGATGGGTGTTATGTATATCTTTGAGAATCGGTTTAGGTAGTGGTATCAGTAATCGTAAAACCAAATTGTGGCTGTTTTAAATGCGAAGATTGAATAATTTTGAGTTATTTTTTCCCAACTTCAACGTTTAAGGTGCATGCTTTGAACACTTGATTCAATTGAATGAATGACTGAAGATGAGTACCTACAATTAATGCTCATAAGTGAAACTAGTCAAGGAGGTGAGAGAGAGCTCCTAGCAAAAGGGCTTTGTAACCATTCTAGGATTCGAAAAAATTGGCCATGAATCGATGATTTCAGTACAGGAGAGTGACCCCTGAAAAAAATTCATCAAACGTAGCCGATATGAGTATGAAATGAAAGTTTTCATGGGAGCTTTTCAAAACAGTTGTTAAACTGTCAGTTTTTGCTTCAGTGGGGGCACAGGGAGGGAAAAACATGAAAAATGTGTTTCCTCCGTCGCGGATGGACATCTGAAATAATTATCAAGGGAGATATTTATGACCAAAAACCTCAGAAGTCGAAATTCGTTCAACTTTGTTAAAAATAGTATGATCTTCGTATTTCATATTTTCTCCAATAACATCGTCTTTGACATGTTTCTTGATTTGCATTTTGTAAATTGAATACAAAACTCTTCTGACATGAGCGTAGGTCTGTTTAGCCAACTTGTTTTTAAGTAACTATTGTTACATGTACAAATAATTACATGTACAAATAATTCTGCGAGCTTCTGTCGCAATTGTTTTCATCATCATTAAGAACGTCAACAGATGAATTTACTCGAACCCACGAGAACCCAACAAGCATAATCAACATCTGCAAGTGACGTCACTCCATTCATTAATTCGCTCGAACCTACCAGGTACCTCTCGGTAGAACATTCGCCAATGTGCGAGAAATGGGTGAATAGGTAGAGACCCTATATAAAGGCGAGCTGAATGAATGGGGGAATCTTTCATTCGACCGCGAGAAGAACTGCGATTGTGTGTGGGAAGCGATATTCTTCGAGTAGTAGAAAAGTGTGTTTCGTAGTAGTGAAGTAATTTAGAAGACAATTGCGATAATAAATTTATGGACAAGTGTTAGATAATTTTAATAGTGTCAATTAAAATTAGTGAAAGTGTTAACTGATTATTGTGCATTTTATTGAATAAACTCTTTTAACTTAAATTAAAAGACATTGCGTTTTCACTTTCCCGGAACGTTAAAATTATAGGCCGCGAACTAATAACACGCGACAGTGGTGTCAAGAAGTGCGAAAGAAAAATTTGGAAAGTGAATATTTGAACATTTTTATAGTGCACAATAGGAAATTTAAAGAAACACTAAAAATGCCACGAAGCTTAAACTTAAAAATTTATGAATTGACCATGTCGGAGCTTAAGGAAGAGTTGGAACAGCGAAACCTGGCTACGCAAGGTACAAAAGCCACACTGATTGCACGCTTGCGTGACGCAATTGAATCGGAAGGCGCGTATCTGGATTCGGGTGAGCCCTCAGATGCAGAAGAAGGCACAGAAGGTGGTGAAGCAGAAACAAAAAAACCAAAGGAACCAGAAAATGCGCTGATGCAAATGTTAATGCTGATGCAGCAGGAGCAGCGACAACAGTCATCCAATTTAACTGCGAAGCTCAATAAACAGTCATCCAATTTAACTGCGAAGCTCAATGAACAGTCGTCCAATTTAACCACGAAGCTGGAACAACAAGCGATCGAAATCAAGGCAGATTTTCAAAAACAGTCCACCGAAATAAAAGCGGAGCTCAGTAGTCTTAACAAGCAAATTAAAGGCGTCGAAGAAAAGGATTACCAGGTCGAGGAAAAGGTCAGCCAGGTCGAAGAAAGAATGAACCATGAGATGGAAAAAGTGAAAAAAGAATTAGAAGCTGCGAAGGCAGTAGCAATCACTTCACCAGCCCCGCTTATAACCGTAGCGCAAAGCACATCCAGAAATGTGCAAGCACCAATATTCGATGGGCAAACGGTCTGGACTATTTACAAAACCCAGTTCGAAGCAGCCGCTCGCATAAATCACTGGAATGAGCAGGAACGAGCAACTGCATTGATTCTTGCTCTAAGAGGCCCAGCTGCCGAGCTGCTGCAAACGATCCCCGTTGACTTGCACTCAAACCCGAATGCTATAATGAATGCGCTCGACATGCGTTATGGAGACGATCATCTGAAGCAGATTTATCGGTCACAGCTAAGGCATCGAATGCAGAAGTCTGGTGAAGCCCTACAGCAGCTAGCCCAAGACATTGAGCGACTGGCACTTTTGGCTTATCCAGCCTACGACCCAGAACATCGAGATCATCAGCGCACTAAAGGACCCGGAATTGCAACAAGCCGTGCGTTTAGCTCAAAAGCAAACGGTTAAGGACGCATTGGCTTACAGTCTGAACTTTGAGGCAGCGAAAAATGTGACTCGTACCACTGCCCGGGCTCGTGAGGTAGTGACAGACGAGTGCAGGTGTGATCGCGTGGAAATTGAGCGAGATCCGCATGTGAATGGTGCGCCTAGATGCTGGAATTGCGGAGAGAAGGGGCACCTGCAAAGAGACTGCAAGAAGCGAAGAAAACCGAGCTATTGTCCAGGGTGTGCAGCTAGGAGGAGATCCAGACCGAGTCAGGAGCCCAGAATGGAAGCCCTTCAAACAGAGGGGTCGGGAAACATGTGAGAGCCAACTTCGTGGGGCAGAGGTTGGCTAGGAGGATCGACGTCCCCAGCACCACCATCGTGTCAAGACTACATCGTGGAGAAGCGGACTTATGCCTTCCGTGTCAAGTTGACGGAGAACACTGCACCATAACAATCGACACTGGTGCAACCCGATCGATTATCCGACCAGACCTAGTTAGACAGCAACAACTTCACAAGGGCAGAATTTTCTCACTACGGACAGCTACGGGAGAAACTGCACCTGTTCATGGAGAGGTCAACCTGCAGATACAGTTGGGAGACCTTGTGTTCCGACATAATTTTCTGGTCGCGAACATTATGGATGACTGCGTTCTCGGAATGGATTATCTGCGACCACATGGAATCACGTTGGATTTGGGCAAACGTGTATTGAAATGGCAGAATGTCGAAGTACTGATGGAGGATCCCAACGTCCAAATTCCCAAGATGAATGTAGTGGTATGTACTGACACTGATGTACCGAATTCTTCCGAAAGCATTGTATGGGCCAAGCTTGATGGTGATTCTGGAGACCACCGATCTTATCTGATAGAGCCAACGAAGACGTCCGCATTGCGCAGTTTGATTGTAGGACGAAGCCTTGTAAGATCTTTAAGGAACGGATATGTGCCGGTTAGAGTCCTGAACACCGCAGACTCAACCACGAGTATCAAAGCGGGAGAAGTCATCGGCAGCAGCCAGCCTGTTTCCACCATCACCTCTTTGGAAGCTACTCACGACCATCATTGGAAATGGAGGCAAGACACAGACAAAGCCCGGGAATCCACGTCTGAAATATTGAAGCAGGTCACATTGCCAGTGCAGCTATTCAAACGAGCCTCTCATCTGGTCACCAAGTACAGTGACATCTTCTCAACAAGCCCGGATGACCAAGGCCGAACGAGTATGGTAACTCACGTCATAGATACACAGGGAGCCAAGCCGATTCGACAAGCACCGAGACGTCTCCCTATAGCCAAACAAGGAGAAGTGAGCGCGCTGATCTCGGACATGGAAAAACAAGGCGTTATTGAACCTTCTGTCAGTCCATGGGCCGCGCCTGTAGTTCTAGTCAAGAAAAAGGATGGTAGCACTCGCTTTTGTGTCGACTATAGGCAGCTTAACGACGTCACTAAGAAAGATAGTTACCCACTCCCACGCATCGATGACATCATGGACACTTTAGCCGACGCAAAATGGTTTTCTACACTCGATCTCAAGAGTGGCTACTGGCAGGTAGAAATTGACAAGAAGGACCGAGAGAAGACCGCATTTTCAGTTGGGACCGGATTGTGGCAATTTGTTGTGATGCCGTTTGGGCTTTGCAATGCTCCAGCCACTTTCGAACGCTTGATGGAATATGTGCTACGTGGTCTAACCTGGAAAACCTGCTTGGTATACCTAGATGACATCATCGTCATCGGGAGAACGTTCGAAGAGCATGTGCGGAACTTAGAAGAGGTTTTCTCCCGATTACGACTGGCAAATTTGAAACTTAGTCCCGAGAAGTGTACTCTTTTCGCAGATGAAGTAAAAAACCTGGGACACGTCGTATCAGCAGAAGGGGTCAAAACAGACCCTGAGAAAATTGAAGCCGTGAAAAGCTGGCCAACACCAAACAACAAGCGCCAACTACGAAGTTTTCTGGGTCTGGCGACCTACTATCGAAGATTCGTCAAAGACTTTACCAAAATAGCTAAGTGTCTCCATCAGCTAACCGAGAAAAATCGTCCATATGTCTGGAATGAACAATGCCAGACAGCCTTTGAGACCCTGAAGGAAAAGCTGTGTGAATCACCCGTGCTGGCGTATCTGAAACCCGGAGAAATGTTTGTAGTTGACACCGATGCAAGCAACGGTGGTATTGGAGCTGTACTCTCCCAGCAGATCAATGGCGAAGAAAGAGTCCTCTCGTATTACAGTCGAGTTCTCTCAAAAAATGAGAGGAATTACTGCGTGACCAGGAAGGAGCTCTTGGCTATAATAGAGGCCACCAAGCAGTTCCACAAGTATCTATATGGCCAGAAATTTGTTCTTCGAACGGACCATGCATCACTGAGATGGTTGCTCAACTTCAAAATCCCCGAGGGACAAGTTGCGAGATGGATTGAAAGATTGCAGTCATACGACTACGAAATTGTTCATCGGAAGGGCGGAGTTCATGGAAATGCTGACGCCCTATCCCGCCGTCCATGTCCAGCTAACTGCAAGCATTGCCGACGGATTGAGGAAAAGGAACCGCTCGTTGATCTGCAATCGATAACGGCGGAATTCGATGAAGGTTGGTCATCGGAGGAGATTCGAAACGCCCAGCTAGCCGATGAAGACGTCGGACCATTGCTCGTATGGAAGGAGACGACTGGGCGACCTGAGTGGAAAGACGTTTCAATGCATGGCGCCACCCTGAAAAGCTATTGGGCACAATGGAACTCCCTTCAGGTGGAGGGTGGCGTACTCAAGCGGAAATGGGAAACGGCGGATGGTAGCTCCTATAGGATGTAAACTATACTTCCCAAAAGCCGAATCCACGATGTGGTTAAGGAAATGCATGAAGGATCCTCGGGCGGCCACCTTGGTGTTAACAAGACCTTAGCGAAATTGCGGGAACGGTTCTACTGGCTCCACGCTCGAGAAGACGTAGAGGACTGGTGTCGCAGATGCACAATTTGCGCTTCCGTCAAAGGCCCAAAGCGACGACTGAGAGGACAAATGCAAACCTATAACGTAGGGGTACCGTTTGAAAGGATTGCTGTTGACATCGCAGGACCCTTTCCTGAATCCGATTGGGGAAATCGATATACGCTGGTTGTAGCCGATTATTTCAGCAAGTGGCCCGAGGTCTACCCCATTCTCAACCAGGAAGCAACTACTGTAGCTGAACAGCTAGTGTTAAATTGGGTCAGTAGGTACGGCGTACCTTGCGAATTACATTTGGATCAAGGCCGAAACTTTGAGTCACTAGTTTTTGGCGAAATGTGCGAGCTGCTCGGAATACGGAAAACGAGGACAACACCGCTGCATCCCCAATCCGATGGAATGGTCGAACGTTTCAACGGCACGCTCAATAAACACCTTGCCAAGATGGTTGACGAGAACCAAAGGGACTGGGACCGACATATCCCACTATTTTTGATGGCGTACAGAACTGCCGAACATGCATCGACGGGCCAAGCCCCAGCCAAGGTCATTTTTGGAAAGACTATTTGTCTGCCAGCCGATACAAAGTTCGAAACACCCCCTGAGAAACCCCAAACGGTCTCGGAGTACGCAAGTGATCTAAGACAACGGTTGAACCAGATACATCGGACAGTGCGAAAACACCTCGAATCGGCTACTGACCGCATGAAGACCAGGTATGATCTAAAGGCTAATTCTACTGGCTTCCAGCAAGATGACTTGGTGTGGCTTTATAACCCGCAACGGCGAAAGGGTAGGTCTCCAAAGTTGCAACATAATTGGGAGGGACCATACCGAGTTACAAAGCGAATCAACGACGTCGTATACCGAATACAGGAACATCGTAAGCCGAGAGCTAAAATGAAAATCGTGCATCTGGACCGTCTTGCCCCATGTTACACCCAGGGAGAATTGACTACAAATAGCGACACATCTTTTCGGGGCGAAAAGAACTGAGGTGGGGGCAGTGTTACATGTACAAATAATTACATGTACAAACAATTCTGCGAGCTACTGTCGCAATTGTTTTCATCATCATTAAGAACGTCAACAGATGAATTTACTCGAACCCACGAGAACCCAACAAGCATAATCAACATCTGCAAGTGACGTCACTCCATTCATTAATTCGCTCGAACCTACCAGGTACCTCTCGGTAGAACATTCGCCAATGTGCGAGAAATGGGTGAATAGGTAGAGACCCTATATAAAGGCGAGCTGAATGAATGGGGGAATCTTTCATTTGACCGCGAGAAGAACTGCGATTGTGTGTGGGAAGCGATACTCTTCGAGTAGTAGAAAAGTGTGTTTCGTAGTAGTGAAGTAATTTAGAAGACAATTGCGATAATAAATTTATGGACAAGTGTTAGATAATTTTAATAGTGACAATTAAAATTAGTGAAAGTGTTAACTGATTATTGTGCATTTTATTGAATAAACTCTTTTAACTTAAATTAAAAGACATTGCGTTTTCACTTTCCCGGAACGTTAAAATTATAGGCCGCGAACTAATAACACGCGACACTATTTTTTAAATAGCAAATTATGAATTGTATTATTCAACATTTTAAACTTAAATAAAATTTTTGAATTTATTCCTTTTAATTATAACTTAAATTTCTGGTGGGGACAAGGCTTAGCGAAGAAGGAAATTTTGCTTGGTTGTCTGTGAAGAAAAAATAGCATACAGAATAGCGTTAAACATTTTAATTGGAATCCGAACATTAAGAAGCAAACAAACGTATTGTGGGATACGGGAATCATCTGTATAATTATTACAAACGACGAGCCTATGCGTATTGTTATCATGAAATTCTGTTGATACCCCACTTACTTGTATTTTGTAGCACTTAACGTAATTGGTGGTAACAGGCATCAATAAATGGCATAGAAATCAACAAAATGTTAAAAATGAATTATTGAATTTGAAACTCGGTCGTTCCTTTCGTTGCCACCTGACCGGGTAAGGGACCCACCACATTGGCTGGCCCCTCTACGTTAATGAGCTAGCCATCGGGTGAGCTCACCCCTTCCTAATTCATTTACAGGTGCTCTCGCAGGGTATTGTGGCCTTCCGCTCGCATGCCTATTTATGGTATAGGGTTATGTGATTCCCTTACGTAATACAAGAACATAAATTTGCCACGTTCATATTTTTCATTTAAGGGGAAAAGTGATGCAAATTATGTTTGTATGAGTTTTTCACTTAAATGGAAAATATATGGCCATGTTTCCATTGGATCTTGATCTGGCTGGGGGTGCGAGGGGTCACCGCTTATTCCAGGATGCCCCACTCTTATTTGGGGGCCATAAGTATCGTCGGTAATGACGAATTTCTCTTAAGTCTGTCTGTTTTCTCCCGGCTCGGTTTGTCTTCTGCGTTAGCAATTTTTTACCCTTAGTAGGTTACCTCAGGCTCAACTCCGGCCGATTTGTCTTTGTATCTTGAAATTTGTGGATGCGAAATTTCTTTTTTAGTGGGTCCTTGTGCTGGGTGAAAGAAGCCGCCCCACAACACCGCAATGCTAGCCTGCCAGCGCATTCACGCATCCTCAGACAGGGCCAATCTCTACGAAACCCATCATTTTCTTTCGCCGAGGAAAGGAATTCTTCAGAAGATCTTCCCAGATATACTCGTATACCAATCAACTTCTTCTTCTATTTCGCATCACTAAAGCCTCCCTTGGGCTTTCGCTTCCTGAAGGTTTCGAAACATTGTAGGGTTTTCCAGGGACGGGGAGTTAGCCCGTCGCCCAACCTCCATTCCGGCGAGATGGTTGTTTCGATTCTGTTATCGGGCACAAAAGACTTGCCTTCACCCTCCTACGTCCTCCAAAGGGGGTTTAAGTAGGGTTTAGTAGCATCACTGTAAATTTATTAACAGTTATTAGTATTTCTCGGCATTTAATGACCCATCATTGGGGAACCAGTAAAACCAATGTGCAACCCCGACAACGTTTACTACTATTTAATCGGGGGGCTTAAAATAAAGAATCATGGAATCTGTGGGTTGAGGACGCAAGGGGTACCTTTCAACGAAACAAATACAATTATTTTAATATCAAGGTTGTATACTTATTTAAACAATCTTCGTTTAGATAAATTTAAAAAAATGTCTTTCATATTTAAATTATGTTTTATGAGATATTAATCAAAATAAAATTTCAGAAAAGTTATTCAAAAAGATAATAATAATAATAATATGGTTGAGATTTCGAAGCATTTGTATGGCAATTTCCGATGAGAATTTGGAAGGAACTGTGAGTAACAGTAGAGGGGCAGCCAAAACATCTGTTTAGGAGTGATGTGAGAGACGCGTTTTATGCCAGCGCTTATGTGTTCTTCCTCGTACATAGACGATTTAATTTAAAAGTGATCTCTTCGGTTATTTTTGGTGTGAAATTATATTGGCACCACGTAAAAACTAACATTGCATGAAAATACGTGTAATTATAAAATCAATTAAAAATACTATTATTATTTTAGGGTGATATTTTAGAAGGTTAATGGTTATCGTAACTTTTTTCACAATACACATGTGTGAAAAATAATAGAGCGAGATAGAGAGAACTTTTCATTTTTCCCCCCTAAATTAAAATTATATTAATATATGAAAGGAAAGATATATTAATGAATTTGATTTTTCGAAACAGTATTTATTTTTCTATAGTTTCATTTCAAATTATAATTTTTTGTGCATTAGTAGGTATAAGATAAATACCTTTGTGGCGACTAAGAACATCCCACGTCGGCACATGCTTCACGATGCAAACAGACCCTCGACCCACGAGAAATTTTCGCCTGCCAACCAATTCTACATATCAGCGGCGCAAGCAAATTCCTCGAGAAAATGAAAATTTGCTTGAGCCGTTCTTCTCACTTCTCATAAATTGATATATGTACATGAGAGAACCCAGGCAAATACCACTACTGGTTCGTAGTCGGCAAAAGCATCATCATCAGCATCATCATCAGCATCATCATCGACATCATCACCAACAACCTCATCATCATCAACAACAACGACATCAGAATTCATCATCAGCAACAACGACATCATCATTCATCATCTTCAGCGTCGTGGCCAACTACCTCGTCATTGACAAAAGGGAGTAATAATTTCTGTCATTTCCAAAGAGTAAAGTATAGAGTAAAAGCTAAAGACCAAAATTTTTACTTCAAAGTGGTGACCCCAACTTGCACCAATAATGGTAGTGTTGCAACCACGGAAGTCACCGCAGCTGCAGACATTAAGTATTAGCAGAGGGGTGCGTAGCCCGGGGTGGCATACTGAGGCCGGCTAGCGCTCAGTCGTGTCGTGGGACTTCCGGGACACCCTCTGCTCGTGTTGAGCCACCCTACATACAATGACTAACACAAAGGGAAAAGGGCGGGAAAGGAGGAGGTAATTTCAAGAAATGAAAATATGGTTTCTAATGTGACATGGCCGTTTTATTTACCAAAAATCCAAAAATTACATAAAAAACCATTCATAAATAAAAAAAATAGAAAGAAACTAATTACAATCAAATCCGCCCCTTCAAAATTGGATTTAAGCAAATAAAGATTAAACCAAGGTTAAAGAAATATAGAAAACTATGAAAATAATGCAAAAAAAGCAAAGGCAGAATAAAATCTATACTCACTTACTTTCCTGCAAAACTCCGAGCGCTCGGGGAAAGGCCAAGAAAGAAGCGGGGGGCCTCTGAAAACTAAAGGTGAAGTCTCTGGAATGTACAAAAAAAATTCAAGAGGGATGGTAAAACGGCCACCTTTTGTAATTTCCACGCTGGTTTGTTTGAATGTATAAGTTCTCACTCTTATCCTACGGCACTGTATTTTTGTTTTGGAGAACTCACGACGCTGCTAATAGTGCCATGGATTGTCGATCTCCCATTCATCTCATAAGCAACTTCAACGATGCATTTGGTCATGAGATTGAATTTTGTTAGTGGGGGAACGTGAATTAATTTTTGTTAGTATAAAAAATAAAATTTGTTAGTGGGAATTAGTGAATAGAGTTAGTTAGCATGAAGGAAAGGAATTAGGTTTTGTTAGGGAAAAGGTATTGAATGAAGTTTTGTTCGTGGGAATTAATGAATGGAATGTTGTTAGTGGGAAAATTGAAATTATTAGTATATATTGTATTATTTTAGTCGGAAATAAGGGAAAAGGGTAGGATTGTGATGATGGGGAGGTGAAAATTCTAAGGAAATTGGAAAAATTTTAATAAAATTAAATAAAGACCAGGGAAAAAGATATAAATGCCCAAGGGAAGATGGAGATGTTACGGAAGTTGGTACGCCGGAATTCGCAATAGAAGTCGGACGAAACAACGAAGATGGCGGCATCATCTCCCTCAGGAGGTGCCACCAGCTGGTTCGGGGGTAAACCTCTTCAGCCAGTGCTCTCCTCACCGCGGACCAAGTCGCAGTCGAGTTAGCTGCCTTACATCTGGTGATTACGCTGCTAACAAACTGGACTCAAGAGGTGCTTCAGAAACTACACGCTTGCACCAACATGCTATAAGTGCGGTCCTCGTCAAGAAACACAAGCTAACGATGAGGCCACTCCACCACTTCTCGACCAGACAGTTGCACAGGTCACACCAAGTACGGGGACCTTGTGATGCAAGCAGCCTTGTTCCTTCCCATCCTTAGACCATACTACTAGGAGGTCGGAAAACTAAGTATGCCACCGTTGTACTCAGCGGATACCGCCGACAACATCTTGCAGAGACGCCTTTTTGTCTCCAACCACACCACAAAAACCAGGTTCTTGGTATACTCTGGCTCCGCCCTCTCCATCATCCGGAGGCGTTCTATCACCAGGCCTCTTCGTAAGCAGGGCTTCGTACTACAAACAGCCAATGGCATGCCCATCACAACCTTTGGATCTCAGGAGCTCATCCTAGATTTTGGGCTACGCTGGCTGCTCCACTGTTTGTTTGTGACAGCAAACGTCCAAACAGCGATTCTAGGGGCCAATGCACAAAG
The DNA here is from genome assembly GCA_963969285.1 of Odontomyia ornata. Lineage (NCBI taxonomy): Eukaryota > Metazoa > Arthropoda > Insecta > Diptera > Stratiomyidae > Odontomyia > Odontomyia ornata. The sequence continues at coordinate 207,226,986 of OZ017739.1, forward strand.
CATCATGATCTTCTCATCGATCTGCGCAACAACCGCTTCTTGGAAAATCTCACTAATCTCTCTACAGCCTGCATCCTTGGTCTAGCTCCAGCTATACATAGTACTAGCACCGTCACTAAAGTGAAGACCACCACTGGAGACCGGTACAAAGGGATAATCGCCAAATATGCAGATGCACCCGCACAACCCGGGAAATTAGCCTCGGTTACTGACCTACCCGTCCATCACCAGACAGTTAGCAATGGTCCACTGGTTTTTATAGGACCACGTCGCCTCGCAGGAGAATGCCTCATCGCAGCTAAAGCCGAGTTCCCTTTCTTGCTGGAACGAGGCATAATTTGAACCTCATCGAGCCAGTGGGCCAGTCCTCTGTACATGGTGCCCGAGGATGGCGGCCATTGGCGAGCTACTGGAGATTACCGTCAACCCAACACTCAAACTCGGCCGGAACGCTACCCACTGTCCATTTTCGAGGATTTGATTCAGGGGGTCAGTGGCACTGTTTTCTCAGTAATCGACCTCCAGCGTGCTTTCCACCAAATTCCGGTTGCTGCTCAAGACGTATGTAAGGCAGTTACCACACTCTTTGTACTGTATGAATTCCTGGGGATGCCTTTGCGTCTACGCAACGCAGCCCAAACGATGCAGCAGACTGTAAACCATCTGCTGCGGAAGTTAGACTTCGTCCGGGTCTATCAGGATGATCTCCTAGTTTTCTCGGCCAGCCACGACCATCATCACGGCCACCTCGAGCAAGTTCTCTCCATGCTCCAGGTGGCGAATCTCCGCGCTAACTGGGGTAAATGCCAAGTCAGTCAGCCTGAGGTCATTTTTGCTGGATACCCCGTCTGCAAAACTGGATTTCAACCACCAGCCCCCAAAACAGAAGCCATTGTATCTTCCAGAGTTCTGGAGACACCATGGTTACAGGCACATCCACCGATCTTGCTGGATCTACGAACTACATTCAAGGATGATCTGCCAGCCTCTCCTGTAGAAATGGTTTTCGGCACATTGCTTCGAATCCCGGGCAAATTCATCACGCCTAAAAACACACGAGCTAGCGGCCCGTAAGATTTCGTCACCGACTTACACCACCTCTTCAAATCGATTCGTCCTGTCCAGTCAGTTAGACACTCGGTTCACCAACCATTCGTTTTCAAAGACCTAGCCAGCTGTGAGTACGTGTTTCACCGCATTGATGCTGTAAAGACGCCGCTCGATCAGCCATACTTTGGACCTCATCGAGTCGTCGGAAGGATCAACGCCAACACTTACGTCATGGACGTAAACTGTGTCACCAAACCCTCAACACCCAACAAGTCAAATCAGCCTACCTGGAGCAATCTGATGGCCATCCAGCGATACAGCAGCTATACTCAACACCTCTACAGGCGCCTACAACATAACCTCTGCTGCCCTCGAAAACAGCTCAACGAGCGCAGATTTTGTCGAAAAGAACCACTCCAGCCATTCAAGAAAAGAGTCACGTTTTGACTCCCTTTGACGCATGCGAAGGTCATTGGAGAGGGAGTGACTGTGCCAACTAAGAACGTTCCAACGTCAGCGCACGTTTCATGGCGCAAAAAGACTCTCGTTTTACGAGAAATCTTCGCCTGCCAGCCAATTCCGCGCATTAGTGGCCCAAGAGAAAATGGAAATTTGCTTGAGCTGTTTTTCTCGCTTCTCATGAATCAATATACATGAGAGAATCTAGGCATCATCAACAACAACGACATCATCATCATTCATCATCAACAATAACGACATCATCATTCATCATCAACTACAACGACATCATCATTCATCAACTTCAGCGTCGTAGCCGACTAACTCGTAAACAAAAGGGAGTAATAAATTCTGTCATTTCCAAAGAGTAAAATATAGAGTAAAAGCTAAAGACCAGCATTTTAACTTCCAAACTACATTTAAAACGTTTATTTATCGTAAAATCTGCACAGTGCTGTATAAGTATTATTAGTTTATTCATTTACATAGTTGTCACAATGTGCACCTAGAATTGTTTTTTTATTCATCAATATAATATACACACTTTATAAATGAATGTAACTAGTAAGAATAAAACACTTTGAAAATTGTAAGATGAAATCAAGTTTTCCTAAGAAGTCGTATTTATAGATAATGTATAATTTTTGATAGGTAATTTATAATTTTCTTTCTCATGTTAAGAAAAGAATTAAAAATAGTTTCTTTATGTTGTTTCGAACATGTTTATAACTTCGCCGTAAATGCCGGTTAACTTTGACCGGTTGTATCTCACTAACTAACGCACATTATTACGTTTTTCTTTTTTAGGAAGCATCTTTTATAGCAGTTTCCAAAGCATTTTTTTAAATTTAATTTGAATCAATAGTTAACAAGATATTTAATTTATTTATGATAAAAAAATGTTTATAATTTAAAAAAATTCTTGAGGCCGCCCTAATGCTTCGACTTTCATGTTATAACGTTCGTTTGATAGATGAAGTGGTCTTTTATATGTTAAAATATTTTCAAACTTCTATATGCTTTAGTTTCTGACTTGCAAGATGTAATTTTTTTTCAAAATAGATTTAGATTGCAAAATGATTATGCGAACCGTACTGGATAAATTTTGATGAAAATGTGTGCGCTATTTTGCTACATTATAAAAATTTTTCAAAGAATTATGAAAGCTCCAAATTGAATTTCAAGTCGTAAAAAAATTTCATAAAAAAGGTTGTTTTTGCCTTGCTTTGAATATATTTATTGGTGTTTTGCGGCACGGGTAAAAATTTTAAAAGTTTAGTCGAACCATAGCTAATACAAAATTGAATTACACAGCTTTTTCTACCTCACAACATTACTATAAGATGAATCGTATTGAGCTTAGAAGCGATAGAAGTAGAAAAAATTGAGTGTTATTATAATTTTCAAACATTTCGATTTATTTATTAATGTAAGGACCTTTTTGAGAGAGGGAATGCGTCAATTATTGTTGTACCAGTTATTCGATAACTGTTTCTACAAAAATTAGTGTTGGTCAACAGCCAACTAAAAACAAATTAGGCCTGACCTATTTTCCGAACTCAGTTAATGGAATATATGTATGAATCAAGTTTTGATATTTTTAAGACGCTGAATTCTTGTATGTTAGAATACCCCTCTGGCAGGAGCACTCTCCTGCTACTTTTACTTGTTTTAATCGCTTTCTTGCATTCTTCGTCATACCAATCGTTCCTTCTTTTCTTTAGCTGGCGCCCTAAGACCTCAGCTGCTTCGGGTACGTTATCTCTTACTGTCTTGTACATGGTTTTGATGTCATTACAGTCTCCCACCTGCGGGGAAGCGTTGATAAAATTTTCCAGCACTCACATGTATGTGGACGTTACTGACCTATCATTTAGCTTTTGTATCTGGTAGTAACTGATAATCCTTGCTTATAACTCTTGGAGATACAGCATCGGAACCGGGCCTTTATAAGGCCTAGCGAAACAAGTACTTGTCGAGAATCCTGGCGGCGGCTCGATTTTGAATGAAAGCTTGATTTTCGTATGGGAACTTGTTGATCTGGTGGAATGTGTGACGGTGTGTAGACGCCCACGTTCTCTTATGGATATCTCGATGTGAAAAGCGAGTGGAGCTTACTGTGAAGCCTCTACTTGTAGCGGAGTTTACCAGGCATTGTCCGTTGTTTCTGCATGGGGCTGTATCCTCCAGTTG
>OZ017739.1:207235687-207378278 GCA_963969285.1 Odontomyia ornata
TTCTGTAGCCCTCTAGCAGCCATGTTTTTCAACAGATTCCGGTGAAATTTGAAATTATAAGTTACTAAGGCAAGTTAATTTAACCTGCATTATGCAAATCGGATGACAAATGAAAAAGTTGAAAACTTACAGCTTAATATTTTCAGAAGCCGCTTTCAATAAAAATTCAAAATGATGGCCCCTAATAGTCCAGAAAAGAATTATATACTTTATATTAATGGCAACGCAAGTGCTGATTAAACTTTTATGGAAATCTCTTGAAATTATCTATTTGAGCTATTTAAGCCGATAAGTCATCATCTTTGTGTGGTAACTAGTGTGAAATGTGTAAACAACAAATGTGAGAAGGATAAGGTTATGTGTCATATTTATATGTTCATAACAATTTATTTTCTGCCAATTTTCAATATATAATCCATAAGTGTGCAACTTTATTGAATTAGCAAAATATGTGCTCCTCTAGGAAGGGTCCCTAAATACGAACGTTGGCAGATTCTTTTTATGTCAATAAATACCCATGTGGTGCTACAAAAATTGCAGGAATGAGTCTAGTAGTAGGCAAGCCAAATTCTTTTGCAAAACCTTACGCTACATACGAGAAATGCACTTTACCATCTGGTGCTACCAACGAAGATTTTGATATTGAAATTACCTATAACACTTATAATGTCATTTGACGACGATGCATTGACAGTTCGTTCGATGGTGCTTTAAAACTCGTTCTTGATTCCCTCTTTCTTGGCTTCTGTGGTTGCGTGACAGTTGACCGAACTAGGTCTTGATAGAAACGGCACAGAGTATTTTGTTGACGGGCTTGAAGTCGGTGATAATTTGTTTAAATGTATTATCAACAATGAAAGCCACTCCAAACACATGGCTTCCCTGCAGTTTTCTACTTTTAAATACGGTGTGCGTTCGCATGTCAAATATGTTTTCACCATGCCATCTGTTTTGTTGTACTGCAAGAATGTTGATTCTGCATTACTTTATTTCATCCAGAAGTTGTACAATGATCTAATGTTGCAAATTCCAAAAGAGTATTCCTTAATGCGTTACAATAATCGTTGTCGTTTATCCAATCTGATCCAAGGTTGTTGTCCTGATTCTATGCAAGTAAATACTAAGTAGAGCGTTGTCGTTGCTTTAACTTAGTCAGTTTTTTGTTCACGAGTGGTAGGGCATCGTCTATCCACCACTTGGAGATGTGTCTGATGAGAGACTGAAAGTCCCACACAAATATAGAATTACGTACTGCTATTAAAATGGGTTGTAGTGTACCTTCTGAACCTAAAATTTGCATTGAATTAACGGATCGTTTACTTTTTAGGGTTTTGTAAAATTATTTTAAAAAATCGCGTCCTGTCTGTCCACCTGTCAGTCCGTCCGTGTATCACAGCAATTTTTTTTGTAAACTACTTAAGCTAGAAACATCAAATTTTGTACGTAGCTGTAAAGTGGTGCTCTCTTCAAAGTTCGACTGTACAAAAATTTTATATGGTATTTAAGGGGTCTCCCCATAGAGGGGAGTGGCCCTCGAAAAAAACATTTTTTCAAAGGTTTTGATTAGAACTTTCCAAAACAGGTCTTAAACTGATACTCGTTGCTTCAGGGCCGCACAGGGACGGGAAATACACAATACATTTGTGTGTGGATACCTGTAATCTGAAAAATCTGAAAAAAATTATGGAGGCAGGTATTTATGATTACAACAACAAGAAATACCTCAGAAGTCAAATTTCACTCAACTTTGTTAATAATAGTATGATCTTCAAATTTCACACTTTTCCCCAATACAGCTATATAAGTACTCTTAAACTATTTAGGCAGTCTTATAAAAGACCCTTATATACTGTAAGTTTGATAAAAATCGAATGATATACACGGAAGTTATAGGTATTTGAAATTTCGCGAATTACAACAACCATAACAGATTATTTTGGTATTTTATGGACTTTCCATCGAATCAGACACTGCAATTTTGATTTGATCTTAAAATTTTGAAATAAGATCAATGACATAAATACTATTGAGAATTTATGATTTGAGTGATTTTTGTTAGTTTGCAATAAAATGGCGACCGTTCAAAATAGAGGAACAGAGGAGAGGATTTTCTTTTAAACGTGCACATCTCGTTGACATGTTTCTTGACTTCATTGGGTGTTGGTGCTTGCATTTCGGAGAAATCGGGTACAAAACCCTTCTGACATGAGCGTAGGTTTGTCTGCCTTACTTGTTTAATGGTGGTTTTCGTTGTTTTTGTTGATTAGACCTTTGTTTTCCTTCGCCAACGTTCTCGAAGGTATTGTAACTGGATTTTGTAGAAGCGCTTAAGCCTGTCCATAAAAATAATTTAGATTTTTTTGTATGTAAGTATTTTTGCTTTCGTGACAACATTTTTAAAGGATTTGTAAGATCACTCTACAAAACCCTACTAAAACCGCATCCTTTCTGTCTGTCCGTCCGTCCGTATGTCACACCACTTTTTCTCGCAAACTACATAAGCTAGAACCATAAGATTTTGAAGGTAGGTGCGAAGTGCGCTCTTTTCAAATTTTCACCCCAATAAGAAACTTACAAGGTGTCTAAGGGGGGTCTCCCCATATAGGGGAGTGGCTCCCGAAAAAAAATTTCATCGCATGTAACAATATGGATATCAAATGTAAGGTCCTGATGAGCACTTTTCAAAACAGGTCTGAAAATGACAAGTTTTGCTTTGAGCGGTGCAGGGGAAGGGGAAACGTACAGAAGTTTTGTATTCCACCCCTCGTGATAGGTCACCTTTGACCCGGAAAATCTAAAAAAAAATCACATAGGTGAAACTTTAGGGAGTACAAGGGCAACAAAGTCAAAATTCGATCAACTTTTTTAATAAGAGTCAAGATGGGACTCTTAAATTTCCCAAAAGCTACAATTTGGGTTTTTTGAAAGTAATCGTATGTGCCCTCAAAATTTCACAATAAACAGTTACGTTACAGCCGATTGAAATTTTAACAATTACAACAACATTAACACGTGATACAAGAGGGATACACGTTTGCAACGCACTAGAGACTACAAATATGTAGGAATTTTGATAAAAATTTTAGAAATGGTTTGTAATATTGATGTGTTATCATGACTAACTAAGTAACGGGGTCAAGCCACTTAAAACAAAATAGCGGTGAAGTTAAAATCATAACCATAATAATTTTTCGTACTCAATTTATGGAATCTGTATAAAAGTCAAATTTTGTTATGCAGAATATATTGTTTGATATACTAATTGTTTTACAAAACCCTTCTGGCAGGAGCACACTCCTGCAATTCAACTTATTTAATACCCAAAAAGAAGTAGATTGAAATGCCCATGTTGGGTATCCGTGACTATGTCCATCATGGATGATTGCATTTGCTGCAGTTCGAGAATAGTTAATACCATAAGAAATGACAATGTGGGCATCAAGCTTGTGACTCCTCCCTGACCTCTCGCTAGCTGAGGAGCCCTAACTTCATTGGAGAGTTTAGCCAGCTCCTGTTCTATCGCTATGAGTCTCTCCGTGATCATTTTTTTGGGTTTTCTGAGGATATTCAGTGTTGAGTCGATAATCGACTTACATTTTATGGAATTATTTGCAGCTACATAAATGAGTTGCATATTTTGAATAATAACCATCTCTGAGCATGGTGGTCGCCATCACCGGTGTGTTTCTAAGAGTGATGGCCTGAGGAGAATTAGTGCACACGTCGAAACCACCTTCTTCTAACATTTTTCTTCTCTAATAATTTTTCAGAAAAATTATTATTCAAAATATGCAACTCATTTTTGTAGCTGCAAACAATTCCATAAAATGTAAGTCGACTATCGACTCAACATTGAATATCCTCAGAAAACCCAAAAAATGATCCAGGAGAGACTCATAGCGATAGAACAGGAGCTGGCTAAACTCTCCAATGAGGTTAGGGCTCCTCAGCTAGCGAGAGGTCAGGGAGGAGTCACAAGCTTGATGACCACATTGTCATTTCTTATGGCATTAACTATTCTCGAACTGCAGCAAATGCAATCATCCATGATGGACATAGTCACGGATACCCAACATGGGCATTTCAATCTACTACTGCTATCACAATCACAGCTAAGTACGGGGATGACACATATACGAGACCATCTGCTCGAGATCAACGCCTGCCGATGGCCCGGAAGAATTTTTTGAAGTTATTAAAATTGATATCCATCATGGCCAAGGTAAAGGCCGACTTTGCTCTGTTTGAACTTAGGATTCGGCTCAGTAGTACATTAATATTTGAGCTGTATACAAGTGCAAAACTCAAGAGCACATTACCACTTGGAGGAGATGAACCCAAACTACACACCGTTCCGAAACCATCTTGCCTATTTCAAGACAAATTCCACGAAGATTGACGCGCTGCAAAGTCAATTACAAGGCCAATATATTTTTTGGGACAACCAGATCGATGCTCATGACATACATAAACATACCGTAGGGTATCTGAGCCTCATTACGCTTCCCGTGCTCGTGATCTACATTTGGTGCAGATCGAGAAATGAACGTTGTCGAACACGAGCCAGGAAATCTATACCTGTCTCCAGATGTCACATCTTACCACTCACACTGGAGGAGTTACAACGGAGCATCCTACAGGTAGATATTGATATCTGCAATGCAATTTTTTCCAACAAGTTAACCAAAAATTGTCAATCAAATAAAATAATCTGCCCTACCCAGTTGCTTACATAGAGATAGACATATTATCGGGTTTACGAAAACATACTGGGAGAACCACGTTACAAAATTCCAATTTCGGCATTTCACATTTTTCTTCTACTTTCATTTTATCGAAACCCCAAAAAACAACTTAAGAATGATCTTAAATATTAACAAAACCTTGCAAGTTATTCATAAGCTTAACATTAAATACAATTTGCCCCAGTAATGTTCTGAAAAATTTTGTTTTGTCGTGAAACCGATACGAGCGTTCCATTACTCGTGTCGGCTTCATGGCCACAAATTATGAAATGCGATATCATGATATGATCATGTATGCACATGTGCATACGTTGCACATTGCAAATAATATTATGATCGTACCAGGGCACATAGACGGAAGGTCAGCCGGAATCATGGGACCGTCCAAACGGGCGTGTGCGGTTTCGGCATGAGTTGGATAGAAGAATACGTTTAGTGGGGAGTCATTGGCTAGAAACATAAAATTTCATGAATAGGTGTAAACTAGTGATCTCTTGAAAGTTTTACTATCAAAATTTTTTTTTGTGTTTAAGGGGGGTCTCTCTATATAAGGAAGTGGCTCCTCGAAAAAAAAGTTCACAAAATGTTGGCAATAAGGGTATAAGATGAAAGTTGTTGATGGAAACTTTTCAAAGCATTTCTCAAACTAAGAAGTTTTGCTTCAAGGGGTGTAGGAGGAGGGAGATAAAAAAAAATTAGGTATGAACAGCATTCAATATCGTATATGGCAAATATTTCCCCAAGCAAATTAGACCTTCAAAAAAATAAATAAATGATTGAAAATTCATCGGAAAGAAACAAAAGTCAATCGGAAAAAAATTTCTGAGCGACAACTTTGTGTTCTGAATAGAGGGAAACCACTTTTTGAATACCGCGCTCTCATCATGGATATTTTCGAGATCATCCTGAAGATCGCAACTACCATTGTACACCCTAGAAAAATAGTTCAACGCAACTATTGCGTTACTATCAGCTTAAAACTATAATCTACGGTACGACGTGTGCCCCATACTTATCAACCAAATGTCTCCAAGTTCTGGCACAAGAAAACTAGCAGAGGTGTTCCCTGGGCAGCAGCACGTTCCAGAAATATTTTTATATCGACAACATCATGACTAGGGTAGATAGCTTGACTGAGGTATCCAAGCACAATCCTTTCGAGCGCAGGAGCATTTGAGTAACTAGTGTGCCAATCATTCTCGCCTGTTGTAGAGGCTCAAACCGGAAGACTAGCAGGTCAAGCTTAACTTCAGTAGCCCTGCCAAGGCTACATTAAAACATAGAGAATAATTTGGCGTCCAAAGTTCGACAAATTTCAGATTTATATCAGTCTGGGACCACCCAAAGCAAAATTCTATAAGCGCCAGATTGCGTTAACAATTATGACGTTTAGAGTTGTGGACTGAGATGCAGTTTTACCAGCAGAAATCCACACTCAATGGTGTGATTTCTATAGCAGCCTACCGGCACTGCACCAGGCGCAATTTCCTCGACATATAAGTACAGGCAAAACCCCTGCCAGTATAATTGCGCACACTCTGTGACGCCTCCGAGAGAGAATATAGTGCTGCCATATACGTCCGACAAACTCTGTGAACATTAATGCTGCCGATGTTCATTTCAATCATGAAGTTCAATATGGGAACTGCTTTAATATGCCGTAATGTATAGAGGCCTTAATGTTATATTTACCATTAACCCCCCATTGCGTTACCAAGCACTCAGGACTTATCCAGTACTCTGGAAATCATTTTGAGGCACGTTCAGCAAGAAGCCTTCCGAGATGAAATACAAGACATTAGACTTGGACAAGCAAGTCAATAGACACAGTCCTTTGGTACGACTGGCTCCATTCTTGGATCTAGAGGGAACCCTACGCATCGGTGGGATGTTGGACGCTTCAAGGTTCTCGACACTAATCACCTGATACTGCTGCCATTCAAGCATCAATTCACAAGGGTGCTGATAAAGGACCTCCACCACAAAAACTGCCATCTATAAGACAGCGTTTCTGCCAGTTAGGGGAAAACAACTCGTAAAGGCAGTGCATTTGGCGCACCCGAGCTAGACCTAGCCTGTTCTCTCAAATTATCAAAGCACGCACGTCCAACCAGCTTCATAAATTCGGGAGTTGATTTCTATGGACTCATGATGATCCATTGCCATGGTTGAGCTACCCAGCCCCAGAAGGGTTACAAAGGAAGTATCCATTGGGGATTAATGAGTGATTTGAGCACCAAAGCATTCATTTGTTCACTCAAGAGACTTGTCAGAAGACAATGTCATTACAGAAATCTCCATTGCGCCAACGCCACCAACTTTCTAGGAGCCCATAGCCAACTGTCGGAATTCTCATCGTCCCTCTACTTCACAGTACAAAGCAACAGCCACATGCAGCACCCGTGGAAAATATTTCCATTTTATTCCACCTTCCGCGCCTTGTCTTCGCGGATTGTGAGAGGTGGCCATTAAAACGGCCAAAAATTTGCTCGACCGAGTTGCTGGAGCGGCAACAATCAGTTATGAAGAGCTGCATATATTGATAGTTAAGTTGGACGCCATTCTCAGACGACCCTAACGACTTGGCAGCGTTAACTACAGTGCATTTTCTCATCGGTGCCACCTCAAGGCCATTGTAGATGGTCACGCAGAACCAGTTACTGCCAGTCTCCGTGTTCGATGGAAAATGAAAAATCATCTCAAACTTTGATTCTGGTGACGATGGTCACAGGAGTATATGACTTAATTGTAGCATCGTGTTAAGTGGAGACAGATGCATCATAATACGATCACCGGGATTGTGGTTATTATAGGCGAAGACAACACACTATCTAAGAAATGGCCACTGAAACAATTTGTGAAAACGTACAAAGGCGAGACCAATTCATAGACTTCCGCTGCTACCAGTGCATGAAACCGTGCTGTTTAAGTGCGCAATAACCTCAGAAGAGTAATAAACCATCCAAAGGCGAGGATCGATAAGTGACCGATGAGGACGGTTCATTGAGGGACAGCGGTCGACTCGACGGGTAACATCGGTGGTGACTCTCCTCTTGATGTGTCTGCTGATTCTATTCGTAAAGCCTAATCCCATTAAGGAGTCACCAACGAGCTTTCATTTTCAATCACTGGGCAAGGTCCATTTATCTTCGAGCGAATGTTAGATTCCCGTTTACCTCGATTTAGAACCGTACTGGATGAAGCCAGCCATACTGCAAACAGTGCAGTCTTGTTGCAAAAGCTACGCGATCCAAGTGTATCTCATATCAGTTGCTTGCATCTGATCAAGCAATTCCATTGTTTGAGAGTTCAACTCTCCAATGTAAACCGGACTCGGAAGATTAGACCTAAAACATGAGCAATAAATGCAGTGAGTGGTAAAGCTAGATCCTTATTTGGCATCCTTGATGATGATTTCGCCCATCAAATGTCTCAAACAATCAAGGCAATGCAATGTACTTCTGAAGAATCAAACTTCAATTATCAACTTGACACTGAGTATTCTCGGGAAAACTAAGCAGATGGTTTACAGTGATAGAGCCCCAGCTGGCTAAGCTATTGAATAAGGTCAAAGCTCATCAGCCTAAACGAGCTCAGAATAACATAATTAACTTGATCACGACATTGTCATTGCAGATGACATTCGCCACTTTTAGCCAGTAGCGAATTCAATTACCCATCCTGGGTGTTATGCTAGATACTCAACATGGGAAATTCCAATCCATTACTATTGTTGCAACCACAGCATAGCGCGTAGATGCCAAATACCCGGAAGTGTTTGCCTGAGATCAACATATGCCCATGGCTAGTGACACTTTTTAGAAATTGTTCAAACTAACATCTTTCAGGGCTAAGGAAACTGCAGGCTTTATCATGTTTAAGCTGAGGATTCCGCTGGTTTGTACATCAACATTTAAGCTTTAATAGCTCCCTTCGTTACCAACGCAAAGGCACAACCACCTCATCGCTATGTTACTGACATTGAAACTTGTATTATCCGTTGAGTGAGGCAGTGTACGCGTCCTGTAGCTGGATGGAGCGAAATACTCACATTTGCCACCAAACTCATCTTTTACAACACAAGGAGGCCAACATGGGCACTTGCGAAGTGGTGCTAGTAGTTAAAGGATACCAGTTCTGGCTCACTTCCTCCATACGAATTAAGATTAATTTGCGCACCACCTAGTGACGGAAATTGGAGCTAATGGTGCTTGTAGCGGTGAATAATGGAAATAAGTAATAAAAACACTTTTTAGTTTACTTTCACTGTTTATATTTAATTTTAAACACTACAGCTGTTTCGATACACTGTGTTTTCTTCAGATGTTAATACTACAAAACTGGCTGCACACAAAATAATTTAACAAATATCAATAACTCTAACGGCAATGATAAAATAAATATATAAATATAATATGAACCGTACATTACACAATAAATATATTAATGAACAAACTAATTTTAACAGTTGGAAACTAATTTCATAGAAATCACTACAACGATCGTCAATGATACAATAAATATCATGTAAATAAATAAATATAACATAACCATACAATAACCATACATATATTTATTAAACTATTTAAGTCAAATTGGTCATTCAGTAAAATATTAAACGTTTTTCTTTTATTTATTTCCATTTAATTTTTGTCTTTTTTCAGCAACATGTAGAATAATAAAGTCATTGCAAAAATCAAGGTTCATCTCCAACAAATGATTTGCATAATTAGAAATCCTATCCTTATTTTTAAAACTATAGTGATGCCCGTAAATTCTTTTTTCAAAGGATCTACCGACCTGTCCAATGTCAACTTTGTTACATGAACCACAAGGTAATTCATAAACACCCGATTATTGTTTTTGTTAGTAAACGTTCTATTATACTTTATAAATTTACCTAAGGAGGAATGAGTTTTAAATGCCACTTTTAAATTTTCTCTATTCAGATATCTACTAATTATATCTGTAGCTTTACCAATACATGTCAAGGTACAATAGTTTGTTACAGTGGGGAGAGGCTAAACTTTTTAAATTGCTTGAATTTTAATTTCTTTTTTACTATATTTTCAATTATTATCGGATTATAGCCATTGTTAACGGCTATTTTTTAATCAAATTAAGTTCTGACTGATAGTTTTCTTCCGATAATAGAATCTTGATGAGTCTATGTAAATAGCTATGGAAATCGGCTAGTTAATGTGAAAATGGATGTGATGATGTGTTATGAATGATCATGTCAGTTTGTGTCGGCTTGTGAAAATTATTAAAAGCGAATTTGTTATTTAGCTTTGATACATTAAGATCAAGAAAACTATGACATTATTTATAAAATTAAAGAAAATTCGCAATTGTCGGTGGGTCCCTAAAAACATAGCTATAACATAATCAACATATCTATACCAGAAAGCAAACAATTTAAAAAAGCGGTGTGTTCTAATTTTTGCTTCCAAATCGTCCATTAATATTTCAGAAGCTAAAGGACTAAGTGGGTTTCCCATTGCCAATCATTCAGTACCCATATATAAGTTATTATTGAATTCGAAATAATTTTGACCTAAGCAAATGTTAAAAAGTTTCAATATATCCTCTCTCATAATTACGTTATCACAGTTAATTTCTAATAAATTATGAACAATCTGAATAACATCATTAGGGGGCACGGTAGGAAACAAATTTTTGACATTGTATTTTCAGGAACATGTAAATCTTGAATCCTATTGACTAACTCAACTGAATTTTTCATACTATGTATTGATGTGAGCTTACATAGTGTTTGGAAAATATTAATTAGTTTCTTAGATAATTTAGCAGAAGGCGCATTAATAAAAGAAACAATTGGTCTTATAGGATGGCTATCTATGTGTAATTTAATTAGTGAATAGAGTTTGGGTGGTTGAGGGTTCATAACGGTCAAATAATGCAAATCAACTTGGTTGAAGAATGAAAATTCTTTTATAGCTTTTTCAACTTCGGCCTGGAATTTTAATGTAGGGACTGTATTAATTAACTTAAAGTCACGCAAAAATTCCAAAGTTTTATCTACGTATTTATCTTTATTAATAGCGATAACAGAGTTGCCTTTATCAGCGCGACTGAAAATTAAATCGTGTTCTCTTATTTTATTTTTAATGGACTTAATAGTTGACCTATTATTATTATTAATCGCATTTACTTTACTGTTATTATTATTCTTTAAATTTCATTATAACATTTGTTTAATTTATTAGCTAACATATGTTTATCTGCTGCTCCAGGCTTCAAAATATCTGTGTATATTTTTGCAAATTTATTACAAATTAGTTCACAGTCAACACCTTAAACTTCAAAATCTTTTTACAATTATTTTGTTGTAAGTTGAATTCAAACCCTTGTTCAATTTAATCGGTTTCATTTTTAATAAAAGTCTAATTCGTTAAATTAACAAACATAGCAAAAAATTTATGATTGGAGAAACATTCATAATTCAATGTACGATTACCGCGATAGTAAACATTCTGGAGAAGTTTTGATTTGTTTAATTTTTCCCGTTGCTTCATATATTTTGCAAACACTAATTTTTCTACCTCCATTCTACCTCTAAAATCTAGCAGATTAAATTCCATGTTATGTAATCGTTTTGTTAATTCCAAATGAGTAAATTTTAGGTACACATTACAAATATCATGTTTGCTATATTCAATCTTCATATCTTCTCTTAATCATTTCCTAATACCTGCTTGTATTGGTCTCCTCGCCGATGTACTCTGATTATTAGTTTTTAATTACATGCATTTCGGGATCAGGTTGTCGTTCGAGCACTGTTTCAGGTACCAGATATTTAGTGATGACAATCTTGTACGAAGCGCCACTTTAAATTAATATGTGGCCAATATGCTAGTAGTGAGAATTGCATATTCGTATCCAACAGTCTCCGACTCGGCAGTGAGAGTGATTGCAGGCGTGATAACTGTCGCCCTCCTAGCTAGAGAGCGCCGCGCTATTTACCTGCGCCGAAACGAGGATGCGAGGGAGATGGTTGTCCGCGAGGAGAGACAACGCTCGCTCAACGATTGGCAGTAGTCTTGGGGGAATTGCACGAAGGGAAGGTGGACTGCGCGCCTCATCCCGGATGTGAGACCGTAGCTAAATCGAAGGCATGGTGAGACCGATTTCTATCTGAACCAGTTTTTGAGCGGGCACGGGTGTTTTCAGTCTTACCTGCACAAGATCGGTAAGTCACGGTCTCCCGATTGTCGGTTTTGCCCAGGAGAGGAGGACAATGCCTGTCACACATTTTTCGCGTGCATAAAATGGGTCAGGCTGCGAAGAGAACTCTACAGGGAGACGGGAGAGCTCACCCCGGATAATATAGTTGCGATGACGCTCGAATCGGTTGACAAATGGAACCAGGTGGCACATTATGCTCGGGCAGTCCTAAAATATAAAAGGGACTCACAGCAGCCGGAGGCGCTGGGGCTGGGGGATCGCTCTTCTGGCATTTCCTCTTCCCCTCTCCCCTCCCGCTAGGAAAGGGACTCCCCAGCTTGAAGGCGCCCCACGGCGTAACAAAACGAGACCTGGCCCGAAGTAATGTGTCAAACGGTTCCAGGCTAGGTTCTCAGATTGACAGGGGAGGTGTTTAGTGGGTCGTTCAAGGGTATCCTCCATGGGAGTCCCACACTGCCAGACTCGGCGAGCGTAAATGCCTTCACCTCCCTACCACAAAAAAAAATATGCTAGTAGTAGCATTATTTAAATGTTCAATGGCTGAGGCCGTTACTTCGTGAAAGTTCATCGTTTAAGTAATAAAAACACTTTTCAGTTTACTTTTACTAATTATATTTAATTTTGAATACTACAGCTGTTTCGAAACACCGCGTCTTCCTCAGATGTTAATACTACAAAACTGGCTAAGCACAAAATAATTTATCAAATATCAACAACCCTAACGGCAATGATAAAATAAATATTTAAATATAATATGAACCGTTCATTGCACAATACATACATTAATGAATAGAACTAAAAATTTTAACAGTTGGAAACTAATTTCATAGAAATCCCTACAATGATCGTCGATTATAATCGAAATGGTATGCATCTTGGATATCTACGTTCGCGTCCGCGATAGTGGTGAATGCCTTAGATTGTTGTCGAGGGTGTGTTGGTGAGCATATTAGGGTCATATCTGAGTGCCTGGGATAAATAGGTGTGGATCTTAGGTAAATATCGATTTGTACCATTGTCATTGTGTTTCTATACATGTGGTGTCACGGTGAACGCCAATTGGCAGGATAGATGGCACTGCGATGTCGCTTTTAGCATTTCGAGCAAAAGTTTCTTTCAGCCAATGTGTCTTAGATTGATGCATGTCGGTTTGGCGAGCTTCAATGCATCGTTGACTAATGATCAAATCTGCTATGGAAGGAAATGAATTTTATCGTGGTCAATTGCAACGTAGCAAATGATATTCGTGGGCTCTTTTGGGGAATATAATATTTGCCATAGGAATTTTGAATGAATGGAGTTGCTTTTAAAAAAGTAAATTACTTATGATTTCCCAATGAGGATAATTTGTTTGTGAGTTGGAAATAACTCACCAGTTACAAAAGAAGTAAGTAATTCATTTTATAATTTAAATCAAAATATTTTAAATTAAATTTTAATATCTTTATAAAAATGGTACAAGTTGCATGATGCAAAAGAAATAAATTATACAATTTTTCAGGTACAATTTTTCATATTGTATTCTATAGTTATTTTCCAGTAAAGTAAAGCACATCTTTTAATATTTAGAGAAAGACCTGTAATCTCTCGTATCAATTAACGAAAACAGTTTGCTTTGTATCGTTTCATTGTCGCGATTCCTTATTTGAAACATCTGAGAAATCTGCGATACTTGTATTTTTGTTGAGTTATTGAGGAAAAGGTATGATCAACTTTTACGTTAAGTTTCCAAGTGACTATCAAAGCCAAAAAGTTCACAATATCGAGATAGAACTCGAAGGAAGCTTCGATGTAAAGCTGCCTGGTTATCATTATTTTATGAGAAGCTGAGGAAATTATCATTGTTAGAGGCAACATGATATAACTTGTAATATAAATTTTGAAGCTGTTAAAAGAGGTTTTACGATACGCAAGTAAATGAATTTTCCATTGAGTGTTATTCAATTTAGATACGTGATTTTCAGGTTATGATTACTTAATAATTCCTCTTATGATTTTGATTTGAAGAATTCCATATCTTAAATGGATATCAAGCTTTTGCGAATTAATTTCATAATGCGAACACACATTTAATAAAATAGGTCTACTTGACTTTGTGTCAGTTTCCTTTAATTTTAAGAAATGATAACAAAGTTGAAAAGAATGACAATATCATCTTTTTTGTCGAAAGTCATAATGATATTTTATAATAACTACGACATCACTAAAATAAAGAATGAAATAGAATAACGAGATTGAAATTAGCGATGTTTTAAAATGGATTTGATGTGAATCATAGGTTTTATTCAGAAGCTTTTAAAACAAGGAGATTTTAGAGTACATAATAAGTGTGTATGGAATACGAAGCAACACAAGCGCTAAAAACCGTGAAATAAAACTTTAAGAAAAATTCAATATTGGCTCTGGAACACTTTTGAGAGTTAAAAATAATAATAATTGAGAGTATTACTCCATATAACTTATTCCATATAAAGGTCGGAATCGCAAATTTATATCATAAGTGCAAATGGATGTGGCGAGACACCGAGAAACTTTTTCACATTTTACTGCGTTTTTTGAAGCCACTAATATTTTAAAAACTTTTTCACATTTGTACAGTATGATATGTTTTCACCATTGATGACCTGCAAAGAATTTTCTTAAAAATAACCGATAATCGATATTCAATCAGATTACCGAGACATCATGGGAACATATTTATCTAGTGAGTAAAGCTATCCTATTCTAAATTCTACGAATAACCATTTTTCTTAATTTTCACGAAATATTTTGAAATATAGTCCACAATCAAATCCTCTTTGAGAACCTAGTTACAACATAAAAATTGTCGATTTAAAATGGAAGGCATCCTGTGATGCATTTTATAAAATTCTACCATTGTGACACGAAAGCATAAAAATGTATTCTAAATAAGCAAACAATCAACTAATAATAGGGAAAAAGGAAACTAACTTGGTGCACAAACCGAGTATTTAACCCATGTCCCCTGGTTAAAACGATCGTGCACTATCATAGACTTATTTCTGGCAAATTTTTAACAACCCATAATCAGAAAAATAAAGCGCCCCAAACGATTTTTGCAATCTTCGAAAACGCTTTTCACAATCGAGATACCTAAATGAAAAGCGTCTAAATGTGGGAAAAATTCATAGGATTTAAGGTTTCATAGGCTTCACCGTTAGAAAGTTTTGAGTAAATGCAATATTCAATATATGGGTCATTCGATCTTTAAATTTGAAGTGAAGATGAGAAAGTATTTAACTGTGAATACATTTAAGGAAAGGCTTAAGTGTCAATATTTTAAATTTTTTATGCAGATTTCTATATAGAAATTCATATATAGGTATAAAAATTTTGGAATACCTCTGGACTAGAGAATCAATGTCTAGTTAAAGCATATTAGCATTTTGCACTCAAACTTTTTGAAAAAAATTCCAATTTCTGGGTGAGGATCATTT
This sequence comes from Odontomyia ornata, assembly GCA_963969285.1. Taxonomy (NCBI): domain Eukaryota; kingdom Metazoa; phylum Arthropoda; class Insecta; order Diptera; family Stratiomyidae; genus Odontomyia; species Odontomyia ornata. Next base: position 207,251,100 of record OZ017739.1, read on the forward strand.
TTATAACTAATGTATTAGAAAATATGGCCATAGAAAGATATTGAAGCAAAATGCATTGCTAATACCTGTCATTCGTAGCGTTATCTCACATAGTGAGTATGTTATGGATACTTAGTGTAGTTTTGAGTTGGAAACTGTAAAGAAAAATATTTGAGAATTCTCATCCCATTCAGTCTAGAGAAAAGCCCAAACAAAACTCCATCCGTCCAATTTTAGCCGATTTAAATGCGAAAAGATCCGAAGAAAAAATGAGCAATTTTTTTAACTTGAAAATATACTATAAGTCCCCTTCCCTTTATAGGGAATTTCTAAACATAGGATTCAGTGTTCCTTCAGTAAGGACTATTCAGCACTGCTATTTGAATCTTCACTTCCAAATTGGTTTTGCTGATTCCATAAAAGACGTGCTTAAGAAAAAAAATCAAAGGAATGTTTATATGGACGATGTGTTTTACTTTTTGACGAGACATCATTAAGAACGGAACTGGAATACTTGTATAATTCCGCATGTGGTTTTTGTGATTTTGGAAACACTGGACGGCTCAACAACGTAGCATTAAATACTCTGCTTCTAATTTTGAAGCAAGGAATTGGGTAAATCGTTGGCTCACCCAATGGAAACATTTTTTTTTTAAATAAAAACAACCATGAATTAGATTTTCAGTGTTGGCTTAGATATGTAAGGAACGGTTTGTGATCAAAGTGCAGTAAATTGACGACGCTTAAACTTAATTAGGTTCTCTACTGAAATCCATACTAGAAGGTTGACGAATATACAACTGTTTTGATATGCTTCAACTTTTTAAAAATTTGAGGAATATCCATCTGAAAAGTAACATCCGTTGCTATAGTAAAATCTTTTCATGGAGAAAGGTGCGTGAATTTGATAATAATGTTATCACCACTATTCAGAAACTTACGGGCGTGCATATAAACCCAAGTAGCTTCGATGAAATTTTAATAAAACTAGAAAGGCAAGCCTTAAGTAATTCCGTATCTGCAACGATTTCAGCCGCTGTTGAATCAGGGTATTCCAAACGTAATGACGATTAAGAGAGATGTGCAACTAGTACAGCTGAATATTCTTTTCATATTGTAACAGTAAGGTCTATTAAATATTCCACATCACTTATGTTTGCATGTTATCCCCCTATTCTCCATGCACTGCGAATAACCACCCGCAAAGATCTGCTGTCAGTATAGATTGGATCTTCCTATCGTTGATTTGATTCTTCAAGTGGGCATATCCCTTGCGCTTTAACCTTTAACGTCCGTGTTTGGAGTCTGTGCTCCTTCATTCTTTCCACATGTCCTGCCTACTGCAATTTGCGTAGCTTTTAGCCTATGCACAAAGTTGGGTCGTCATAAAAATTATACAATTGATCACTGTTACGAAGTTTCCACTTTGCTCCATACTTTATATATATAAGTTAACGAGCGATCCCACGATTATACCTGCCAGAAGCTTATGCAGTAAATTCGTGGAAACCAAGGTCGAGCACTGGAATTCACACATTCAGGGAAATTGCAACTGCAGCAATTAAATAATATAAATTAAATGAATCGTTGTAATTATGTCCATTGTAATATTTTCATTCGTACGGGGAACCTCTACCCGATTGTCATACGGAATAAATTTTTTTTTGTTAAAACTTTAACTAAAAGTGTTAACTGGCGCCCAACGTGGGGCTGCGATCTTCCGTGCGTAAATTGGTAAAGTGGATTGATCAGTTAGCAAGAAATTAAATATTCCTTGTAAATAAGCCTTTAAGATCTTAACACATCGCTGAGACTGGCATGTGGTCCACTAAAATTTTCCGGATCGAACAAGTTAAATTAATTGTGAAGTAACTATCCGGTTAAATTTAATTATAATTAGTGAAGTAACATTCCGACTAAAGTGAAGGCACAATTCGACTCAAGTGAAGTAACATTCCGAGCAAGTGAAGTAACATTCCACCGGGACTATAACCAAATCCCGAAGACACCGCATATCCAGACTGGTACCTTAGTAGCGAAGTAATTAAGAACCAGCAACCGCAAAAAGGAAATGACCTAAGGATACTGATCAGCAGCCCAAGTGAAGAACCCACAATTCGGAAGGAAATACGAAGTGATCAAAATTCAGGATTTTGGGAAAAGACAAAAATGGTGAACATATTCATCCTTATGTGAGTTTATATTGATCTAACTATAGATTAAATTGCAAGATTGTCTACATTGATGAAAATTTGAAATTACAAGTTTGTCTGTAAAATTAGATTTATTGTAATTATCAAGCAACCTTGAAGGAAAAGAGACTATTTTTTTGTCAAGTTTTGGTTAAAGAATAAAAATTTGTGAGCGAACATTACAAAAATTACTTGAAAATTATTTTATATAATAACCATTCAAATTATATATATATATATATAAATATATATATATATATATATATATATATATATATATATATATATATATATATATATATATATAATTATATTAACCATTCAAACATTTCTATATAAAAGGGGGAAGTTTTCCAGCAATGTAAATTGTGAAATTGTGAATTTTATTTGTAAATCGTTGTTGTGGTGTCCTCTACATTAGTGCGGATCCTTTTAGTATTGACTATTGTCGTCGTCTTTGACCTGTTTGCTCTTGGTTGTTGTTTTACCTTGTCGTATTTGGAAAATCCGTATTCTGTGAGCGGAAATAGGATCACGTACGTCCAGATCCCTAGTGAATTTTCTCTCAGCCCACGAAGTTAAATCGAAGTATGGTTGGTTCGAATCCCAGTAATCTCATTCGCCCCGCTCGTCTTCCTTTGCCCCCGGAAAATAACAATGGCGAAGAGAACCGAAATACTCCGCCTACCAATTCCGGGGGCTCTAGTGTGACTTTAAATGAACTCACCGCTATCATAAGTATAAGAGTGACGGAAATACTTCAGGCTCAAGGAAGACAAATCTTCCAGAGCCTGATGAACCCCGCTTCTGATATAAACAATGAAGCGGATATAGGAATCAGTGCTGACAATGACAGGGATTTATCGGGGATGGATAGAGTCCCTGATGTGGTAAAGAGCCTGAGAGACTTTTCAGGAAATCCAGGGGAATTCAGCTCATGGAAAAAGAGTGTCGAAAGCATACTCTCTATATATGAACACCTTAGAGGAACCTCAAAGTACTACGGAATTTTGTCTGTTATTAGAAATAAGGTGGTCGGTCAAGCCGACATCGCCTTAGAATCATATAACACACCCCTCAATTGGGAAAAGATTTCTAAGTGTCTAGCACTGCACTATGCAGACAAAAGGGATCTCGGTACGCTTGAGTACCAAATGACCACTCTTGTTCAAGGTGGTAACAGCATTCATGAATTTTACCAAGCCGTATACCACCACTTGTCACTCATCTTAAATAAATTATCATCATGTAATATGGGGCAGGAGTCATTAAATAATCTGACTCAGTGCTACAGGGACAAAGCTCTCGTCACATTCATCAGGGGCTTATCAGGGGGCCTCCCAAGGCTCCTAAGTATCCGTGAGCCAGTTGATTTGCCACAAGCCCTTTGTTTATGCCTTAAATTAGCAAACATGAATTACCGTGCACAGCACGCCAATAATACTAACAATATCTCAAGAAAAACCTCCATGACAGCAACTCCGCCATTGCCCCCCAAAAAACCCATTCAATCTCCAAATCAAACAAGGCCGCCCTTAAATTATGACGCAAGAGCTTCCGTACCAAACACACGAAACTTTTATCCCGAACTCGTACACAACCCAACCGCACCACAGCCACCTAGATTTTATCAGCCGAGACCACAGCAGCAGTACCCAAACCAATTACCATTACCACCCAAACCACGAGGGATAGAGCCAATGGACATCGATCCCTCCATTAGGACACATGTAGTTAACTATCAGAATAGACCGGGTCCAAGACCTGCAGACGCCCCTAAAAGGCCTCAACCTCCCATTTGGTCACAGGGACACAAACAACAACGAATATACCTTACAGAGAACAATAACATACAGCCAGAGACATCAAACACAACAACGGATTACATTCAGGACGAAGTGGAAAGACAAGAACTAATTGATTTCTTGGCCGAGGAGGAAACCGAACCATTCCCAACGGACCTACAGGATAATAGCGAAGAAATACCCGACACTGACGAAATCCAAGACGACATACATTTTTTAGATTAAACAGCTCTTCGCTTCCATACATTGAAAGAACTGCGAGGAGCGGCGAAACACTCAAATTCTTAATAGACACAGGTTCCAACAAAAATTATATACAGCCTCGTTACATTCGGAATCCCTTAAAAAATAATGAACCGTTTAGTGTAAATTCAGTGGGTGGTGCAGTCAAAATTACGCACCATGCATTTATCAATCTCTTTCAGTCGGGTACTGGAAAGCTGATGTTCTTCCGCTTACCCAGCCTCAAAACTTTCGCTGAAATAATCGGAAATGACTCCCTATATGCCATGGATGCAGTCATCCACACTAAAGGGAGCTTCATGACCATAAGCCCGGGAATAAGCCTCCCACTGAGACACCATGCTTCACAATCAATTAACAAGCTAAACATAAATACCGACAATCTTCTAAAAACGGTCCTGGGCAAGTGTACTGACGTGTATACAACGTATACAACGGAGGTCCGTGGCGAAATCCGTACAAATACGAACGATCCTATATACAGCAAAGCCTACTCTTACCCAGTGGCTCTTAAATCTCAAGTTGAAACAGAGGTTAAACACTTGCTAGCAAATGGCAGTATCCGGCCGTCAAGATCGAATGGTTATAGACTACCGAAAACTAAACTCAGTCACCATTCCTGACAGATATCGTATCCTAGAGATAAATGAGGCACTCTCTAACCTCGGGAGGAACAAATTCTTTTCTGTGATTGACTTGAAGATCGGATTTCGTCAAATTCTCCTTAAAGAAAAAGATATCGAGAAAACAGCTGTAATAATCGAAGAGCTATGGCCCTAAAAGCCAGCGCTGCCACAGGCACACAGCACAAACTTAATTTAACAATGAGACACCATTCAGTCACCTTCCCCATCGCAACACTCGCTCTTTTTTTTTTTCGCATGAAAAATAAGTCAAGAAAATGTCTTTTGTACTTAACTCCCGGGAAACAAAATTCTAAAACTGTTTACTAATTTTAATGTGTAGTGATTTTATTACAATATCTTTTGAATATAATTTAACGAATTGCGGTGTAACGCGGTATACAAATGCTTAGAACGAAACGGTTGACCCCTTAAATTATATGAACGATAAAATCATTGTATCATTTAAACCCCTTAAAATTTGTCAAATTTTACCGATTCCAACCATAATATTAATTAAAAATTGTTTTGTTTGTCGGTAATTAACGTGTGCCTGTCTAATACTTCCGATTTTTTTTTTTCACTTAATTACGCCTTATCATTATAAACGAAAATTGCCTTCAATTGATAACTTAATCGAATCTACAAAAGACGACGTAAATTTTAAAAACAACCGAAACGAGTGTGCATTATCACCATCGCGGATCCACCATAGTACGCATCATCGATCGAAAATCGTCGAAGTGCATAGTCTAGTTCAGATCTATTACATTTCGTGTATGCATCTAGTTCAAGAAAAAGTACTGTTATTGGAGCCAACCGATGACGAAGCGCCGAATTTGCGAGCGATTTCGCTACTCGAGTGGGGTATCTGAAGCGTTTGCTGGGCCGGGTAATCGATCATTGGTTGAGTGATGGGTTAAAATAGTGAAGACATTAAATATAGCGCCAAGACTTGGTTGTGCTCATTAAGATCACCTCGGAGGTGGTCTCAGTTGGTCAGTCGGGAAGTGAACGATCGTGGACATCAGTGATAAAAGTGATCGATGCAAATTGTGCAAATAACGGGCAAAGAGTTTGGTAGAATGAGGTGGTTGCAGTAAAAAACTTATTGAAAAATCGTTTTGATTTCCCGCTACTCAAATTTCGGCTCTTTCTACCTACAAGTAATTATACGTTCCATAAAGTAGGAAAAAGTGATCTAACCAACAATCCTGATAATAATCATAGCTCAACCGCAAAACTGAAACCCCAATTTAAACTGCTCAGATTGTCTCATGTCGTTGCAAATGTGTGTCACTATTTACATTCATTCAATACCCTCCATTGCAAATTATTTGGCTCGTATGCACTCCACTAGACCTGATCGTCTATCATGCACTTTGTTGATTGTCTTGTACGCGAGTTCGCGACGTCAATTAGCGATGCAACTATGTTTGGCGGGAAACAAGGTAACTGAGGCCGATCGGGCTCATTGGTGAATGAAGAATTGCATACTCACCAGCCAAAATCGAATAGGAAAACAGTTTGGGGGAATTTGACAATGATCATAAGGTACGTACTCTATTCGTTAGAAACTGCACTTCGTCTTGACTGTGTTTGTGCCATTCTATTTGTAGTACATTGGTGAGTTTGTAGTCAACATAGGCTGAAACAGGAGCTCGTACTATGAGAAGGTGCTTTTGATGGAGAAACGGCGCTGTGAACTAAAGGATTGTTCTGGGAGTAAGATGAGGATGGACTCTGCTCATTAGAAGTGCTGTACTGTGGTTGCCACGATTAAGACAGGAATATCGAAGTTGAAGTGATCGAGTAGGCGTCACTTCAAGCTCTTCAAATTCGGGGTGCCTTGACGTAAATGGAGACACGAAGGAATGCATCGTAGTCACAGTCGCGCTTTCAACGATGAGTGGTGTGTGATCGCTGTTAATTCGATTTTGCTGTGCCATAGGATATCCTTGGAAAGTGGTTAAGTTACTATTACTTGTAGAATCTTAATTGCATGTCTCTATCAGTGCTCCTAAGACTTTGTTTTGTATTCGTGATTGGATTACCTTCCGCTTACTGAGTACAGTTGATACCTTTGCGAATCTATTTGAACTAGCGACAAAGAACAGTCAAATAAATTTTCATTTTTTTTACGTCTTGTAGAAGCCAGTCGATTTCGATTTTCCGTAGCAATTTGAAGTGAATTGAGGACCTTTGACGAATTTGCGTGACTGGTTTTCTTTTGCTCGACACAAATTACAAGCCAGAGAATTTCCACCACAAAAAAAAACGTACTCAGAGTTTAGTTCCGCGGAAGTTTTTCGCCAGCCATTATTTCCAATTCATATTTCACAAGTGTCGGACCTCCTGGTTAGTGCTCGAACCCCAGGGCGTGATTTAATCGAAGTTTTGTGAATTTAATGGTGGAAAATATTTTCCCACGCATCCACAAGAAAACGGTGTCCCGTCTCGCCTTGAAATGTGTATCGCACCCAAAAGCGCCCAGTAACATTAAAAGTTAAAATCTCAAGAAAAGATTATTTGCAAGAGCCTCCTTTCTGAACTTGAACTAATTTGTGGAATACGTACGAGACCCTTTTTATGAGGAACCAATATTATTTCCTAATAACTTCTTTCCCGTATTTCGATTTGCTAATGACTACTGTGGTAAATTCTTTTTGATGATTTCGGGGTTTAACTCAGAAATCTCCGGCAAACAATAGAATATACATTAACCCCTGTCATTGATGAATGTCAAATTTTTTTGCGATAGATCCGTTTAAATTAGAACGCGTATAATACAACATTCTATTTCTTATCTTTTCGCTGTTGGTAGTGTTAGTTTTACGTATAGGGATGTAGGGAAATCACTAAATAATGTATCTGCATGTTTTTTTTTTTAGATCATTGTAGCAAACACGTGAATTTAAATCTATGAATAATCTGAATAACTTCATGGTAACTCAAGCCATACATGGTTAGATTGAAACCTGAAAATATACAATTTTGAACAATATTTGGTGCGCTTTTCACCGATATAAACTTAATATGGTACCATATTTTTGTTGATATGATATAAACTTCTCGATGAATGAAAACATAAAAATAGGTATATGCGTTAATTTCTTTTTAATTTTATTCAAAATTATCATTGGTAAATTTAATAGAATATGAGAAATTTTATTTAAAGCCAGAAATCGTGGTTGATCACAAAACCGCACACGTACTCTCTAGTATTTTTTTCTACTGTATTCCTAACACGAGTCATCGAGTATAACTCACATGATGAATGTACTTGTAATTGAACCTCTCGATTAATTTAGTACAAGTTGCAAAATAATTATTAACTTGTGAAATATTTATTACCCAAAGCAACTGACATAACCCGAAGTTAAATTTTGCCCCGAAATCGTGCATACAATAATGATAAACAAACATAATCTTAGAATCAAAATAGTGAGGTCAAAAATAAATTTTTTCGACACGTTCTTTATAGAGAAACATTTGTAGGCTAAAACGCTAAAATGGTAAATTTTGTTTATCTTTTGAAATGATTGTTTTCTGATATTTTCGGCTATTTGATTTCTTTTTTTTTATCAAACGGTTTTATTATGTGTAGTACTAATGTTATTTTTTATCACAATCCTTTCATTATCACAGTATTAAGAAACGTACAAATGAAATATGTTTGAATCTCTTTGCAACTTACACACTTTTCTTGGTGTAAGTGTGTATAGTATTTAGAGAAATTTCAATAAAAATCAAGAGATAACCAAGTAAAAGAAATTATAAAAGTAATTCGAAAAGAAATAAAAATGAATTGTTAGATTGTAAACTGGTCTTTCCTTTCTTCCGACTCTGACCAGGTATAGGACTCGGTACGGTGGCAGGCTGCCCCCCAAAACCACGAGCCAGCCACCGGGTACTTCCTAATTCCTTTTTCTGTTTCAGGTGACGTTTTGGGCTGAGTGGCTCAAGCAGAGTGCCTTTTTATGGCATAGATTTATGCAATCCAATTGTATAATTCTATGACATAAATTGGTCACCGGGGTACTCCCCTTCTGATGGGAAAGTTCATACAATTCAAGTTGTATGAGTTTTCCACTCAGAAGAGGAATACCTGGCCACTTCAACAAAGATATCTATGGATTTATTCCGGTTGGGTGGGTATGAAGGGGCTCCACTACCACCCGGTTGCCCCTCTTTCATTTGTGGGCCATGAATTTATTTGGGTAACGACAAGGTCACCCCAAGTTCGCCTTTCTTTTCAGGTTTCACTTGTTCTCGTAACAAGTTATATTTCCCTCTGTGTAGTTATCTACAATTTTTGTGACTTCGGTCGCCCCTTGTTCAGCAGTCCAATTCGTGAATGCGAAATATCTTTGTAGTGGGTCCTCGTGCTGGGGAAACGAACCCGACCCACGACACCGTAATGCTAGCCTGCCAGCGCATTCACGCGTCTTCAGACGAGGGCATTCTCGGCAGATACCTCCATCTTCTTCTGCCGGGGCAGCAGACCATCGCTGCAGTCCTTTATGGACTTATGGAAACTCACTTATTCACTACACAGCATTCTCGATTAATAATGGCAAATTTGAGTTCCTGCGGCTTCCATTCGGACTCAAGAATGCACCCTCTATTTTTCAGCGCACACTCGACGATATCCTTCGGGAACGCATCGGCCTGCGCTGCTACGTCTACATAGATGATATTATCATCTTCGGAGTAGACGAGAAGGAACACTTCGAAAACTTGGAAAGAGTCCTCAAAGCACTCGAGAAGGCTAACATGAAAGTGCAGCCCGAAAAGTGTAAATTTTTCAGGAGTAGCGTAGAGTTTTTGGGTTTTGTGGTCAGCGCTGACGACATTAAAACAAACCCTGAAAAGTTGAAACAATCGCATCCTTTCCTCCGCCAAGAACCTTAAAGGACCTCCGATCATTTCTGTGAATGTCAGGATATTACCGTCGCTTCATTCGCGACTATGCAAAGCTTGCAAAACCTCTGAAATACCTTTTGAGAGGGAAGGATGGACGGGTGTCCAAGCACATGTCCAAAAATAAGTCAATCACCCTAGATAAACCAGCCATGGATGCATTCTTGAATCTCACGAGAGCGCTCATGTCTAAAGACGTCATACTATCGCATCCCAACTTCGAAAAGGAGTTCGAACTGACTACGGATGCTTCCAACTACGCCATGGGTGCAGTTCTCTCTCAAGAAGGCAAACCAATATCCTTCTTGCCACGAACATTGAACCAAACCGAAGAAAACTATGCTGCAAACGAGAGGGAAATGCTCGCCATCATATGGGCACTGCAGACTAGGAATTTCCTTTACGGGTCGCGGAAAATAAAAATTTTTACGGACCACCAGCCCCTTACATATGCTCTAAGCAACTTTAAGATGAAACACTGGAAGTCTTACTTGGAGGAGTACAATTATGAGCTCCTATATAAACCAGGTAAAGCAAATGTTGTTGCCGACTCCCTCTCAAGACCTCCCAATCCAGGAGAAGTTAATTCGTTAACACCCACAGAGCATAATGATGATAGTTCCTCCCAAAATCGGATACCTATGGTCGAAACTCCCATCAACGTCTTCCGGAATCAAATAATTTTGAACAAAGGTAACGAAACAAGCTACCAGCTCACCCATTCTTTCGATAACTATACCAGGCATATCGTAATTCAAGAAGAATACGCTGAACAAGACATTGTAAACATACTTAGACGGTACATGAACCCACATCCGATAAACGAACTTATGACAGACGAAAGAACGTTTGGACTCATATAGGAAATCTACCCCCAACACTTTCAAAATTACAGAGTCCGCTTTACACGCAAGATAGTTGAAGACCTGCAAAACGAAGTGGAACAGGAAGAGAGAATCTTGAACACTCATCGCAGAGCTCATAGAAATGCTCAAAAGAATAGGCTTCAGTTATTAGAAAATTTTTATTTCCCGAAAATGTCCGCTAAAATCAAAAGACTTGTTTCTCGGTGCATAACGTGTAAGGAAAATATACACAATAGGCACCCGAACAAACCACTCCTACACGCAACCCCCATCCCAAATTATCCCGGACACACAGTCCATATAGATATACTTCTGACTGAAAAGAAACTAGTTCTTACGGCCATAGATAAATTCTCAAAGTTTCTCCAAGCTAAGATTCTCCCATCAAGATCTGCTGAGGACGTAAAACAGCCTCTTAGGGACATTCCATTCTTCTTTTGCGTACCGGAAAACGTTGTAGTGGATAATGAAGGCACGCTTCGATCAGTATCTTTGTCTTCCATGATGGAGGACGGTTTGCAGATAAAAGTCTTCAAAACGCCTCCTTATAAGAGCGAGGTAAACGGACAAATAGAACGTCCTCACTCCACCCTGATATAAATTATGCGATGCCTAAAGCGAGACGATCCCGGCCGGCCTTTTGAAGAGCTACTTCAAAGGGCAGTAAATAAATATAATTTCACTATCCATTCCACTACAGGCAAGAAGCCTGTAGAACTATACCTCGGTCGCCTACCGAGAACAACCCCGGAAGACCTCGAACAAATACGACAGCAAAACGTAGAAAAGCTCAAATCGACGCAAAACAAAGACCTTGCCTACCATAATAAAAATAGGGAACCCCTAAAGGATTATAGCCCCGGAGAAATAGTTTTTGTTAAAAGAAATAAAAGATTAGGGTCAAAATTAACTCCAAGATACAGACAAGAAAATGTTAGGGAAAACAAAACCACCACAATCATTACCGAATCCGGGAAAACCATACACAAAAGTAATATACGCAACTAACTTCTTCCTTTTAGGCTCTCTATCCACATGGCTATCTGCAGGGTCAAGGTTCTCGACTATAAAAACTCCCAAATTATAACCATCAAATCTGGCCAGGCAAAAATAAAAACGGGAAGTTTCAACATCATACATGACGTAGACATTGGACAGTACGCGCAATTAATATCAAACATATCAGCCGCAATTGGGCGAGAAGTCAATAGTAGCAATCCTCTGCATCCCTATCTCATTCATGAGCTACCCCAAGCCCAACAGCTATTAGGGCATCTACAACCAAAGGTTGTGAAAAGATCATTCGACTTTATCGGAACCGCATGGAAGTGGGTTGCGGGAGATTTCGACCACGATGACTTCAACATAATTCAGGACAAAATTAACAACGTTCTGAGGAATAACAACAACCAGGTAGTAATTAACAAATCGTTAACGAGTAGAACTAACAACCTAACCCAAATTTCAAATCAAATCCAAAAATTTGTCAAAACAAACGAGCACCACAACCACGATATAGCCATAAGCCTACAATATAAATTAAGATTGGTAAAAGAGGAACTAGTTAATATAAATTATGCTTTAAATTTTGCAAAAACTGAAATCGTAAACTCCATTTTGTTATCACAGGAAAAAATCAAAACAGCAATAGCAATTTGTGACAAAGAAAATTTTCCATACATATCAATCCAAGATGCATTAAAACTAGCTAAAATAAAAATTGTAACAGATGGAAAGTCACTTTTGTATATTGTACAGATACCATTAACTGTTGAAGATACTTATGAAAGACTACTCATAAGACCTGTTAAAAGGAACAATAGAGTTATTGAAATTTCACACAATAGCATTTTAAGAAATCATAATGAAATATACAGTATCACCAATAGTTGTAACGCATATGGCGAATTAACGATTTGTAGACAAACCGACTTGTTAGACTTAAAACTCTCGTCATGCCTTCCCAACATCCTGAAAAGCGTCAATTCAACCTGTAGTATCGTGAGCGGTGTAAATGTTCCAGCCATCGAAGAAATTACTACCGACATGATCCTGCTGAACGATTTTAATGGATCGATAGCAATTGACGACGATATACGACATTTGTTTGGCACCTTCGCAATTAAATTCGAGAACGCTACAATAAGAATAAATGAAAAAACCTACACTTCAAAAGAAATTTCTTTCTGGCAAGCACTCTCGGCCATCTACCAGCCTACTCCGTACGAAGAACAATACAGAGAAATCCTTTCTCTCGAAGCAATGCACGAGTTGCACATCAATAATACCAAACGAATCGATCTACTTCAAGCCAAAACCTTTTACGAACATTGGACTAACTGCGGGATAAGTTTTCTAACCATCATCATATTAATAATCTTTATATTCTTCAGACATTGCAAAAGTAACAATTTAAAGGTTACCATCAGACAGCCTACTGATAAGGAAGAAGCCAGTAATGAACAACCTGTAAATACAAACATATGGTCAAACGCATCAATATCGGTACCAATGCAGCCTGTCGCTTCTCTGCGCCAATCAATTCCCAGCCTATACAATCAGCCACATTTCTGATCGGATGAGGACATCCGAATTTAAGCACGGAGGAGTTAACGAGCGATCCCACGATTCTACCTGCCAGACGCTTATGCAGCCAATTCCCAGTCAGCAAATTCGTGGGAACCAAGGTCGAGCACTGGAATTCACACATTCAGGGAAACTGCAACTGCAGCAATTAAATAATATAAATTAAATGAATCGTTGTAATTATGTCCATTGTAATATTTTCATTCCTACGGGGAACCTCTACCCGATTGTCATACGGAATAAATATTTTTTTGTTAAAACTTTAACTAAAAGTGTTAACTTATATCCTCTTGAGCACTTTGTGCTGAAATGCGTAGGCTTGAGTTCGTTGGAAGGCTTCAGTAAAATCTTTGTTAACTTTGAGCTGAAGTTCATTGTAACCTTGGTCATGAAGACTGCTTTAGCTAGCGCCACGTCAAGTATTTTTTTTAACCGACTTCCAAAAGAAAGAATTCATCGCGTATATATTTTTTTTCCTTTTTCTTTGTATGTTCACGCATAACTTTTAAACGGAGATAGATAGAAGAGTCCTTTTATTGGCAAATGATACGTCTTTCTTCCAGTTAGGTCCCGTTTAAAGGATAATAAATTCAAGTAACGGTAAAGGACTTTTACCGTTAAAACTAAAAAATTTCCGACTTTCACCGCGATTTTTCAGCATAACTGATCGACGCGTGTAAGAATTTTGATTGTAGAGGTTTCTAATCAAGGACAACATATTGATCTAAAATGAATCGGAACAGAATTGAAATCTTTCCAAGGACTCTGTAGATATTAACAGTTAAATATGGTACCTTGATGTCAAGAAATTGAATTTAAATGATATTTCGTACGAAAAGTGCAAATGAGTTGGCACTCTGCAAGGATTTGTTAGAGATACCGAGTCCTTTGGTGACGGATGATAAAAATGATCAGTATCCTTAATTTCCTGCATAAACAGTACATTTTAGTGCATCATTTCTACCGGAAATAACCAATAAATTAATTCTAAATGGGGCAGAAATACAATTCAACAATAGTTAGAGGGAACATTTCAGGATGCTTTTCTCTTCCGCATTCATTCTTTGCTTACCAGTGAGTTTGGTATAGGATCCCTCTTATATCCTTAGACGTAAACGTTACATAAAGGATTATAAAATTCCCGGAAGAAATAATAAGGATTGAGTGATTGCAAATTATAGAGTTGACTCGTTACTTTCCAGTTAATATTATATGTACATTACAACATATGCCCAGAAATCTAAAATTAGTGGTTTCCATACTTAATAAAAACTGGCGAGAATCGCAACGTAAAAAGAAATACTTTTCCTGCTATACTTGATCATAACTGTACAGATGAAGATGAAAATGCATAGCCGAGTTTTCATTGAACTATATGGTATGATTTTCTTGAAACTTTCATGAAAATCAGGTGCCACAGTTAACTGAAAACGAAGGCGATGGGTGTCGAATAAACGTGAATGAATGATGCGGTTAGGAAGGATATTTTTAAGTAAATTTCATGCGATTGATTGCGGAGTGAACTTTATGTTTGCATATATAAATAGATATGTCTCTACATATATATATATATATATATATATATATATATATATATATATATATATATATATATATATATATATATATATATATATATATATATATATATATAAGTTAACACATTCCGAACCCGATCACCTTCCCACATTCCCAACATTTCATCTTTCCCACGTCTAATTGTTTATGCTGGCACTTTTTGCGTTCGCGGAATCCCATTTCATGTACATGTGTGAACTTTGTTCTGCTTTTTAGGAATATGTAAATCACGTTTTGCAACATTAGCATTCCCATCAAATAAAAGACTGTTGTAAACTGGAATAAGTTTCAGTTGATTGCAATGAATAAATGGATACGCAATTTTAAAACGTCTTTTTTTACCGGAGTAATTCGCAAGTTCCATAACTGGCGCCCGAGCAGTTCTTACAAATAATAAGGAATCAGTGGACTCAATCGAGGCCAAAGTCCTTAAATTCTCGCAGAGGCCGGCAAGGATCTGATATATAAAAAAAACTATAAAATTTTGTGAAAATACTTACAAACAGTTCGCAACACAAAACATTAAAAGTGTTAAATACGAAAACTATTAAAAAGTATTAAGTGCGAAAACTATTTAAAGTTTTAAGTACGAAAACTATTAAAAGTATTAAGTGCGAATACTATGTAAAAGTATTAAAAGTCAAAGTGCGGAAGTTATTAAGGATTGTATTTTTCGAATTAAGTGGATACTATTAAAGAATTATAAAAGAACTACTTCAAGTAAACCATACTCACTATTAAAAGTAAGAAATTCAACGATTCAAGTAGGAAGCGGACAAATAAGGGAAAACTACACCAGCTTGTGGCTCAACCCGTGCCGCAGTAGGTTTTGGCCAAATAAATCGTCAACAGCAGGATCCAAAAAGGACAACACGGACAGTCCGAGATGTTGGTGGAGCTGATAATATCGTAAGCAATAAATGTAGAAACATTTTTTTTCAATAAAAAATATTTTTATGTCAATTGAATATATTATTATAAATGAATTTAAATACTATTGAATTTTACCATTGAATTTTACTATTGAATTTTATTTTTGCTTGAATATCATTGAATATTTTGAAGAGGATTTAAACTTTAAACGGGACGTGATAAGTTACAAGTGAATCTGTGAAGATTAGTGCAAAGTGCAGAGCTCACATTCGTGCAGTGTTTTGGTTCACCTCAATCCTTTACCGTAACATTTATCCCCTTTCAAAACCTTAATCCTTTTGTGTGTTTTCTGCTCCCGAATTTTTTATCTTTAAAATGGAACTTCGCGACACTCTGGTACAACTGACTGGAGCATTAAACTCGCAGATCGACAAATTAAAAGGGTTTGAACAAAGACTTGTGAAAATAGAGCAAACAAGCTCTATATTTGAAAACCTCCAAAGCCTTGAAGCAAAACTTCAAAGCTTTGAGGAAATTATTTCGCGCGATAGTGAACTCGGTAATTTAATTGTAAGTGCGGAACAAAGGAGAAATATTGAAGACAGGATACGGATTCTTGAGGAAGGTTGTACTTCATCACAACCTAAACGATCTCCTATAGTTCTGGCGCGTCCAAGTACTGTAGAAGACTTGGATGCCACAAAAAAACTCCCCGATTCTGTAAGAGACCTTCAACCGCTCGAAGGAAATCCTGTCCAGTACGTATCCTGGATTCACAGTGTAGAAATTATTCTACAGGACTATAAAATAGTCCAAGATAAGTTTATTTATAGAACCATCCTTAAGCACATACGACAAAAAATTAGGGGGCCTGCAGACGCTGCTCTTGTGTCTTACAATATTTTCGATGAGGATTGGCAAAGCATCAAAAGATGCTTATCCTTGCATTACGCTGACAGAAGAGATGTCAGGATACTTGAGTATCAGCTGCATGCAATGTGTCAGAGGAATGTGAGCGTTGACAAATTTTACGCCAATGTTAACCATCAACTTTCTCTGCTAAGTAATAAAATAAAACAGAAGATCATTCTCTGGAAACAATTTCCGCCCTGACAGAGCTACCGTAATCGAGCTCTTGACGTTTTCATACGAGGTTTAAATGGTGACCTCTCAAGAATGCTTGTCATTCAAAAACCTCAAACCTTACCTGAGGCATATGCATCTTGCCTCGAATTCCAAAATCTTAATTTCAGGAACACCTCAATCCACGGAGGACTTTTCAGGAACTCAATACCTGCACCGGTTAACCAAATATTTTACCCTCATCCCAATATTTCAGGCCGGGCACCATTTGTCCAACAAAATCAAACGCTTTCTGACAGAATTAGAGGCTACAACATTCAAAGGAATGTGTATCCACAAAGACAGTTTCCTTTTAATAGGCCACCACCACCAAGGCCACACCAGCCAATGGAAGTTGACAAGTCCCTACAGACTCGACAGGTTGACTATCAAAACAGACCAACAAATTTTCAACCGAATAAACGTCCTAATGACTCCCAGCAGTTCCCGAGGAATGTTACGCCCTAAAAGACACGCTGAACAGAAGGAACTATTCCAGCTACCATGTAGTTAAATGCCAAACCATTTACTAAAGGTTCCTCTGTAGGTGTCTTCCGCTAAATATCACCCCAAGTCTGATTGAGATGAGGACGCCATAAAAATAAATATCGATAACATTTTAAAAAGCCTTCATTTGTCCATTTAAGCATTTTGAGTGACCACAAAATTATCCAAACATTCATTCACCACATACGTCACCGCGAAGGGGATTCCCAGCTCAAATAACACTCGGCGGAACTAAAAGCAAAAGCATTGGCTCGTGCCACTATGGACACATGTCCACATTTGTTATTGTTTTGGTTAAATTTCATCATGAATCAAGCGTCTAGAAACTCTTTCGGTACGACGAGTGATGGAATACCCGAGACGTATAGTCGTTTTGTTCGTAATGTATTTTGCTCTGTAAGAAACTTGCGCCAAGATTTTAATAAAGAATCACGGTAAAGAAGATGTTCACCGTCAATGAAAATGTTATGAAAAGTATCGGGTTAAACTTGGACTTGCATACGGATTTTAATAAAGAATCACGGTAAAGAAGATGTTCACCGTCAATGAAATTGTTATGAAAAGTGTCAAGTTGAGCTTGAACTTGCATATGAATTTTCCTGAAGAATTACGGAAAGGAAAATTCTTCACACGTTTTTTATGAATAGGTTTTATGGAAGACATATTTTGAGTGGATTTAGATAGTAAGTAAGAAATGAAATTATGCAAACGCAAGCAGGAAATTAGTATAAATAGTACAGGTAGTTTTAAGAAAAGGGGCAGTTCTTTGTTGGTTACTCTGGCGTTAACGCTACTAACATTGACTGTCGATTCCGGCGTTAATCGCCTTCTCCACATGCGGACCTAGCCGCTTTATAATAACTAGGAAATTAACACTTAGAAATATTTCGGCGTTAATCGCCTTAAATATATGCGGACATAGTCGCTTTATAATAACTAGGAAATTAACACTTAGAAATATTTCGGCGTTAATCGCCTTAAATATATGCGGACATAGTCACTTTATAATAACTAGGAAATTAACACTTAGAAATATTTCGGTGTTAATCGCCTTAAATATATGCGGACATAGTCACTTTATAATAACTAGAAAATTAACACTTAGAAATATTTCGGCGTTAATCGCCTTAAATATATGCGGACATAGTCACTTTGGAAAAACTTTGATACCAAACACTTGAAATATCCCGGCGTTAATCGCCTTAACAACATGCAGTAATAACACTTCAAATTTATTCCGGCGTTACCCGCCTAATCCCTATGCGGGTCTAGCCGCTTTATAATTAAACTAGACAACAATTAACCCATTCTCTACTTTCAAAACTGGCAGCTGATCATCCCCACGAGGAAATATAAGGAGAAGTCAAGCCCAGGACTACACGCGCAGCCATCTATGTGTCCAGCGTCATTCCCGTCAATGTCCTAAGTTACGGCTCCACTAAACTATCGCTGAGCAGAAAAAGCATCTCAAGGAAGACAGCAAGATAATCCCCACCGTCCGGAAGCAATGAAGCATATATGAAATGTCATATTTTTAATATATAAATAAATTATAAATGATTTAAACTAACCCTTCAAGTTCTTTTTACTGGAGTAAAGGAAAAAGTAGAAGCACAGGATATAGGTAAGTGTAGAGACGACAGATGATGTTGCATACAACCCATGCATAGCATTGCAGGGTCGTAACAATTGGCGCAGCCGGTAGGATTTCGGTTTGCGTCGACTGCAATATTTTTACTGCATCGCAATAAAACTGGGTGCCATAATCTCATGGTGCCTCCGGAATCCGTTCCTACTTATTCTTGCAATATCGTCTCCTTAAACTCCTGTACTCACGGCCCATACTTAAACTTCAACTCCAGATAGAAGAACCAAGCTATAACAAAAAGCACTAATAATAGTATAATCATTAACCAATAATATTCCCTGATTACAGTGAGAAGAAAAGTTTGATTCAAAGTTTGAAAAAAAAACACTACACTAAACTGTGCTAAAAATACCCGATAAAACATTTCATACGCGAGCTACAAGACAAATACACCCTTATCAATTAAAAATTATACGACGGTGTTTATACGCTGACTAACAAATTGAACTTATGAACGAAAGAACTTTCAACGACAACGATATCCACCATCAATCTACTCCAACCGGTAAATCGACTGGTGTTACCCTAAGAAGTGGAAAAATACTGCCTACTCCAAGAGTAAGTCAGAATCTTCTGCAGAAACCAAGGGTAAGGTACTGCGAGATCTTGCAACTCAAGAACGCGTGAACCCATTTCGCATTGACACGGAAAGATCTAAGAAATACATACAGCAGTTCCGCGAAATCTCGCACTGACCCTCCACTAGCTCACTAAACCTATCGCAATCGCTGGACAATTTCATCAAGTTTCAAGACTTTAGATTACCTTTCAAATCGGGCAACGTTACGCAAACCTGCACCTAAGGCCCGTAAAATGGCAGACTATACAAGTGAAGATAAAATTCAAACTGTTAAAAAACAAGTTGAAAACAGATATGTCTGGTATGCCCTTTAATAAAAACGACGAGTTTCACCAATCAACTCCCAGCAAAAGTACTGGTTTAATATTAAGAAGTGGTCGAACTCTACAACCAATTAGAAGTAAGTCAGAATCATCTTTATTAGAAACCCAATTTGGAGTCACACGAGAACTTGCGACCCAGGAATTAGCATCTATTATCAAATTAACAGATACTATAAGCCAAATACACAACAAAAGACTCGAGAAAGTCATACACTTTCGCGAAAATACAGAACGGTTTAAAGAAGAAATCCAACGATTTCGTGAAATCTCGTTAAGTCAAGAAATCAGTCCTCGAGACCTATCGCAATCGTTTAAACCAGCCCTTACGTCCCAAGACTTTAAGTTTTCCTTCGAATCACATAACGTTCTGCAAACACCCCCTTCCTTGCGGCACAGCCTCATGACAAACGATAAAACCTCTGAAAAATCTGTATTAAAAACCAGCAATATGGCAGACTATACAAAAGTGGCCAAATTAATGGGGCAAATGATACCCGTTTTCCCAGGAGCCCCAACCCCCACATTGATTCTTGAGCTACAAACATTCATAGGCTGTAGCAAAAGAGTCTGGCAATGCCTGAGTTCTCCGGAACAGTCGGCCTTTATGTAAATTTTCCCCACGCGTCTCCGTGGTGAAGCATACCAACTCATTGCCTCAAACTTCCCCACGACCATCGAAGCTGCCGAAAAACTCCTAAACCAAGTCTATCTACCAAGAGAGACTTACCAGGATTTGATAAATGGATTGATTACGGCTAAACAGGGTTCTTCCGAGACTCTCGCGGCTTTTACATCACGCCTGCGACAGCTACTAAAGCGGTGCCAGGAAGCTGCGTTAATCAAATATGGCGAACAAGTTACTAAGGTAATTAGTCTACATTTGGAGGATTTTGCAAAAGGAAGGCTTAGAAGTGGAGTAACTGATCCTCATCTGTGTCAGTATCTGCTCAATAACGAGGAAGCTACTTTCGAGGAACTAGTCTCCAAGGCGTTAGATAGGGAAAAACTTCAACAGGGAGCTGTCCCCTTCCAACCAAACTGCGGTCAACCATATTTAAATTTTCTACCTACCCCAGCCCCCATTTCCTTTAACCCCACAACATTTCAACTTAACCTCTACGTTGCACCCTTTCAACAACAAGCTCCAGTCACTTCAAATACGAATGTAGGGAAGCCTAATAAATATTCAAACATTACTTGCAATTTTTGCAAGAGAAAGGGGCACACCTACAGAGACTGTTACCACAGGAAAAATACCCCTTTTTGCCCAAACTGTAAAGAATATGGACACGATCTGAGGGATTTAATGCAAACCCACCCAGCACCCAACTCAACATCAGCGATACAAAAAAAGTTTACAGTGTACAAGCACCATGTGATTTTTGCGGTCGTACAAGTCACACCGTAAGCACATGTCGTCAAAAGGAAAAATGGGAAGCAAAAACCCAGGGAAACGGACAACAGTCAAGCCGGAAACCCCCGACTCGACTTTAAAATTAAGAACAGAAAAAGTGGTCTTTACTAAACCTACTCTAGTAATGGAGCAAAATTCCTCAAAAGAAAACAAGCAAAAAATAATAAAAAGAGAGAATATGAACCATGATTCTAAACTAGTTACAGTAAAGCTACCCTTAGATATAGGAATTCGAGATTATACAACCCTAACAATAGACACTGGCGCAGAAGTCAGTATAATCAAAAGAATCGCGATAAACGATTCCTGTTTAATAATCCCCGAGCAAAATATAACACTGCTAAGCCCCTTTGGAAAAGGTAAAACCCTGGGAGTAACGCAAGGCAACTTTACCCTCTCTTCCACGCTACCTTGCTCTTTCCAAGTGGTAGAAACAATACCAGGAATACCCAATGACGGCTTGCTAGGAAACGATTTCTTAGCAAAAAATTGTGATATCGAAGGACCAAACCAGACACTCAAGTTTCCTCGCACGGAATTTAACTGTAAGGAATTTTCAGTCCCACTGAAAATTCAAGCAGACACAGCGAATAGGCATCAGGCTCAAACGGTGACGTCGAATGGCGCTATAGTGATACCCAAAAAGGTTTCAGCAGGCGTGACACAACGAAGAGGGCTACAGAGTGATGAAAACTGAGACTGCGAAATAGTAAAGGCACCCACTAGGGGTAATTTAGAAGGGATATATAAGGTTACTTTAGAGAAGGCCATTATTATGTACCCCCGAACCCAAAATATAGTAGAGGTACCAATACATTTAGCACAAGAAATGCTCTGTCTCTCGCAAGAGATGGAACCCGGAGTATTTTTGGCAAACTGTCTGGTTGGCCCATCAAAAACAGTGGTCAGTATCCTTAACTCCAATGAGTCCCCTGTTACAATTACTCAGCTGCAATTGGTGCTCCAGGCATTGAATGAATACTATATCGAAACACTAAATAAAATAAGCGGAATTTATGAGCCAGAAAGGGAATACAATCCTAACCCAAGCATTACGGGTGATAAACAAATAAACCAACTTGCGTTGGCATCTAATAAAGCTAGCTTTCACCCAGAAGTAATAATGCGGAACGCAAAGCTGAAGCAACAACTCTCACTATATGAACATTTAAATCCCGAAGAAAAAGCGGCAATAACAAAACTTTGTCAAGACTTTAACGAAATTTTCCATTTACCAGGTGACAAACTCACCTATACAAAAGCAATGACTCATGAAATCCCGCTAATAGCCAACCAAGCCCCAATTAACCAAAAGATGTACCGGCTCAGTCAACCTCAGAAGGAAATAATAAATGAACAACTGAAAGAAATGTTGGACAGTGACATCGTCCAACAAAGCAAAAGCCCCTGGAATTCCCCTCTCTTGATAGTGCCCAAGAAAGCAGGCGCCAACGGGGAAAAGAAATGGCGAGTTGTAGTCGATTTCAGAAAATTGAACGACAAAACAATAGGAGATGCCTTTCCACTACCACGAATTGAGGACATCTTAGACCAACTTGGCCACTCACGTTACTTTAGCACCCTCGATTTAGCTAGCGGGTACCACTAAGTGCTCGTGCAACCTAAAGATCGACCTAAAACTGCTTTCAGTACAAATTATGGCCACTATGAATTTTAGCGAATGGCATTTGGATTAAAAGGGGCACCCGCCACATTCCAAAGACTGATGAATTTTATCCTAACCGGTCTACAAGGATTTGATTGTTTTGTCTACCTGGATGATATAGTAGTTTATGGAAAAAATTTAGAAGACCGTATCAGCAAACTGCGAAAAATTTTCACCAGACTTAAAGAGAATAACCTGAAACTTCAACCTGAGAAGTGTCAATTCTTACGACCTGAGGTCGTCTATTTAGGTCACATTTGTTCCCAAAAAGGTGCTCGCCCAGATCCCAGTAAAACTCAATGCGTTCAAGATTTCCCGGTTCCCAATACAGTTAGACGACTGCGATCCTTCTTAGGCCTAGCTAATTACTATCGTAAATTTATTCCGGACTTCTGTAAAATAGCCAAGCCTCTAACGAACTTACTCCGGAAGGGCGTCAAATATACTTGGACTAACAAATGCATGGAAGCATTCCAACTTTTAAAAACTTCTTTAATTAAACCCCCTCCTTTAGCCTACCCTGATTTCACTAAGCCATTCAATCTTACCACTGACGCCAGCAATGAAGCGTTAGGAGCAGTCCTGTCACAGGGAGAAATTGGAAAAGATAAACCAGTAGCATATGCAAGTCGCACACTAAATAAAGCGGAACGTAACTATTCGACCATTGAAAAGGAACTCCTGGCAATTGTGTGGGCAGCAAAAAATTTTCGATGCTACTTACAAGGCCGGCGTTTCACGGTTTATACTGACCACAAACCTCTTAAAGGAATATTCAATGTAAAAGACCCTACCACACGATTGGTAAGGTTCCATCACAAACTTTCAGAATTCGACTACCAAATAGAGTATAAACCGGGTAAATATAATACTAATGCCGATGCATTGAGCAGAATTCCCCATGAGGCACTAGAAGAGTCTGAACAAAATAATCAGTGCAACATTGTCACACGAGCACAGGCGCAAAAACAAGTGCAGCTACAAGACAAACCACCACCTGCAGCGATTAACAATGAAGAATTGTTAGACTCACAGATTAATATACCAGCTACCAAACAAGTAACAGATACAGTTCCAGAAACAACAAATCCTAATAATATTGGCAATGATTCGGCACTATCAGACCCTACCCAAAATATATTACAAGGCCCACCCAAAGTAACTATCCTAACATCCCCCGAAGTAATTAGCGCGGTGCTATATGAATTCCACGACTCCACCTTTGGAGGACACCAAGGAGTCTCAAAAACTTACAAAAAAATTAAGAAACAGTATAGATGGAAAAAAATGCTGAAAGATATCAAAAACTATGTCAAGAAATGCAAGAAGTGTCAAACAATGAAAAACTCCCAAAAACATCGCATGCCGAAAAACATAGCCGAAAAACCCTTCGATATGATTTACCTAGATATAGTAGGACCCTTAGTAGAAACATCCTCAGGAAATAAATACATATTAACATTCCAGGACAACCTCACCAAATTCGTAGATTGGTACGCCATACCCAATATAGAATCGGAAACAATAGCAAAAATTTTTTTCGATGAAATAATAACAAGGTACAAAATACCCAAACAAGTAGTGACAGATCAAGGGGCTAATTTTATAAGTGAGCTATTTAAAAGAGTATGTAAACTCTTACATATAAAAAAGCTGCAAACATGAGCCTACCATCCCCAGTCAAATGGAGCTTTAGAAAGAGCTCATAGACCGCTGATAGAATATCTACGTTCTACGGTAGATAGCAACCCACAATCATGGGACCAATTTTTAAGAGCCGCAGCCTTTGTATATAACAATAGTGAACACGACAGCACCAAGCTCACACGAATGACTGCCTTTTCGGTTTTACAGCAGAAATACCCTCAAACCTTAAAAAAGAACCAACCCCAATCTACAACCACGAAAATTATTATTTCCTTTTAAAACATAAGCTTCAGAAAATGTATTCAATAGCGCGAAAAAATATATTAAAAAGCAAAGTAAAATCAAAAACATACTATGACCAAAACACGAAGCCAATATCTTTCCGCATAGGAGACAAAGCTTTATTAAGAAATGAAAAGGAAGCATAAATTAGTGCAAGTATGGGTAGGCCCGTATATTGTTAAATCAATCACCTCCCCTGTCAACACAACAATTGCGATAGGGAAGAAGCTAGTAAATGTCCATAATAACAGATTAAAACCATTCTACGAATAACTTTTCCTTTTCCTTCTTTCAGTCATGGCAAATGCAATGATTTTACTACTAATCTCCGTTGTAATCATAGTTCAAGCCAAAACCAATCCTTATACAACAACTCCTATTGAAAACACAGGGATATTGTTGGAAGACTTAGGAACCATACTGAGCTACCACAGCACATGGAATATTGTAACGGAACTCAACTTAGGAGATATTCAATCGCAATTAAACCTCGCTGAACGCACTGAACAACTTGTATATTTACTGTGCTCAGTGAACAACACGGGATGCAAAGAACAGCAACGTCACATACACGTCCTTGTGGAAAATCTAAAATTCCGCTCAGAAACCCTTCGCGAATCATTGATTTCTAGAAGAAACAAAAGATCACTCTTTGATGGGATAGGTCAAGCAATGCACACACTGTTTGGCACAATGGATAATAAAAACGAACAAGAATTATATAGCAGATTAAATCTATTGGAGCATGATGGAGAAGAACTAGTAAGACTAGAGAAGCAATGAATCAGCGTCGTTAAAACGTCACTGGAGGAACTCCACAAACCATTAACCAACGTGATCACCAGACAACAACAAATTGCCGAACAAATTCGAGATATTTCTAACATTACAGATGCATTAATAGCAAGCGAACGCAAACAACTATTATTAACAACACTATTGGCGCAATTATTAGAAATATAATTTAGACAACGTACTCTAATAGACATTGTAGTATCTACTCAACTAAATCAAATCCACCCCCTTCTTATTTCTAAACAAAAGTTGAAAAATGTATATACAAAGCCCGGTAATAAATGTCCAGAACACTGTGACCAAATATTGGCGCAAACAGCAGATATACAGCACTACAGGCTGCAAGATAAATTCCAAATAGTAATCAAACTACCCATATTTCAATTACCACTTATGCAATTGCAACAAATCCACACCTTCCCTATCGCCACCAATAAATCATTTCTAATGATCCCATATGTTGAGTATTCACATATAGCAAGTAACATACCCACTCAGCAATTTCTTTTACTACAAGGAGACAATTGATCAAACTCTAAAAAAATTAAACATCCCGAACCTGGTGATCTATATGTAATGCCACTTACGACTCCTGTAATCAGAGCTCCACCGTCAACGAACAAAATAATAGCATTGCTGCACAACCCCTTCAATAGAAATGTTACTCTACCCCTTCGGATCAGCACTACAATTGGAAATACTTTCATTAAATTAAACAAACCCAATAGCTGGATATATTTTCTTCAATCAGAAGCTCCCATTCACGTCAAATGTAACGAAAATGTTACCACACACACCCTCATGGGCCAAGAAATTTTATACCTCCATTTCCCTTGCAGTATACAACTACATGATTTAATGATACCATACGAAGCAGAAAGTACTCACAAGTTCGAGATAAAACAACCAAACTTTTTCCCCGAGATTCACCCAAATGTAATAAATCTCAACATAACCAGCCTAACTCGTATTCCTATTAATAGCTCGCTGCAACTATTCTTAGAAAAAGATGTGAACAAACAATTTCACACCAACTCCCACTCCCTTAACAAGATTTATGACCAATTGAATAAAATTACATTCAAAGAAACGAACAAGCAGCATATGCATTTATCCACAGCATCCCTCAGCTTAACAACGATTGGCATCATAACAATAGGGATATACCTGTCTATTCGACACATAAAATGCTGCAGGAAACAAAATCGTCTAACAATCACCAATCGGAAATCAAACCCAACATTTACCCTTAACCTCAATAAGCAAGAAACGAAACCTCCGATGGTGGCCCAATCTCAAGACGAGGAAGCAATAATACCCCAACCCCCGCCACGATCTCTACAGTAAGTTTAAAAAAAAAAAAGAGAAGCCCTATTTCCTATTCATTAAATATTAACGATTAACCTCTAACGAAATACTAATATTAATTTGTAAAAATCGAGCTCTGCTTATCAACTCGATAATAGTAAACAAAAATCTCGATCATAGTAAATAAAAATCGAGCTCTGCTTATCAATTCGATAGTAATAAATAAAAATCGAGCTCTGCTTATCAACTCGATCATATTAAATAAAAAAAAAAAATATATATATATATATATATATATATATATATATATATATATATATATATATATATATATATATATATATATATATATATATATTTATATATATATATACATATATATAAATATATTTATATATATATATATATATATATATATATATATATATATATATATATATATATATATATATATGGCTATGTGTGTGGTCGGTTGTATGAGTTAGTCTACATAGGATATAACAAAATTTGTGCCTGGGGGTCGCAGCTCTGCTTCGATTTACGCCAAATTTTCAGCAATATTTCTGTTCTGGCCAAAGTATACCAAAACTAGTACAAAGATTTATTCAGTTGTGTGATAAAGATCACAATGAAAAATTCAAACTCGAACAATTTGTAACGAAATGACGGCCACTCAAAGGTCGAAAAAAGTTGAACAATAAAAAAGCACTTCACTTTGATGGAAATCTTTTGAACTATTTGAGCTATTTAAGCCGACAAGTTATCACATTTGTGTGGTAACCACTGTGAAATGTATAAACAGCAAATGTGAGAAGGGCGAAACGAGTATAAATATGTTTATAACAATTTATTACCCGCCGATTTTCAATATGTAACCCATACGTGTGCAACTCAATTTAATTAGCAAAATATTTGTGCCTCTTTGAAGGGTGTCCAAATGCGAACGGCGGCAGACCCTTTCTGTTAATAAATACCCATGTAGTACTACAAAAATTGCAGTAAGAAGTCCAATAGTAGGCAAGCCTAATTCTTTTTCGAAACCTTACGCTACATACGAGAAATTTACCTTTCCGGCTGGTGCTGCCAACGGGGATTTTTTTATATGGATAAGGTTGCCGAATATTGTAGCTTGTGCATCTTTTTGGAAATTCGTCTTCAACATTTTAGGTAAATATCTCGAGCGAAATTTACCTATTGCGGAGAGTATCTTGTATATATATATATATATATATATATATATATATATATATATATATATATATATATATATATATATATATATATATATATATATATAGGATTAACGTAGTGGATCCACTTCTCATCACCAGTAACGATGCGATGCAAAAAACCTTTCCTTTGTTGCATTTGAAGCAGCTGTTTGCAAGTGAAAAACCGCCTTTCGACGTCTCTCGGCTTTAACTCGTACGATATCCAATGTCCTTGCTTTTGAATCATTCCCAATAGTTTCAATCGATTATGCTCGGGCAGTCCTAAAATATGAAAGGGACTCACAGCAGCCGGAGGCACTGGGGCTGGGGGATCGCTCTTCTGGCAATTCCTCTTCCCCCTCCCCTCCCGCTAGGAAAGGGGCTCCCCAGCTTGAAGGCGCCCCACGGCGTAACAAAACGAGACCTGGCCCGAAGTAATGTGTCAAACGGTTCCAGGCTAGGTTCTCAGATTGACAGGGGAGGTGTTTAGTGGGTAGTCCAAAGGTATCCTCCATGGGAGTCCCACACTGCCAGACTCGGCGGGCATAAATGCCTTCACCTCCCTACCACAAAAAAAAAAAAAAAAAATAATTTCAATCGATGGGAAATGGCTTGGCGTGTAACTCCGAACGATTTGGCAAGTTCTTCTTGCGTTTGACATGAGTCCTTATCGAGTAATGCCTCCAATCCAGTATCTTCAATCTTCTTCGGCTGTCCTGGACGTTCTTTGTCTTCCACATCAAAATCACCACTTCTGAAATGCACAAACCACCTCTCGCACGTTGAAATCGAAAGAGCACACTCCGGATAAGCTTCGAAGAGTAATCGATGCGATTCAGCTGCACTTTTCTCCAAATTAAAGAAGTAGATCAAAACTTCCCGCAAATGCTGCTTTGTGGGCACAAAACTTGACATATTGAGAGCCAAAAAAACTTTGTTGTTTACACTGCGGGCAAATGACACATACTGAAAATGAAAGATATGGAATGAGTTTATGACATGAATATAGTTTCAGTATTGTCTGATGGGTATATCCCGAACTACGCCATCTGTTGTCAATCCCGCATTACTAATTTGCGCTCCCAATATATATATATATATATATATATATATATATATATATATATATATATATATATATATATATATATATATATATATATATATATATATATATATATGGGATATAACGAAATTTGTGACCACGTTAGGCTGCAATTTTGCTTCGATTTTCACCAAATTTTCAGGAAAGGTGTATTGAGTGAATATCTCCCTTAAGTTCTTGAACCAGCTATGTTGGCTTGGCAAAAACTAAATGGCGGCCATTTTAGACGAAAAATCGTGGTTTCTGTTCTGACCAAAGTATAGCTCCGATTTAGATGAAATTTGGGACAAAAGTTTACTGATGTATGTGATGAATCTCAGAATAAAAAATCTATAGTCGAGACATCAGAAACGATATGGCGGCCGCTCAAAGGTTGAAAAACGTGCAAAATTTTTTTGTTGTAATAGTGGTCAAAGCTTTCAACAGATGCCCATGAAATTCAAAAGGTTGATAGAAATTATAGGTATTTAAAAAATTACGTAAAAAAATTGGAGGTCAGGTCGCAAAAAACAAAATGGCGGCCAATTGAAGCTCAAAACTTCAAAGGCTTCTAAAAGTCGCAATTTCGGTCCGACATATAAGAAACTTGGTTTCACGATCGACATTACTTAGATCTACAGTCTTTGATTTTTTGGTGGTCATGCATGCGCAAATTTCAAATTGGCGGTGGTTGAAATATGCGTTTTTTCAGGTTTTGTGGCCTTCTAGCGGTCCCATTTTCCAGCGGATTTTGATGAAACTTGAGATTATGGATCTCTGTACTATGTTTTTCTATTTTGCAGAAAATTATTAAAATTGAATGAAAAATAAAAAAGTCACAAATTTGAAACATAATATTTTTAGCTACCATTTTCAGTAAAAAATTGAATTATTTTGCCCTGTCTAGAGTGAAGCTCCGATTTGAGCGAGATTTGGCACATTGATTGATGAGGTCCTAGCAAAGATTTAAAATAGTCCAAAATCAAATGCATGCATTCAAAATGGCGGCCCCTAAAGGTTAGAAGGCAAGCGCAATTCGCTATTATAGTAGCAACTGAAATAATGATTTTTTTTCATGGAAACGTTTTAAATGACTTAACTTGAAAGTATTTATAAATCGGACTTTTTTTTAAATATTTTCAAATATTTTAACAATACCCTAAAAAATTATAAAATCGCGACTTGTCTATCTGTCCATCCGTCTGTTTGTTTGTGCGTCACAACAAGTTTTCTCGCAAATCACATGAGCTAGAATGAGGAAATTTTCTACGTAGGTCAAAAGTGGTGCCTCTTGAAATTTGCAGTGTAAGAAAATATTTCAAAGTGTTTAAGAGGGTCTCTGCATACAGGGGGATGACATAAACATTTTTTTTATTTCTGTAGCCCTCTAGCAGCCAAGTTTCTCAACAGATTCCGATAAAGCTTGAAATCATAAGTTATTAATTATGCAAATTGGATGCAAAACAAAAAATTCGAAAATTTACAGCTTGATATTTTTAGCAGCCGTTTTCAATAAAAATTCAAAACGACGGCCCCTGATGGTTCAGAAAAGAATCGAAAATGTATATATTAATGGCAACGCAAGTGCTGATTAAACTTTTATGGAAATCTTTTGAAATTAAATATTTGAGCTAGTTAAACCGAAAAGTTATCACCTTTGTGCCGTAGTCACTGTGAAATGTGTAAACAGCAAATGTGAGAAGGGCGAAACCAGTATTTATGTTTCTAACAATTTTTTACCCGTCGATTTTCAATATGTGATCCATACGTGTGCAACCCAGTTTGATTAGCAAAATATTTGTGCCTCTATGTAGGGTCTCTAAATACGAACGACAACAGATCCTTTTTATTTTAATAAATACCCATGTGGTGCTAGAAAAGTTGCAGTAAGAAGTTTTCTAACCCTTACTTTCTAACCCTTACGCTACGAACGAGAAACTTATCTTTCCGGCTGGTGCTGCCAACGGGGATTTTTTTAATTGAGGCGTTGTTATGGCTTCATTTAGATTCATATGTTTGTTAATTGGCACTATTTTCTGGTTGATGGTTTCTTCTCTCAACGCAGTATTTTTATTTGTTGGAAGAGGTTGATATTGTTGAATAGGTAATGGTTCGAGCCACAGTGTGAATCATGGAATGAATGTTTGTCAAAAATGCTAGTGGTGGCTTGTTTTTCCATAAGAACATGATTTACGAGTATTTGGATATGCGTGCAGCCATTCGGGGTTGCTGCAGTTCCCTAGAAAAATTTTGATGTCGTGTGAGGGCAGTTTGTGTATATTATGCTTTAAAGGTCTGCAAAAGTCATCTTTGATTGCTTCTTCTTTGTATTCAGTGGGAGCATAGCTGTATTTCAACTAGACGCCAAAGAGTCTCTTCTCGATATGCACTGATCCATTCATTGACTACCTTGAAGTCGGTGACAATTTGTGTCAGGATGGTCAGAGAGGAGTAATGGCTACCAAATGAGTTAATATTAAGTAAACGATTCCTGTACGTTTAATCTTTACTTTTATTAATTGTAGACGATCTTAACATGAAGATGGACCACAACCAACTCCCGACTCCGAACAAAACGTCTCCCTCCCAGTTCATAATGGTACACACATATTGGATGGTATTGGTGCGGCTCGCACAGGAGTGTCACGTATGATCGGTGACAGCTCGGCTAATCCTGACTTGAGCTCGACCTGTGGTCTGCGTTGTCATCTTCCGTCTTATCTAGTTCAGGGCATGTGTTGCACCATGGCCTTAACTTGTCGCTTGAATAAACCCCTGAGTACCTCGACGGTTGATCACCCTTCGGAAATGCTTTCACCACATACCGATCAAATCACAAGGCCGTATTGACCCAATTTTCGCGATTTTTGCTCCAATTTTCACGATTCCCCGGTGGATGCCAGAGTGTTTTCGATTAATACTAAATTGTCTGGCTGGTACGTCCGAGATAGTTTGTGTCGTTCATCAAATCGGATTTTCCATTTGTTTCGCTCGGTCATAATATTAGGTGCGGTTTTGACTTGTTTTTGTTCGATCGGCATCGAGTTGATTGATTCCCCACGCTAAGTCGATGGGTCGTCGTTCAGAATCAGCAACCGTTGATTGTGAATCACGTCCCTCAAAGGAAAGTCGAAGACGATTTCGTTTGGGCTGGATCTGGTGGTCAAACTTTTCATCAATTTCATGCTCCATTGAATGTCCCTCAACATTTAGTCCCATTTATGTCGATTGGTCGTTGATGTTCGGAAGAAGTTGAGATATTGCGGTTGACTTGCTCGACCTGACCATTCACGCATGGCGAAAAGATGGCAGCCTTCACATGCTTGATGTGGTTGTTACGGCAATATGATTCGAGCTCCTTTGATGGATAGGCAGTCCCACGATGGGTGATCATTCGGTTGGGCAGTCCCGCGAACGATGTCAATTCATTAAGCATTTTGATTACCAGTGTTGACTTGGTCGATCGAACGGCCTTCAGCACAACAAACTTGCTGAAAGGATCGGAAGTTGCGATGATGTATGCTTTTCTCCTTTGTGCTGCGCGGGAATGGCCTAAGATGGTCCAGATGCAATACACGGAAAGGTATAGGATCGACGTCGTTCACATGGAGTTGTCCTTGCAAACACGAACTGATATAGGATTTTTCAAAGTTACGCCTCCTCGCGAACCAGAAGTGCAGTTGTATGTATCGCACGGTCTTTTCCACTCCAAAGTGGCCCATATTATTGTGGTATAGCTTCGCAATGTACCAACAGATAGCGCACGGTACGATAAACTTCCTGTTGTCTCCTTTGATGCAATAGAGGCGTCCTGCTTGCAATCGCTGCACACTGGTCAGCCGTTTTCGCTGTGGTGATTCTCGGATATTTTACAGTACGTCTACGATTTGCTTTTAATCGTGATTGGCGGCTTACATCGCGGCAGCCCAGTCATTAGTTGACATATCGATTAGCATGGTGTCGGTAACGGTGACATTTCTAGTCATGTGCTGTTTGGCATTGGTGTTTTGTGTTTTCAGTTTGTTGGCTTCGGGTATTCGGATCGCTCGGCGTGATTTGCTTGATGCCTTTCATGCAGTTATCGTGGCTAGCATGCTCAGCTTCGATTCGCATGAAGGTTTCAGTGACATCAGTGGCACATATCGTGTTCTGGGCGGCTGCTGGGCTAAGTGCATCTACGTGTGGCATACCGTTGCCTGGATGATACACAATCTCGTAATCGTACTCTTGTAGTCGCAATAGCCATCTGGCAGTTCGTGGGTTCAGCCGCTTTATCGCCTTTAAGGTACTTAAGGCTGGACAGTCGGTAATTATGTGAAATCGTTTTCCCAACAGGAGGGTGGCCAGTGTCTCTTGCTCATAACTGTAGTACTTCTGCTCAGCATCGTTGCAGATTCAGCTGAGGAAGGACGTCCGCTTCCAGGTCTCGATTTCATGCATGAGGATTGTGGCGAGTCTCTTGGAGCTTGAGTCAGTGTGCAGTTTGTGGTTTCGGTTGGGATCGTATAGCGTGAGTACCGATTCCTTGCATAGTAAGCGCTTTAGATGACGGAAAGCATTTTTTTGCTCGGTGCCCCAGAAAAAAGTAGGATTTTCCTTCGTTTTCAGGAGATTTGATAGCGGCCGAGCAACAATAGTTCCATATAAACTTGGGAAAAGCACGTTAGACCGAGAACTGTTTGGAAATCGCTCACGTTAGTCAGTGTCGTGTATAATTTGATGGTGGATGTTTTCTCGAGTCCGCGCTTCATGAGGTCTCCAACGATTCAATGACTTAAGAACGATGATGCATTTGGATAATTTGGATAATCATTCCGGCTTTTTGAAGAAATTTGATAAAGGAGTTGAGTCGTTGCATACCTTCTTCGACTGTACGACTTGGAGTGATTACCTTGTCTTCGTATGGAACTGCTTCACTGTGTGTCAATCTTTTCATTACTTGCGACTTAGCCCTTTGGAACACGGATGGTGTGTTGACGAGACCAAAGGGCATCATGTTAAATTCATAAAGACTGTCATGGGTGACGAACGCAGTGTATTTCTTCGAGTATTCTCCCAGCGAAAATCGGTCGTATCCGGCCATTAGATCTAAAGTTGCAAAGAAATGATCTCCTGAAATAAGTGCTAATCGCTCGTCGACGGAATACATTGGAAACAGTTGCTTGACGGTGATTGCACTCAATACTCGGTAGTCGACGCAAAGTCGAACCACCCCGTTCAACTTTTTCACCAATGCGATGGGTAACGAGTACTCAAAATTACTCGGTCGGATAATCCCATTTTTGAGTAAGTCGCTAGTTATATCGCTAACAATTTTTCGTTTTGTGAACGGAATCTTGTACGGTTTCAGGTTAACCTTCACCTTTGTTTTAACCTCTATCTTCATTTTGGTGCTTCGGCATCATCCTAGCTCAGATATTTGATTTGCAAAACAATCGGAGAATTCATCGATAATGCTGTATAATTCTCGTCGCTCATCACCGGTCAATAAACTTCCAATACGGACATTGTTGGTGTCAAACTTCACTTATCAGCATGTGTTGGAACTCATTACGAGTTGACTATCTTCGGTGTACAGTACATCTCTGCCCAGTAACACAGGACATGGGATGAGATCGTCGTGTACGGCAATAAGTTTCACTGTCTGCATGCAATCGTCCATAATCACTCCGGCGATGACGTGCTTGTTGCTTTGCGTTGTCCCTCCTGCAAATCCCTTCAAGGTTACGGTATCATTCTCGACAATTTCGCATCCATTTTGAGCGGTGTTTATTCTCATGAGGGAGCAATCACACCTTGGGTCGACAAGTGCGTTCACGGGTCTCCCGTCAAGAAAAATTTGTTTGTGGCAGATGCATGCTATGTCATTTGTTATGTGGCGGGCATTCACTAGTTTCTGTTTGTCGGGGCATTGACCGGTTGAATATGTAGTTCGAAAGCACGTCGCGCATCATTTTCTACATTGTGGTTGTTGCCAATTGATTGAGACGTGTCCGCTACCCCAGCAATTGTAACACACGATCTCCTGGGTGACGAGTACTCGAAATTACTCGGTCGGATAATCCCATTTTTGAGTAAGTCGCTTGTTATATCGCTAACAATTTTTCGTTTTGTGAACGGAATCTTGTACGCTTTCAGGTTAATCTTCACCTTTGTTTTAACATCTATCTTCATTTTGGTGCTTCGGCATCATCCTAACTCAGATATTTGATTTGCAAAACAATCGGGGAATGCATTGATAATGCTGTGTAATTCCCTTCGCTCATCACCGGTCAATAAACTTCCAATACGGACATTGTTGGTGTCAAACTTCACTTATCAGCATGTGTTGGAACTCATTACGAGTTGACTATCTTCGGTGTACAGTACATCTTTGCCCAGTAACACAGGACATGGGATGAGATCGTCGTGTACGGCAATAAGTTTCACTGTCTGCATGCAATCGTCCATAATCACTTCGGCGATGACGTGCTTGTTGCTTTCCGTTGTCCCTCCTGCAAATCCCTTCAAGGTTACGGTATCACTCTCGACAATTTGGCATCCATTTTGCGCGGTGTTTATTCTTATGAGGGAGCAATCACTCCTTGGGTCGACAAGTGCGTTCACGGGTCTCCCGTCAAGAAAAATTTGTTTGTAGCAGATGCATGCTATGTCATTTGTTATGTGGCGGGCATTCACTAGTTTCTGTTTGTCGGGGCATTGAGCGGTTGAATATTTAGTTCGACAGCACGTTGCGCATCATTTTCTACTTTGTGGTTGTTGCCAATTGATTGAGACGTGTCCGCTACCCCAGCAATTGTAACACACGATCTCCTTTCGTTTTCGTTTTGCCGCCGTAGTTGTATTGATGACATTCTCTCGATTGTATTACTCATTGTTCGGCTCGTTCTCTCGTCGTTTTGTTGTATCATCTTCGTGTCAGTCCTGCTGCTGCTGCTGCGCGTTAAACATCTATCATTGTATTGCGGCGAGGAGCTCTGTGGTGCTCGTTATGTCTACATACGTTTTCCCCTATGTGCTGCGTGGGAATGGCCCAAGATGATCCAAGTGCAATACATGGAAAGGTATAGGATCAACGTCGTTCACGTGGAGTTGTCCTTGCAAACATGAACTGATATAGAGTTTTACAAAGTTACGCATCCTCGCGAACCAGAAGTGCTGTTGTATGTATCGCAGGGTCTTTTCCACTCCAAGGTGGCCCATATTATTGTGATATAGCTTCGCAATGCGCCAACAGATAGCGCGTGGTACGATAAACTTCCTGTTGTCTCCTTTGATGCAATAGAGGTGTCCTGCTTGCAATCGCTGCACACTGGTCAGCCGTTTTCGCTGTGGTGATTCTCGGATATTTGACAGTACGTCTACGATTTGCTTTTAATCGTGATTGGCGGTTTACATCACGGCAGCCCAGTCATTAGTTGACACATCGATTGAATAGTGTCGGTAACGGTGACATTTCCAGTTACATGCTGGTCGGCATCGGCGTTTCGTGTGTTCGGTTTGTCGGCTTCGGGTGCTTCGGATTGCTCGGCGTCAGTTGCCTGGTGCCCGTCATGCAGTTATCGTGGCTAGTATGCTTAGCTTCGATTCAGATGAAGGTTTCAGTGACACCAGTGGTACATGTCACGATCTGGGCGACTGCTCGGCTAAGTGCATCTGCGTGTGGCATACCGTTGCTCAGATGATACACAATCTCGTAATCGTACTCTTGTAGTCGCAAAAGCTATCTGGCAATTCGTGGGTTCAGCGGCTTTGCATTCAATGCTCTGTAGTTGACGCAAAGTCGAATCACCCCGTTGGACTTTTTCACCAATACGAGGGGTGACGAGTACTTGGAATTGCGCGGTCGGAAAATCGCATTTTGGAGTAAGCTGCTTGTTGTATCGCTAACAATTTTTCGTTTTGCAAACAGAATCTGTAGCCTTTCCGGTTAACTTTCACATTTGGTTTAACCTCTTTCTTCATTTTAGCGCTTCGGCATCGTCCTAGCTCAGATATTTGATTGCAAAACGATCGGGGAATTCATCGGTATTGCTGTGTAATTCCCGTCGCTTGTCACCAGTCAATAAACTTCCGATACGGACATTGTTGGTGTCAAACCTCACTTATCAGCATGTTTTGGAACTCATTACGAGTTGACTATCTTCGGTGCACACTACATCTCTGCCCAGTAACACTGGACATGAGATGAGATCGTCCTGTACGGCAACAAGTTTCACTGTCTGCATGCAATCGTCCATAATCACTTCGGCGATGACGTGCTTGTTGCTTTGCGTTGTCCCTCCTGCAAATCCCTTCAAGGTTACGGTATCACTCTCGACAATTTGGCATCCATTTTGCGCGGTGTTTATTCTTATGAGGGAGCAATCACTCCTTGGGTTGACAAGTGCGTTCACGGGTCTCCCGTCAAGAAAAATTTGTTTGTGGCAGATGCATGCTATGTCATTTGTTATGTGGCGGGCATTCACTAGTTTCTGTTTGTCGGGGCATTGACCGGTTGAATATGTAGTTCGAAAGCACGTCGCGCATCATTTTCTACGTTGTGGTTGTTGCCAATTGATTGAGACGTGCCCGCTACCCCAGCAATTGTAACACATGATAAGGCAAATCTTGCCGTCTTCCCATCCAATCGTATGTTGAAGCATATTAATACACGTCGAGAATTTTTTGGATGTCAGTGATACTTCTGTCTGTGGGTCAAATTTCGGTAGCATGTTACTTACTCCACGAATTGTTAGTGTGCCTCCACTTTTGCGAGTCAGTCTTGACGCTGAATGGCCGGCTGTACGAAGAGTTGTTACGGTTTCTAATGGTGTCGTGATGTTCTGTGCGGCGACGCAGTATGTTATTGAGTTTGACTGCACTATCGGATTTGGTGGTGTCCAGGCAACGAACGGGTATAACAGTGGCGTACACATGCTGTTTGATACACCCAATGGTGGCAACGATTGTCAGCTCGGTTGCATCATGCTGTTCTCTGCACATAACGGCGGCAGCGAGAGTGGGTCGACGGCTCGGTTGGTGTTGGTCGGGCATTCTGCGATGTTTGTATTTGCGGTAGTGGTCAGATGGTCGGCGTGCGTGTGTGCGTGTGTCTCGGTGGATTTGGGCACTGCTGTGATGAATGCTTTTAGAAACGATGCGATTACGGCAATTTCGTTTTTAAGTTCGTTAAATTTATTGCGCGACACTGGTGGCATTAAATCGGTTGGAATATCGTCCAATTCGATTTTGTCTGAGCCCGGATCTTACGAGACACGTGTAATGAATCATGCGACGCCGCTGATGTCCACTACTAACACACCTTGCTGCTAGGTGGCTTGTCATTTCCTCTTGGTTGTGACGAGCGCACATCCCACGTCAATTTTGTCGTGGGATGTCGAGGTGAAGATGACAGCCAAATGGCAGTGGAGAGTGTGAGTAGTGGCCGTCACGCAAGAGCGGTCGGCGATTTTCTTTGGCAATTTTGCGGCTGCTATCTACTCGTAAGCAAAATAAAGTGATTCTTGGTGTAGTTGCAAAATATAATTCCATACTTAGAACAATTGAGAAAATCGACGAAATTAATTTAAGCGGCATATTTAGTAAAGCTCAGCATACCAGAAGTAGGAAGTGTGTGCGTGGATACAAAGGTATGATGTTCGGTTCGATCCAAGTCATAATCAAATCTAAATAAATGCATCCAACACAGTCGCCATTGTCGCAAGCTGCATACCTTCAATTCCAATCACCTCCTAAGGCATCCGATCATCACTAAATGGATGAATATGGACCACTTTTCGCTGGATTGTTGGCCGCCTTCGTCAGAGCTGAAGAGACACAATCAATCAATATCGGATTACAGTTGTGTATTGAGCCATAAAGATCTCTTGACCAAGAAAATGATGAACATTTGGACTTAGCGTTGGAAACACTTGCTAAACCTGAAGGCTTAAAGACGGTTGATACTCACGTCTTGAGATTATTTACCGGTGTTTTATTGAATCGGCTACCAGGGGTACGTAGAAGATATTCGATTGTACTTTGAATGAACAATCTGCCACCAAACTGTTGAGCATCACATCAAAATTAGATAGATTGTATGATGCATTAGCTATTGTCATCCAAGCAGTTCATACTCCTACCACACATATCATTTTACTGACAGACCTCAAAGTGCTAGAACAGTGCTATACATTTTTTTAAAATAGCATTAATAATGTTCCTGCCCGCTTTGGTGAGGGCTCAACTGTTATATTTGTGAATTGCATGAAAATTCAACTAAAAAGTCGTTGATATCATTTTAAATAACATTCATATATTTGTACATAAAAATGACATAAACTATGACGATATTAATCCATTATTTCTGGGTTTATGCTCCAATGGAAAGTTTATAGCTCTCGTGGATGTTAAAACAACTGCTGACACTTGGAAGTGCATTTCAGAACTAAGTACCGAGTGTTGCACTTTCGTCAAAAACAATAATATGTTGATTTCCTTTGCGATGAAATTTATCAGAGTATTTTGATAATTTTAGAAAACACAACAGATGATGATTTGCAATCTTATACCAAGATCAAAAGGATACTTCAAATCAATTTCTTCTACTTGAAAGTTGTAACGAAATTCACTTCTGACTTTACCCATCAATTTTTCGATGGATATGAGTCATTTGTGAAACTTTGCGTTCTTTTAACGATTTTGCCAGAAAATGTAATAAACTCAAAAGTAGGACAAAACTTCAAGCAGTACCTGACAGTAGCGGTGAATGCTCTTCTCGCTGAAATATTCAAAAGTACTGGCTTTGGAAATGCCCTCTGTAAATAGTGGGTTCTCAGATATTCCATGCATTTTGCTTACTTTCAATGGAAGTTTTAGAACAAATAATTTTATCACCTGAATTATCAGTTGCCGAAGTATATTTTCACAGCAAGAAAGTTACAATTGTTAGCAAACTTTTGAAAGAAATCGGGCTTTTACGAATTCCCTTCAATAAGACCAACAGATTTCAATTCTATCCTCATTTTAATTCAGAGGTAATCAGTACGTATACGTGAAATAAAAAGCATATAAATATTAAATATTGTACACCAAAACAACACAAAAAGAACTTACTAAACGAAAAAACACGATAAATTTTAAAATCTAGTCAAATATAAGACAACCCTATTTCCTTACTTAATTATTAGATAGAATTATTAAAATAAAGTATGAGGGATATTTACGTATATAAAAAGGATATAAATAACTATAAGCAATTTATCAATCCTATCCTACTTAAATTAAGAACTATTTGTTAATCCGAATTATTTATTTTATTTATTCTCATGATGAGTTAAAATTAACAAACGCTATTGATTCAAGCAAGCTTACTTTAATCAACACGGAATTGAAAATTGAAAAGAATAAACTTCCCATTGATGAGTTACCTACTTTACCCAACATTAACCTTGACTTTTGGATAAATTTGACTCAACAAGTAAATAAGAAAGAAACAATTCATTTCAGCTGGGAACATTTTAGTTACTTGTAAAATTTATTTGTTTTCCTATCAAAACAATTAATATGTAAGCATAAATGTAAATTCGGAATCGTGAGTATCTAAAGTTTATAACAATCACAAACTTTGTGTAAGGTACGTAATTTTTTTTCTTAGAACAATAGTGTTAAACGAATATGGGAAAATTAAAAGCAATCAATTAAGAAGAAATGAAAACATAACAAAGAACATTTATACATGTAGAGGTCTAATGCTTTTTGAAAAACAAAAGAGGTTAACAATAAAATGAATTGCTAAAACATTTAAACACTATTTTCCTTTCCAATGGTCCTTCCTTTCAGTGGGAAATAGAGTGCATGGTAAGTATGCCGTCGCGAGGGTAGGGTTTGAGAAAATACGCTGAGGTCGGTTTCGCGTCGCGCGCGGTACGCGGTACCTTTGT
The DNA here is from genome assembly GCA_963969285.1 of Odontomyia ornata. NCBI lineage: Eukaryota > Metazoa > Arthropoda > Insecta > Diptera > Stratiomyidae > Odontomyia > Odontomyia ornata. The sequence continues at coordinate 207,292,279 of OZ017739.1, forward strand.
TGGTTTTGCCTTTTTACTAGCGTAGCTTTCGTCAGGTTGAGTCAGCGTAGTATATTTTTCAGTACAGCGTCGGAAATTTGGGAACACGAAGTAAAGATTAGATTTTTTTCCTTTGACTGGTTGTATGAAAAAATACGGAGTAACGTAAAGTAGGTTTCCTCTCCGTATGGTTGTGTTTTGTGACGCGTTTAGAAACGGACATTTATTGGTGGCTGAAAATCGTAGATGAGCGTAATCCGTTTGGAGACCCGCGACCGAAATCCTCTCCGATCTAGCTGGCCGACAAACAGCCACCGCGAAAATGGATTACGGTACATGGATTGTTTGACCGGTTGGTACCATCCGTTGGCACTACTCAGACTTAACGTCTAGAACCGATGAGAGGTCGGTTCCTCGTTCAGATCAAGACTTTAAAATCATTACACACGGTTTATTAGTTTGGCGTTTGTTCCTCCGGTGGAACGATTTCCCAATTGCAGCACGGTGCGTAGCTGCTTAATTGTTAACGATTCGATTTTCTCGGTCAGCATTTTACGGTTCCGTATCCCACTGCTGATTCTGTCTGGATGGTCAAAGTCGAATAATGGCTCACAAACGAGTCAATGTCAAGTAAATGATTCCTTGACGCTTAGTCTTTACTTTTATTAATTTTGAAAGATCTTAACATTACGACGGACGTCTCCCTCCCTGTTCATAATGGTACACACATATTGGTTTGTATTGGTATATATTGGTGCTACTGCGTATGATCGGTGACATTTGTTAGAGCCATATTGTACACGATAAATACCACTCCATATTCACGAATGCCTTACAAATTGCCACTTGTGAAGATAGTTCGTGATTGTATTCCATTGCTATCATTACCAAACAAATCAGCTTTTTATACAGCAAGTTTATAGATCATATATTTTTTCATCTCATTCAAAAATGGTTGTAGTACAACTGGCATATATAAAGATCGTACGTTCCAGGTTTCGAAAGAAAAGTCGGTTTTTCGATGAGAGTGTTGTAGTGAAATAAGGTATAAAAATGTCCGTACAGGACTGCAGCGATGGTCTACTACCTCAGGGGAAGAGGATGGTAAGATCCGCCGAGATTGGCCTTGTCTGGGGACCCGTGAATGCGCTGGCAGGCTAGTGTTGTGGTGTCATGGGGCGGGTTCCTTCCCCCTAGCACAAGGACCCACTACAAAGAATTACGCATTCATAAATTCTGGGGTATCAGGAAAGTCGAAAAATGGAGGTAACTAACTGAGGGTGGAAATTGCTTGTTCAGAGAACAAGTTCAAACGAATAAAAACAAACGGATTTGCGGAGACTTCGACATTACCCGACGATTCTTATGGCCCACAGATAAGTGTGGGGCATCTGGATGGAGCTGGTACTCCCTCGCACCCGCCCAACCGGATCAAGATCCAAATGTTGACGTGGCCATATATTTCCTTTTTGAGTGGAAAACTCATACAAACAAACTTTGCATGAGCTTTCCCATCCAAAGAGAAATAAAGACGTGATCGATTTATGTTATAGAATTATGTGATCGGATTACATAACCCTATACCATAAAAAAGCACAAGAGCAGAAGGCCACTCAACCTGGCAAGAGCCCCTGAAAACTACAAATAGGTGGAGTGCGCCCGAAGGCTTGCCCATTTTCTCGAACCGCCTACCCTCGTTGCGGGTCCTATACCCGGTCAGATGAGACAGAATGGAAAGACCGAGTTTAGATAAATTATCTGTTCATTGTATTTTCCTTCCTATATAACAGCACGTAACGAAATTAATTTTTCTTTCCAGACGATCTGCTTTCTTATATACTTCAATGTTTAAGCATACAAATAAAGTATTGGGTGGGCCTGAAAACGTTAATTATTTTTTTGGGTTTTAAAATTTTAACAACATTATATTGTTTTCTGTATTACGATTGGAGTTTCAAGCATTTCCTGGTCACGCCGTCATAGCTAATAGGCAGACATATTGAAAAGCCGTTAAATATTTGGGATGCATCCATTAAACATTTATTTAAACCGTAATTCCCTTTTGGCATCGAGTAGGATTATGCTTTGGTCGTCACTATCAATTGGTCAAGTCACACTTTCGTCGGTCTATACTTGATCCAAAACTTGGCTCATCACTTCAAATCAAGAGCACAAAAGCTATAAAAAGCATTCACTGTTTTCAGACAAAAATGAGATAAGGGCTGTCTGTCTATTTTGTACAATTCCAGGAGATCTAAATCATGGATTCGAAAACAATCATTAAAAGTGGTCAACTACGAAATTTGAATCTTGAATTTACTGTTCTTCTTGACGCTATTGAACACAAAAAGATAACTGTTCAGATTTAAAGTAAGCAGCAGATGAAAAAACGCGATGATAGAAGGTATTATTCACATAGGCGCTACTGTTCAGCACCGCAACAGAATTAAACTTTTTAAAAGTCGAATACTATTAATTTCTTCTTTGAAATCATTAATATGCCAGTCATATTCCACTCGACATTGAGACATTTCCCGGCGTTTGAATGTATTCCAGCTTGATGTCACACAATCACCCCCTCTCCGTTCAATTTCGCCGACTTGGATCGTGTTTTGCGTGAGAGTTCAAATAGAACGATTTCTATGGAAATTTGCAAATCGTTACTCACTGGACACGTTCCAAGGTTTACACACTTGCGCGGCAATTTAAGGAAAACTGCAACAAAACTATTCTCTGCCGTTGCGATTAATCCAAGAAACATTCTTTCACATCACAATTCCTCTAGTTGGAAGCAATAAGTTGATGCGGAGCAATCCGTTATCGACCACAAAGCAAATGGATAACGAGAAAATGACGTCGTCGTCTCGCGATGGCGACATGAGAAAGACTGAGCCAAATAGCAAAATGAACCAGAAATCTAACAAACCACGCACCCACTCAAATTGATTAGTTTAGGAAGGTGAAACACAAGCGCAAATGTTCGTGGTGACGATTCGATTACGTTCTTGAATTTAAACAAAAACTTCTTCAGTGGAAGCAACAAACAGCGTCCACTATCGCGATTTCAAATCAGAAATCAAAGGAATTTTTCACTTGAAGGCACCAAAGTAACTTCCACGAATTAGTATGTTTGTATTTAGATTAATCTCAGTAATTCATGCGAGATACGCAAAACCACCGCACAGCGTCCAACCGTTGGCACTGCACACCATCCGGTTCCCTCTGTTTTTTCGTATTTGCTCTATAACCGCCGACAACATTGGTGCATCTTTATAATCTACTTTTCGCCCCAGTTTACTGTCCATGTATATCACCGCATATAATTAGCGGTGCTTCCAATTCGAGCTGGATTAATCGGTTCATTTTCACTAGGCGATCAGTCCACAATCTCGAGTACAAAACTTGGACGTTCTCTTACGTGACACCGCTACCAGTTTTCATATTCTGCGTTTTAATTTTCATTAGCAAATTAATTGAAAAATTGAAATAATTAAACAGAGGCAACGTCTCTGTCCACTTCACTCTCGTCGTCGTCCACGAAGTCCCGCGATCTCTACCAGACTCTCGTCTTATTCCCTTACCAGCTGAGTCTCCCAGTCACAACGGTGGTTTTTTCGTGCCCAAGCAAGTTTTTTCTCTTGCTTGTCCGTCGTCCACCGTAGCGTCACGCTGTTACGGTGGATGAAGACGGCCCCTTTGCTCAGCTGCTTTAAATTGCATTTATTGTTGCTACTGCGATTATGATTTGGATGAAGTAGGCACATTCATGTTGCTACCATGTTGTAATCATTGGATACGAATGTAATTCTGTGTTTTGGATTATGTGAACGGGAATTTTTCTTGGGTATGAGCATTCATTTTCAAATTAATTTTTACGTTGATCTGGATTATGAAATTTGTGCATTGTATTTATTTGCACAATGATAATTCTAAAAAAATTAAGTATTTTTAGTATTTTTGAACAGTAAGTGAAATTAGCTTTACAGAAACCTGTCGTCACATATCTATTAACATTGCAAACGCTTAAAGCTGTTATTTTCTGTTGATTTTGCATACTCATATGCATTGAAGCATTCAACTGGTTTTGATGCATGGAGGAGCCATTAAGCTGATGCTGTATTTGAACGCTCGGAGGCCAGATACTCTCCACAGAGTTTTGAGATGTAAAGTCGCTTGAAATACTTGCAGGTGATTCAAGCCCTAATTGAGCCACGACAATGTCGCATTGTCCATATTGATGTGAGCTGTGCATGGAATTCGTTGTGGAGTCGGGCATGTAGACATCCATTTAAGGGAGATCAGAAGATGCGGCATTTGGTGTTTTAGCTCCGTACTGGAAGTGTTTGGAATAGCATTCCTAGACATGTCTCGATCATTGCTAGTTTTAATTATGAGGTTTGGATTCAAATTTTGGGCTTGAGCGTTCATCATATTCATCGAAGATTGATTCATCACAGACGTCGATGATTGTTTCAATGTATTTCTTCTTCTTTGTAGCACTACAGCCCCTCTCGGGCCTTTGTTTAGAGATAGTTAGAGTATCTCGTTTTCATGACCGTATTGATTTTTCCGGAAGTTGGTTTGGTCAGTACCATGCTCCCGTGTACTTGCTTAGCTATGATATGATCGGATTAAATCAGTACATATCACCACTAAGTGAACACTTGTAGTCTGTCCGAAAAATTCCCTGAACTAAATCACATTGCTCCCAACGAGATTTGAGCCTGGGACTTTCGGCTTATGCGTCTCATGCTCTAACCACTAGACCACACAGACTATTCAATGTATTTGCTACACCCGTATTTATTGTTGGATTTGAAATATTTCCACAGAATGTAAATTCATCTGGATTATTTCTATCAAGAGCATGATACAGCTCAATATTAGCCCAACTGTCGGTGTCAAGATACGGGGTCCCTAAATTTAAAATACTACAATGCACTATAAAACTGGGTAAAATTGTCATTTTATGCCTGTTTTTACTTGGGTAGGAGATAGGAAGGTTTTCGAGCAGTTTGTTTGTATGACTGCTCAATTACTACAGTGTCGCTGTTTATCCGATCCGATCCGAGGCTGATCTACTGGTTTCATGACAAGAGAATACTAAGTGGAGCATTATTAGTACTTCGATTCAGTCAGTTTTGACTCATGGATTGTTTTTTATTCTCCATCCACCTACCAGGTAGGATGTTAGAGCTGAAACCCCCACAGATCAAGAGGATCTTAGATAAGTAAAAATTATTGTTCATACAATCCACAATATATATATTTATTTAGATAAATCTACCTATCTATCTATGCATTAAAACTTGTCTCCATTATTATTTCTTAAATTTAAACAAAAAGGAAATAATGTCTCTATAATTTCAAATATTTCGTAAAGTATATTGCTACTTCAGTTTTTATTTCATAAGTCTCTGTTCAAACTTGTTTTGATAACTTTATGTTCTGCGTATAACGCCTTGTTCGAGAAAATTAACTTTTACCCCCGTAATCACTCATTGTTTTCATTTAAAAAAAAATTTAGTCAATCTTTGAAATGTTCTTCTGATAATGTCCAATAAATAAAAATCCAACAAAAAAACTCACCTTCTAAGCCCTTAAAAGTTTTGTTTAGCTCTTTCCTTCTCCCCACTTTATCCCACTGATTTTATGCCTGTTTTTACTTGGGTAGGAGATAGGAAGGTTTTCGAGCAGTTTGTTTGTATGACTGCTCAATTACTACAGTGTCGCTGTTTATCCGATCCAATCCGAGGCTGATTTACTGGTTTCATGACAAGAGAATACTAAGTGGAGCATTATTAGTACTTCGATTCAGTCAGTTTTGACTCATGGATTGTTTTTTATTCTCCATCCACCTACCAGGTAGGATGTTAGAGCTGAAAGCCCCACAGATCAAGAGGATCTTAGATAAGTATAAATTATTGTTCATACAATCCACAATATATATATTTATTTAGATAAATCTACCTATCTTAGCTATAATGTAACAAAACTCTAACAATTACATTAAACAAATATACGCGATGCAATTTGTAGATGCAAAAATAATTTTAACCTCTGCTTGCACCATTTTTCAAACTAATTCTTAGCAAACAGTTTTTCCCAAATTTCAATGTGAAATTATTGCTTGCGGTTGTCAAGAATTTGCTGACCAAAAGATAAGCAACTTTACTTTTGTGTATGGATATTTAATAGTGAATTAGGTATAGATAAATGTCCGTTCAGGACTGCAGCGATGGTCTGCTGCCTCAGCGGAAGAGGATGTTGGGATTCGCTGAGATTGGCCTTGTCTGGGGACGCGTAAATGCGCTGGCAGGCTAGCATTGCCGTGTTGTGGGGCGGGTTCTTTCCCCCAGTACAAGAAACCACTGCAAAAATATTTCGCATTCACGAATTAACAGGTCAGCATGCTGATCGACTGATGTCGAGGCCGAGGTAACCTACTAAGGGCTGCTAAGTTTGTTCGGAAAACCAATTGTGCCGAGCAAAAACGGACGGACTGCGGAGACTTCGTCGTTACCCGATGATTCTTATGGCCTACAAATAAGAGTGGGGCATCTAGATAGAGATGGTGCCCCCTCGCACCTTCCCAACTGGATCAAGATCCAAACGTAGACGTGGCCATTTGTTTCCCATTTGGGTGAAAAACTCATACAAAAGCACTTTATATGACTCTTTCCCTCAAATGAGAAGCACAACCGTAACCAATTTATGCTATAACCCTATGCAAAGAAATCACATAACTCTATATCATAAAAGGGCACGCGAACGGAAGGCCACTCTACCCGGCAACGGAGGAGCGCGCCTGATAGCCAGCCTATATCAGCGGAAGAGCCTACCATCGATGCGGGTCCTATACCCGGTCAGATTTGATGAAAAGGAAAGACCGAGTTTTTAAGTTTTAATTATCCATTATTATTTTTGAACTTTCCTCGGTTAACATAATACAGTTGCGCTTTCTCTTATCAAAAAATTTTACGGAAAAACTTTGAAATTTTGTAATAAGTGACTCAGGATAAAGCGTGACAAGTATTTTGCATGATAAACCCGTTTCTCAAGATTCAAATCTTTATACTCTACTGTACCAAAGGTTTTTCCTATTAATTGATAAGTTTGCTAAAAACCATGAATAATTGAATAAGATTTCTATTAAATCTAGTAAATTGTACATATATATTCAATAATCTTATAAGGACATATTCATCGTGGGCTGTTTAAACGTTGATTATAAATAATTGCTACTTAAACTAACCATAACTACAAATAACTTCAAGTTGTATAGAATCCCTTCACCTTTTCCGTTATTTTTCGTAAGAACAAATTTAATTTGAAAATACCATAAATGCTTGTCGATAGATATGTTTACAAATATATCATTCCTGTTTTATAGCCATCTACTCAATAGAAATCATTTGAATCCACAATTCTCTTATTCCACATGCAAGAAATATAACTTCTTATATTCGCTGTCCGCAGCGTTATCTACGATGAACATAAAAATGCCCTCCGGAGATTGAATAATATGCATTAAAACTTGTCTCCATTATTATTTCTTAAATTTAAACAAAAAGGAAATAATGTCTCTATAATTTCAAATATTTCGTAAAGTATATTGCTACTTCAGTTTTTATTTCATAAGTCTCTGTCCAAACTTGTTTTGATAACTTTATGTTCTGCGTATAACGCCTTGTTCGAAAAAATTAACTTTTACCCCCGTAATCACTCATTGTTTTCATTTTAAAAAAATATTTAGTCAATCTTTGAAATGTTCTTCTGATAATGTCCAATAAATAAAAATCCAACAAAAAAACTCACCTTCTTAGCCCTTAAAAGTTTTGTTTAGCTCTTTCCTTCTCCCCACTTTATCCCACTGATAGCGTTCCTAATTTCTGCCGAATGAGTTGATACATGCTGTAGAATTAGTCAGATTTAATACAAATCTTCTTCCATATTATTAATAAGCGTTTTCTTATCACCTTTCCCGCTATCACATGATAGATTTCGCTGCCATAATTCAGGGTCAAAGCAGGGCGTATCACAAATATGCATGTTACAACTTCAATTAAAGTGAAGATCAGTGTGTAGTTATACTCGTATCTTCTACTATTGCATGAAGCATTCGTTTCTTCTGCGAGTGCATAAGTACGTGGTTGGAAATTTATAAATGCCCTTTCATCACAGGCACTTGGACATTCCAGAGGTTCAATCCCATATTTACAGTACATCGAGCATAATTCTGTAATATTAGTTTCACACCTAGCACCCATATTGCAATACACACATTCACATACTGCTCATCGTGCTTTATTTTACATCATCCCTCATTGAAACAATGATTTGAACACTTTGATGACTGACACCGATCTCCGTGAAAACCTTCTTGACATAAACAGCGCGGAAAATCATCAGTATTTATCGAGCATGTTCCGTGAACATAAATACTATCACAATCTTGCACCTCACATCGCCGTCCTGTGAATCTAACTTTACAAATGCATTCTCTACTTACAACACTATATACTTCACGATGCAAACAATATTCTACGTAAAACCTTGGGTGATAGTAAGTATGAACGGAGCTCCTTAATTTGATTTTTATATATTCGCGGATTATGAGAAACAGCAACCTTCACACATACTCATACAGAAGGCGGTCGAGAAACGTTTTTCGTTTATTGGGTCGTGAAACCGAATGATTCACTGCACTGCAGTTGCCTTTGTGGAACCTCAACTTTTCAATAATTCGGAAAACTCCCCAACAAGCATTAACTGAGACGCGATGTTAATAACTTCACACGGCACCGATCCGAATCGCGACAAAACTTCTAGTATTACAAAAGGGTCTTATTCAACAAAAATTCGCCGATTTATCCGTGGTTCTTCACGATCTCCCGTCGACTCTCTTTTTTCTCGCGTCGTGACGCGACCGCCGTGAAGGTGCATCACAGACTCTCCATCGGTCCAAATCTTTTCCTTCTTTCCCTTTCTCCCGTGTCGCTACCGGTAAAAATCCAATCAGCTGAACTCGAATGCATTTCGTGATGTAATACGTACACCATTGGCCTGTACTAAGTTAGTGTTTCCATATCCCAAATTGTAATGGGCAGATTTTAATTTTTTCAAGAAAATAGATTAAGTAAAGAAAAATAAAAAAGATTCTAGATTGTAGTAAAAATTAAATGTCATGAAGAGTATAGTTAAAGAAAACGTTTAAAATTTATTATAGAGGAAAATTGATATAAAATTACATTTAACGTAAATGAAAATTGATATAAAATAACATTTAATAATAAGAAGAAAAATTATTCTACAAATTACGATTACAAGGGAAATAATTACATATATTTTTCTAAATCTGCCATTAAATTTTTGGATACGAGATAGGAAGGTTTTCGAGCAGTTTGCTTGTATGACTGCTCAATTACTACAATTTCTAGATTTTCCCGGCTTTGTGCTTAAATTTTACCTTACGCATCAACGAGTCTAATATCCCGTGCATGCTTTTAATACTTTGTGATAAAGGTTTGAATCGTCCTAATGCTTCTAGCTTCAAATACACTCGAACATACAATAGATGTGAATAAGCTTAGGTAAGAAATCATATGAAATCTAGAAAAACTGGCTTCTATTCTTAATGTGCTATGAAACTTAGCTAATCTGCATGAGCCCTATTAGATACTCTTGATCTAGACTTTGGGTCAAATAATACAGCACTCTAAAATAGCAGGGTAGAACTACCGATGCAACATACCAATCAAACTTGATGAACGCAGAGTTAACATTGAACCTGCAAAATAGAACGACGAAATTACCATTTTTCATGAAAAGATTTTTTAACGAACAAGAACGTTGATGTATTAAGAAAAAGGCTTAACTTTATTAAATTAGAGAGCTTCAATTTAGGATGAAAAGTATTTTATCAAAAATAAGTTGCATAAAATGTATTCTGTACATCAATTGAAATATGCTCAAAACTTTACTTTAAAGCTGGCCAGACTTTATCGAGAGCAAAATATTTACGAGAGATTTTCCACGAGCTAATTATATGTACATTAGGTTGAAGAGACATTAACATATTGTATGAAAAACAATGAAGCTTATGGAAAACACAGAGGGTGCTGTTCCAATAGATGTGTGGGGCTTGTTGAGAGGTGAGTGCTCGCTACACACTGAGTGTGGGGCTTCCATGCTAGCAAGTGACTAGACTATCCACTAAACACCTCCCCTGTCAACCTGAGAACCTAGCCTGGAACCGCTTGGCACATTCTTTCGGGACAGATCTCATTTTGCTACGCCGTTGGTGCCTTCAAGCTGGGTGATCCCTCATCCAGCGGGAGGGAAAGGAGAAAGAGGTATTGCTAGATAAGAGCCTTGGAGTCATGCTTAAGAGATAGCATGGGGCAATTTACGACTATTTAAGCATATTAATAATGAAGCATCAGCACTATTATTGGAAGAAAAATTAGTGCCGAGGATGGCACAAAGCCAGTAGTTGCTCGATTTTTTGCAGAGCATTCATTGAGCCGGCTTCCTAAGATTTTGTGAAAAAAATTAGTAAACCCTATTAAAATTCCTGAGGAACTAGCGAGGTCAGAGTCATCAATCTTGCAAAGAATTCAGAAGTAATATTTCAAATGTTTCAAAGAGTTTTAAGAGGAATTGCTCTAATAAGGATGTAACCCCTAAAAAACTTTTAATCACTGAAGATTGCCGAGAAGGATATTAACTGCAGTATCTTTTAAGATCTTTTGATATCAGGTCCTAAAATTGCTATGTCAATAATGTGGTAGGCATGAGGAGCAAAAGAATATGAAAGGATTGTGACCCCTTCCTAATAATGCGGACCAAGAATCTGAAAAAAAATCATAAAGATAGTACTCTATGAAATTCGCTCAGCTTTACTAATAATAGTAGAATTTATTTGTTTTACAATCCCGCCAATATAACCGAATAGGTACCCTTAAATTAAATTTTATTGAATAAAATATTATCATAACGTTTAAGTTTTATCAAAACCCGACAGAATGCAGTAAAGTTATAGCCATTTGAATTCTCATACATTACAAACCATATACATCGAAGGAAACGTCTGAATGAATTCATTCAACTTGCCCGGAAACCTCGAAATACGCCAGGCAGCGATTAAGTATATATATATATATATATATATATATATATATATATATATATATATATATATATATATATATATATATATATATGTATATATATATATATATATATATATATATATATATATATATATATATATATATATATATATATATATATATATATATATATAAATATATATCATAGAAGTGTTTGGGTTTTTACATTAGTTACATAACGTAAATTTGATAGGTTCCTTGAGTATGAGCTCCTTCTGACATGACCATGTTATTTGTCTATTCGACTTGTCTTGTGTTTCAATGCAAGCATTATCTCTCTTATGTTGTTAAAGTAAATGCTAATATATAGAAAGTCATTCAATAGAAATGTTCCCTTGCAAAATTGTGTAAAATACTAAATATGAAAATTTAAACTTACCTGGAATATATTGTTCCCCTCAGAATTTAGAATCATCACACACTGGTCAAAATGATGGTGCTCCATAGTACTTGTTGAGTACAATATGGCTAAAGGACTTTCTGTTTTGGTTTGAAATGCATTATTTGTTCCTCTGTGATCAAGATCGTGACACAAGCAAGCAACTAACAGCCCTAAAATTTCTAAGTCAGACATAAAACGCTCCAACTTTCCTGTTTTCAGCACTGCAAACATAGTTTGCGTCACATTAAAAGCATGTCTCCAATTGTGATATTTAACAGGTCTATAATTCTTCCGTATACTTAATATCCACCGGCAAAGCACCTTAAAAGATAATTTTGAAGTCTTTAAGGTGCTTAGTAAATAATAAACAGACGGGTGCTTGTTTGAATGGCACAACGATATAATAAGAAAATTAATTGAAAACTCTGTATTGAAGAGGATTTACTCTGTTATAATGCAGAAAACTTTTAAGTTAGTTAGATTTTACTACAAAACAATGTCAAGTAAGAAATATTCTGCAATTTAGATAGTATTTGGAATGTATTTTTAATAAAATATAGCCGGGAAAACAATATTCAACTCTAGATTTGGCTATATACTTGCTTCATACGGAATATGAAACTGCTGCACCAAATTACATTGCAAAAACATACGCACGGTTGCTCTGCAAGTGTCATCATTTGATAAGTCGAAATCTGGAAGATATGGCAAGCATTAGGAGTGAGTACCTACGCAACAATGTTAACTTACCAATAAATTTAAAGTTGTAAAGATTGTAAGCCTCTGCGGATGGAATGGTTTCTTCAACCAGTTTCATTGTATGCTCTTGACTTGCTGTTGCGTGATAAGATAAACATTCTAGAGCAACTTTTTGCTTCGCCATAAGCTTACAAGCATTTTCGTACATTTGAGTATTATGAATACCTAGGCCGCAGAAAATTGCGAAAGCTTCGAAAATTGAAACATCCGAATCCGTGAACGGTAGTCCTTTTTCCTGCAAATTCAGTGATGCAAAAGAACAGAGAGCAAATATGTTAGTCGATGGGACAAAATGTTTGTGTTCAAATCAAAGTGTAATTGATGACTACCCAGGTAATTCCAGTGGAGTAGTATGCTCCTAACAGGGGAGTTTCGTACCTTATCTACTTGTTCGTTATTAAAAATGCACTCTAAGATATATGTGAAATTTCCATTCTTAAAAGTAGTTAATTCCCGGGGAAATAGCATCAATTTCATAAATATAGCGGGACAGCACTGTAATGAGTGCTAATCACACTTCGTTAATGTTAACATTATTTTTTGTGCTAGAAAACTACGATTTTCGTGTGATTTCGCAATTTCCGTTGTTTATCCAATCCTGAGATGTGTGAAAATTTGACATAAAAGTGCAATCTCCTTTCTCAAAATACAAATCACACCACGTGATTGTTATTTAACCTCACGAAAATGCCCATATAAAAGGTTGCTAAATACTCCTATCAAACAATCACGCGCTCTGTCTATTCTATGGGTAAAAGCAGTGCGGAGACACAGCTGCTTTTGAAAAATAAATCGAAGTTCTTAAGTAGAATGCTCAATATGCTTTCAAAAGAATGTTTTTTTTAGGTCAAAAGTGTTTTGTACACCTGCAGCTCAATATGCTTGCATCTATAAAAAGGGTCCAGTGTTCACTTTGGGACTATGCGGTCGAGCTGCCCTAACACAAAATAAGGAACGCCAAGTTACATAACGAGCACATAGCTCGCCTACATACGATTTGCGCTTATGTGATGTTGACAGAAGATATGAAGAAGTGTCATTGTGGCAAAAATTATTGAAGAAAATGGATGATTATGAATTGATTTTAATTTTTATGTTTTTGATCATGTGTTATAATTTTGTTGATGAAAGTCTTCAACGGCGTAGAAGAAATATTAGATTAAATATTTCAATACCAGAATGGAATTGTGCTTAACAGATGAGAACACCTGTTTTCTGAATAATTCCTCACAGCTGGATAAAGTTTTACTCACCCTTTCAAATGGCAAACAACAATGTATCATTGTCATTTAAAGTAAACAATGTATTTGACATACTGACATAAAAAGTTGGTTCGATTTCAACTTTTCATGTTGCGTATGTTACCCTTATGTCAAATGTACTCAATGCCTTATAAAATATTCGGGTTCAACTTTTTTGACATTTGCTTTATGCCTACTTATGTTCATTGTAGCTCAGTCTTTAGGGTTTTTAAAATAATTTTAAAATAACCCTACTATAATCGCGTCCTGTCTGTCTATCCGTCCGTGTGTCATAGCACTTTTTCTCGTAAACTACTTAAGCTAGAAACACCAAATTTTGTATGCAGTTGTAAAGTGGTGCTCTCTTCAAAGTTCAGCAACAACAAATTTTGTTTAAGGTATTTCAGTTCCGCAGGGGGAATGCCGGTCAACAAGAGCACTCTTGGAGACGAGCATTCTTTGGGGAGCTCCGCCCCTATGTACCCGAGGGAATTCCCGCAGGGGGAATGCCGGTCGACAAGAGCACTCTTGGAGGCTGGCATTCCTTGGGGAGCGCCGCCCCCACGGACCCGAGGATATGGGGGGCGCCGTGAGGTTCCCTCTTAGGATGACAGGTAACGACTCTGATTGGATCTGGACTACGCTTTGGACAACGAACTGGAATTGACGCTTTGGGCTGGCGGATGTGATGGTTTGGACCTAGTTGCTTTGCACAGTAGCGCCGAGGTGAAACTCGTGTGTGAACGGCTCCAATTCAACTATCATACCGTCTCCGTCCCGGTAAACCCTTGGCAGGCCTTGGAGTACGTTCGAAGTTCGCACCATTGGGTTGGTGGTGTAGGTTCGGTTGAGACGGACTCCCGATTAGCGCTGGTCTGGCTCTGAGCACTTGTCCCCATAAGGGCTCGTGCCAAGCCTCACATGGCCTCTCTGCTCTGCAAAGATAACCATGGGACCAAAAAGGTGACTACACACACGAACGGAGATAGCGGCTCCAAGGGGGGACCCAACAAAACTGGAGCAAACAAGATCAAAAGACTAAAAAAATCCAAAAAAAGAAACAAAAAATAATAACATTGATGACACAACCAGCGGTTTCAGCCACAATGTTAACAGTACATCGAAAGCGGTACTAACCACGACAAAAGCGAAGAATAACACAATGACAGTTAAGGCAGACGAAAAACGGAGAAAAGCAGACAGTCTGGTTCAGACTGAGATTCCTGCGGCGTTCGGGCGCAGCAAAAAAATGATGTGAACGCCATAGCGTCCTATGAAGGAAAAGTGGGAAACTCTGCAGGACGCTTCAGGTGTTTGAGCCTCGGAAGAAGAAAATATAAAGAGCACCAAAAATTCGATGGTCACTGCTGCGATCGTTACCGAAGCGACCGATGCAAGTGTCGCAAATTTCGACATTGCAACGAAGAATCCAGAAGCCAACGAGGAGATTACGGCACAAAAAGCAACGAGTGACCAGACACCGCGTGATTGCACCGCCAACGTCGAAAATGTGGCGGAAGTACTGCATTTGGAAACGGAACGCGATAACCTCTCCCAAGGCTGGTTGCAAGGTACAATTGCGGCCCAGCGATACGAAGAAGAAAGGCTACTCCGAAAAGCGGGAGATGTTCTGAAAACAATACAATCTGCATGCGACTCCCCAAAAATCAGCAAAGCAGCAAAGGCGGGGCCCTTGAACTAGAGGAGCTCCTAGATCATACAGGGCACTATCGGAGGAGCTGATTAAGGGCTGAAGACGAACAGAAGGCTAAAGAGGCTCTTGGGGTGAAATCTAAAGATGACATGCAGATAGCTCCACCATCAAAAGTCAATAAAAGAATCGCGTCTAGCCCAATTGAAGGAGATCAGGATAAAAGAAGGAAGGAAGAGGCACTTGATGGGCGTGGAGCACCAGATCACGGGTTCCAGACAGTGCTTACAAAAAGAGCGAAGAAAGCCACTAAGAAACTCCTTCGAAATGTGCCGGAAAGTAAAGTTCGCACGGGGGCCCAATCAGAAAAAGGACCTGATGCAAAACAGGAGAGGCAGAAGCCCCGACAAATACCCCGGCAGCAGGCACTGCTTATAAAGCCCCAAGATGGCCGATCCTACGCGGCGGTACTGCGGGACATCAGGGGAAACGCAAGGCCCGAAGACACCAATACTACCATTAAAGTAGTACGACCAACGCGGTCGGGCCACATCCTGGTGGAATTCGGAGCAGAAGCCAGCAATGAAGAAGCATTTTGCGACACAGTAAAGAAAGTCCTCAGCATAAGCGCAACAATAGCCCCACTCGATCGAAATACGAGACATTGACTGCGTCACGGATCTGGCCGAGATAGAAGAGGCCATCAAAGGGAGTTCCCTAGCGTGGGAAGGATCAAAGCGAGACTGACACAAGAAAACAACAGGGGACAACGCATGGCCATAGTTGACTTGACCAAAAAGGACGCCGAACAATTCCTGAACAAGGGCGAAGTATGAATAGGGTGGGTTGTCTGTAGGATACGGCGAAGAGCAATGTCTTTTCAATGTTTCAAATGCCTTGGTTATGGTCACACCACACAATTATACAAAGGATCCGATAGGAGTTCCCTATCTTACAAGTGCGATACTTTGCAAGGATGCTGATCCAAAACTTGATTTTGGACATGTCTTGGATCAGGAAAATGCCGGGTGTTCCAAGAAGCCCTAACCAAGGCAAAATCAAAACTCCGAAGACCCGCATCCTGCAGCTAAAACTACACCGCAGTTCAACCGCCCAAAATCTGCTTGAGTAGTTTGCGCCTGACATGAAAGCCAACTTCTTGCTGCTGAGTGAGCAACACCATAATAAAAGTCCTGCATTATGGTATTCTGATGAAACTGGTACTGCCGCCATCTGGGTTCGGAACAGTGACTTTCAAGTGGAGAGTTGTGGACGGGGGGATGGTTTCGTGTGGGCTCGGTGCTCAGGGACCACCTTCTTTAGTGTGTACCTAACGCCTCACGAATCGATATCATTTTTCCAATCCAACCTTAATGCTTTGGAGGGCGCTGTCTCGAGCGCAGAGGGTAAAGTGCTCGTTGGCGGGGACTTCAACGCTAAAGCAATCGAATGAGGCATGCCTCAGACGGATCCGCGGGGAAAACGAATCCAGAAAATGGCGGTCAGGACGGCCCTCGTCGTACCAAACTCCGGGAACACGCCAACTTTCCACTGTGTCGGCTGGGAGGGAACCATACCGGACGTGACATTCACCTCGCAGTCCTTAGTACAGAGGATAAATAACAGGAAAGCATTAGAGACCTACTCGACCAGTGATCATCAGTTCATTCTGCTTGAGATAAGTGATGCTGTCTCCTGACGTCCATGCTCTCGGCTTTCTACAACTTGATGGAACATCGGAAGGATGGACGTCGAGAGGTTCGTCGAGGTGCTCACAGCAGGTTAGCCGCTGCAGGGAGCTTTGGAAGGGACGGAAGAACTGGCAGCTCAAGACGTGATGAACTCTACTCTGAGCATCATCACGACTGCTTGCTGCGCTTCTATGCCCCGTTGAAAACCCCAGCACGGCAAACCCCCAGTGTACTGGTGGTCAACTAAAATCGCTGAAAAGCGAGGGGAGTGTCACAAGCTTCGACTTGAGGCTCAACGGGCGCGGAACGGTGACGGGGCATGCAACTGGGTAGCAGCATATAAGTCGGCCAGGAAATGCCTTCGCAAACTGATCAACAGTAGCAAGGCTCGCTGCTGGCCAGGCTTAGTGGCCAATTTGAACAAGGATCTGTGGGGCCTTGGTTACAAGCTGGTCATGCGGAAGCTTGGTGCCCTACGGAAGCCTTGTATATATAACGCAGAAAAAATGGACACGATAGTGCGGGGACTCTTCCTAGCCCATCCCGTCCGTGTTGACGCTGTCCATGGTGAAACAGCAGTAGAGTGCCCACTCTTCACACAGTTGAAACTGGAGGAGGCAATCCTCTCCCTGAAAGCGAGGAAGGCTCCAGGTCCAAGTGCTGTTCCGGCTGTGGTGTTGCGGGTCGTCTATCACCATTGTCCTGACTTGCTGCTCAGCACATTCAACGCTTGTCTATGGGACGGGGTTTTCCCGGTACGATGGAAGGTGGCGAGGCTCGTGCTGATCAGCAAGGGGAAGGGAAATCCCGAGTCGCCGTCTGCATACCACCCGTTATACATGCTAGACACGGCTGGGAAAGTGCTAGAGAAACTCATCAAGGGAAGAAATGCCTTCAGCCAGGAAATGCCTTCGCAAACTGATCAACAGTAGCAAGGCTCGCTGCTGGCAAGGCTTAGTGGCCAATGTGAACAAGGATCCGTGGGGCCTTGGCTACAAGCTGGTCATGCGGAAGCTTGGTGCCCTACGGAAGCCTTGTATATATAACGCAGAAAAGATGGACACGATAGTGCAGGAACTCTTCCCCGCCCATCCCGTCCGTGTTGACGCTGTCCATGGTGAAACAGCAGTCGAGTGCCCACTCTTCACACAGCTGGAACTGGAGGAGGCAATTCTCTCCCTGAAAGCGAGGAAGGCTCCAGGTCCAAGTGCTGTTCCGGCTGAGGTGTTGCGGCTCGTCTATCACCATTGTCCTGACTTGCTGCTCAGCACATTCAACGCTTGCCTATGGGACGGGGTTTTCCCGGTACGATGGAAGGTGGCGAGGCTCGTGCTGATCAGCAAGGGGAAGGGAAATCCCGAGTCGCCGTCTGCATACCACCCGTTATACATGCTAGACACGGCTGGGAAAGTGCTAGAGAAACTCATCAAGGGAAGACTCACTGACGCGATTTGTGCTGCTGTGGACTTATCTCCTAGGCAGTATGGCTTTAGAGCAGGACGTTGTACCATTGATGCGATTGCAGAGGTGGTGAACGCGGTCCAAAGAGCAGAGGCATATAGTCGCACCAAGCGACGGATCGTCCTATCTGTGAGACTCGGAGTCAAGAATGCCTTCAACTCCGCTAGATGGGTGGATATTCTGGACACGCTGGAAAACTCTTTTCAAGTCCCAGAATATCTAATGCGGCTTTTGAGAAACTACCTAAAGAACCGAATCCTGCTCTGCAACGAAGCATGGAAATTACCTCGGGTGTTGCCCAGGGATCTATCCTTGGTCCGGACCGGTGGAAAGTGCCTTACGACGGGCTACTGAGATTTGAGATGCCAGATGAGTCGCGCTTGGTCGGCTATGCGGATGATGTTGTGGCTCTGGTCGCTGGACGCACCGTTGAACAAGCGCAACTTAGGCTAGGTATGCTAATGCGCCGAGTGAGGGACTGGATGACTGCTCACGGACTCAGTTTAGCACTGGAGAAAACCGAAGTGGTCATCTTGACAAAAAAGAGAATCCCTAGAGTAAGGATGATCAGTGCTGGCGCCTTACGAATCGAATCAAAGCCAGCGGTGAAGTACTGGGGCTACTGATCGACTCGAAGATGAGTTCCTCTGAGCAAACCAGACCAACGGCTGAGAAGGCTTCTTCGGGAATATCGGCTCTGAGTCGACTTATGGCCAAAAGAGGGAGGGACCCAGCCCATCAAGAAGACGCCTCTTGATGAGTGCTGTAGGGTCAGTGCTACTGTATGGATCAGAGGTATGGGGTGACTCTCTCAGCAAGAAGGTATACCGTAAACGTTTCACACAGGCACAGAGAAGAGGGGCACTGAGACTTGCATCTTCGTATTCAATAGTCTCTGACTCAGCGGTGAGAGTTATCGCAGGCGTGATACCTGTCGCCCTCCTTGCTAGAGAGTGCCATTCTATTTACCTGCGCCGAAATGAGGATGCGAGGAGGTGGTTGTCCGCAAGGAAAGACAGCGCTCGCTTAACGATTGGCAGCAGTCTTGGGTGAATTGCACGAACAGAAGGTGGACTGCGTGCCTCATCCCGATGTGAGACCGTGGCTGAATCGAAGGCATAGTGAGACTGACTTCTATCTGACCCAGCTTTTGAGCGGGCACGGGTGTTTTCAGTCTTACCTGCACAAGATTGGTAAGTCACGGTCCCCCGATTGTTGTTTTTGCCAAGGAGAGGAGGACAATGCCTGTCACACATTTTTTGCGAGTACCAAATGGGTCAAGCTGCGAAGGGAACTCTACAGGGAGACGGGAGAGCTCACCCCGGATAATATAGTTGCAGTGATGCTCGAATCGGTTGACAAATGGAACCAGGTGGCACATTATGCTCGGGCAGTCCTAAAATATAAAAGGGACTCACAGCGGCCGGGTGCTGGGGCTGGGGTATCGCTCTTCTGGCATTTCCTCTTTCCCTCTCCCCTACCGCTAGGAAAGGGACTCCCCAGCTTGAAGGTGCCTCACGGCATAATGAAACGAGACCTGGCCCGTAGAAATGTGTCAAACGGTTCCAGGCTGGGTTCTCAGTTTGACAGGGGAGGTGTTTAGTGGTTCGTCCAGTCGTGCATGGGAGTCCCACACTCTGTGCATAAATAGCATTCACCTCACTACCGCAAAAAAAAGGTATTTCAGGGAGTCTACCCATATAGGGGAGAGGCCTCCAGAAAAAAAGGTCATCAAAGGTAGCCGATATGGGTATTGAATGAAAGGCCTTGATAAGGGCTTTTCAAAACAGGTTTTAGTTTGATATTTTTTGCTTCAAGAGGCACACAGGGAGGGGAAGTACACAAAAAATTTATGACCTCTCCTCGCGATTGGACACCTGTGATCCGGAAAATCTGAAAAAAAATTATGGAGGTAAATGTTTATGAGTACAACAACAATAAATATGTTAGAAGTCAAAAATTTGACCCAATCAAATCGTATGGGTGCCCTTAAACTAAACAAAATTCGATATTTAAATAGTCCTATGAAAGATCCTTAAACTTTGTAAGTTTGATGAATATCGAATGATATACACAGAAGTTATAGCCATTTGAAATTTCTCCGCTTACAACAACAATAACACATGATTTTGGTACTTCATGGACTTTCCATCGAATCAGTTACTGCAGTTTTGATTTGATCTTCTTGAAATTTTCAAATAAGGTCAATAATGTTAATATTTGTAGGAATTCATGATTTGAGTTTTTTTGGTGGTTTGCAATAAAATGGCGACTGTTGAAAACAGAGACACAATAGATTTTCTTCTAAATGTGCACATCTCTTTGATATATTTCTTGACTTTATTCGTTGCTAGTGACTGCATATCTGAGAAGTTGAGTACAAAAGCCTTCTGACATGAGCGTACTTCTGTCTACCTAGTTTGTTTATGAATTACTCATTTACAAAAGCTTTCTAACGAACAGCCTGAAAATGTTCAGGCACCCTGTGAACAGCATAATTATCACACATACTGCTGTATGGATATTCTTTGCTAACTTGGGCTTACATACACTATATAAGTGCGAAATTTCCCGAAAATGTGTGCGAAATCACGTCAAGTGGGATGTTTTAAATCAGTCTTAACAATTTTGAAATCATGCAGATCATTTCACAAATAGTGTGAAACCTTCGTGTGGAGCAGTGGGTTAGGGTACACTCCACTTGCGCAGTTGCTTCCAAGCTCAAACCTCAATGGTGGCATCGAGTTTGAGCTTCTGATGCTTTTATCAGCCCACCCAGCTGTGATGGGGATGAATTGAAAAATTAAGCAATCACATGGTTAAGCGTAATATTGACCGTATCACCTCGGATTCCATTACGGTCATGGAATGAAATACCTTAACAATAATTGTTGTGCAATGGACAGTTATTATTTTCTTTTTAATATATATTAATTATTAAAACCCTGATCATTTTCAGGCTGTTCATTGCAAAGCCTTCCTAAAAGACAATTTCATTAAAAAACATTCTTTTGTAAGCGTATTGAGTATTCTACATACCAAATTCAATTTATATCTCAAAAGCAGCTGTGGATCTGCACTGCTTTTACCAATAGAATAGTTGATATACTACGTGGTTTTTTGATATTAAATGATCATTGATATGGACTCCATAACACAAAACAAGTACAAACGATAGCCACCAGGAACATTTTTACATGTAACTGACGTTTTGGTGCGGGGGCAAAACAATAATGCGGCATGATTTATATTTCCAGAAAGGAAAACGTGCTTCAATGCGAAATTAACACACATTTCAGAATTTATTTATTTATATATTGCCAAACAAAAAATTTAAAAAACTATTTTACAATTTATTGAAATTTTATGAAAGTACAATATTTTTTCTTAATCTATGAATGAAATGATGGGATTAAGAGGATAGGGCATTAGGTTTACTAGAATGGTCAATCTAGTAGGGAACTAATCTTGTTTTGTAAGAATAGTGAGTCCTTTTGGGAAGTTATCACGTGGTATAGTTTAAGATCATCGGCATAAAATAGGTGAGGAATATCAGACAGAACTGCAGAAAGATCCGAAATGAAGATGTTAAATAGAAGAGGACCCAGGTGGCTGCCCTGAGGTACGCCTGAGCAAACATCAATTTTCTTGGACACAAATCCTTGAAATTTAACAAACTGAGTCCAATTCTGGAGATATGAGTCAATCCAGTCCAGCAAAGAACCACTAATCCCAAACTTTTTCAGCTTATGAGCCATAATTTTGTGGTTGACACGATCGAAAGCTTTGCTGAAATCAGTGTAAATCGAGTCGATTTGGTACCCCTTTTCCATCTCGCAGAGAATGCTAGAGACCATTACTGTAAGATTTGTTGTCGTAGAGCGATTCTTACGGAAACCATGCTGTTCGTCATTGAGTTGAGGCTCTACTATAGGAGACATCTTCGTACAAACTATTTTCTCAAATAGTTTAGGAATAGTCGATAGAATTGCAGTACCTCTGTAATTTTCAACAGATCGTTTGTCCTTGTTTTTATGAATAGGGGTCAAATGAGTTGACTTCCAGAGAGACGGGAAAATTCCAGAAGAAAGGGATTTATTAAAAATAATGTGAAGTGATAAAATTAATTGCCCTCTGCACTGGCACAAAAGGCGCATAGGGATTAAATCAGGGCCGGGTCCTTTATTGAAATCAAGCTGCTCAATCGCTTTAGATATTTCTTCTGTGGAAATATAGATGTTCTCAATTAGAGGTGCGGAATATATGTCAGAGGAAGGTGTATACGGTAAACAGCTGATCGCACAATATACGGATTGAAAGTGTTTAGCGAAAAACTCACATATATCTTCAGGGTTACATGAGGTCGATTCCTGGTAGGACATGGACTTGGGAAAAACTTGAGACTTGCGTTTGATATTTATGAATTCAAAGAACTTTTTTGGATTTTTGATGATGTTCTCACCAATTGAGTTAACGTATGACTTATATGCTTCCCTAGATCTTAATTGGAATTCTTTTGCCAGCTCATCATATTTACTTTTCACTTCTAGACTCGCATTGGTTTTCGTTTGAATAATTTTGTTAAGCTTTTTACTTTGGTTTCGCAAATATCGGAGGTCCTTATCAAGCCAAGGCTCTGAAAGTTTATTGATTTTTCTTTTTAATCTTAGGTACGTATCTTTCAACGGCGTCCATAGAACACTTGTAGAAATGATCTACTGCATCGTTTACATCTAACGTTGTAAGCGTACCAGTCCAGTCAATTGCGCTGAGATGATTATTAATGCTTTCGAAGCCAGCATTATAGAAATCATATATAATTGAATCATTGTAAGATAAACGGTTTGTTTCTTCAGCAGTGGACAATTCAATAGACAAAGCGGAATGGTGGAGGCTATTTGCAAACAAAGGGTCCGCTTCACAAGTTGGATTGACCACTACTTCGTCGTACGCATTTGTAAAAATAAGGTATAGCCAGTTGCCATAATGGTTGGGGGACATGTTAACTTGCTGCAAATCATTGCCATAGAAAGTACTCATCAGGTTGAAGTCCATATGATCCTGGAGATTAACTGGAAGAAGACCTTTATCACATTCATCAGTCATGAATACCAAATCAGGTCGGTTAAAGTCACCGGAGATAATAATCTCATCTTCTACGTTGATGAAAGCAGCGAGTGAAGAAATTATATCACATACATCGTTGTACAATACTTCATTGGATCTAGGAGGGATATAAAAAACTCCAATGTACATGTTTGATTTCGGCATTTTGATGCAGACAATTTTATGCTGGAAGAATTTGTTAGGGACTGTAGTGAAGAGCTCACTAGAAAAAGAGTTATGAACTGCAATCAAAACCCCTCCTCCTCTAGTTTGCCCAGTACTGCGGAAATCCCTATCTTCCCTATAAATAGTCCAGCTGCCATGAAGAATCTCTTCGTTTAAAAAAGAGTCATTCAACCAAGTTTCGGTCAAGGAAAGAACATTGAAAGGGCATGATTTGGCGTCTAAAAAAAGTCTATTGAGCTTTCCTCTCATACCTCCGCAGTTATGGTAAAAAAGTCTAAGGCGTTTAGAAGTGAGCGTATTATTGGGGACGAAACGATGTTGCTCTTATGATCTCTGAAGCGATGAAATGTAATTTGAGCTAACATGTGAAGCATACGTGTCCAAGTCTTTTTTTGCTTGGTCAGATGTCACGCCTAGTTCTGTGTGAAATCTTAAACATAGTGCACGGAGAGCCTCGATTTCTATAGGAAGACCTTCCCGCTGGATCATAACTTTCAGGTTGGTCTTCGTCTTGCCATCAACACACGTAGTATTGGGAGCTTTGTACATATATGCTAGGTACGATCTGACATATTCATAGATTTTATGATCTCTTAGTCTAGATAAGAGATATCTGCATTCAAGATCAGCGCTCGAATTTATAGATGCTTTAACAACTGGAGGTGTGAGGGGGTCTATAAAGGAAAAGCTGGTAATTGATAGATTATCCGTTGGTGCTGGCATCTGAATCAAAGGTGGGGATGAAGGTATTTGAAAACCTCCATGTACAAAATTCGGGTATTTATTAGAAGGCGTATACACCTGCGAAGATTTTTTCGTATTTTCCGTCATACTGGTGCTGGAAAAGGAAGCCTCGATCCCTTGCGACGTCCTGTAGTACGTTGTTGAATGTGGATCGATTGCATTATCAGTCTTATGTGTAGAAGAAGTGGAAATTTTTTCTACAGTATTGATGATTTGGCTATGTGCAGTTAATGAAGAATTATCTGGAGTTATATTACCTGGGACAACTCTGGAATTAGGATTTTGCCTGGAAAGTGGAGTTACAACAGAATTATAAATTTGGTTACCTGTTAGAGTAGAACTAATGCTAACTGAAGATTTTTTTAAACCTTTTGCTGATTTTGTCATCGTCATTGTAGTACTATTGTCCATCTCCAGCCTTGGCGATTTAGTTGCTGATTTCCACTTTTTAAAAATCATACTATCCTAGGTGCGGGTTTTATTGTTAGATTTTAAGCATATTTTTGTGGGATGAAAACTTTAAATGTGCATCTACGTTTGCCAAAATGTGCCATTTCTTCTAATCTGCAGCCTTGGATTAAAAAATCTGACTCGAATTTCCGGCGGACTCCATCTACGCCCATATTGTGAGGAACTTTCTTTAAGTAGAAGACGGCGTATGAATTAGTCCCGGTTGATGACACGTCAAGAGCATTCCTTGAGTTTGTAGCCTCCAGCTTGGATATTCTATTATTCCAGTCTTCTTCAGACCAATTCACACCAAGCTTGAATATACTTTTGTTGATAACTGGAAATTGAGCTGAGGCGTTTAGATTCTCCTTAACCGGGGAAACACAGTTACCAGGTTCCATTTGCTTAAAACAGTCCACATATTTGACTACTGTGTGTACTGTATTTTGCTCCTCAAGTTTGCTTTATAAACGAGCAATTTGTCTTTCCATACTTTCTTGTTTCGCATTCATATGTGAGTTATGTACGATGTGTCCAGCTTCTTGTTTAGATAGTTTGGTGGCCATTTTTGAAAGCATTTCACTGATGTTACTGCTACTGAAAGTATCGCTTACTGTTGGTTGACTAGAAGATAATAACTCCTTCATTGATATCAGTTGGGTGTTGACCATATCTAGAGCTTTGCATATTTTTTGATTGCTACTGGACAGAGCTGTAGAAAGTTCATCAAAGCAACTGGCCATTTCATTGAAACTTTCATCATTTGCACTAAATTTTGAATGTTGCCGTGCAACAAGTTGCTCTTTGTCGCCCATCATCACTTCAATTTACGCTATAATGCGATCGTACATCTCACTAAGCTTTTGTTCATAGCCTTGACAATCAGAGCAAATAAAATGGGCTTCCATGTAGAGATTATACCAATCTCTTGGCGCATCCATACAGGCCCCATGTAATTTACGTGAGCAGAATCCTTTACAGGTAACGTATTTAAATGTGTTGTCGAAAGCAACACAGTTTGGGAGGCTGCACTTAAAGCTCTTTTTTTTCGTCAATTATTTTGTTATTGTTAATGATGTAAAATTAACTTTAATATCAAAGTAGAACTCAGACTGTCACACAAAGAAAAGACTGTCACACAAAGAATAGATTACATGTGCACTTTCACTCAAGTTTGCGCGTAATTGGGTTAATGGGCTAGGTCAGTTAATAAACAAAATCGAAGCAGCACAGTTGATGAAAGTTGCTGTATTTACACTTTAGTTCACTTTACACACTTTAGTTCGATAAACAATTCTATTATTTTTCTTTTTACAATCACTGGATAATTATTACTGTTTATGAAGTTGATTAATGAAAGTTGCTATATTAACACTTTAGTGTTTTTATTTTTACACTCACTGGGAAATAAGTACTGCTTACGAAGTTGATTGATAATAAGGTCACAACAAACAATTAAATTTAACTTAATTAAAATAACAGCGAATTCAACCGGAGCTACAAGTTTACACGTCCACTCGCTTGAACCAGTGCTTAAATAATTCAAGATGACCATTTTTGTTTTCTCCAGGGTTAGAATGAACCTACTCATAATCATGATCATGTATAGCGCAACAATCCAATTCGGGCTTTGGCTTCCAGGATTAGTCTCCTCCAATCGTCACGGTTCTCCAACCTCGTCAGCCAATTGATCAATCCTAACAAGGATCAACTGCCAGCTTTTATCGAGTGTTCGTATCAAGTCCTTGGTTGTCCTGCTGGAGGTCTAGCTTGTGCTCTACCCTTCAATGCCCTTTTGGGAAGCCAGTTTTCTTCCATTCTTTCCACATGGTCAATCCATTGCAATTGGCACAACTTTACGCAAGAATAAACAGGTGGCTCGTCAAATAATTAATACAACTCATAACTGAACCATAATCTCCATCTTGCTCCTTGTTTCACTGAGCCGTAGATTTTATGGAGCATTCTGTGTACAAATATGTTCATTCCTTTTTAGATTTGCTCATAAGTATCCATGATACACTTCCATAGAATAGCACAAGTTTACCTAGTGATTTCTAAATACCGGACTTATTTTGCCTGTGAATAATGGTGAACCTTAGAAGGGGAAGTACGAAGTAATAGGCTTTACTCGTATTTGCAGCGTTTCTGTTGTGTCCAATCTCATCGTTTTTGTCACATATTCGTTTATGTGGGCATTACTGAGCTATCATTTAGCTTGTGTGTCTGGCACCTTGGTGTAACTGATGTTCCTTGTTTACGGCTCCTGGAGATAAAGTATCGGCGCTTGACTCTTATAAGATCTGAACTAAGCATAGTGCATGTCGAGAATGCTAGTTGTGGCTCGTTTTTGAATAAAATCAGTGTTGATCTAGTTGAATGTGCGATTATCTAGAGATGCCCACATTCTCTTATGGATGTCTCGATGCAGAAACCGTGCGGAACTTACTGTGAAGCTTGTGCAGGTAGCAAAGTCTATCAGGCGTTGTTCATTGTCACTGCTCTCTATATGAAGGCTATGCCTTCTGGTTGTTCTTCTGTGTACCGTTTCTCGGCCGGTTTTTTTATTGAAATCACTAGAAAAATTTTCGTAATATTCGACGGGAATGTATCATAATGCATTCCATGGTGCTGTAAAACTCGTCCTTGACTGCCTATTCCTTATCATTTCTAGGCGCGTGACAGTTGACCAGTCAAATATCAAAGATTTTGGTCTTGATGGGAATCGCATGGATCTTTTCCTTATTGGACTTGAGGTTGATGATAATTTGATTGAATATATAGTCAACAATAAAAGCTCTGAACTTATGGTGCTCTTACAATGTTCTGTTTTTAAACATAGTGTGCGGTCACATGTCAAATAAATGTTCACCGTTCCATATGGTTTCTTGCACAGCGAGGATGTAATGTAATTATTTATTTCATACAAAAGTTGTCGCAGTGTTCCTGGTTTGTTCAATGATCTAACATTCCAAGTTCTAAGAAAATAGTCCTTTATACTTTGTGCGATAGTCGTGGCCGTTTATCCAATCCGATACGAGGCTGTTGTCCTGTTTATATGACAAGTAAATACTTAGTCTCTTTTTGGTTCACCAATAGTAATTTATTCCCCACATACCCACGGCTAGACAGTAAAGGAACCCTGTATTCGCCGCCTGACTATCTGTCTAATGGGAAACCGAAAGCCCCACTCGCAGAATGGGATAAATCACTGGAACTGCAAAACGACACAAAAATTGCAGTTTTCTAGCACAAAAAGGAATTTCCACAATTTTGAAGTGTGATTAGAACTTATTGTAGTACATGAAAATAAAATTCTATGTATTGGCACCAAGTGTTTCATTTACATTGACTACTATTTTGCTCCCATTTTCTTCATTCCTGCTAGAGTTGAGTTAAAGGACTGATTGTACATGTGTATCCATTTTAAATATGTAACTAAATTCCCAGTAAAAGTGTTGCCGCAATATTGAAATGAACGAGAGTTGTAGTAAATACAATTTATTGTTGCCAACGTAATTATGTTGAATTTAAATGGTCCTAACTTGCTTATATACTATTTCATTTTCTGAAGATTTGTAAAAAAATTTATAATACTCTTCTTAGATCAGCACCTGTCTGTCAATTTGTACGTGCAATCACCACAATAAATTGTTTCTCGATAACTACAAAAGCTACAAGTATGAATATTTGTGAAGAAATTTTTTTGTGGTTGGCAGGCAAATGTCATTTACGCACTGAGTGAGGGACTCCCATGCTCGCAAGTAACTTGACTATCCACTAAATGCCTCCCTTGTCAACTTGAGAACCAATCCTGGAACCGTTTGACTTATTACCTCGAGCCAGGTCTCGTTTTGTTATGCCATGACACGCCTTCAAGCTGGGGGTCCCTTTTCTAGTGGGAAGGGAGAGGGGGAGAGAAGTTGCTAGACAAGCAATCCCCCAGCCCTAACATCCCAGGCCGCTGTGAGATCCTTTTATCCTTTAGGACTGCCTGAACAAAATATACGATCTGGTTCGATTCGTCAACCGATTCAAGTACTACGGTGACTGTACTATCCAGGGTGAGCTCTCCGGTGTACCTGTAATGCAATTTGCCCAAGATTCCTGGCAACTGTTGAGCGGGCACTGCCTCTTTTCAAGCGCAACCGTCTCCTTCACGTCCTCATTTTGACGCAGGTAAAAAGTATAGCATTGTCTGGCAAGGAAGGCAATAGGTACTACACGTGTAATAACTCTAACCGCCGTATCAAAGATTGTTGGATATGAAGATGCTATCCTCACTGCTCCTGCACTCTGTATCTCTGTCAAGCCTTTTCGGTATACCTCCCTACTGAGAGCATCACCCCATATTTCTGCTCGGTACAGTACAACAGATCCTACAGCACTTACCACGAGGCATCTTCTTGACAAGTTGGGTCCACCTACGTTGGCCAGAACTTCCGATGTAGCCTTCAGAGCTACTGCCCTGATTCGCTCAGAGAAGCTCGTCTTTGGGTCCATCAGTAGCCCCAGGTACTTCACCGCAGGCTTCGATTCGATTTGTATGTCTCCAATACTGATCATCCTTACTCTAGGGATTCTCTTTTTTGTCAAGATGACCATTTCGGTTTTCTCCAGTGCTAAACTGAGGCTATTGTTGCGCTTTTGCTGAAGATTTATTGCGTCGCAAAATGCTTCTTTATTGCCGGCCTCTGCTCCGAATTCTACCAGCATGTGGCCCGACCGCGTTGGTCGTACTACTTTAATGGTAGTATTGGTGTATTCGAGCCTTACGTTTCCCCTGATGTCCCGCAGTACCTCCGCGTAGGATCGGCTATCTTGGGGCTTTATGAGCAGTGCCTGCTGCCGGAGCATTTGTCGGGGCTTCTGCCTCTGCTGTTTTGCATCGGGTCCTTTTTCTGATTGGGCGTCCGTGCAAACTTTACTTTCCGGCACATTTCGAAGGAGTTTCTTAGTGGCTTTTTTCGCTCCTTTTGTAAGCACTGTCTGGAACCCGTGATCTGGTCCTCCATGCCCATCAAGTGCCTCTCCCTTCCTGCTTTTTTCCCGATCTCCTTCGAATGGGCTAGACGCCATTCTTTTATTGACTTTTAATGATGGAGCTATCTGCAAGCACCAAGCGCCTCTTTAGCTTTCTGTTCGTCTTGGGCCCTTAACCAGCTCCTCCGATAGTGTCCTATGCAATCAAGGAGCTCCTTTAGTTGAAAAGCCCCGCCTTTACTGCTTTGCTGATTTTTGGGGAGTCGCATGCAGATTGTATTGTTTTCAGAACATCTCCCGCGTTTTGTAGTAGCCTTTCTTCTTCGTATCGCTGGGCGGCAATCGTACCTTGCAACCATCCTTGGGAGAGGTTATCGCGTTCCGTTTCCAATTGCAGTACTTCCGCCACATTTTCGACGTTGGCGGTGTGATCGCACAACATTGCTGTATTTATCTGGTGACTCGTTGCTTTTCGTGCCGTAATCTCCTCGTTGGCTTCGGGAAGTTTCTTTGATATGTCGGGAATTGCAACACTTGCATCGGTCGCTTCAGTAATGATCGCAGCAGTGACAATCGAATTTTTGGTGCACTTTATATTATCTTCCACTGCTCGAACACCTGAAGCGTCCTGCAGAGTTTTCCGCTTATCCTTAATAGGACGCTCTCAGTCTGAACCAGACTGTCAGCTATTCTCCGTTTTTCGTCTGCTTTCACTGTCATTGTGTTATTCTTCGCTTTTGTCGTGGTTAGTACCGCTATCGATATACTGTTAACATCGTGGCTGCAACCGCTGATTGCGTCATCGTTGTTATTATTTTTCGTTTCTTTTTTTGGATTTTTTTGGTCTTTTGATTTTGTTGGGCCGCCCTCGGAGCCGCTATCTCCGTTCGTGTGGGTGGTCACCTTTTTGGTCCCATGGTTATCTTTGCAGAGCAGGGAAGCCATGCAAGGGTTGGCACAATCCCTTTTGGGGACAAGTGCTCAGAGCCAGACCAGCGCTAATCGGGAGTCCGTCTCAACCGAACCTACACCACCAACCCAATGGTGCGAACTTCGAACGTACTCCGAGGCCTGCCAAGGTTTTACCGGGACTGAGATGGTATGATAGTTGAATTGGAGCTGTTCAGATACGAGTTTCACCTCGGCGCTACTGTGCAAAGCAACTTGGTCCAAGCCATCACATCCGCCAGACCAAAGCATCAATTCCAGTTCGTTGTCCAAAGCGTAGTCCAGATCCAATCAGAGTCGTTACCTGTCATCCCAAGAGGGAACCTCACGTTGCCCCCCTTATTCTCGGGTCCGTGGGGGTGGCGCTCCCCAAAGAATGCCAGCCTCCAAGAGTGCTCTTGTCGTCCGGGTACGTGGGGGTGGAACTCCCCAAAGAATGCTAGCCTCCAGGGGAAATGCCGGTCGACGAGAGCGGTACTAACCATGACAAAACGACGAATAAAACAATAACAGTGAAGACGGACAAGAAACGGAGATTAGCAGACAGTCTGGTTCAGACTGAGATTCCTGTGGCGTTCGGGCGCAGCAAAAAAAATGATGCGAACGGCCGAGCGTCCTTTTAGGGCAAAGTCGGAAACTCTTCAGGATTCTTCAGGTGTTCGAGCGGTGGAAGATAATATAAAGAGCATCGAAAATTTGGTGGTCACTGCTGCGATTGTTACCGAAGTAACTGATGCAAGGGTTGCAAATCCCGACATAGTAAAGAAACATCCTGAAGTCAACGAGGAGAATACGGCACGGAGCAACGAGTGACCAGATAAATAAAGCGATGTTGTGCGATTGCACCGCCAACGTAGAAAATGTGGCGAAAGAACTGCGTTTGGAAACGGAACGCAATAGCCTCTCCAAAGGATGGCTGCAAAGTAAGATTGCCGCCCAGCGATACGAAGAAGAAAGGATTGACTTGACCGAAAATACGCCGAACAATTCCTGAACCAGGGCAAAGTACGAATAGGGTGGGTTGTCTGTAGGATACGGCGAAGAGCAACGTCTCTCCAATTTTTCAAATGCCTTGGTTATGGTCACACCACACAAGTATGCAAAGGACCCGATAGGAGTTCCCTATGTTACAAATGCGGTGAAAGGGACATAAAAGAAGAGAGTGCACGAAGGAGGCACACTGTATTCTTTGCAAGGATGCTGTTCTAAAACTTGATTTTGTACACGTCTTGGGATCAGGAAAATGCCGGGTGTTTCAGGCAGCCCTAGCCAAGGCAAAATCAGAACTCCGATGAACCGCATCCTACAAATAAGCCTACACTGCAGTTCAACCGACCAAAATCTGCTTGAGCAGTTTGCGAGGGACATGAAAGCCGACTTCTTGCTACTGAGTGAGCAACGCCATAATAAAAGTTCTGCATTATGGTATTCTGATAAAACTGGTACTGCTGCCATCTGGGTTCAGAACAGTGACTTTCAAGTGGAGCGTTGTGGATGGGGGGATGGTTTCGTGTGGCTTCGGTGTTCAGGGACTACCTTCTTTAGTGTGTACCTAACGCCTAACGAATCGATATCATTTTTCCAAGCCAAGCTTTGAGCTTTTGAGGGCGCTGTCTCGAATGCAGAGGGCAAAGTGCTCGTTGGCGGGGACTTCAACGCTAAACCAATCGTATAGGGCATGCCTCAGATGGATCCGCGAGGAAAACGAATCCTGGAAATGGCAGCCAGGATGCCCCTCGTCGTACCAAATTCCAGAAATACGCTGATTTTCCGCCGTATTGGCTGGGAGGGAGCCATGCTGGACGTGACATTCACCTCGCAGTCCTTAGTATGGAGAATACACAACTGGAAAGTATTAGAGGGCTACTCAGCCAGTGATCATCAGTGCATTCTGCTTGAGATAAGTGATGCTGTCTCCCGACGTCCGTGCTCTCCGCTTTCTACAACTGGATGGAACATCGGAAGGATGGACTTCGAGAGGTTCGTCGAGGTGCTCACAGCAGGCGAACCGCTGCAGGGAGCTTCGGAGGGGACGGAAAAGCTGGCAGCTCAAGACGTGGTGAACTCTACCATGAGCATCATCACGACTGCTTGCAAAGCTTCTATGCCCCGTTCAAAACCCCGGCACGGCAAGCCCCCAGTGCACTGGTGGTC
The DNA here is from genome assembly GCA_963969285.1 of Odontomyia ornata. Taxonomy (NCBI): domain Eukaryota; kingdom Metazoa; phylum Arthropoda; class Insecta; order Diptera; family Stratiomyidae; genus Odontomyia; species Odontomyia ornata. Next base: position 207,325,188 of record OZ017739.1, read on the forward strand.
AACTGAAATCGCTGAAAAGTGAAGGGAGTGTCATAAACTTCGACTTGAGGCTCAACGGGCGCAGAACGGTGACGAGGCATGCAACTAAGTGGCAGCATATAAGTCGGCCAGGAAAAGCCTTCGCAAACTGATCAACAGCAGCAAGGCTCGCTGCTGGCAAGACCTAGTGGCCAATGTGAACAAGGATCGTGGGGCCGTGGCTACAAGCTAGTTATGCGGAAGCATGGTGCCCTACGGAAACCTTGTATACACGACGCGGAAAAGATGGACGTGATAGTGCGGGAACTCTTCCCCGCCCATCCCGTCCGTGTTGACGCTGTCCATGGTGAAACAGCAGTCGAGTGCCCACTCTTCACACAGCTAGAACTGGAGGAGGCAGTTCTCTTCTTGAAATCGAGGAAGGCTCCAGGTCCAGATGGTGTTCCGGCTGAGGTGTTGCGGCTCGTCTATCGCCATTGTCCTGAATTGATGCTCAGTACATTCAACGCCTGACTACGGGATGGGGTTTTCCCGGTACGATGGAAGGTGGCGAGGCTCGTGCTGATCAGCAAGGGGAAGAGAAATCCCGAATCGCCGTCTGCATACCGCCCGTTATGCATGCTAGACATGGCTGGGAAAGTGAGAGAGAAACTCATCAAGGCAAGACTCACTGACGCGATTCGTGCTGCTGTTGACCTATCTCCTAGGCAGTATGGCTTTAGAGCAGGACGTTCTACCATTGATGCGATTGCAGAGGTGTTGAACGCAGTCCAAAAGGCAGACGCATATAGTCGCACCAAGCGACGGATCATCCTGTTGGTGACACTCGACGTCAGGAATGCCCTCAGCTCCGCTAGAGGGGTGGATATTCTGGATACGCTGGAAAACTCTTTTCGAGTCCCAGAATATCTAATGTGGTTTTTAAGGAACTACCTTAAAGGACCGAAGCCTGTTCTACGACACGACACAGGGCCAACGAAGGATGGAAATTACATCGGGTGTTGCCCAGGGATCTATCCTTGGTGCGAACCTGTGGGACGTGTTTTACGACGGGCTACTGAGACTTGAGATGTCAGATTAGTCACGCTTGGTCGGCTATGTGGATGATGTTGTGGCTCTGGCCACTGAACGCACCGTTGAACAAGCGCAACTTAGGCTAGGTATGCTGATACGCAGAGTGAGGGACTGGATGGCTGATCGCGGGCTCAGTTTAGCACTGGGGAAAACTGGGGAAAGTGGTCATCTTGACAAAAATGGGAATCCCTAGAGTAAGGATGATCAGTATTGGAGACATACAAATCGAATCGAAGCCAGCAGTGAAGCACCTGGCGCTACTGATCAACTCGAAGATGAGTTTCTCTGAGCAAATCAGGGCAACGGCTGAGAAGGCTGCTTTGGAAATATTGGCTCAGAGTAGACTTATGGCCAGCGTAGGGGGACCCTGCCCATCAAGAAGACGCCTCTTGATGAGTGCTGTACGGTCAGTGCTACTGTACGGGGCAGAGGTATGGGGCGACGCTCTCAGCAAGGAGGTATACCGAAATCGTTTGGCACATGTACAGAGAAGAGGAGCACTGAGAATTTCATCCTCGTATCCGACAGGCTCTGATCCGGCGGCGAGAGTTATTGCAGGTATGATACCTGTCACCCTCCTTGCTAGAGAGCTATCTGGCCCAGCTTTTGAGCGGGTATGGGTGTTTTCAGTCTTACCTGCACAAGATTGGTAAGTCACGGTCCCCCGATTGTCGGTCTTGCCCAGGAGAGGAGAATAATGCCTCCCACTCATTTTTTCCGTGTACAAAATGGGCCAGGCTGCAAAGAGAACTCAACAGGGAGCCGGGAGAGCTCGCTCCGGATAATAAACTCGCGGTGATGCTCGAATCGGTTGACAAATGGAACTAGGTGGCACATTATGCTCGGGCAGTCCTAAAATATAAAAGGAGCTCACAGCAGCCAGGGGCGCTGAGGCTAGGGGATCACTTTTTCAGCACTTCCTCTTTCCTTCTCCCCTTCCGCTAGGAAAGGGATCCCCCAGCTTGAAAGCGGCTCACGGCGTAGCAAAACAAGGCCTGGCCCGAAGTAATGTGTCAAACGGTTCCAGGCTGGGTTCTCAGGTTGACAAGGGAGGTGTTTAGTAGGTAGTTCAGTCGCCTTCTTGTGAGAATGGGAGTCCCACACTCTGTGCATGAATAGCATTCACCTCTCCACCACAAAAAAACACCAATGTAAGATATGTGGCAAACGCCATCATATGTATTTTGCTTTATAACGAAGAGGTTAAATGAACAATAAGTGCCAACGTTGTATCACTGCCTAGAAGTTAACATTACAACAATTAGGCTTATGCGAATGAAATGAGTATTCATTTGTGCTTACCTTATTTAAATACAATTTTTCTTAGCCCAAATTTAATGAAAGAACAAAATTTTATTTATTGACTGGCACAAATGTATAAATCATGAGCAAGCCTATTTCAATTTGTTCTAAAGTTCAATTTCATTTCTCAATTGCAAGTTGTGTATTTCTTAAAAGTTCAAATATTTATATAACAATGCAATTTTTTAGAAATAATGAATTATTGCATTTTACAGAAAGTTTAATGAACATGGAAATCATGAGTTTATGAATTTAACGCATTTTGCAGAAACTTTAATGAAAATTGAAATGATGAAAGTGTGTATTAATGAATTTTGCAGAAAGTTTGCAGAATTTTGTATTTTGCAGTCTTGGATCAGCATCCTTGCAAAGAATACAAGGTTCCTCCATTGTACACTCTTTTTTTAGGGTTTTGTGAAATCATTTTACAAAATCTTACTAAAATCACGTCCTGCAAGTCCATCTTTCCGTCCGTCGGTGTGTCACACCACTTTTTCTCGCAAACTACATAAGCTAAAAGCATAAGATTCTGTAGGTAGATGCAAAGTAACGTCCTCTTCAAAGTTTCATCACAAAAAGAACTTTATGAAGTTTTCAAGGGGGGGTTATGTGTCCCCCCCATCACCCAAAAAATCTGAAAAAAATCACAGAGGTACGTCTTTAAGAGCACAAGGACAACAAATACCTCAGAAGTCGAAATTCAATCAACTTTGTTAAAAATAGTACATATTATAAATTTCACATTTTTGCCTATAAAATCAAGATTGGACCTTTAAATTTCCTAAAAGCTACAATTTAAATTTTTTCAAAGCATTGTTATGCATTCTGAAAATTTCACAATAATTGAAAAATAAACAGTTAAGTTACAGCCGATTCAATATTTAACAATTACAACAACACTAACACGTGATACTATGGAGAAACACATTTGCAACGGACCTAGACACTACAAATATGTAGGAATTTAGATAAATATTCTAGAAATGGCTCACAATATTGATGTGTTATCATGACTAACTAAGCGACGGGTTCAAACAATTTTAAACAAAATTGCGGCGAATTTAAAAACATAATATAGTAACTATAAGAATTATTCGAGCCCAATTTATGAAATCTGTATATTAGTCAAACTTTGATATGCATAATATATTGTTTGATTTACTAATTGTTTTACAAAACCCTTCTGGTAGGAGCACTCTCCTGCTACTTCAACTTGTTATGTTCCATTTTACCACATTTGTAACATAGGGAATTCCTATCGGGTCCTTTGCATATTGTGCGGTGTGACCATAGTCAAGGCATTTGAAACATTGAAGAGGCGCTGCTCTTCGCCGCTTCAATGTTTGAATTTCTGAATAAGGGCTTCCTTACTTTGCCCTTGTTCAGAAATCGTTCAGCGTTCTTTTTGGTCAAGTCAATGATGGCCATGCGTTGTGCCCCATGGTTTTCTGGTGTCAGCCTTGCTTCAGACCTGTCCGCGCTAGGAAACTTCCTTCTGGCTCTGAGCACTTGTCCCCATAAGGGCTTGTGCCAAACCTCGCATGGCGTTTCTGCTCTGCAAAGATAACCATGGGACCAAAAAGACGATTACACACACGAACGGAGAAAGCGGAAAAAAAACATCCAATAAAGAAAGCAAAAATAATAACAATGATGGCGCAATCAGCTGCTGCATTCATAATGTCAACAGCACATCGGGAGCACTACCTACGATGACAAAAACGACGATGAATACAATGACAACAAAGACGTACTAAAAACATATATTAATAGACAATCTTGTCCAGATTGAGGTTACTGCGGTGTTCGGTCACACTTTGCGAACACCAGGGCGTCCTAAAAAGGAAGAGTTGGAAGCCCTGCAGGACGCAGCAGATATTTGAGTATATAAAGAACATCGAGAATTCTATGGTTACTGCTGCAGTTGCTACCAAAGCAGGGGTCCTAAATTTCAAAATAATATTGAACCATCCTGAAGTCTACAAAGAGATTACGGCAGGAAAAGAAAGAAATGACCAGACAAATAAAGCGTCGTTGTGTGATTTCACCGCCAGCGTCAAAAATGTAGCGGAAATACTGTACTTGAAGGTGGAAGCCGATGAACTCTCGCAAAAAAGGTGGTCACAAAGTATAATTGCCGTTCACACGTAAAGATGAAAGGCAAATCCGGAAACCGGGAGATGTTCTAAAAAGAATAAAATCTGCATGTGACGCGCCAAAATCAGCAAAGGGGTAAAGATTGGGCCGTTTGAACTAGAGGACCTCCTCGGCCACATAAGAAGTAAGAATGGGACTTTAGACTGGTTAAACAAAGGAAATGTGAAAAGTGCGTAAAGAGGAGTTATAGTGGGTATTGGTTCTTGATGCGGAACCGGGAGGGATATGATGTATGTAAGGGGGACGTACCTGAGTTGCTGAACGTGATGATGCTGATTTGAGAGTGAGAGATATATAAGTAACTTGTTTGAGGTGAGTTTCCTGGTTTATAAACCGAAAATCGTATAACTGGATTCGAACGCGGCGAATCTCTCAGTTTAAAAACAAACAAGTTGGGTAAACAGACCTACGCTCATGTCAGAAGGGTTTTGTATTCAATTTACAAAATGCAGTCACCAGATCGAATCAAATCAAGAAACATGTCAAAGACGATTTTATTGGAGGAAATAGGAAATACGAAGATCATACTATTTTTAACAAAGTTGAACGAATTTCGACTTCTGAGGTTCTTGTTTTTTGTTATACTCATAAATATCTCCCTTGATAATTATTTCAGATGTCCATCCGCGAGGGAGGAAACACAATTTGTTCGAATCCTAGAATGGTTACAAAACCCTTTTGCTAGGAGCTCTCTCCCGCCTCCTTGACTTATTTCACTTATGAGCATCAATTGTAGGTACTCATTTTCAGTCATTCATTAAATTGAATCAAGTGTTCAAAGCATGCACCTTAAACGTTGAAATTGGGAAAAATAACTCAAAATTATTCAATCTTCGCATTTAAAACAGCCACTATTTGGTTTTACAATTACTGATACCAATAGCTGAACCGATTCTCAAAGACATACGTCATGTATGTCTTTGAGAATCGGTTCAGCTATTGGTATCAGTAATTGTGAAACCAAATAGTGGCTGTTTTAAATGCGTCATACCTATGATTCCTGAAATTTTCATGCAAATCCTAGCAAAACTGTAGTGTCTAGGTCGGTAAAAAGCGCATTTTGTTCCATAGCCATATGTTGCCATAGTAATACATGCAGCGCATATTGTTCCATAGTAATACAGGAAATTTCAAACCGCTATAACTTCGCTAAATATGATTCAATCTTTATGAAACTTTCAGGATAGATCAATCTTATAAATAGTCATCTGTATACTGAATTTCATAGAATTTAAGGGTACCGTTAAGATTTTATTCAAGAAAACATAAAATCGATAAATCATACTATTACTAACAAAGTTGAGTGAATTGCGACTTCTCATGTATTTGTTGTTGTTGTACTCACCAAGACCTACATTCCTGATTTTTTTCAGATTTTTCGGATCACAAGTGTCCAATCGCGAGGGGGGGGGACACAAATTTTTCGTGTATTTCCCCTCCCTGTGCGCCCCTCGAAGCAAACTTTGCCAAACTAAGACCTGTTTTGAAAAGTTCTCATCAAGACCTTTCATTTGATACCCATATTGGCTACCTCCAATGAAATTTATTTTTTCGGGGGGTCACTCCCCTATATGGGGAGACCCCCCTTAAATACCTTACAAAAATTTTGTTGTAGTTGAACTTTGAAGAGATCACCACTTTACACCTACATACAAAATTTGATGTTTCTAGCTTAAGTAGTTTCCGAGAAAAACTGCTGTGACACACGGACGGACGGACGGACGGACGGACGGACGGACGGACGGACGGACGGACGGACAGACAGACAGACAGACGGACAGACGGACAGACAGGACGCGATTTTAGAAGGGTTTTGTAAAATTATTTTACAAAACCCTAAAAATTGAATGGTTCTCGTATGATTTTCTATCGCACACGTTTTCTTTAGCAACGTGTAGCAAACGGTGTCTTGAATAGGTAAACATTTATTTAAATTCGAGTACATCTTTTCTTTTATAAAACTGCATATTTTTTTTCAAATTGTATATAAATTCTTTTATGTGGGATAAGCAAACAACTCTTATAGTGTATGATTGAATATACTTGTATGTCTGCAATCTTAAGGTATGATTGCTAACATTTTTGCCATGGTATACAATTGTATGAGATGGTAGATCGTTTTAGTTGAGAGTTTAATACTTATTTCGTGTCTTGCATATGATTTTAGCATTTTTAATTGAGTGTATCTGCAATATACTCATGAGATGGTATCTTTGGAATCATATGTAGGATAGAAGTATATTGAATGAGCATTTTTAAGAGAGGTTATCGGTGGAATTGTTTATTTCCGAGAACATTGTGCGTAAAAACAGGGAGTAGGTGGTTGTTAGTTATTTCTTTACAAGCGAAAACTATTTGCGTAATGATATCCATAAAACATAAAAATGTGTTGATAGTGGATTCACAATGTATAAAAATCGTTTGAATTGGCGGTATCCTTCCAAGTTTTGTGTTTACGTACATATTAAAACGACTTCCCAAATTACGAAACATGCGTAAAGCGAAAAATCGAAAGAAGTGAAATGTCTTTGCATGAGTGGGATCAATGAATGGTAAAATTTGTAAATTGAAGATTTCGTTATTTAAACCACAAGATCTTTGGAGAAGATGTGTAGATCATGATGGTGATGGTGGTTATGACCATGCGTGGTAAGATAAGCTCAATGGGCTTTTTCAGACGCAGCGTTAAAAGTGAGCGTTAAACAGGTTATATGGGCAAGAAGAGTGGGAGGCATTGAGGGAACCTGATGGTTAAAACAAGCCAAAATTTTTTAAGGTGAACGAGCGCAACGCACATACACAAACGCATTTTGTTGATCATTTGGTGGGGGAAATTTTATACAAACGCCGGTAATCATTCCGAATTGAACATTCGGTGAAGAACGTCGTCGTCATGAAACGATTGCCTTTCTTTAATTTGCATGCAAAAATGGATGCGTGGACGCGAGAAGCTACGCGTTATTTAATAAATTTATAAAAGCGAGGCCATGTTCAATTTCAGGAAACAACACGACGATTATCGCGATTTCTATAAAGTTAAATTGCCTATTGTGAATCCTTAGAAAATTAACAGTATGCATAATCTTCATAGAATCACATTACAATAAGCAAGTTTACAACACATCAAGAAAAATATGCGACTAAAAAAGATATTCATATTTGGAATATATTTTTCAGAAAGCGGAAAAACACGGAGGATTCAAATAAATCCAATAGAAGTTTGAATCGAGTGTTTTTATATTTTGCGTATATTTTGTATTTTGTGTATAAAAAAAAGGCAGCCAGTTTTTTTTTAGAAAAACGATTTTACCAACTGATTTTTGGATTATACAATGTATAAGTTTTTTTTTGGTTTTTTTTTGATCTTATGAATAATACAATTATTTACAGATGTTCAAAACTTCATAAGATGTAAGTATAAGCCCTAGTGTGGCAAGAATGATTCCGAAGGTAAGCCAGATTTTAAGATATTGCTTGACAACATTTGGCTTCACACTTGTTTTGAATATTCCGCATTCGTGTACTCCACTCCACATGCGGTGACAATTACAGGTGTTTTAAGTAAGTGTTGGAAATAAAAACAAGAATATATAAAGGAAATTTTTTATTTTTCACCTATTACAATGCCTCTATTTTTCAACAAAACTTAACACACAAACTAACCTTACACCTGTTACAAATATTAAATGAAACAACATGAACCCACCTCGTAAATTACATGAGTACATTCATTTTAGTTGCTATCAATAAAACGAATCAAAACTCAAGGGTTTGTCATGAAGGAGGCTGGATGAACATGCCTTGTAAGCCTGTGTGAAAGATACCACACAAGTTTAAAAACGACATTTTTACAGTAATTTAAAAGGTAGTGACTCATCTAATATGATATAAACACATGCAAGTTGAAGCAAATTATAATACACTTTGGAGTCTAAGAGTGGCATGGATCCCTGATTAAAAGAAACAAGTTGGGTAAACAGACCTACGCTCATGTCAGAAGGGTTTTGTATTCGATTTACAAACTGCAGTGACGCAGATCGAATCAAATCAAGAAACATGTCAAAGACGATTTTATTGGAGAAAATATGAAATACGAAGATCATGCTATTATTAACAAAGTTGAACGAATTTCGACTTCTGAGGTTTTTAGTATTGTTATACCCATAAATATCTCCCTTGATAATTATTTCAGATGTCCATCCGCGACGGAGAAAACACATTTTTCATGTGTTTACACCCCCCCCCCCCCCTGTGTCCCCACTGAAGCAAAAACTGACAGTTCAACAACTGTTTTGAAAAGCTCCCATGAAAACTTTTATTTCATACTCATATCGGCTACGTTTGAAGAATTTTTTTTCAGGGGCCACTCTCCTGTACTGTTATCATCGATCAATGGCCAATTTTTTCGAATCCTAGAATGGTTACAAAACCCTTTTGCTAGGAGCTCTCTCCCACCTCCTTGACTTGTTTCACTTATGAGCATTTATTGTAGGTACTCATCTTCAGTCATTCATTCAATTGAATCAAGTGTTCAAAGCATGCACCATAAACGTTGAAGTTGGGAAAAAATAACTCAAAATTATTCAATCTTTGCATTTAAATCAGCCACTATTTTGTTTTACGATTACTGATACCACTAACTGAACCGATTCTCAAAGATATACATGACACCTATCATTCCTGAAATTTTCATGCAAATCCTAGCAAAACTGTAGTGTCTGAGTCGGTAAAAGGAGCATGTTGTTCCATAGCCATATGTTGCCATAGTAATAAATGCAGCGCATATTGTTCCATAGTAATACAGGAAAATTCAAACCGATATAACTTCGCTAAATATGATTCAATCTTTATGAAACTTTCAGGAGAGATCAATCTTATAAATAGACATCTACGTACTGAATTTAATTGAATTTAAGGGTACCGTTAAGATTTTATTCAAGAAAACATAAAATCAATAAATCATAATATTACTAACAAAGTTGAGTGAATTGCGACTTTTCACGTATTGTTGTACTCACCAAGACCTACATCCCTGATTTTTTTCAGATTTTTCGGATCACAGGTGTCCAATCGCGAGGGGGGACACAAATTTTTCGTACATTTCCCCTCTCTGTGCGCCCCTCGAAGCAAACTTTGCCAAACTAAGACCTGATTTGAAAAGTTCTCATCAAGACCTTTCATTTGATACCCATATCGGCTATCTTCAATGAAATTTTTTTTTCGGGGGGTCACTCTCCTATATGGGGAGACCCCCCTTAATTACCTTATAAAATTTTTTTGTAGTTGAACTTTGAAGAAATCACCATTTTACACCTACACACAAAATTTGATGTTTCTAGCTTAAGTAGTTTCCGAGAAAAACTGCTGTGACACACGGACGGACGGACGGACGGACGGATAGACGGACAGACGGACAGACTGGTCGCGAAACTAGTAGGGTTTTGTAAAATTATTTTACAAAACCCTAAAAAGATTCAATGCAATGATTTCATTATCGTACATCAAAATGAGTTAGCATACATTTCTCAAGCTGTACTTGATTTGATATAACTATTTGTTCCTAGAGTTCAAGTTTTTATATTTGCCTTTTTCATCATAAACTCACGTAGTAAGACGTTGAAAATCTTTTGCACTCCATTGCTACACACCGGTTAATAATTTTTTCTACCACACTAACCAAACTTGATGAGCTAGTTACACTTTTTTACGTAATTTTTCCATATCAGGCATATTCCTTGTGGATCTAACTAATATAATCAGTATAATATACTGAGTAAGCCATGCATAAGTATATCAAAGAAATTTTGCTGTGTGAATTTATGATCGCTTGATACCATTTTATGAATTATCCACTTCTATAGGGCTTTTTAATAAATAACGAACGGCACAATTAAAGAAGTGACTTATCTTCATCTTTCAATAATTATTAATAACCAAAGATCTGTAAACAGTAATAGAAATTTAACCTAATCGTGTGTAGACCTCCTTGTATATGAAAGTAGTGACAGGATAAAGCAAGTTTTTGTTGAATCGAGTTATGAATTCTAGCATAATTTCTTCTGGATCTCTCGTTATCCTCGAAATACCAAAACGAGCTCGTTTATCCCATTCTTACTTGAATAATCAAAGTGACTAGACGTGTTATTTAATCCTTCTTAAAATAAAAAACTTTATAATTACTAGAGCGACAGGCTGCGATGGGACCTCCACAGGGTAACGAGAGGAGAGCTCACCCCGGATAGTACAGTCACGATGATGCTCGAACCGGTTGACAAATGGAACCAGGTGGCACATTAAGTTCAGACAGTCCCAAAATATAAAAAGAGTCACACCAGCCGGGGGCGTTGAGCTGAAGGATCGCTTGTCTAGCGATTCCTCTCCCCCTACGAGAAGAGGGACCCCCCAAGCTTAAAGGCGCTTCATGGCGTAAAAAAGTGACGCCTGACCCGAAGTAATGTGTCAAACGGTTCCAGGCAGGGTTCTCAGGTTGACAGGCGAGGTGTTTAGTGGGTAGTCAAGTTGCTTGCAAGCATGAAAGCCCTTCGCTATGTGCGTAGATGACATTCACTTCTCAACCACAAAAAAATGTCAGCCCCTATTCCGAATTCGTTGGTCGTACTGTTTTAATGGCAGTGTTGCTGTCTTCGGGTCTAACGTTTCACCTGATTTCCCGCAGCACGTCTGCGTAGGATTTGCCATCTTAGGATTTCACGGGTAGTGCCTACTGCCGGGCTCTATGTTGAGCTTCTTTCTCCTCTATTTCGCATCAGGTCTTTTTTCTTGTTGGACATCCGTGTTTTTTGTGGGTGTCTTCGTCCCTGTTGGCAGCAATAACAGGAACCCTTGATCTGGTGTTCCAGGTCCATCAATACCTCTTCCTTCTTTGATCCCGAACCTACTTCAAAAGTTTGATAGTGGAGCTATCTGCGCGTGCCCTTTAGGCTTAGCGCTCCGCGCTTCTTAAGCCTTCTGTTATTTTTCGGCCTTCTGGTGCTGTTTGGCCTTTAACTAGCTCCCGTAATGGCCTATACAGGCTAAGAGATCCTCTAGTTCAAAGAACCCAATCTGTACTCCTTTGCTGATTTTATTCTTTTTAGAACATCTCCTACTTTACAGATTAGCCTTCCTTCTTCATGTCGCTGGGTGGTAATTGAACTTTGTGACTACCTTTCTCGGGAGAAGTCACTGGCTTCCACCTCCGAGTACAGTTCTTCCTCCTTTCTTTTCCTGCCGTAATCTCTTTGTGGACTTCAGAACGGTTCGGTATTATTTTGGGACTTATAACCCTTGCCCGTAGCAGTAATTGTGTAACCCTCCATGTTTTTTATATTTCCCCCCTCCATTCAAATGTTTCGCTCGTCCAGCAGAGTTTCTCATTCTTTCTTTTAAGGTCATTCTGGCGTTTGTATCATTTTTAGGGTTTTGTACCAAAATACAAAACCCTATTGCAATCACGCCCTGTGTCCGTCTGTCCGTCCGTCTGTATGTCACAGCAGTTTTTCTCCAAAACTATAGACGCTACAGTAATGCCATTTATGCACAGAGTGTGGAACTCCCATGCTCGCAAGAAGGCGACTAGACTACCCACTAAACATCTCCGCTGTCAACCTGAGAACCCAGCCTGGAGCCGTTTGACACATTACTTCGGGCCAGGTCTCTTTTTGTTACGCCGTGGGGCGCCTTCAGGCTGGGGGATCCCTTTTCTAGTGAGAGGGGAGACGGGTAGAGGAGATGCCAGACAAGTGATCCCCCAACCCCAAAGCCCCCGGCTGCTGTGAGTCCCTTTTATATTTTAGGACTGCCCGAGCATAATGTGCCATCTGGTTCCATTTCTCAACCGATTCAAGCATCACCACGAGTATATTATCCGGAGTGAGCTATTCCGTCTCCCTGTAGAGTTCCGTCGCAGCCTATCCCATTTTTTGCACGCAAACAATGTGTGGCGGGCATTGTTCTCCTCTCCTAGACAAGACCGACAATCAGGGAGCCAAGATCTACCAGTCTTGTACAGGTAAGACTCAAAACACCCATGCCCGCTCAAAAGCTGTGTTAAATCGAAGTCAGTCTCACCATGCCTTCGATTTGGCCACGATGTCACATCCGGGATGAGGCGCGGAGTCCACCTTCCCTTCGTGCAATTCACCCAAGACTGCTGCCAATTGTTGAGTGAGCACTGTCTCTCCTCGTGGACAACCGTCCCCCTCGCATCCTCGTTTCGGCACAGGTAAATAGCGTGGCACTCCCTAGTAACGAGGGCGACAGGTATCACGCCTACAATAACTCTCACCACCGAGTCAGAGACTGTCGGGTACGAAGATGCATTCCTCAGTGCTCCTCTTCTCTGTACCTGTGTGAAACGTTTTCGGTATACCTCCTTGCTGAGAGCGTCACTCCATACTTCTGCTCCGTACAGTAGCATTGACTCGACAGTTCTCATCAAGAGGCGTCTTCTTGATGGGCTGGGTCCCCCTACGTTGGGCATAAGTTGACTCTGAGCCAATACTCCCAAAAAAGCCTTCTCAGCCGTTGCCCTGATTTGGTCAGAGCAACTCATCTTCGAGTCGATCAGTAGCCCCAGTCCTTCACCGCTGGCTTTGATTCAATTCGTACTGATCATCCTTACTCTAGGGATGCTCTTTTTTGTCAAGAAGACCACTTCGGTTTCCTCCAGTGCTAAACTGAGCCCGCGAGCAGTCATTCAGTTCTTCACTCAGCGCATTAGCATACCTAGCCTAAGTTGCGCTTGTTCAACGGTGCGTCCAATAACCAGAGCCGCAACATCATCCGCAAAGCCGACCAAGCGCAACTCATCTGGCATCTCAAGTCTCAGTAGCTCGTCGTAAGACACGTTCCACAGGTCGGGACCAAGGATAGATCCCTGGGCAACACCCGAGGTAATTTCCATCCTTCGTTGTTCCTGTGTCGTGTCGTAGAGCAGGCTTCAGTCCTTTGGGTATTTCCTCAAAAGCCGCATTAGATATTCTGGAACTTGAAAAGCGTTGTCCAGCGTATCCAGAATATCAACACATCTAGCGGAGCTGAAGGCATTCCTGACGTCGAGTGTCACCAACAGGACGATCCGTCGCTTAGTGCAGCTATATGCCTATACCTTTTGGACCGCGCTCACCACCTTTGCAATCGCATCGATTGTAGAGCGTCCTGCTCTAAAGCCGTACTGCAGAGGGGATAGGTCCACAGCAGCACGAATCACGTTAGTGAGTCTTTCCTTGGTGAGTTTCTCTAGCACTTTTGCAGCCGTGTCTGGCGTGCATAACGGGAGGTATGCAGATGGCGATTCGGGATTTCCCTTCCCCTTGCTGATCAGCACGAGCCTCACCATCTTCCATCGTACCGGGGAAACCCCGTCCTGAAGGCAAGCATTGAATGTGCTGAGCAGCAAGTTAGGACAATGGTGGTAGACAAGCCGCAACACTTCAGCTGGAACACCATGTGGACCTGGAACCTTCCTCACTTTCAACGAAAGGACTGCCTCTTCCAGTTCCAGCTGTGTGAAGAGTGGGCACTCGACTGCTGTTTCACCATGGCCAGCGTCTACATGAACGGGATGGGCGGGGACGATTGCCCGCACTACGCATAACGCCCCACGATCCTTGTTCACATTGTCCACTAGGTCTTGCCAGCAGCGAGCCTTGCTGTTGTTGATCAATTTGCGAAGGCATTTGCTAGCCGACTTATATGCTGCTGCGCGGTTTCTTGCCTCGTCCCGGCTCCTTGCCCGTTGAGCCTCAAGTCGAAGCTTATGACACTCCCTTCGCTTTTCAGTGATTTCGGTTGACCACCAGTGCACTGGAGGCTTGCCGTGCCGGGGTTTTCGACGGGGCATAGAAGCTTTGCAAGCAGTCGTGATGATGCTCATAGTAGAGCTCACCACGTCTTGAGCTGCCAGCTCTTCCGTCTCCTCCGAAGCTCCCTACAGCGGCTCACCGGCTGTGTTTCTTTTTTTAAGGTTTTGTATTATAATACGAAGCCCTATTACAATCATGACCTGTTTCCCGCTGCCCGTCCGTCCGTCTGTAGGTCACAGCACTTTTTCTCCGAAACTATAGAAGCTACAGCAATGAAGCATTGTGAAAAGATCAGAGGTGGTGACTTCTTGAAAATTTTGGGGTGGAAAAATTTTTCAAAGGGGTTTAAGGGGGTCTCTCCACATAGGGAGGTCACCCCATTAACAATTTTTTTCACCATAAGTAGTCGAGTAGGGTGTCATTCGAAAGGTCTTAATGAGATCTTTTCAAAACAAGTCTTAAAATTGCCTTATCTGTACCGATGGGGGAAGGGGAAATGTGCGAACTTTGTTAATAATAATATGACCTTCGAATTTCATATTTTCTCCAATAAAATCGTCTTTGACATGTTTCTTGATTTTATTCGTTGCTGGTGACTGCATTTTGTAAGTTGAGTACAAAACTCTTCTGACATGAGCGTAGGTCTGTCTACTCAAGTTGTTTCTTTCTTTTTCGAATCTTTTTAATCTTTTTTTTTGGGGTTTGGTTACTCTACTTTGACTGAGTCCCCTTGGAGCTATCTCCGTTCGTGGGTGCAGTTGTCTTTTTGGTCCCATGGTTATCTTTGCAGAGTAGGGAGCTCACGTGAGGGTTGGCACAAGCCCTTCTGGGGACAAGTGCTCAGAGCCAGACCAGCGCAAATGGGAGTCCGTCTCAACCAAACCTATATCACCAACCCATTGGTGCGAACTTTGAACGTACTCCAAAGCCTGCCAAGGTTTTGCCGGGACAAAGACAGTATTATAGTTAAATCGAAGCCGGTATTAAAAGTGAATACGTCTCGAATATTTCACTCGTAACGTAATCAACTGTTAAAATTTCATCCTGATAGCCTGGAACATCATTCTCGTGGAATGATTGCTACTGCGTTCCCAAAATATTTATTTTCTGGTGCTTCTGGGGATAGCTTTCTGAAACACTCTGCCTTTTGACAGAATGATTCACGTTTGGTCAATTAATGTAATTAAGTCTCTTTGTTGGCATGGATTAGTCGATTCCCATCGAAGTAGGTGGCTACGAAGCATTTGGTCTCGGTGATGGTTCCACTTTATGCTGTATATTGCAACCTTCCCTTTTTTCGGAGTATCAATGTTTCTTAACTATGGCCCTCTTTGCTGGCCTGGGAAACGGTTCCACTTGAAGTTTAGGTCATTCGTGTGGAAAAATCTGGTTCAATGAAGCAGTCATCGGAATATAACTACCACTGAAATATTTCAAAAATTAACATTTGAGGTTTCTAAACAGGAATTGTAAGCTTCTGGTAAGGTCAAGGGTCTTTGAATCTGCAACGAACGGGAAGGATCCCAATTAACTCCCCTAATGAGGCATCCAATGCGTGATATCAGTAAGTTTCTATGAGCACATTGTGTCTCGTCTGGTCTGGTAGTCTTCGGTACAAAATTTATTCACAATAAATGAGTATTTACATTTGCGTCATTTAAAGCTATGTTTCCTTGTACGAGCAGGTTAAGTTGGTTTTCCAAGGAGCTAATATACCTTTTATTGGCATAATGAAGCGATAAAAATTTTTTACTTCGGGCCACTGATCATTAAAGATATTGTAAGATGTAAGAACTGAATCCGCAGCACCTTTTATTTTTGGGCAAGCATTCTATAGTATCGCTCGATAAATGGATTTGTTTCATACTATCTCAAAGTCTTTCAAAATACTTTCTACTGAATGAACTCATGAGATATAATCTGTCGGATTGCCATCGGAAACCCCCATTTCTAGGCATATTCAGAATTTGTGTCAGTGACCGCTTGAGCAATTTGAGCGTCCTCTAATTTCTTCAGTGGAACCTCAATCCTTTTACCCTGCTCAATTTAAGCGTTTAACGCACCCGAAAATTGCTGTGTGGCTGGTTTTAGTTCTTCTATTTCACTTTCAATTTTTCGAACGAAGAAAAAATTTTCATCATAATGCTACTTTTCTTACAATTGTTTCAAATTAAAATATTCTTAAAATTGTTATAGCACTTGCGTTATTTTTTGTTTCACTCCTGGTTTTATCAATCGAAAATTCCTCAATATTGATTTTTCAGTTTTCACTTCAAACCATGTAACAGTTCTTGCTTTGTTTCATATAAATTCAGTTACGAGTAAGTAATATAGTTTTCGTACAATAATATGTTAACGTACTTACATAAAAGACAACACTTCCATCCTGAAGTCTGCTGTGAAAAACAGTTTATTCCTGGATGGGGTGAATGGAGCGCAGTGTTCCTTTTTGAATATTGGTGTTGATCCTGTTGCTGTTTCCTACATAGGTACTTGTCACTATCCCTAATCCAAGCAATTCTGAACCGCGAGAATACCGTCACGATAATTAACATTTCGATCATGGCTTAATTGCAGTTAATTAACAATCAAAATGTTCATAACTTTCTAATACTTTTAATATGTTTACTTTCCTATAAGTAATTACTAAAAATATTCAGTCAGAAAGAGAACGCTCCTATCAGAAGGTCTATGTAGCCACTTTAGTGTTTGAAACAAGTTTTCTTATAGCGTAAATCGGTGACTTGAATTATTCATCCAGCACTTGGGTAAGAAATCGTTCAAATTTATGCAAAAGATGCAGATTTTTCTTCATAAACATGTTTTAGCTGCTATTTTGTTCCAGCTTAAATGATTTTTATGAATGCTTGGCGGATTGAAGATATTCAAATTAAACACTTTTCCTTACTTTTTCATGAAAATTGGAAGAAAAAAATTTTGGTACATGGTGCTTCTGGTGCATAAAAAGACTTTTTAAATTCAGATTCTCAAATTTTTAAACGAGACCTTGCATTTGATACTCCGCTCGATTAATTTTGATTAAACCACCTTTTTAAGGGCTACTGCGTTACAAGGGGGGACCTCCTTCAAAAATTTTGAAATGTTTTATAAGACTTAAACTTTTGAGA
This sequence comes from Odontomyia ornata, assembly GCA_963969285.1. Classification (NCBI taxonomy): domain Eukaryota; kingdom Metazoa; phylum Arthropoda; class Insecta; order Diptera; family Stratiomyidae; genus Odontomyia; species Odontomyia ornata. The sequence goes on from OZ017739.1 coordinate 207,342,634, forward strand.
AACCACTGATGCGGAAAAGAGATTTTGTCGAGACGAGTATTCACCAATTTCGACGTTTTAACCAGGTGAATCACCTGATTGAAAAGACCAATCAACCAAAAGATAACAACTAAAACAATCGATATAAACAATAGTGAAGGTAGAATTATTGATACAATAAGTGCAACACCAATAGCTAAATTCTAAAGCTTCACTGTTGTGGTTATTGACGGAGGTATTCAAAATCAATTCCGCCCCACAGCAGTCTCACTGCAGGAAAGTAAAGTAGGCTTGTTAACGCTTTGTTTTCGAATATGAAATTTTATTAATTGTTTAATTGATTTTATACAGTAAATGTGCTAACTTAACTAAAATGTGAAAGTATCACTATTAAAGTTCAATGTGTTTCAGGTAAAGAACAATTATTGCTGACGAATTTAAAGTGAACTTAACGACATTAATCAAACGGTTATTACTAGAATGGAAAGGAAATTGAATTACACTAATCAATGATTAAAATAAGTTTGATCATAACAAATGATTATCAATGAAATTGAAAGGAAGTAAATTATTAAGCATTGAAACAAATTTTAACATATTCTCCGGCTTGAACGAAGGAGTTCAAAATTGAATACAGGGTTTTCCAATAAGAGGTGTTATTTTGATATTTAAAGAATATAAATGATCAAATGTTTATTTCATTATGAAGAAGAAGGTATGCCGTTAATAGTGAAAAATAATATCAGGCAAATAACTTCCACGACCACGCTTACAGGACCATAACCTTTTCATGAAATTTCCCATAACCAAATAGGAAAGTGGCTGTCCTATGGCCTCGGTAGCCTCACGAATTCCATCTTTGAGATCTTGAATCGACGCTGAACTATTGCCGTAGACCTTCTCTTTCACATGGCTCCAAAGGCAGAACTCGCAAGATGCTATATCACAAAATCTCGGTGGCCAATTGTGATTACCTCTTCGGGAGATAACACGGTCCGGAAACTTTTCCCGTCAAAGAACACTGGTTTTGTTGCTTGTGTGGCACGCAGCGCCATCTTGTTGAAAGTGAACGTTGTCCAGATCAGTAGCATCCGATTTCGGCTAAAACAAGTTGGGTAAACAGACCTACGCTCATGTCAGAAGGGTTTCGTATTCAATTTACAAAATGCAGGCACCAGATCGAATCAAATCAATAAATATATCAAAGACGATTTGATTGGAGAAAATATGAAATACGAAGATCATACTATTTTTAACAAAGTTGAACGGATTTCGACTTCTGAGGTTTTTGGTATTGTTATACTCATAAACATCTCCCTTGATAATTATTTCAGATGTCCATACGCGACGGAGGAACCACATTTTTCATGAATTTCCCCCTGTGCCCCCACTGAAGCAAAAACTGACAGTTTAACAACTGTTTTGAAAAGCTCCCATGAAAACTTTCATTTCATACTCATATCGGCTACGTTTGATGAATTTTTTTCAAGGGCCACTCTCCTGTACTGAAATCATCGATTCATGGCCAATTTTTTCGAATCCTAGAATGGTTACAAAACCCTTTGCTAGGAGCTCTCTCGCACCTCCTTGACTTGTTTCACTTATGAGCATTAATTGTAGGTACTCATCTTCAGTCATTCAATTGAATCAAGTGTTCAAACCATGCACCTTAAACGTTGAAGTTGGGAAAAAATAACTATTCAATCTTCGCATTTAAAACAGCCACTATTTTGTTTTACGATTGCTGATACCACTAGCTAAACCGATTCTCAAAGATATACATGACACCTATCATTCCTGAAATTTTCAGTCTGAGTCGGTAAAAAGCGGAAGTTGTTCCATAGCCATATGTTGCCATAGTAATAAATGCAGCGCATATTGTTCCATAGCAATACAGGAAAATTCAAACCGCTATAATTTTGCTAAGTATGATTCAATATTTATGATAGATCAATCTTATAAATAGACATCTACGTTCTGAATGTCATTGAATTTAAGGGTACCGTTAAGATTTTATTCAAGAAAACATAAAATCGATAAATCATACTATTACTAACAAAGTTGAGTGAATTGCGACTTTTCACGTATTTGTTGTTGTTGTACACACCAAGGCCTACATTCCTTATTTTTTTCAGATTTTTCGGATCACAGGTGTCCAATCGCGAGGGGTGGTCACGCAAATTTTTCGTGTATTTCCCCTCGCTGTGCGCCCCTCGCAGCAAATTTTGCCAAACTAAGACCTGTTTTGAAAAGTTCTCATCAAGACCTTTCATTTGATACCCATATCGGCTACCTTCAATGAGTTTTTTTTTCGGGGGATCACTCCCCTATATGGGGAGACCCCCCTTATATACCTTATAAAATTTTTTGTGTTTGAACTTTGAAGAGATCACCACTTTACACCTACGCACAAAATTTGATGTTTCTAGCTTAAGTAGTTTCCGAGAAAAACTGCTGTGACACACGGACGGACAGACGGACAGACTGGTCGCGAAACTAGTAGGGTTTTGTAAAATTATTTTACAAAACCCTAAAAAATCATTTATCATCTCTCGATAGCGCAATCCATTCACCGTAACTGTTGCTCCAGCCTCATTTTCGAAAAAGTAAGGTCCAATGACTCCGCCGGACCATAAACCGCACCAAACAGTCACACGTTGAGGATAGAGAGGCTTTTCAACAATAACTCTTGGGTTTTGTGAGCCCCAGATGCGACAATTTTGCTTATTGACGAAGCGACCGAGGTGGAAATGGGTTTCATCACTCAAGGTGATTTTTCGATGGAATTCCGGATTATTTTCATGCATTTCAAGGACCCAATCAGTAAAGACGCGACGTTGTTGATGATCGGCCGGCTTGAGTTCTTGTGGTTATTGAACTTTATAAGCCTTAAGACCTAAATCTTTATGCAAAATACAGTGTAATGACGTTTGTGGAATGCCTAATTCCAAAGAACGACGAGGAATGGGCAAACCTGAGTTTTTTTCAATACTATCGGCTACAGCAGCAATATTCTCGGCGGTTCTTGAGTAAGGTGCACGGATTTTATTTTTCACATCAATAAGTTGTTCCAACAGTTCGAATTTTTCCACCAATTTCTGCATTGCGGTCCGACAAGGTGCTTCACGACGGCCCAAAAATGTTCGAGTTTTACGAACCGTCTCTGCCAAACTTTCACCATTTTTTTAAGAAAAAAAAACACTTTTCAGTTTACTTTCACTACTTATATTTAATTTTAAACACCGCACTTGTTTCAACACACCGTGTCTTCCTCAGATGTTTATACTACAAAACTGGCCGCGCACAAAATAATTTAACAAATATCAATAACTTTAACGGCAATGATAAAATAAATATATAAATATAATATGAACCGTACATTACACAATACATGTATTGATGAATAAAACTAACAATTTTAACAGTTGGAAACTAATTTCATAGAAATCACTACAATGATCGTCAATGACACAATAAATATCATATGAATAAATATATGTAACATTACCATACAATAACCATACATATATTAATTAAAAGAATTTCAAATTTAATAAAGACGAACTGTTTGAGTCCAATTGGTCATTCAGTAAAATATTAAACGTTTTTCTTTTATTTATTTCCAGACTTTCCAATGCATTTAATTTTTGGCCTTTTTCAGCAACGTGAAGAATACTAAAGTCATTGCAAAAATTATGGTTCATCTCCAACAAATGATTTGCATAATTAGAAACGCCATCCTTATTTTTAAAACTATAATGATGCCCGTACATTCTTTTTTCAAAAGATCTACCGGGCTGTCCAATTTAAACTTTGTTACATGATCCGCAAGGTAATTCATAAACACCCGATTTTTGTTTTTTGTCAGTACCAGTTTTATTATTCTTTATAAATTTACCTAAGGAGGAACGAGTTTTAAATGCCACTTTCAAATTTTCTCTATTCAGATATCTACAGGGTGCGGCAGCATAACTTCCTTTTTTGAAAAAAGGAAGTTATGCTGCCGCACCCTGTATACATTAGATGGGTTAAGCGGATAATTAGCGAATGGGTTTTTGGTTAGTAAATAAACTCTGCTGCCGAGTCTTATTATTTTTTATTTCATCGTACTACATCTTTTAAAATACAGGGTGCGGCAGCATAACTTCCTTTTTTGAAAAAAGGAAGTTATGCTGCCGCACCCTGTACTAATTAAATCATTGCCGTTAGAGTTATTGATATTTGTTAAATTATTTTGTGCGCAGCCAGTTTTGTAGTATTAACATCTGAGGAAGACACGGTGTGTCGAAACAGCTGTAGTGTTTAAAATTAAATATACGAGTAAATAGTGAAAGTAAACTAAAAAGTGTTTTTATTACTTAAACGATGAAAATTCACCAAGTAACTGCCTCATCCATTGACCATTTTTATGGTGAATTTTAATAATTTCAATGCATTGCTGAAGCGTGTATCGTTCCATTTTTGGGGTTTTGTAAAATAATTTTACAAAACCCTACTAGTTTCGCGACCAGTCTGTCCGTCTGTCCGTCCGTCCGTCCGTGTGTCACAGCAGTTTTTATCGGAAACTACTTAAGCTAGAAACATCAAATTTTGTGCGTAGGTGTAAAGTGGTGATCTCTTCAAAGTTCAACTAAAAAAAAATTTTTTCTAAGGTATTTAAGGGGGTCTCCCCATACAGGAGAGTGACCCCTCGAAAAAAAAGTTTCATTGAAGGTAGCCGATATGGGTATCAAATGAAAGGTCTTGATGAGAACTTTTCAAAACAGGTCTTAGTTTGGCAAAATTTGCTTCAAGGGGCGCACAGGGAGGGGAAATACACGAAAAATTTGTGTCCCCCCCCCCTCGCGATTGGACACCTGTGATCCGAAAAATCTGAAAAAAATCAGGAATGTAGGCCTTGGTGTGTACAACAACAACAAATACGTTAGAAGTCGCAATTCACTCAACTTTGTTAGTAATAGTATGATTTATCGATTTTATGTTTTCTTGAATAAAATCTTAACGGTACCCTTAAATTTAATAGAATTCATTACGTAGATGTCTATTTATAAGATTGATCTATCCTGTAAGTTTCATAAAGACTGAATCATATTTAGTGAAGTTATAGCGGTTTTAATTTTCCTGTATTACTATGGAACAATATGCGCTGCATTTATTACTATGGCAACATATGGCTATGGAACAACATGCGCTTTTTACCGACTCAGCCACTACAGTTTTGCTAGGATTTGCATGAAATTTTCAGGAATGATGGGTGTTATGTGTATCTTTGAGAATCGGTTTAGGTAGTGGTATCAGTAATCGTAAAACCAAATTGTGGCTGTTTTAAATGCGAAGATTGAATAATTTTGAGTTATTCTTTCCCAACTTCAACGTTTAAGGTGCATGCTTTGAACACTTGATTCAATTGAATGAATGACTGAAGATGAGTACCTACAATAAATGCTCATAAGTGAAACAAGTCAAGAAGGTGGGAGAGAGCTCCTAGCAAAAGGGTTTTGTAACCATTCTAGGGTTCGAAAAAATTGGCCATGAATCGACGATTTCAGTACAGGAGAGTGGCCCCTGAAAAAAATTCATCAAACGTAGCCGATATGAGTATGAAATGAAAGTTTTCATGGGAGCTTTTCAAAACAGTTGTTAAACTGTCAGTTTTTGCTTCAGTGGGGGCACAGGGAGGGAAAAACATGAAAAATGTGTTTCCTCCGTCGCGGATGGACATCTGAAATAATTATCAAGGGAGATGTTTATGACCAAAAACCTCAGAAGTCGAAATTCGTTCAACTTTGTTCAAAATAGTATGATCTTCGTATTTCATATTTTCTCCAATAAAATCGTCTTTGACATTTTTCTTGAATTGCATTTTGTAAATTGAATACAAAACCCTTCTGACATGAGCGTAGGTCTGTTTACCCAACTTGTTATTAATGAAGTAGTTTCCACTTGTCAAATATCAAAAAATAACAGCTTCAAAAGTGACATCTACTGAAATAGTTGGCTATTCACAATAACACATGTTATTGAAAAACCCTTTAGTTACACAAAATTCATTATCTAGATTTGATTGATCTTGATTTTCTTGATGACGAATTGGAACATTAGAACACTGGCACTACCTTTTTGATAATATAAAACGTCGTATGGCAAAAACTCCCAGGGTGATGCCTGTTAGAAACAATGCTATGTACGATACTGCATATTGTTAGAGATCATGCTTGTTGATTCACATGTGTGGCAGTGTTGAGTGCTGACGCAAGAGGTGAATATTGTCCTTGATTTGGGTGATTTCTTCGATAGGCTATTTGAGGTATGAGGTTCTAATCAGCAAATGCCCCCTGCATCCCCTAAGTTATATGCTTCATCAACATAACTACGGCTTCAACGGAGTTGGTGAAATGGCTGGCTTCAAGTGTGGTGTTATTGTCCCCGATAGAATAGCCGCTGGAATGGTAATGGTGTGTTGTGAAAGTTGCTTGTTGCAATTAACGCTAACTGTGGCTACTTTCATCATACCCAAAGGTTCAAGAATTTCCTTTTGGTAGTTGGATCCACCTCTGCATGAGTTGCTCTGGAAAATGTGCAATTGGAACAATTGAAGCTATTGAAAAGAATGTTTAATTCATAGATACGCTCTTTACCAATTAATTGGTTGCTTGATCGACCCAGTTTGTAGGATCAGTCAGTGTTTCTGATAATTGAGCACAAAGCTCTCAAGTTTTGTTCGCTGAGTGGATAGTATTGATCCTTTTGGAAGTTGACCAAAGCATATGGTGAAGTGGGATGTACTGTGAGAAAGTTGTCTGACTGACAACAGATCGTAGTTTATGTCAGAATAGAGTGGGATTTTGATGCGGAAGATTATTTGATTTGAAAGCACTCTGCTCTCGATAGAGAATAATCCATATATTTGCAGCAGCCTGTCAGCTCCTAAGAGTGGTCGGAGATGAGGCGGTAAATGCTCCATGATTAGTCGCAGTTGCTGCAGCAGTTGGGATGGTGAAAATGATAAAGGCTTAACTCTTCCATGTTGCATGTCAGCGAGAACGTTGACGATAAGCATTTGGATGCATTGGAGATTAGATACAGCGAGAATCAGTCTTATTAACAGGGAGTTGAAAATTTCAAGTAGGCGCCAGTTTTCTATTGCCTGATATAGTTGATTGACCGCATCCATACTTGGGTTGAGATAATGTTCAAATTGTTGTATTTACCATGTTATTTCCGTTCATTTTTGAATTAGGTTTATTTTCGAATCAATAACGGATGTTTGATTTTTGCTTTGTGGAAAAGGTGGTTGCCGTTGGCGCTAAGATTGTTCATTGCAGTTGGCATTTTTTCAGTGTAATGTGAATCAAGAGCGTCAAATAGTGGGTTGGCGACGTTTCCTACCAGTGTGATCGTTTGATTCGAGACACTGTTGCTTGTTTAAGCAATTTATTGTTGTTTTGGAACTCATTTACGTTGATCATAAAGTGGTTAATTGTCTCTATGCACATTGCGTGATCAATCAGTGGTCGCAAAATTGTCTAAGTTGATTAATTTCGTTGTAAGTAAGGTTGTATTCCATCCAATTTGACTTTATATCGTAGTATGCGACCATATTCCTTCGTCAACTTTTAGGGATACTGAGCCCAAATTTTCAAAATTAATTACTGGCTGCATTTCGAGTACGGTGATTTTTACATCAGTTGCTCCTAGAATTGGTAAAATAAGACATATGAGCAGTAGCTTTTCTTGGCTTCTTTGGATCGGGTAGTTCCAGATTCCATTCGGCATTTGGTTTGCTAGTTTCATCACTTGGTGCCTGATTTTTGACAATATTACTATCGATGGTGATTGAAAGAGGAGCTAGCTTATTATGGAATAAATCTTTTGCAGATTTTAGTGTGGCCTCCCATAAACAACAAGAATGAGGATTCCGTGGTAAAATAAACTAAAAATTGATTCATCTTTAAGCTGCGAAATTGTTTATTGTTTGGGAGGCTTCGTTACTGTATATGTTATCAGTCAATTCGCTTAATTGATTGATTGCCCCTTTGAAGTGTATCGTGTTATCACAAAAATAATGGCCCGTAAAACTAGTGTTGGTTACTGTTGCGTTTACTCGGTGAGATATTAAATCCACAGGATTTTGTTTGGAAGGCACATGATGCCATGTGGCTGAACTGATGCTTCTTGGATGGATGCGACTCGGTTAGCCACAAACTTCTACAACGATAAGACTAGTACTCGCAACGACGCCAAGACAATCACAGAGTCAGTCCGAAGGTGAGCACGATCTTTCCATTCTGAGTCCTTACAGATTTGTGTCATCAAGTAACAGCCCAATTTTGCGGCACAGAGTTCCAAGCGTGGCAATGTTGTTGCTTTGAGTATGGCTATCCGTTACTTGGCACATAGTAGTCTTTTTTTGTGGTAGGGAGGTAAATGCTATTTATGAACAGAGTATGGGACTCCACTCGCGACTGTACTACCTATTAAACAGCTGCCCTGTCAACCTGAGAACCCAGCCTGGAACCGTTTGACACATTACTTCGGGCCAGGTCTCTTTTTGTTACGCCATGGGGTGCCTTCCAGCTGGGGAGTCCCCCTCCTGGTGGGAGGGGAGAGGGGAAGAGGAAATACCAGAAGAGCGATCCCCGAGCCCCAGCGCCCCGGCTGCTGTGCGTCCCTTTTATATTTTAGGACTGCCCGAGCATAATGTGTCAACCGATCTTTATTATCCGGGGTGAGCTCTCCCGTCTCCCTGTAGAGTTCCCTTCGCAGCCTGACCCATTTGGTACACGCAAAAAATGTGTGACAGGCATTGTCCTCCTCTCCTGGGCAAAACCGACAATCGGGAGATCGTGACTTACCGATCTTGTGCAGGTAAGACTGAAAGCACCCGTGCCCGCTCAAAAGCTGGGTCAGATAGAAGTCAGTCTCACCATGCCTTCAATTAAGCCACGGTCTCACATCCGGGATGAGGCACGCAGTCCACCTTCTGTTCGTGCAATTCACCCAAGACTGCTGCCAATCGTTGAGCAAGCGCTGTCTCTCCTCGCGGACAACCGTCCCCTTCGCATCATCGTTTCGGCGCAGGTAAATAGCGCGTCGCTCTCTAGCAAGGAGGGCGATAGATATCACGCCTGCAATAACTTCCACCGCCGAGTCGAAGACTGTTGGATACGAAGATGCAAGTCTCAGTGCCCCTCTTCTCTGTGCCTGTGCCAAACGTTTACGGTATACCATCTTGCTGAGAGCGTCGCCCCATACCTCTGATCCATACAGTAGCACTGACCCTACAGCACTCATCAAGAGGCGTCTTCTTGATGGGCTGGGTCCCCCTACGTTGGGCATAAGTCGACTCAGAGCCGATATTCCCGAAGAAGCCTTCTCAGCTGTTGCCCTGATTTTCTCAGAGAAACTCATCTTCGAGTCGATCAGTAGCCCCAGGTGCTTCACGGCTTTGATTCGATTCGATTTGTATGTCTTCAATACTGATCATCCTTACTCTAGGGATTCTCTCTTTTGTCAAGATGACCACTTTGGTTTTCTCCAGTGCTAAGCTGAGCCCGCGAGCAGTCATCCAGTCCCTCACTCGGTGCATTAACATACCTAGCCTAAGTTGCGCTTGTTCAACGGTGCGTCCAGTGAACAGAGCCGCAACATCATCCTCATAGCCGACCAAGCGCAACTCATCTTACATCTCAAGTCTCAGTAGCCCGTCGTAAGACACGTTCCACTGGTCCGGACCAAGGATAGATCCCTGGGCAACACCCGATACAATTTCCATCCTTCGTTTGCCCTGTGTCGTGTTGTAGAGCAGGCTTCGGTCCTTTAGGTAGTTTCTCAAAAGCCGCATTAGATATTCTGGAACTTGAAAAGGGTTTTCCAGCGTATCCAGAATATCCACCCATCTAGCGGAGTTGAAGGCATTCCTGACATCGACTGTCACCAACAGGACGATCCATCGCATAGTAGTCTTGCAAGTACTATATCGTTGGTTGCAGGGGTGTAAATGTAAACTGCGATCCCGTATGCCTTTTCCGATACATCACAGAATACTTGCATTTACTTGCTGCGTGCTATTTCGTGTGCGATAATGTGTCCTGGTATTTTCATTGTGGTCAGGGTTTTTAAGTTTTTGCGAAATGAATACCATTTGAGTTGCATATTGTTAAGTAGATCATCATCAGAATCAAGCTTCAAGTTCCACAGCTTTTGAAGAATTAGTTTTGCCATTACGGTGACTGGGCCGATTAGTCCTAACGGATTAAATATATGCGCATTATCTGACAACATTTGATGTTTTGTAAATCGTTCCGCTTCATTATGATTGGAAATTCGTCGATATGAGGCAACCATGCAAGACCCAGAGCCTTGACTTGATGCTCATTATTATCAGATAGCTCAAATATCAACGATTTATCCTCGGCAGGAATAGATAACATAGGTGTTGCATGATTTAAACACCATTTTGGGAGCTTGAATACACCTTTATACAAAATTTCAGGCACTTGTTTTTTACTATCTGCCCCAAACATCGCATCGTCTACATACATATTTTTTCTTATTTCGTCTGCTCCTAAAGCCTTTTAATTGTCATTTGTATCGATTAACGTGTGGAGGCATTTGATGGTCAGGTATGGTGCTGCCGTCATTCCACATGTGACAGTATTTAGATGAAAGTATTTGATAGAGTCTTGCGGATTGTCTCTCCACATTATCAGTTGGAATTTCGATCCTCTTGAAAGACTAGAATTCGCCGGTTCATTTTTATTTATGTGGGCCGTGAATACGTAACGAGGTAATTGGAAGTGCAACAGAATCGTCATAAAATCCTCCTGAATTTTGGGGCTATTAAGTAAAACGTCATTCAATGATATATTGCTGGATGTTTTGGCATACACATCGAATACAACTCTAAACTTTGTGGTCTCACGATCTGGTTTGATGACACAGTGATGAGGAAGAAAGAAGCCTGGACCTGATATTTGGTTGAGGCTCACTTCCGTCAGTGACCCAGGTTTTTTTACTCTGCCATGAAGCCCTGATACTCCTTCTTGATGCTTGGGTTTTAGCAAGTTTCCTTTCGATGGCCGCCAACCGAGCTAGTACCAGGCCCTTAAAGTCTCTGAGTGCTGCTGAATTGTTCAAAAATAGAAGCCTCACAACAAATCGTCTGGATTCAATTCGTCTAGTTGTCTCTTAAAAGAAGATTTCGCAAATTCTTTCTGCAGTTGTTTGTCTTGGCACGTCTTTAATGTTTCCAGCTGCCAAAGTCTTAATCTAAACAATAATTGACTCTTCTTCTCATGGCTGCTTTGTAATTTCACTCGTTTTGCAACAACCCAACCAATAGGTGTTGTTTGCAAAACAGGCAGATTATGTCCGAGATCGACACGCCGAATTTTCACTTGATCGTAGTAATGCTCAGGATATCGACTGAACCAACTTGAACCCAGCTGCTCTGTGCTCGGCTTCCAGACAATTACGGCATAATTAGTTATTATTAATGACCTCAAGTCATATTTCAGTTGGTTTCTCTCGAAACTCCTTGTATGTATATTGATTATGGGCCTGCTTGCAGACAAAGCATTTCAGCTCATCTGTACTGGCTAGTGGGGTTTTCAGATTTGTCTCCAGATTTGTGACGCTTCTGAGAACTCCAATACGTATTTGATTGTATCCAATGATCTTGAATTCAAAATTGCGTTCCAGTATTGCACCTGCACACTAAGTTTTTAAAGGCTCATGATGCATTCTTTTGTAATATCATGAGGTCGCTTGATAGCGTAAGACGAGTCCGTTTGAACAGATAATTGCCCAATCAGCTTGGTTAGTAGGGATGTAATTAGCAACCTTTCATTGTCATACCTACGTTTCAGGATTTCCCATGCTGAATCGTAGCTTTGCCCAGACGCCAGCAGATGTTGGATTAATGCATGAGCTTTGCCACTAAGATTACTAATAAGGTAGTACATCTTCTGAATGTCACTTATTGTTCAGTTGTGGACTAATTGAATGAATAATTCTTTAAACTGGGTCCATTTCAAGCAATTGCCATCAAATGTTGGCATCAAAATCTTTGGAAGTTTCATGGCTGCTTGATTTTCACAATAAGTCGACTTACCGCCGAGTTGCAATGATGCTAGTTTTCTTTGTATAACGGTAAGTGCCTCCCGAAGGCTAATGTCGATTTTTTCGTACGTTATCTGATCTTTGCTGGTGCTGTAGCCTCCATACACTTCCCAAATGCATTGGTTATTGTGGTCCAAGCGCTCCTTTTGCTTCTGCAAAAGTTCAAGTTTTAACTCCCAAAACTTTGAGCGGGTCCCCCCTTATAGCGAAATGGCCATCAAGAATTTCTTAGCACTTTCAGAATCTGAACAAGAAGTCATTTCCTTCATTTTGTGCAATATTTGTACCACGATTGGATACCTTTGAGCCAAAAATTCGAAAAAAATTATGATAGTAGCTCTTCATGAGTCCACCGGCAATAAATACCTCATCTATCGAAATTCACTCAAATCTGTTAATAATAGTATGATTTGCAAACTTTCCATTTTCCTTAAAAAATCAAAACGGTGCCCTTAAACTTCTTAAGGTTCTACATTTATGTAGGTTGATAGCCTACAAAATTTCATCGAAACCAAATCATAACTAAGTGAGTTATGCCATTTCAGTTGCATGGAATTACAAAAACAATAACACATGTTGTTAGTTAATACATATATATATTTCAAATCGACCAAGGCACTTTTATTTTCTTCGGGTTTTTCTGAAAATTTAAGGGATAGTGGTTTTCTTGAATATATTCAATGAGCCGAGCATTCAGAAAAATTATTTAACATGGAACAAAATCGCGGTTGTTATGTGCTTATGAACGAAAGCTTGCATCTTTTGGATGAAATTGAACGATTTTTTATACAAATATTATGTGAATAATTCAAATCATCGATTCATGGCATCAAAAAATTATATTTGAAATTTAGAATAGTTACAAAGCCCTTCTGTTAGGAGGTCTCTGCTGCCTCCTTGACTTGTTTCACCTATGAGTATTAATTTTAGATACTCACCTTCAGTCATTCATTAAATTAAATCAAATGTTAAAAGCATGTACCTCAAACGTTGAAGTTGGGGTAAAATAATTCAAAATTATTCAATCTTCGCATTTATAATAGCTACCATTTTGTTTTACGATTACTGATACCACTAGCTGAACCACTTCTCAAAAATGTTAATGATACCTATCAATTCTCAAACGTTCATGCAAATCCTAGGAAACCTTTACAGGAAAATTCAAACCACTATTACTTCGTTAAATACCATTTGATCTTTGTGAAACTTTCAGGACATCTTTTGAATAGTTATTTGTATACTGAGTTTTATTGAATTCAAAGGTATCGTTGAGATTTTATTCAAGAATATGTTAAATCAATAAATCATACTATTACTAACAAAGTTGAATGAATTTCAACTTATCACATAGTTGTTGTTATTGTACTCATAAAGGCTTGCATTCATGATTTTCTTCAGATTTTTCGGATGAAAGGTGTCCAATCGCGAGGAAGGGTACGCGAAAAGTTCGAACATTTCCCCTTCCGCTGCCCCCACGTCACCGATTAGGCAATTTCAAGACTTGTTTTGAAAAGATCTCATAAAGACTTTTCCAATGACACCCTGCTCGATCACCAATGGTGAAAACCCCTTAAACCCCTTTGAAAAAAATTTGCCACCCCAAAACTTTCAAGAAGTCACCACTTCTTACCTTTCCGCAAAGTTTCATGGCTATAACTTCTATTGTTTCGGAGAAAAACTGCTGTGACATACAGACGGATGACGAATACTGGCCGCGATTGCAATAGAGTTTTGTATTTTAGTACAAAACCCTAATAACCATTTATTATTTTTCTGAGCTCAATTTATGGAATATATTTGTGAGCCAGGTTTTGACATTTAGAAGACATTGCTTGATTTACTAATTATTTGACGATACCCTGCTGGTAGGAGAGCTCTTCTGCTACTTTTTCTTGTCCTTAAATAGTGTTTGACATTCAAAGTGGGGGCCAATGAAATGATTATTTGCTTTTGAAAAAGAGGGTACCTAGAAGAAATCTACTTTTCCAACGGGATTTTTCTTATTCATCCGATTTGTGAAATACTAGAACATAGTTCAATAATCCACAGCCTCAAGTTTCATCAAAATCCGTTGAACAACACGGCCACTGGAGGGACCACAAAATCTTATGAAATCGCATATTTGAACCGCCGGCATTTTGGAACATGCTCATAATTGATCATCATTATAACAAAATTATTAGATATGATCATTTCTTACCTTAGCGTTAAGTTTTATACCAATGGAATAAAAATTGTAACTTGTAGAAGCCTTTGAAATTTCAAATTTCAACTAGCCATCATTTAATTTTTTTAGGACCTTAGCCTAAGTTCTTTGGTCAGAGTAGAAATCACAAATCTTTGTGTAAAAGGGACACGCTTTCGTTTCTTAGCTGATTAACAACCTCGTAATTTGGTTAAAATTGCTACCTCCAGCGAGGACCCATGTATCAATATATATTTTGATGAGTCTAAAAAGCATTGGGCCTTTTTACATTTCTTGATTGAATATTACTTTTATTCAAAATGGATATTATTTAAGTACGTATAGTCCATTATTATCTATGACCTATTACCATTTTTTGGGTAGAGCCATAAGTTTTGCGGAGACCAAAACAAAAGGTAGTCTGATGGTGCAAGGCCTGGACTATACGGTGAATGTACAAAACTTCTCAGCCAAGCTCTGGCAATTTTTGTCGGTTCATCACAGATGTGAGTGGTCTGGCATTATCATGATGGAAGAAAACGCTCTTTCTATTGATCAATTCTGGCCGGTGTTTTTGAATTGCTTGTTGCAATCTGATTAATTGCTGACGGTACAGAGCCGAATTGAGTGTTTGGCCAGGGTCTAGCACCTCATGATAAACAATCTCTTTCAATGCCACCATACACACAGCATAACATTATTTGGTGTCAATCTTGGCTTTGAAGTCGTTTGTGATGATTCACTTTTTCTGTAACGATTTACTTCAAAAATGGCTCGATTTTGTTGCACTTTATTAGCATTTCGCAAATGGAAATTCGATCGATCAATTTTTTTTTTGTGTTAATTCATGCGGCACGCAAACGTCGAGCTTCTTTGTGTATCCAGCCTTAAGCAAATAGTTCAAAAGTATATGGTAATGGATATTCTGTTCCTTAGCAATGTCATGGCTGCTTATGTGTTGGTCTTCTTCAATTTTTTGCAAGATTTCATCGACTTTCTCAGTAATTGGTCGACCTGGGTGAGGTGCATCTTTGACATTAAAATTTCCAAAACGAAAGTGAGCGAGCCATCTCTTGTTCATAACTTTTGATTAAGTATCTTGAACGTAGATACAACAAATTTTTTCACGAGCCTGCGATGTATTCTCGCCTTCGTCGTAGTGATATTGTAAAATATAACGAATTATTTTGAGAACTTTCACTAATTTTTAAATGAATACAACTTTTGACACAAATGACGAAATTCAAAACTTTGCGTATGAAAATTGTAGACTGAAATGTCATCTTTCAAACGTATATCAGTTTGACTCAATTTGATTAGTGTTGCCCGATAAATAACAACGAACACCATCTGGTGGCAAAAAAGGCTCAATACTTTTCAGACTATCCAATCTATATATATATATATATATATATATATATATATATATATATATATATATATATATATATATATACATATATATATATATATATATATATATATATATATATATATATATATATATATATATATACATATAGATGTGTATATATATATATATATATCAATACATATAGAAGTGTGTATATTATATATCTATATCTATATATATATATATATATATATATATATATATATATATATATATATATATATATATATATATATATATGTGTGTGTGTGTGTGTGTGTGTGGGTGAGGTGAGGTGAGTTTGTATGTACATATATGTATTTATATATATATATATATATATATATATATATATATATATATATATATATATATATATATATATATCATGTCAGAAGGGTTTTGTACTCAACTTACAAAATACAGTAACCAGCAACGAATAAAACCAAGAAACATGTAAGAGATGATTTTATTGGAGGAAATAAGAAATTCGAAGATCATACTATTCTTAACAAAATTGAACGAATTATGACTTCTGAGGTATTTGTTATTGTTGTATTCATAAATATCTGCCTTAATAATTTTTTCAGGTCTTTTAGATCACAGATGTCCATTCACGAGGGAGGAAACACATTTTTCATGTATTTCCCCCCGTGCCCCCACTGAAGCAAAAACTGTCAGTTTAAGAACTGTTTTGAAATGCTCCCCCAAAGAACTTTCATTTGGTACTCATATGGGCTACCTTTGATGAAATTTTTTTTCAGAGGTCACTCGCCTGTACTGTAATCATCGATTCATGGCCAATATTTTCGAGTCCTAGTATGGTTATAAAGCCCTTTTGCTAGGAGCTCTCTCCTACCTCCTCAACTTGTTTCACCTATGAGTATTAATTACAGGTACTCCAGTCATTCATTAAATTGAATCAAGTGTTCAAAGCATGCACCTTAAACGTTGAAGTTATGGAAACAGCCATCATTTTGTTTTACAATTACTTATGCCACTATCTGAACCGATCCTTAAAGATATTCATGTTACCTATCATTCCTGACATTTTCTTGCAAATTCTAGCAAAGCTGTAGTGTCTGAGTCGGTAAAAACGCATATTCTTACATAGCCATATGTTACCATAGTAATACAGCACATATTGTTATAGTAATTCAGGAATATTCAAATCACTATAACTTCGTTAAATACCATTAGATCTTTACGAAACTTGCAAGACTGATTAATATTGTAAATAGTCATATACGTCCTGAATTTAAGGGTACTGTTTAGATTTTATTCAAGAAAACATAAAACCGATAAATCATACTATTACTTACAAAATTGATTGAATTTCGATTTCTCATGTATTTGTTGTTGTACTCATAAAGACCTACATTCATGATTTTTTCAGATTTTTCAGGTGGAAGGTGTCCAATCGCAAGGGCGGTACGCGAAAAGTTCGTGCATTTCCCCTTCCCCTGCCCCCTCGGTACCGATAAGGAAATTTTAAGACTTGTTTTGAAAAGATCTCATTAAGACCTTTCCAATGACACCCTCATCGATTACCAATGGTGGAAATTTTTTTTTGGAGAGTCACCTCCCTATATGGGGAGACCCCCCTCATACCCCTCTGAACAATTTTTCCACCCCAAAAATTTCAAGAAGTCACCACTTTGGATCTTCCCACAAAGTTTCATTGCTGTAGCTTCTATGGTTTCGGAGAAAAAGTGTTGTGACATACAGACGAACGGACGGACGGACGGACGGACAGACGGAGACAGGTCGTGATCGCATTAGGGTTTTGTATTTTAGTACAAAATCCTAAAAATTGACAATACCCTATTAATATTGGTACCAGTCTATCCATCCATCCTTCTGTCAGTGCATCACAGCAAGTTTTCAAAAGAAAAATGGAAGCTACCGTCATCAAATTTTATCAGCAGCTCAGAAATTTTTGGTAAATTAAAGGTCAATAGTCAAAAAGAATTTCAACGGCTTTGATGGATGGTCTCCTCATATAAGGATGCGAGCCCTTAACATTTTTTGACGGGACCTTTTAATACCCGTGCTAAAAATTGCAATAGCGTTGAAGGGGGGGGCAGAAGAAGCCGATGGCCACGAAAAAATTGTGTCTCCCTCGCAATTTTTTTTTGGTTGGGTGGTGAATCCCATTTACACCTTGAATGTGGGACTTCCATGCTTGCAAGCGACTTGACTACTCACTAAACACCTCCCCTGTCAACTCGAGAACCTTGCCTGGAGTTGTTTGACACATAACTACAGGCCAGGTCTCAGTATGTTACGCTAGGGGATCCCTCCCCTAGCGGAAGGGGAGAGGGGAAAAAACTGCTAGACAAGTGGTCCCCCAGTCCCATCGTCCCTGGTTGCTTTTAGTCCCTTTTATCTTTTAGGACTGCTCGAACATAATGTGAGACATGGTCCCGTTTGCCAGCTGATTCAAGCATCACCGCGACTATATATAATATGCAGAGTAAGCTCCCACGTCTTTCTGTAGAGGTCCCGTCCAAGCCTATCCTACTTTTAGCACGCAAAAAATATGTGACAGGCATCGTTTTCTTCGCGTGTTCAAGACGACAATGGGGAAACAGTAACTAATCAATCTTGTGCAGGTACGACAGAAATACCACTGTTCACTCATAAAATTGGTCCAATAGAGTCAGTCTTATCATGCTTTCAATTAATCCACAGTCCTATATCCGGGATGAGGCGCGTAGATCACCTTCCCTTCATGCAATGCACCCAATACTGCTGCCAACCGTTAAAAGCGCACTGTTCCTCTTCGCGGGCAACCGTCTTCTTTGTGTCATCATTTTGACGCAGGTCAATAGCGCGACGCTCTCTAGCAAAGAAGGCAACCAGTATCATGTCTGCAATACCTTTCACCACTAAATAAGAGACTGTTGGATATAAAGATGCAATCCTTGTGCTAAGCGTTTTCGGTACACCTCTTTACTGCGAGCGTGACCCCATATTTCTGCTCCGTACATTAGTACTGACTCTATAGCAATCAGCAAGAGGCGTTTTCTTGATGAGCTGTATCCCTCTATGTAGGCCGTAAGTCGACTCAGAGCTGAAACTCCCGAAGAAGCTTTCTCAGCCGTTACCCTGGTTTGCTCAGAGAAACTCATCTTTGAGTCGAGTAGAAACCCAGGTGCTTCATCACTTCACCGCTGGCTTCGATTCAATTTGTATGTCTCCAATACTGATCATCCTTACTCTACGGATTCTCTTTTTTGTCAAAATAACCACTTCAGTTTTCTCCGATGCTAAGCTGAACCCGCGAACAGTCATCCAGCCTCGGTGTATCAACATACAGAGCACAAGTTGTGCTTGTTCAACGGTGCTTTCAGTGACCAGAATCACATCATTACTCGCATAGCTGATCAAACCGACTCATCTGGCATCTCCAGTCTCAGTAGCCTACCGTAAGATGCGTTCCACAAGTCTGAACCAAGGAAAGATCAATGGGCAACACCTCATGCCACTTTTATCCTTCGTTGGCCCAGAGTCGTGTTGTAATGCAGATTTTGGTCCTTCAGGTAGTTCCACGGAAGTTGCTCGAGATATTCTGGAACTTGAAAATGGTTTTCCAGCATATCCACCCATCTAACGGAGTTGAAGGCGATTCTTACGTTAAGTGTCACCAATAGGACGATCCGCCACCTGGGGCTGCTATGTGCCTCTGCCTTATGGACCACGCTCACCAGCGTTGCAATCGCACCAATGGTGGAACTTTATGTTATGGGGCAGTACTGCCAAAGAAGTAGTTCCCCAGGTGCGCGAATCGCGTCAGTGAGTATTCTCTTGATGAGTTTCTCTAGCACGTTCTCAGCAGTATCTAGCATGCATAACAGGCGGTATGTAGATGGCAATCTGGTATTTTTCTTCTCCATGCTGATCAGCATAAGTCTCGATACCTTCCATGGTATCAGGAAGACCTCACCCCGCCGGCAAGCATTAAATGTGCTAATCAGCAACTCAGAACAAAGGTGATAGAAAAATTGCAACACCACCGCTGGAGTACAATCAGGAACTGGTGCCTTCCTCGCCCCTCCACTTCAATGAAAGGACTGCTTCTTCCAATTTTGGCTGTGGGAAGAGTGGAGACTGTATTGTTTTCTCAATAGGGAGAGCGTCAACATAGTTTAGATGGACGGGGAAGAGTGCCCACACCATCTCGTCCTCTTATCCACATAATGAATGCAAGGCGTCCATAGGTTACCAAGCTTCCGCATGACTAGCTTGTAGCCAAGGCTCCATGGATCCTCATTCACACTATACACTGGATCTTGCTAGCAGCAAGCCTTGCTGCTGTTAATTAATTTGTGAAGCCATTTCCTGGCCAACTTATATGCTGCTACCCGATTGCATCCTTCGTCATGGTTCCGTGCCTGTTGAGCCTTATAACGAACTTGTAACACTAATTTCGCTTTGCAGTGCTTTCAGTCGACCATCAGTGCACTGGGGGCTTGCAGTGCCGGGGTTTTCGACGGGGAATAGAAGCGTTGCAAGCAGTCGTTATGGTGCTCATAGTTGGGTCCTCCGAATCTTGAGCTACCAGTTCAGTTGATGCAGAACTTTTATCATAGTGTTGCTCACTCAGCAACAAAAAGTCGGCTTTCAGATCTCTCGCAACCTGCTCAAGCAGATTTTGGATGATTACACTGGAGTACATGCTTAGCTGCAGCATGCGGGTCATTGAAGTTCTGATTTTGCCTTGGCTAGAGCTTCCTGGAAAATTCAATATTGCTCTGATCCCAAGACGTGTTTAAGAGCCGGTCTTCAATCAGTATCCTCGCGAAGGATACAGTGTGTCTTCTTTGTACACTCTTTTCTTTATTGTCCCATTTCACTTCATTTGTAACATAGGGAACTCCTATCGGGTACGTGCGGTGCGGTGTGACTATAGCCAAGGCTTTTGTATCATTGAAGAGGAACTAGTCTTTGCCGTATCCTGCAGGCGAGTCACCCTATTCTTGCTCTGCCCTCATCCAAAAATGTTCGGTCAAGTAAATGATGGCCATGCGTTGTTCCAGGTCCATGACGCAGTCAATGCCATCAGCTCCAGCGATTATATATCTCTTGACCGAAAAATCTGAAAAAAATCATCTCTATTAATATAACAATTACAAATACCTGAGAAGTTGATATTC
This sequence comes from Odontomyia ornata, assembly GCA_963969285.1. NCBI lineage: Eukaryota > Metazoa > Arthropoda > Insecta > Diptera > Stratiomyidae > Odontomyia > Odontomyia ornata. The sequence goes on from OZ017739.1 coordinate 207,363,473, forward strand.
GCTAAACTTTGCTAGTAAAAGTATGATTTATCAATATTGCATTTTATTGTTTAAAATCGTAAGGGCACCCTTATATAGATGTGGCTCCTAATAAGGCTAATAAACTATGATAATTTCAGAAAAATAACCACAACAATACGTGACTATTGCGAAATATGTGCTTCCAATCGACTCAGACACTATGCGCATGTTAGAATTTGCAGGAAAATTTCAGGAAGGATGTATATCATGCACATCTTTGAGATTCTGTTCAACGAGTGGTATTATCAATCGTAAAACAAAATGGCGGCCATTTTAAATGAGAGTATTGAGTATATTAGCTATTTTTCTCCAATTTCATCATTGAAAATAAAGCTTATTAACTTTTGGTGAAAACATACATTTTAATGATGAAAAATTCATGGTGGTAGGTTTGTAATTCACTAAACATTGTTAATAATAGCAGAATTTGTAAATATACCATTCTTTCCAGTGAATTCATACGGGCACCATTAAATTTAAATAGTTCAAAGAAAGTCCTTATAGAAGTTTCAATAAAGCGGAATGGCATTCATGGAAGGAATAGCAATGTAAAAGCTCTCCGAGTAAAACAAAAACAATAAATGGTTTTTCTACCATTCGGGCTTTTCATCGAACAAGACACTACCCTTTTAATTAGATCTCCTAATTTCCAGATAAAATGAATAATTAAAAATACCTTTTAGGTTTCGTTCAGTCAATAGGGATATTGCACCATAATGCCAGCAAGATAAAATGCTATAGTAATGATTTCTCTTTCAAAACGAATATGTATTTATTGTAGATATCGTTAGTTTTTCAGTTTATTCATTTTGGTGTCTGCATATCATAGACTGAATACAAAGCCGTTCTCACATGAGCGTAGCTCTGTCTACTCAATGTGTTGTTTATTCTGTTAAGAACTTTAGCGGATTCTGTGTATAGGAACTTTGGATCATGTTACTGGTTACACTTGAATAGTGCAGATTTTTTAATACAAAATGAGTGATTTACCAGCAACTTCTGTGGCTAGGGCTGTAACAATGATCGAGGAAGGGCACACCTATCACTCAGTCAGTTACAAATTAGGTGTATCGGCATGGGTGATTCATCGCATCGTCCAATGTTACAGACAAACTAGATCGTACATGCGGTGAAGGGAACAGGGCAGAATTTGGGCAACCAGTGCCTTAGATGACTGTTTTGTAGTCGGCAGTTGAGATCCAGAATTGTTTAGAAGAAGTCCGTAAAGTAACTCAAAGATGGTTGAATGAAGTTCGTTCAAAATCTTGCTGGCACAAAAGCACCAAAACTCGAGGGAGCTCATCATGTAGCAAGATTAGCATTTGAATGGGAGCATCGAGATTGGACATAAGAGGAGCATCATGTTATGTTCAGTCTTGACAGCTAATTTTGCGTAATCTACGTGGTCGGAAATAAAAGGATGCAGGGATATCGACGAGAACGTTATCACAAAGCGAATTTCAATGAAACTGTATCACATGGTGGAGGGTCAGTGATGTATGGGGTGGCATATATTTGGGAACTTGCATGGAGCTAATGGATTGTTCATTGCAAAAAAGATTGTAACAGAAGTCATCATGTCATGCCTTTTGCCCTCTTCATGGGCGGAGGTTTCAGTTAATGCATGATAACCCATGCTCTTACACTGAGTGGCTCCTTAATGAGATAGGTATCACTCATATGAGCAGGCCAGCGCGTTCACTGGATATGAGCCCCATAGAACGGTTTTAAGGAACAAAGACTCAATTTTCAACATACTTAAACATTTTTGTTGAAAATTGACCGTTTTTGGGTTTCCCCAATTGTATTTATATATATATATATATACATATATATATATATATATATATATATATATATATATATATATGTATAAATACATAATATATATATATATATCTATATATATATATATATATATATATATATATATATATATATATATATATATATATATATATATATATATGTGTCTACAATATATATATATATATATATATATATATATATATATATATATATATATATATATATAAATAAATATGTATACAATAGATATATATATATATATATATATATATATATATATATATATATATATATATATATATATATATATATATATATAAATATATATATTTATATATATATATATATATATATATATATATATATATATATATAAATATATATATTTATATATAGATATATATATATATATATATACATATATAAATATGTATACAAAATATATATATATATATATATATATATATATATATATATATATATATATATATATATTTATATATAAATATATAAATATTTATACATATATATATATCTATATATATATATATATATATATATATATATATATATATATAAATATATAAATATTTATACATATATATATATATATATATATATATATTTATATATATATATATATATATATATATATATATATATATATATATATATATATATATGTATTACACTTGGCGGAAACAGTATCGAAAATGTTAGCAAATTTCTGTATTTAGGCGCCAAAATAACGAAAACGGGCAATGAAAGAGACGAAATATGCCGAAGAATACAGCTCGCGACGATCTTGAAGACCAGCTGGATACACAGGAAAACAAAGCCCCAAGTATACAAATCTGTGATAAGACCTGTGTTATGCTATGGGTGTGAAACATGGACCCTAACCCAAGCATATGCAAATAAATTTTACGCCTTTGAGCGGAGGGTCCTGAGGCGAATAATTGGAGCGAAGCTAGACAGGGACCAATGGCGAATTCGATACAACCATGAGCTGTATGAAATTTTTGGCAAACCGGAGGTCTCAATGATTGTAAGACTGCGGAAGCTGAAATGGGCTGGACACATGAATCGTATGGACGAACAACGGATACCCAAAAAGGTATTATTGGGAGAACTGAAGGCCGGCGGCCAGTGGGGAAACCGAGGAAATGCTGGTCTGACTCGGTCGACGAAGACAGTTCATCGCTGCTCGGATTTCAGAATTGGATTACGCGGTCAACGGACCGAGAAGGTTGGAGGCGCTGTTTGCAGGAAGCGATGGCCCGAAAGGGGCTGTAGTGCTAAAGATATATATATATATATATATATATATATATATATATATATATATATATATATATGTATATATATATATATATATATATATATATATAAATATGTATATATATATATATATATATATATGTATATCTAAATATATATATATATATATATATATATATATGTATATATATATATATATATATATATATCTATATATATATATATATATATATATATATATATATATATATATATATATATGTATATATATACTCGTATACATGTATATACATGTATAACCTATGGTGGACTGCGCGCCTCATCCCGGATGTGAGACCGTGGCTAAATCGAAAGCATGGTGAGACTGACTTCTATCTGACCCAGCTTTTGAGCGGGCACGGGTGTTTTCAGCCTTACCTGCACAAGATCGGCAAGTCACGGTCTCCCGATTGTCGGTTTTGCCCAGGAGAGGAGGACAATGCCTGTCAAACTTTTTTTGCGTGTACCAAATGGGCCAGGCTGCGAAGGGAACTCTACAGGGAGACGGGAGAGCTCACCCCGGATAGTGTGGTTGCGGTGATGCTCGAATCGGTTGACAAATGAAACCAGGTGGCACATTATGCTCGGGCAGTCCTGAAATATAAAAGGGACTCACAGCAGCCGGAGGCACTGGGGCTGGGGGATCGCTCTTCTGGCGATTCCTCTTCCCCTCTCCCCTCCCGCTAGGAAAGGGACTCCCCAGCTTGAAGGCGCCCCACGGCGTAACAAAACGAGACCTGGCCCGAAGTAATGTGTCAAACGGTTCCAGGCTAGGTTCTCAGATTGACAGGGGAGGTGTTTAGTGGGTAGTCCAAAGGTATCCTCCATGGGAGTCCCACACTGCCAGACTCGGCGGGCATAAATGCCTTCACCTCCCTACCACAAAAAAAAAATATATGTATAACCTATATATATGCCTAACTATATAAATATGTATATATTTATATATATATATATATATATATATATATATATATATATATATATATATATATATATATATATATCTATATAAATATCTGTATATAAATATATATATATATATATATATATATATATGCATACATTTATACATATATATATATATATATATATATATATATATATATATATATATATATATATATATACATATATACATATATATATATATATATATATATATATATATATATATATATATATATATATATATATATATATATATATATATATATATATATGGGTGTGTGTGTGTGTGTATGGATATAGATACATATAAATGTATATATACATCTATATATATATATATATATATATATATATATATATATATATATATATATATATATATATAGATATAGCGTACGGTACTTGAGGAGAACTTGACAGTGAAATTAATTAGCTTTTATTTTTAACAAAATTTAATGAAGTTTCAGGATTTTTCTATGGAACGTTAAATTAATATGTGGCTATAATGCTGCTCAATAAAATCGCCATTAGCAGCAATAATCTCTTCGATCCGGGTCCGGAAACGTTTACATGCCCGAATCAAATGCTCCTTGTTCATATTGACCATAACGGCATTAATAGCGAAAAAGTGGTATTATGAGGACGCTTATTGGTCTCACACTCAACTACGCCCCATACGTAATAATCCAAAGGATTAAGGTCTGGGGAGCTAGGTGGCCATAGGTTCGGTATTATGTGGTCATGAAAATTTTCGGCCATCCAATCTTTTGTCGCCATCACTTTATGTGAAGGAGCATAGTCTTGTTGAAAAATGTATGGCCTGCCCTAAGAAAGTATAAAATCGTGACTTGTCTGTGCGTCCACCCTTCCGTTTGTTCGTGCATCAGAGGAAGTTTCCTCGCAAACCACATGAGCTAAAATAAGGAAATTTTCTACTTAGGCCAAAAGTGGTGCTTCTCAAAATTTGCAGAGCAAGAAAATATTTCAAAGTGTTGAAGGGGGGTCTCCCCATACAGGGGGTTGGCTTAATTTTTTTTAAATTTCTGTAGCCCTCTAGCAGCCAAGTTGCTCAACAGATTTCGATGAAATTTGAAATTATAAGTTATTAAAGCAAGTTGATTTGAACTGCAATAAATTATGCAAATCGAATGACAGCCGTTTTCAATGAAAATTCGAAATGTTGGCCCCTGGTGGTTCAGAAAAGAATTGGAAATATATATATATATATATATATATATATATATATATATATATATATATATATATATATATATATATATATATATATATATATATATATATTAATGGCAAGGCAAATGCTGTTTAAACTTTTATGGAAATCTTTCGAAATTATCTACTTGAGCTATTTAAGCCGACAAGTTATCACCTTTGTGTGGTAACCACTGTGTAAACAGCAAATGTGAGAAGGAAAACATCTGTATTTGTATGTTTACAACAATTTATTATCCGACAATTTTCAATATGTAATCTATATGTGTGCAACTAAATTTAATTAGCAAAATATTTGCACCTCTATAAAGGGTCTCTAAATACGAGCTTTGGCAAATTTTTTTATGTTAAAAAATACCTATGTGGTGCTACAAAAATTGCAGTAAGAAGTTTAGTAGTACGCAAGCCAAATTCTTTTCCGAAATATTATGCTACATAAAAAAATTTACCTTTCCGGCTGGTGCTGCCAGCGGGAATTTTTTTCTTATAGATGGTGGTGGCTGCAGATTTCATGCAGTAGTGACTGTGTGGCTTATATTATCATTTTCTATTTTAAAGATTCGGATTTGGAATATCTTCTGTCAAAAAATGAGTGTCGTTAGTAAATAAGTTGGTTTAAAATAAACTTGAAAATGGTCAATCAAAGAGAGCATCGTCGGCATATTTTATTGCTTCACTTTCGAAAGGTGCAAGCTCAAAAAAAATTGTGTGAAGTTTATGGTGACACTTTTTTTACTGAACGACAGTGTCAGCGTTGGTTTACTTACTTTCGTTCTGAAAATTATAATGTGCAGATGCACTTCATACTGGTCATCCAACCACTACTGATGATGACAAAATAAAGATGTAAATCGAAACTAGCTAGCGTATGGCAACTCAAAAGATAGCAGAGAAGATTGATATATCAAATTCAATCGTTTGCTTGCACTCCAAACAACTTGTTTACCTAAACAAACTGGATGTTTGGGTTCCTCACGAATTAAAGGGAATCCACCTCACCAAACGTATTAACTTATGCGACTCTTTGCTGAATCGTAACCAAAATGACCCATTTCTATAACGTTGTCTGAAAATGATCATGAGCCAAGCATGGTGATTCCCCACCATCGGCATCCAAAGCCAATATTCACCAAAAAATAAATTATGCTTTCTGTGTCGTGGAACTGCAAGGGTATAGCGTACTTGAGCTGCTTTAAAGAAACCAAACTATTGATACGATTTTCTATTGTCGTCAAATATCGAAATTGATCTAAGGAATCAATTAAAAACGCCCTAAACCGGCCAATCGCACAGGTGTGATGTTCCATCATGATAACGCTATACCCTAAACCTTTTCGATGAACTGTGGAGAATGAATGGAGCTCAATTGCGCGATGATGCCACATCCACCCTATAGCCCTGACCTAGCACCATCAAACCATCATTTGTTTCGCTCCCTTCAAAAACATTTGAATGGTAAAACTTTCGATTCCGATCAGGCCATTAAAAATGAGTTGGACTAGCTCTTCGCTTCTAAAAGCCCAGACGTCTTCGATTGTATAACTTTTCAGCGAACCGAAAGATAGCAAAAGGTCACCCAACAAAATGGCGGATATATCATTGATTAATATTTGCTGTGAATATATAAATAAGTTTACTTTGAATTGAATTTATTTTGTTTTTTTCATGCAGTATATATCCAATATATATATATATATATATATATATATATATATATATATATATATATATATATATATATATATATATATGTATATGTATATATATATATATATACATATATAAATATATATATATATATATATATATATATATATATATATATATATATATATATATATATATATATATATATATATATATATATATATATATATATATATATATATCTATATACATATATATATATATATATATATATATATATATATATATATATCAATATATATATATATATCTATATACACATATATATATATATATATATATATATATATATATATATATATATTTATATATATATATGAATATATGTATGTAAATATATATATATATATATATATATATATATATATATATATATATATATATATATATACATATATATATATATATACATATATATATATATATATATATTTATATATTTATATATCTCTCTCTCTCTATATATATATATATATATATATATATATATATATATATATATATATATATATATATATATATATATATATATATATATATTTATACATATATACAGGGTGCGTACGGTATTTGAGGACATGCATAAATGTGACTATAACTTCGCGAATCTTTTTTAAATTTTTTTACCTTTTCAGATAAGAAATGGCGCACCACAACATGACTCAAGAAATGAAGCGATATGCTGTCATCGTCGCTATGTGTGCAAACCATACAGATGTAGAGATCTCTAATTTTCTTAATTGCGCCCGTTCATTCGTGCATAAGGTTCGCCGTAAATTGGAAGCATCCGGAGGCGACATAGAATCGATTGCAAAACCCAAAAAGAACGGAAAACGTTCTGACACTGTCCAATCTGCAGAATTTTTAGAGCAAAAGCAAGCGATCATAGACGAAGACTCTTCAAAATCAATCAGGGTCCTTGCGAGTGAGCTTCGTGTTTCTGAGCGCCTCATTCGTAGAGTTGTCCACGAAGACCTTCGATATAAGTCTTACGTGACGCGCAGAGGGCAGTTCATGTCGAAACAAATACGAAAACATAGATTTCTCCGATCAAAACGTCTTTTAAACAAAACCAAACACCTTAAGGCGCCCAAAATATTATAGTTTTTCTTTTCGACAAAAAGCATTTTTACCAAGATCAAAAGACCAATCAACAAACGACAGATGGCTATGTTCAAATACTACGGAGGTTCCTGTTGTTATGCACACAAAATTTCCAGCCACTGTTATGGTTTGAGGTGTTGTCAGCAACGAAGGACATGTTATGCCACTACACTTTTTTACTCAAGGACTTCGAGTGAACACTGCTGCATACATCGAGGTTTTGGAGACGGTAGTGAAACCCTGGATAGACAATGTAAGTGGAGGCAGGCCATACATTTTTCAACAAGACTCTGCTCCCTCACATAAAGCGATGGCGACACAAAATTGGATGGCCGAAAATGTTCATGACCACATAACACCGAACATATGGCCACCTAGCTCCCCAGACCTTAATCCTTTGGGTCATTACGTATGGGGCGTAGTTGAATGTTGGACCAATAAGCGTCCTCATAATACCACTTTTTCGCTGAAGACTGCTATTAATAACGTTATGGTCAATATGAGCAAGGAGCATTTGATTCGGGCATGTAATCGTTTCCGGACACGGATCGAAGAGGTTATTGCTGCTAATGGCGATTTTATTGAACAACTTTATAGCCATATATTAATTTATCGTTGCAAAGAAAAATCCTGAAACTTCATTAAATTTTGTTAAAAATAAAAGCTAATTAATTTTACTGTCAAGTTCTCCTCAAGTACCGTACGCTATATCTATATATATATATATATATATATATATATATATATATATATATATATATATATATATATATATATATATATATCGATGTATATATACATTTATATGTATCTATATATATATATATATATATATATATATATATATATATATATATATATGTATATAAATATATATATATATATATATATATACTCGTATATATATATATATATATATATATATATATATATATATATATATATATATATATATATATACATCTGTACTACTATGTCCAAAAAATAAGGCATTTGAATTTAAACTGCGCGTGTCGAAGGATTTGAAGAACTATTATTTTTTTAGATTGGTAGTACTGTCAGTGACATCTATGTCAAATTTACATGTCCAAATATTCATTAGTGTTTGAAATATGCGTTGTTTTGTGAGCTTATAAAAGTGAGTTTTTCGTTTTTGCGATGACGAAATTTGATGAATTTGCATTAAATTTTCTTTGCGGAATCAATTTTTTTGCTGCGGATACGTTGAGGATGGTCCAGAAAGCTTTTGATGATGTGGCTTTGTCTTAAAAAAATGTTTTCTAGTGGTATAGTGAGTTCCAAGCCGGCCGTGAACGAATCGAAGACGAAGAGCGTCCTGGGCGACCATCAACCTCTTCTCTTCTTCGATTTTTGTGGTGTTGTGCATTATGAATTCCTTCCGCCGGGCCAAACAGTCAACAAGGAATATTATTTGAACGTTATGCGTCGTTTGCGTAGCGCTATCCACCTGAAAAGGCCGGAATTGTAGAAAGACAATTCTTTGCGACTTTTGGCTGTTCAGCAAGCTCAAAACACTGTTTTGATACGATAGAGGAGATTCAAGCCACAGCGAAGACGGAACTGTAGGCCATCCCGGAAACGACGCGTATCTCAAACACTAATGAATATTTTGGCAAGTAAATTTGACATAGATTTTACTGACAGTACTGGATCGGTTATTGATATTGCAAGGCCTGTGCATCATCGCAACATTCGTTCTGCTGAAAATATCGCTGTCGTTGCTCAAAGTATGGAAGAAGACCCGAATTTGTCGATTCCTTGACGTGCTCAACATTTGGGCTTGTCTTACGGCTCATTTACATTTGGATTTGCATCTCCATCCGTACGAAATCCAACTCACTCAAAAACTTAAACGTCAAGACCATACACATTGAACAACAAGTCATTGATAACGATTTTTGAACAAAATTTTCTTTAGTGATGAGGCTCATTTTCCGCTCAGTGGTTACGTAAATAAACAGAATCGCGCATATAGAGCTCTCAAAATCTTCAAATGATTGCAGAAAGGCCTTTGCATCCGGAAAAAGTGACCGTTTGGTGTGCATTACGGTCTGGTGGTGTTATTGGCCCGTATTTTTTTGAAAACGATCAAAGAAGAGCCATTACAGTCAATTCTGACCACTATGGACGGATGTTAACCGATTATTTTTGGAGAGAAATTGAAGATTATGATCTGGAGAACATGTGGTTCCAACAAGACGGAGCCACAAGCCACACAACACAGGCTAATCGGGCACTTTTGCATGAGAAATTTCCAGGATGCGTAATTTCGAGATTGAGTGATGTCAATTGGCCCGCAAGGTCCTGCAACCTAACAACTTTGGATTTCTCTTTATGGAGCCATGCAAAAGATCATCTTTACGCGAACAATTCTCAAAATTTTGAGCAATTGAAAACCAATATTCGTGAAGTTATGGCTGAGATATTGCCGGAAATGTGCCGAAAAGTCATTGAAAATTACCTCAAAAGGATTGAGGCCTCTAAGAGGATATTTGAATGACGTTGTATTTCACGTATAATGGCGAAGTTCAATCTTTATATTGAATAAAAGCTTTTGTTTCCATCTGAATATTTTATGTGTTTTCTTAAGCTTTACTTTCCCAAGCCATTTTACGCTCGGGAAAGTAAAGCTTAAGAAAACACATAAAATATATATATATATATATATATATATATATATATATATATATATATATATATATATATATATATATATATATATACACATATATATATAGGGTGCGTACGGTATTTGCGGACATGCATCAATGTGACTAGAACTTCGCGAATTTTTTTTTTTTTTTCCTTTTCAGATGAGAAATGGCGGACTACAACATCACTCAAGAAATGAAGAGACATGCTGTCATCCTAACTATGCGTGCAAACCATAAAGATGTAGAAATCTCTAATTTTCTTAATTGCACCCGTTCATTCGTGCATAAAGTTCGACGTGATTTGGAAGCATCAGAAGGCGAAACAGAATCGGTTGCAAAACGCAAAAAGCACGATCTACCTTCTAACACCGTCCAAGCTGCAGAATTTTTTGAGCAAGTGCAAGCGATCATAGTCGAGGAACCTTCAAAATCAATCAGGGCCCTTGCGAGTGAGCTTCATGTGTCTGAGTGCCTTATTCGTAGAGTTGTCCACGAAGACCTTCGGTGTAAGCCTTACGTGATGCGCAGAGGACAGTTCATGTCAGAACGAACACGGGAAGAGAGAGTTCTTTGATCAAAACGTCTTTTAAACAAAATCAAAAACCCTGAGGCGCCCAAAATATTATGGTTTTTTCCGACGAAAAAATTTTACAAAGATCAAAATTCACTCGCAAAAATGACAGATGGCTATGTTCGAATCCTACGGAGGTTCCACGTAACACCAAACCTATGGCCACCTAGCTCCCCAGACCTTAATCCTTTGGATTATTGCATATTGGGCGTAGTTAAGCGTGAGACCAACAAGCGTCCTCATAATACCACTTCTTCGCTGAAGACTGCTATTAATGACGTTATGGTCAATATGAACAAGGAACATTTGATTCGGGTATGTAATCGTTTCCGGACCCGGATCAAAGAGGTTATTGCTGCGATTTTATTGAATAACTTTATAGCCATATATTAATTTATCGTTGTTTAAAAAAATTCCTGAAATTTCATGAAATTTTGTTAAAAATATAAGCTAATTAATTTTACTCTCAAGTTGTCCTCAAATACTGTACGCACCCTGTATATATATGTTATTTATATATATTGGACGATTAATTATGAGGCTTGGTTGTTATTTTGAAATATAAGGCATTAAATTGAATTCTATAGTAAAAATGTTATTGTGAGTCGCAACAACAATCTAGAATATTTACTTTTCATGATTATCTCGGTTAAATGTTCCCGCGACTACGCCGTAAATGGTCCATCTTGAGGGTCCAATTTTGGGCGATGCGTTTCAGAATAGCGACCAGTGTTTTGCGAATGACACGAGTAATTTTAGCTTCCAAAACTGCGATTGAAGCTAGGGCTTCAATTTCATGTAGCAAAAAATAATGGTGCGATAGCAGTCACTATTGACGGTTCTGTTCTGACCTGCCTCATTTTTAAAGAAATATGGACCGATGATTCCACCGGCCCATAAGCCATTGCAAACTGTGCATTTCTGTGGCTATGGTGGTAGCTGTTGAAGGTCTTCAGGTTTTTCATCAGCTCAAATATGGTAATGACATAGTTGCGGTCTTTCCATGATGATTTGTCAAACAACATTGGGCAAAAATTTCACCCCAGTTTGACAGAAGTCACATGTGATCCGTCAAAAATCGCCTATTGAAAATCAAACCTTTTAATAAATCTCCCTATTTATAGTATATATATATATATATATATATATATGTGTATATATATATATATATATATATATATATATATATATATATATATATATATATATATATATATATATAGGGTTTTCCAGTCAGAGGTGTTATTTTGAATAGATCTTGTGATTTAACACCTTGTGACTTCTTTCTTTGGGGCCACGTAAAAGAGAAAGTCTACGCCAACAGCCCAGCGTCGAGTCAAGACCTCAAATATGGAACTCGTGAGGCTATCGACGACATAAGGCAGCCACATTGCGATTTGTTTATGTAAGATTTCATGAAAAGGATATGGTCCTGTAAGCGTGGTCGTGGTGGTCATTTGCCTGATATTATTTTCCACTACTAACGGCATACTTTCTTCTTCATAATGAAATAAATATTTGATCATTTATAGTATATTAAAAACAAGTTTTTTTCTTTAATATCAAAATAACACCTCTTATTGGATAATAAATTTCTCGAGAGAAATTCACCTATTGCGGAGAGTATCATATATATATATATATATATATATATATATATATATATATATATATATATATATATATATATATATATATATATATATATATATATATATATATATATATATATATATATATATATATATATATGGGATATAACGAAATATGTGATCACGCTAGAGGCTGCAATTTTGCTCTGATTTTCACCAAATTTTCAGAAAAGGTGTATTGAGTAAATATCTCAGCTATGTTCGTGAACCAGCTATATCGGCCAGCCGAAAACAATATGGCGCCGTTTTAGACGAAAAATCGTGATTTCTGTTGCGACCAAAGCATAGCTCCGATTTGGATGAAATTTAGTACAAATGTTCACTGATGTATGTGATGAATTTCACAATAAAAAATCCAAAGTCGGTACGGGGGAAACAAAATGGCGGCCGCCCAAAAGTTGAAAAACGTACAAAATTTTGTACTGTAAGCGTGGTCGTGGTGGTCATTTGCCTGATATTATTTTTCACTTTTAACGGCATACTTTCTTCTTCATAATGAAATAAATATTTGATCATTTATAGTATATTAAAAACAAGTTTTTTCTTTAATATCAAAATAACACATCTCGGTTATTTTTGCGAACCAGCTATATCGGCCAGGCGAAAACAAAATGGCGGCCATTTTAGGCGATAAATAGTGATTTCTGTTCTGACCAAAGCATAGCTCCGATTTGGATGAAATTTGGTACAAAGGTTCACTGATGTATGTGATGAATCTCACAATAAAACATCCGAAGTCGGTACGGCAGAAACAAAATAGCAGCCGCTCAAAGGTTGAAAAACGTATAAAATTTTGTTGTTGTAGTTTTGACCAAAGCCTTCAACCAATGTTAATGAAATTCTGTAGTTTGATAGAAACTATAAGTATCTAAAGAGTTTAATTACGCGTTTTTTCAAATTTTTGTGGCCTTCCAGTGTTCCCATTTTCCCGCATATTTTGATGAAACTTGAGATTAAGGATCTCTGTACTAGATTCTTTATATGTGCAAAAAATTAGTAAAGTCGAATGAAAGATAAAAACGTCAAAAATTTAAAACCTAATATTATTAGCTGCCTTTTCACTAAAAATTGAGTACTTTTGCCCTGTCTAGAGTGAAACTCCTTTTTGAACGAGATTTGGCACATTGATTGATGAGGTCCTAGCACGCAAAGATTTAAAATAATCCAAAGTCAAATGCATGCATTCAAAATGGTGGCTCCCAACGGTCTGAAGGCAAGCAAAATTCGCTATTTCAGTAGCAACTGAAATAATGAATATTTTTCATGGAAACGTTTTAAATGACTTTATAAACCAGACCATTTTTAAGATATTGTAAAATATTTTTAACAATACCGTTAAAAAATTATGAAATCGCGACTTGTCTGTCTGTCCGTCCGTCCGTTCATTCGTGCGTCATAACAAGTTTTCTCGCAAACCACATGAGCTAGAATGAGGAAATTTTCTACGTAGGTCAAAAATGGTGCCTATTGAAATTTGCAGCGCAGGAAAATATTTTAAAGTATTTAAGGGGGGTCTCCCCATACAAGGGGTGACTTAAATTTTTTTTTTATTTCTGTAGCTCTCAAGCAGTGAAGTTTACCAACAGATTCCGGAGAAACTTGAAATTATAAGTTATTAAGGCAAGTTAATTTAATCAAATTATGCAACTTGAATGACTAATAAAAAAGTCAAAAATTTGCAGCGTAATATTTTTAGCAGGCGTTTACAATAAAAGTCAAAATGACGGCCCCTGATAGTTCAGAAAATGGTTTAAAATGTTTATATT